>CM038794.1:75772627-75873455 GCA_021764765.1 Vicia sativa | reverse complement strand
ATTAATCCCATTATAGTGAATCTCCCAATGGAAACTCATATCTACTGTATGTGGAGATGTAAGAATAGCCAAAGACCTTGTCACCAACGTGGTCTTATATCTACCACAGCTTAGTTAATCTTTCTGCTTCAAACCACGTGAAAAGAGCAAGATCATGTACCCTAGTTTTTGAAACTAACGGAGTGTCACTGCAACGAGGGAATTGAAGAAGATTGGTTTAGCTAGTGAGCTGGATGGACTGTACTACTTGGAGTTACAGAAGGACATCTCTTATAGAACTAGCAATGTAGGCTTTGTATCAAGCATATTCACCAATAAAAGAAATGAAGAAACTGCTTCTGCCATTCTATGGCATCTGAGATTAGGGCATTTATCACATGATAGCATGCAATGTACGAGCACCATGTATAGCTATATACCTAATAGCATTCATAAAGCTTGTGATGTGTGTCAACAAGCTAGACAAAAGCGTTTACCTTTTCCTATAAGCAATAATAATGCATGCAATCTCTTTGATATGATTCATATTGACATATGGGGACCTTTTAACATAGTTTTTGTCCATGGCTTTAAATATTTCCTAACTATCTTAGATGACCACAGTAGGCATGTTTGGGTTGTGATGATGAGATCCAAAGTTGAAGTTGGTGAAAAGATAATAGAATTTGTTAACATGATTGAAACTCAGTTCAGCAAAAAGATCAAAGTCATTAGAAGCAACAATGGAACTGAATTTCTAATGCCAAAGTTCTATGCCTCGAAGGGCATTATACATCAAAGAAGTTATATGTACATGCCTCAACAAAATGGGAGAGTTAAAAGGTGACATTAACACATACTTAATATCAGTCGTGCTCTCATGTTTCAGTCAAAGTTACCTAAAAGATTTTGGTCTTATGTTGTGATTCATGCAGTATATCTCATGAATAGAATTCCCACTAAAATTCTAAACAACAAATTATCTTTTGAAATCATGTATGGCACAATGCCTGATCTGAGTTAATTAAATGTATTTGGATGTTTGAGCTATACCTCCACACTTCCAAACAATCAGCATAAGTTTGACTCTAGAGCAAGAAAGTGTGCTTTATTAGGGTACAACGCAGGTATGAAAGGTTTCATACTCCTAGATATTGACACTCATGACATATTTGTATCCAAAAATGTGAAATTTTTTTATACTGAACCATTTGATACACAAATACACACAGAGATCTATCGAATTCTGATATTGAAGCCCCACATGAATCAGATGATGAATCTGTGATCATGTCTCTTCAGGTGTTAAGTCTATGCCAAACCTTGTGTCTACACCTATTGTAATAACTGATATTCCTTCCACATCCATCATTGAAACCATTGGCATATCTCATCCTTCTTCTCAGCCAACTAGAAAGTCCAGTAGAGTAACACAAACACCTGCCCATTTAAAAGATTACATTTGTGATTCTAACACTGAAATTCTGGTGTTGACAGACTCAGGATGTCGTGACATCTGATCCGACATTACATGACAGACAAGGTAGAATTACAATTAAAATACAGGAAACAAAATAACACAAGGAATTGTTAACCCAATTCGGTTCTAACCAACCTACATTTGGGGGCATACCAAGCCAAGAATGAAGTTCATTATCAGCAGTATTAATTCGGAGGGAAACCACCCTGTTTACACTCCTCACTTAATCAGACTACCTAATGACCCTTCTACCTAAGATACCACACTTAGATATGAGAACCTTCGCTCACTTCCAATCACCTCAGTGATGTCTATCAGCTACTATCACACCAGCAATTGCATCAACTGCTTGGCTCCTAACACAATCATTTGGGAGATGCCTCACTCCAAACACAATTAAAACAGTTTAAAGATACCACACTTCAAACACAATATAAACCAGTCACTCAAGTGACACAAACCAAACTTGGAATTAATTCATAGCTTCTTCCAAGGACACAATCACACTCATTGCTTCACAGCTTCTGAGTGAGTAAAATAATCCTCTTGCCTACAGGCTTCGAGGAACAAATCAGTGACCATCCCACAATCCGGGTGGTTCACTTACATGGCTAACCCTAAAGTTTACGTCTTTCTAAAACCGGCTAGCTTAATAAAACTATGTTACAACTGCTTAATTATAACCTATTACCCAATTGGATTTGGGCCTTCAAAATAACAGCATAAGTTGTAACAAACTTCTACAGAAACAAGCTTTTACTAAAACAAAAATGCAGATAACTTCTGGTACAATCAAGGTCCTTGCTGATCCTTATCCTTAGCTCTTGGACCTCCACATAGCCTTTAAAATCACGCCACATAAAATGCATAATATTCCCAGAATATTCTTCACTAATTGAAACAGAACTGTAACAAACTTAACAGTTTATGTAGCATGATGTCCTGATGTTTGATGTCTCGATATCTCATATGACATGTTGTTCCAGATGTTGAAACTTTTCAACACATCATGTTAAGGCATTCTAGATAGGATTATAAGTTGAGAATCCTACTGTACAATTACATTGTTGCTGCTATTTATTTGTTTTATTAAAATTAAGCCAATTCATACATATCAAAAACTTACAATCTCCCCCTTTGGCAAATCTTAGCTAAAACAAATAAATACAATCATAAGTAGTTTAAAGTAGCAGCAAAAATTTACAATTAATAATTTTACAATTTTAAAGAGTCTTCAGCAGTCTTCAGTAGTCTTCATATCTTGAGAGCAGGGGAGCATACTTCAATTGGAGAACAGACTTCAATTATATTGCTGGTCTGACAGTTGGAGACAATGTCTCAACATTCAGTTTGACATCTTCTTGTGTTTTCGATTTTCTCCATTAAACCAACAAGTTAAAGGGAAGAAATGTCCAGTTTGTACACAAGGAAGAATATAACTCTCATTCCCCTTTAAGGCAAGTGACAAATTTTGTCACAAAAGGTGGGAAAAGAGGACCATGAGAAATAAACTATATCTTGAGTGATATCGTATTATTTTCCCAGGTACTCAGAACACAAGTCACAATTGTGTTCAAAACTCAGATCACAAGTCACAACTAATTTGTTTTTCATTGTTGTGTGACATAGCTTGTGATTCGGACATTGTTTTGCTTTCTCCTGTATCGTATTATTATGTTGCTCTTTCTGTGAGATATGATTTCTCTCCCCCTTTTTAGATAAAATTTGACAATTTAAGCCCTCACCAAACCAGATCTAGGCACAGTTTACCCAAGCTTTGATAAAATGCATGGTGAAGACGAGATGAAATCTCACTTGTTGTTTGAGGATGGTTGAGAACTCCTTTAAATAGGCCAGTAGTCCCTTAGGAATTAACGACAAATTAATTTCCAGTCAATGGTGCGTTAATTTAGGCCTAAAATTTGTTACATGACTAGCTGACCACCGTCCAAGCTATTCTTGAATGCCTTTAATAACCCTTGACTTTTTATTTTGAGATAAAAATAGTTTTAATGCATGCATAATTCACATCATTTAACATATCCATGCAGAAACATGTTTTGAATAATGTCCTGGCATTCAGTCAGACATTGTCCACTTACTTCATGTGACTTACTTTTTCAGAAAAGTGGATTCTCTACTGTGAGGCACTCTTCACTTTTTTTCCATATAGTGCCTTAACTTCTATCTAGGTGGTAAAGAATCTGAGCTCATCAGCATGCTTTAAATTTACTTCAGATTCTCAATGATATTGATGTTTCAACATCATTTGTCACATTCACACAGAGTCCATTTGTCTTGGCTCTGAGATAATAACACTATTTCTTCAAGACTTTCAACATATAACAACATAAATTCCCTTTTTCATTAGCTAATGAACAATCTCCCCCTTGACGTTAGCTGGTTAGCAATATATACAACAGTTGCCCCTTCTTTAATAAACATATCCAATTGCGCTAGACAAGGCAGCTTTCACAATTGACAATTATTAGTTGCTTCTTAAATAGACAGTTGCTCCCTAATGATACTTTTTCTCCCCCTTAATATCTGAAATCCTCCTTTTAGCTTCTAAGATAAAGCTAATCATGATGTTGTTACCCTTACTCCCCCTGATTTATACAAAATAGGGACACTTTTGATGCTTGTCCTTATAATACTTTAAGCATTCTTCATTTGGACTTGCCACAATTTCCAAATTAGGAATCCTTAGTTTGCTTGCTATACAAGTTTCAGATTGCCACACTCTGTACCTTGTAATAGAAGTAACTTCATAGTTAATCATGTATAACTAATTATATGTCTTCAAAAGATAAGTCTGAACATTATCTTTTTCTTCAATCTCTGGTGTCTTCAATAGTTGTGATGTTACATATTCATGTTGAACATTCTTCATTATTCATCACAGTCTTCTTCTCATCTTGTTTAAGATTACCATACAGTTATCACAAATATCCAGCTCCCGTCAAGATATTTGAAAGCATCTATATGTATCTCCTTAGTTGAATCAACTCTTCAGGTAATCACCAGATCATATTGCCACACATCCAAGACTTGTGAAGATAACAATGAACTTTGATATTGACATTTATTTCACACTATGCCATAAATCTATCATACTGATAAGTTCCAAAATTTAGTTAATTTGTATATATGTTTAGTGGCACTTATCGGTTCTTTTGTTGATATTCTTCGAATAAATCCCCCGTTTTTTGTATAAATGTGTACATAATAGAATAATTGATTTTTTTGTGTAAATATTGTATCATTTGATAGTTTTTCATCTCTTTTATAGGTATTCATTCATAATTAGAGCATTGAGTAATAAAGTGTCGAAGACACGGCTTCAAACGCATGATTTTGAGCAATAAAAGAGAAAACATAAAGCAAAGAATGAGTTTTTCAAATATTTAAAATCATCAATTTGATTTATATTTATCCATGGTTAGATAGATAATTGAATAAGCTTTCCAACGCTTCAAACCGGGCGCAATTCCGAGTTACGGTTCTCAAGTTATGACAAAAACAAGATGCTGATTTTTTTCAGGACAGTGCAGACCGCGCTGAGCGCGAAAATACCAGGCTAAGCATGCCCTGCGATTTCAGAATTCTTTAAAAGGGGCTAAAAACACATTTTTAGGTCATGGGTTGGGTATTTTTGAGTCCCAACACCATCAACATCATTTTTTTTATAGATTTGCTTAAAAAACAACATTGGAGCTTGCATTTAGATGATCCGGAGTCGAATCCCTCGTCGATTGGTGTTGACAAACTAAGAAATGTTTGGTTCCTCTTCTTCTCTTCTCTTTGTAATCTCTTTTGTTGGGTTTTGTATGTATATCTACTCTTATTCATGTATATTTTTCGCCATTGGCGTTGTATAAAGCTTGCTTTTATGAATTTGTGTTGGTGATTGTCTTAGGTTTTTACTCTATGTTAGGGATTTGAGCTTTGCTAGAGATGGATCGCTTAGATTCTTTCCTAGGATGATTATCTGTTAGTTCCTAAATGCTAGAAATGGGTTTAGAGCTGACATTCACTATAGAGTATTTGATCTTAATGCCTTTGTGTTGGTAAAGTATGCTAGAGATGGGTATGAAGGTGACGCAGTTGACTTCTGGTTGTCGAGGTATGTCAGAAATGGCTATCGAGGTGATTCGGGAGGATTCTCAATTTGAGTTAGAAATAGCTTAGGTTGTGAGAGGTATGTGATAACACGGACGAGTATCGTAGGCCGAGTATGACATGGGTGGTAGATTTAAGTCTGTGGATAGTAGTTTACATCGTTCGGACAAGTTGCTATCCTTTATACTTTTGTTCATTTACTTTCTGTCTTTTATTTTCATTTCTTTTAATCTCAAACTCATTAACGGTAGAATTGTCGAACGATGAATCAATAACCAATCTCTGTGGACACGATACGATATAACCTAACCGGTATATATCACCCGGTAAAAATAATACCAAACTTTTTGCTTGCCGCTTAATACCGCACAACACATACACACACTCATTTCCCGACAAAGTATATGAATTTTGAATTCAGGCTATACATATAATAAGTACTTAGTCTCCCGTCAAAGTACCTACTAGTTAGTCAGTTGGAATTAACCACTCATACTAGATCACTCTGACTGATTACATCTTCACACTCACTTCTACTTCCAGGCAATAAAATATATTTAAAATTGAAGACATTTAGATGATGTTCCAACATCTCATACGACATCATCTAACATGGAGTGATTCTGGGGTTAACATCCATATTTTCTCATTCATAATATTTAAGGGGAACATAGGAAGCACTGCAACTGCCAACTTTACATCTAGACAATTTACACATCAAGGAATAATATGATCCATATCTCAATAAGCTTTTCTTCAAACTTTCACTTATGATTTTCATATGATGGATGCCATAGTCTGTACCTATAGAGGAGATTCTCTCAACTAGGTTTCTGGAACAGTCTTGATTATGCCATGACACCGAAATATTCAGATTCTTCACTGCAATCAGATTTCCTTGATTCTTATTGACAATACCCTTCTAGGACAATATTTAGGGTTGTCAACATTCATGATCATATTTCACTGTGGTTGAGACACATTATTCAGCTCCAAAATTTGTTCTATGGTCATGAATAAATATCCACATATCTGGTTCCTTTGATTAGAAGGATGTACCCGATATAAGCTCATCTTGATATCACATAAAGGGATTGAGGGGTATACCTTTATGAGTCTTTTACTTGCACTGAGCTTGACTTCTATACTCTCATAAGCTTAGGTAAGAAATAAAATGACATCTGGAGTATAAGAGCTTGTTGATCGTGTCCTGATCAACTAATAAGCAGATGTCTTCTCTTCCAGATCAGGAGCAGGTTCCAAACATATGTACTCACACTACATTTGTTTAGCACCACAACATCTGTTCTTCAACAGGTAGTTGCATACCATAAATAATGTTCTAACATCCTATAGAACATTTGTTCCATCTCTTGGGAACACATCATCCTTGATAGTCTTCAAGGTCTTCAAACTTGCAGACTTATTTGAGAGTCATTGATCAATTGATACTCATCAACTCTATTAATATATATGCCTTTATGAGTGGATTTGAGGAATATCTCAAGTATCTTTGACACTTTTAATATAGTTGTAATAATCTGCCAAATATTTTATTGATAAAATAACCCTAGGATCCTTCTCTCACTATAGGGGTTGTATCATAGGCTATGCAGCGAAAATAGCCATACCTCAACAAAATGTACACAATGCTTACTCCATAATTTACTTGTAAGCATGAAATCCAAGGATTGAAAATAAATCAATCCAACAAAACGCTTGCTTCTTCGCCAAGCAACAGACTAGAACCAACCAATATCCTGACCAATAGGGAAACACATAAGCACAAAAGTTACCTTATCAACAACTTCACTCCTGCATGAAGGTTTTGATAATCTTTTCTCAGTGATGATTATAGGCTGAACAATACAATTCAAAATCCCCACTCCTGCGTGAAGTCTTTGAATTTAACTTTCTTGTTCCAACATCTTTATCCTCTTTCTTAAATAAGGTACAAATTCTGGTCATGTTGGTCTAGTTCTCCACAAATAGGTTCATCCTCCACTTACAGGGACCATACAATATGAACACTCCTTGTTCAAACAATCCACAAATAGGTCCATCCTCCACTTCTAGGGACCATACAATATGAACACTCCTTGTTCAAACAATCTTCTACCTTGTGCACAACCATAAATTATCCCTCATAGATCTCATCCAGAAACAGACAGGATGCCTGCTCTGATACCAATTGAAATTCTGGTGTTGACAGACTCAAGATGTCGTGACATCTGATCCGACATCACATAACAGACAAGGTATAATTATAATTAAAATGCAGGAAACAAAAGAACACAAGGAATTATTAACCCAGTTCGGTTCTAACCAACCTACATATGGGGGCATATCAAGCCATGAATGAAGTTCACTATCAGCAGTATTAATTCGGAGGGAAACCACCATGTTTACACTCTTCACTTAATCAGATTACCCAATGACCCTTCTACCTAAGATACCACACTTAGATATGAACTCCAATCACCTCCGATGTCATCAGCTACTATCACACCAAAGAATCTGCATCAACTGCTGCCCACACAATCATCTTGGAGATACCTCACTCCAAACACAACTAAAATAATTTGAAGATACCATACTTCAAACACAATATAAACTAGTCACTCAAGTGACACAAACCAAACTTGGAATTGCTTCATAGCTTCTTCCAAGGACACAATCACACTCATTGCTTCATAGCTTATGAGTGAGTAAAATAATCCTCTTGCCTACAAGCTTCGAGGAATAAATTAGTGACCATCCCACAATCCGGGTGGTTCACTTACATGGCTAACCCTAGAGATTACATCTTTCTAAAACCGGCTAACTTACTAAAACTACGTTACAACTACTTATTTATAACCTATTACCCAACTGGATTTGGGCCTTTAAAATAATAGTATAAGTTGTAACAAACTTCTGCAAAAACAAACTTTTACAAAAACAAAAATGCAGATAACTTCTGCTACAATCAAAGTCCTTGATGATCTTTCTTATTAGCTCTTGTACCTCCACATAGCCTTTAAAATCACACCACATAAGATGCATAATATTCATAGAATATTCTACTCTAATTAAAACAAAATTGTAACAAACTTAACAGTTTCTGTAGCGTGATGTCCTGATGTTTGATGTCTCGACATCTCATATGACATGTTGTTCCAGATGTTGAAACTTTTCAACACAACATGTTAAGGAATTCTAGATAGGATTATAAGTTGAGAATCCTATTGTACAATTACATTGTTGCTGCCATTTATTTGTTTTATTAAAATTAAGCCAATCCTTACAGATCAGGAACTTACAAACACTGTGACTTGTTATCAATATCCCATTGAAAAATGTATGTCTCTTTCCAACATTTCATCTAGTCATCAAGCCTACATCATGTCTCTCTCATCTGAAACTGAACCAAGTAACTACATGGCTGCTTCTAAAGATCCACGATGGGTTCAGGCAATGCAGACAGAGATTGAGGCTCTCAACAACAATCATACTTGGGAGTTTGCTGAACTTCCTCATGATGCCTCTACCATAGGAAGTAAATGAGTTTACAAGGTTAAGAGACATGCTGATGGAACTATAGATAGATTCAAGACACAACTTGTTGCTCAGGGTTTCAACCAAACAGAAGGTTTGGATTACCTTGAAACTTTCTCTCCAGTTGCTAAGTTGACTATAATTCGTGTTTTACTTGCATTAGCTGCCATTCATGGTTGGAATTTACATCAATTAGATGTAAATAATGCCTTCATACATGGTGATTTAAATGAAGATGTTTATATGAGAATTCCTCAAGGTGTCACAGCTCCCAAATTTGGCCAAGTATGCAAACTTACTAAGTCCCTATATGGTTTAAAGCAGGCTAGTAGATAGTGGTTTGATAATCTCACCACTTTTCTTAAGGCACAAGGACTTAAACATGTTGCTGATGATCATACACTTTTTATAAAATCAAGCCCTACTTATTTTACTGCTTTACTAGTGTATGTTGACAATCTTATCCTAGCCGACACTTCTTTAAGTGTGTTTGTAGACCTGAAGCAAGCCTTGCATCGCGCCTTTCACATTAAAGATATGGGGAGGTTAAAGTTCTTTTTAGGGCTTGAAGTTGCTAGATCACCTAAAGGCATTACACTTTGTCAAACAAAGTATCAACTAGATCTTCTTCAGGATGCTAGCCTCACTGGATGCAAGCCCGCTTCTACTCCCTTGGATGCATCTACTCGTCTTCACCAAGACAATGGTGCCTTGTTCTTAGATGTCACTGCCTATCGGAGACTTGTTGAGAGATTGATCTATCTCACTACCACTCATCCTGATATTGCCTTTGCCACGCAATAACTGAGCCAATTCATGAGTACTCCCACTGAAGCACACTATCAAGCTGCCATACGTGTCTTACGATATTTGAAACATTCCTGTAGCGCCTCGAAAATTTACAATTTGGTACAATGAAGTCGCCATCGAGTATTTATTTATTCCAAAAGGAATGGGAAAATATCGAGTAAAACCCACGAGCAAAGGATAAGATAATCTACGAGACCAAGAGATGGATTCGGGAGTCGGTTATGCAAGGGGAAGGTATTAGCACCCCTCACATCCATCGTACTCGATGGGACCCGTTTAGTTCATGTGTGTGTTCAAGTGCTAATGATAATTGCTATCTTATAAGAGAAAGGAGAAGGAAAAGGGTTTTGTTTTTATATTATTTTGAGTTTGCCGCGATTTCAAAACGAAAGTCAAAACTCCGTAGTTCTTCTTGAAAATGAAAAGATTGTTGGTTGGTTTGATTTTAGAAGAGAGTGGTGCGCAAGGGCACAGAAAAATATTTGAATGAGTTTGGGTTGATTTTATAGGACACAAGTGTTTGTATGTCCAAAGTAGATACTTGGGACTCACACACTTAGAGCGAGAAAAGGTAGATACCTTGACTCCCTTATTTAATCCTTTTCTTAAGAAAAAATGAGATATCTTTAAATTATTTTAGTCAGGTTATGATTCATCAATATAAGTCAGATGGCTTATTCTTGATTAAATCTCGAGAGAATAGACAGATGTCTATCCCCTACCATTTGACCCTTGTTTATTTGAGAAAAAGAAATTTTTGAAAAGTCACTCGACGTTGGATCTAGGTTTGGAACTTTAATTATGAAAGTGTTTTAATCGGGTTATGATTCATCAATATAAATCAGATGGCTTATTCTTGATTAAATCTTGAGAGAATTGACATATGTCTATTCCCTACCATTCGACCCTTATTAGAAGAGAATTGGTATGAGGACTAAGGCGTGATAAATGGGAGAAAAATGAATAAATAATTGTGAACATTCACGGAAGTAGAGAATAACTCGATAAAAGCCCATACAAGGTGGCTATATGTATGCTCCTAGAAAGTGGGACTAGCGTGGCACTAGTATTCTAAACGACCAATTAAAACAATCGATCGGATAGTTGTCGTTGTAGAATAGCCCAGGACCAAACTATGAATGTGTGTGAGTGTGCACTGTGTATGTATACCTTTTCATTGATGAGGAGCCCAAGAGAAGGCTATGTGTTCTAATTAAATGATAAACGCGTAATGTAGCGGTAATTAAAACACACAGAAATAAATCCTAAACTATTACATACCACACGGGAATTGGGGTACAAATTTGTGAGTGGGGATGTATCAAATTGAAAAGCGCGATAAGAGCTTAAATAAACAAGCAATACAACTCAATCGAATTAGTTTGAATAATTAAATAAACTGCAATGCACTTCAAGTAGTCTTCAAGATTGGATACAGCTTGACTCATCAGATGAATATGAGATAAGGGTCCCTACATTGCATGATATACAGACAAAACATATGAGGGGAAAGTTGAAATGCTCAAGTATCAATTATTGTATTTTACTAGATTGATTTTAATAAAGATGCATGTGTTCATGCACATTCGAAAGTTAAATTAAATTTCAAATTCGACATTGCAACACGAGGATTACTACAATGTAATTTGAATTTTATTTACAAACGAAATGAATAAGAATAAAAGTAAAGTAGTATATATAATAATATTTACAATACTAACTATAAGTATAATATATAACGATATTTATAGTATGAAATAGAAATACTATGTATAATTATATATATACAATATCAAATAAAAAAAGTAAAAATACTAAGTATTTATATTTATATATACATTACTAAATATAAGAAATAAAAATACTAAGTATCATATATTTACAAAATTAAATATGCACTACAAAATATTAAAATACTAATAAAAGTAGTAATTCAACATTTTAATTGCTAAAACAAGTGTGGATGCACTAATTGGAAGTGAGTATTTTGAATAATCCTTGAAGATCTTCACAAGTAGCAAACTTTTTAGTAGCATGAGTGGGAGATAAAGAAAAAATGAAATAAAATTGCAACAAATTAGAACATGGGTTAGTAAGCAAGATTCATAATTAAAATCGAATGAAATTTACATGAACACTTTTCAATAATCGAAAACTTAAATCAATATTCAATCCACATAGCATCTCGTTCTAACTTCATTCAATATCGAGTAAACACAACAATTATTCATGATTATCGATTCACAAATGAAAACAAATGACAATGGTTTATGTTATTACTAGATTCAAGTTTAAGACATGACAAATTAAGTTCAATGCAAGCTTAAATCAACCCAAACAAATTACGGGCAGCAACTACGCCACAACATCATGCTCGAACAAATTCATCTCAAAAAGATTCAACACACATGAAAACCTAACTTTGACACCACAAATGGGTTCCTCATTCAAAATCAACACCGTCACAATTGCAACATTCAAATCAATTCAAAAATATATTAGAAACAAGAACAAACCAACTATTCAAATTCCCAACAAATAATGATATTGTCATCAAGGATGATGAAATACAAATAGTCCCTTAATATTCAAACTGAACCCAAACTCCCAACCTTGATTAAAAAAACAAAAAGTCCATAGGAATATCTTCAAAGTTTTCAACTTAAATTCAACATCTCATTCACTAGCAAACATCACTGTTATCTTTTTTAAGAAAACTTGTCAACTTAACACAAACAAAAGCATAACATTGACGGAAATTTCATCGCAATTCCACTATTTAATTAACAATTTCTATGTGCACAAAGTGGTACTGATTAACAATGACAATCTAGATTAACAATGCATATCATCCACAACCATAACACAAAACCTGTCGAAATTCAAAAATGATTTATCACAAACGAAACAGATCTGTTTTTTACGAAAACAACATGATACAGACACTCAAAACAGCATGGTTAATATGACAATCCAGATTTAATAGGAACCAACACAACATTAACGCAATATTAAGTTTGATCGACGTTAAGTTTTCAAAGATAATGATTTAAACGGGATGTCAAACAATATCGTTCTACACAAACAATTAAGTTTAACATATCAAAACCACTTAACATAGATTTTCCAGCAATCACAATCATTTAATTCAAACAAACACCAAGCGAGAAGGAATCTAAGGTTACTCAAACTCGCAAAATTATCGGAACGGCACATGTGTTGACACAATGATGAAGCTCGCAAGATCGTGAGGTAGAGAATGGCTTCTGGTCGACTTGATGAAGTTGACAAGTATGTTGCTGGTTTGTGGAAGACTAGATAGAGACGATTGCATTGTCTAAGGATGCATAGCGATGATGTTTGTATAACGGATCGTTGAGATTTATTCAACGGATGGTTGCGAAGGTCTTATGTTGTTGCCGAAGAGGTTAAGACCGGAGGAGGTGAGAGGAGCCTAACAGGAGTCGGTGGTATGTAGGTGGGAGGAAGGTTGGAGGTTACGAGTTTAGAAGACAGAGTGTTAGCAAGGAAGTTAGATGAGACAAAGGAGTTCGTCAAGAGGGAGTGTAATACTTGAACCGACTTTGAGATTTTGTATCGCAATGTGGATAGCAAGAGTCACCACCGACTTTTCTTTATCTAATTAAGGGAAGGTGAAAAGAATAGGAAAAGACCTTCGTTAGATTCTCGAGTAAGGGAGAAGGTTATGAAAAGGGAAGGTATTAGCACCCTTTCCATCCGTAGTTATCACGGGCTCTTAGTTGCTCTTAGATCATTAAAAAGTGCTTCGTGTGTTTGATAAAGAAAATGTTTTGAAAAAGGCATTTCGCTTTGACTTTGTAATGATTCATGTAGGAATGTATACAAAGTGTTTGGAAATGTTTTGTTTTGAAAAGAGTTTGAACTTTGACAAAAGTGTGAGGTGTAAAAGTATTTTGATAGAAAGTGCAACTAAAAGTCTTATTACCTACTCGTAATGGTCGTTCGTGTTATTTTACTTCCTTTAGAATAGTGTTATCCTTACCATTAGTTGGTAGGTAACCCTATTCGGATGTAGAAGGGACATTCGAAGGGACATCGATGGTCATAGAAGGCAATCAGAGGAAGTATCCTAGCACATTCGAAGGACTATCATCACTTTCTTAGGCAACAATCGAGGGTCAAGATCATGTATTCGTAGGCGACATCGTGGGTCTATGATCTTTGTATCGAAGGGACTATGATGATTCGTTTTGAAGGCAACAATGCTAGAATACCCCACGCTCGAGGGACTTGACCATTTGTATTCAGAAGGCAACGAGAGAATTACCCTGGGGTGCATGTGTGAAAAGAGTGTGTCGATTCGATTTATGTTATCTTGAAATTATGAGTGACCTATGTCCAATTTTATCTTGCCACACGCCTAATTACTAGCAGTTATAGGGTGCGAAGTAAATCATGGAAATGTAAAATGCGGAAAGATAAAGTCCCACGCTATTACATGGCTTTGGGGCAGTTACATAATAAGAGTGCGGAAAATAAAATTCCTAATTAAACTATTACATCCCATAGGCAATTACATAATTGAAAAAGAAAAGCAAGAAAAATCGTCCGAAACTTTACAACCTGTGAATGTATACATAATCTAAAATGAGAAAATTGCATAAGAGGAAAAATGTTAGTAAAACATGATTTTGAATGAGAAAAAAGGTTTTTGATTAGTGATGACATTAATATGATAAGATAAATTTTTGGTAATTTTCTGGATCGTTTTGGTAATTTAAAAACAATTAAAAGTCAAATTAATGATTAATTAGTAATTAAATAAAATATGCATGCAAAAATAATAATTTTAATGCTAAAAATTAAATAAGTATTTTTCTGATAATAGTGCAAAAAAGAAATATTTTTGGAGTTTTTTAGATGCATGATAAAAAATATTGAAGATAAATTAAATTAGATGAAAAATATTAAAGAAAATAGAAAAATAAGTTAGTTTTGCAAACTTGTAAAAAGAAGTGGTCCCCGTCTCCCACCATCTGGTGACAACTCACGCCCCTTCCTTTACACTAATCGAGCCAACGCCGCTTGGTGTCAAGTAAATGAAACGAAATGCGAATAGATTTGAATTGAACTAAGAACACGCGAAGATCTTCATCTTCGCTTGAATTTTCAAACACTTAGCTCGGTCTTGCCGACGCTAAGGACCCGCAAAAATCAAAATCAATACAAGCAATATAAATGCAATTCAAAGCCATGGTTCGATTGGAAACATCGTTCGAGCAATGGTGGTATCGGTTTCGTCAATTTTACGATTTAAGGAAGCCCTAAATCGAACCAGAAACCCTAACTATGGTGAATCACGCTTGTGCCACAAAATGCAATTGAGCTATCCGAAGCTTGCAAACTTTGTTCTAAACACAAAACAAACATCAAAACATGTTAAAAATGCATGATAATCAAAATCGATTTTGGAAAAAGTTGACAAACCGACTCAATTTCGTGTTTTGATGGTTTTTTGCAACTTGTAAAAGGTCTGGATCGACTCTAAAGACTCCAAGGAATGTGATGGAAGGCTCAAAATCAACTGAAATCCACTGAACTAGGGTCAAATACCTTCAAGGACACGGTTTTTTGACTTTGGAATAGGGTTCTTGAGGCAATTGTCTCTTTTCATGTTGTATGCATTGTATATTTATAATGGATGGATTTTGGGCTGAATTAAAGAACAAATATTGATCAATCAATGCAAAAATTATTTGACTTTGTACAAAATCAAAATTTCCTTTTTTGATCCAATTTCAATCAATTTCTTGCCAAATCAACGCAAATTTCGAAATTTGCCAGCTTGTATGAGTTGCTTGGATCTCAAGAATGAGAGAAAAATCAACTTTGCATTTAATTTTGATTTTATACCTTATTTTTTAATTTAATTTGTTTTTAAATGAATAAAATCCAAATTAAATAGAAAAATAAAGACAAAATTCGTGGCATTAGGCTTGAAGGTTCCAAATAAGATAAGGAACAAGTTTAAACCAAGAAAAACTAGGCCCATTTGCAAAATTTTGGATTTTGACAAGTATTTCTCTTTGTGCACCTCTTCAAAAATGCCCAACTTGTGCAAGGTGTATTTTGCTCAATTTTCCATATTTTTGAGTGTTCTTGGACTTTTTAGAAAGCTCTAGGTGTCCTCTAAACAACCTCTTTGGTTTCATCTCAATTGGAGTTTCCATGCTCAATAAAACTTCATTACAAAAGTTGACTTTTGTTGACTTTGAAAAGGACTCGTAATGTTTTGATCCATATCTTCAAATGAAGCATTTTTGAACATTCTTGTGAGTCATGAAGTTGTAGAGAATTGAATTTCTTCAAAATGAGAGGTGGTGGAAATTTTTGAGAAAGTATAAAGAAGTTATGCTCACCAAAGTTCGCTTAACTTTTCTCTAGGAAACCCTAATTTGGAAAGTTTGACTTTTAAGCAAATCTTGAGTTTTCTTGATGAATCATGATCAACCCTTGATCAAATGATGAATGTGACTTCAAAATGAGGATGTTGACCAAAAATCTTGAGTTTGATCAGATGTTGACCACAGTTGACTTTTGTCCAATACAACTGATTTTCAACCATCTGAGCAATTGTCTGAGGAAACTTGACTTGTAAGGCTTGAAACTTGACATGGAGAATCTTTGAAGTGTATGAGGAGGCATGATGACCATTGGAGATGTTGGAATTCCATCTTGATCTGAGAATTACCAAACCCTAGTTTTGGTTGACTGTCTAGGAGAGGGTTTGTCTGATCAACCCTTGAGGAATCCTTGAGTATAGATGTATGAAATGCTTTGAGAAGTAGGAGGGCAAATTTTGGGGTATGACAGTGAGCGGAGAGATGAAGGCTTCTTAGGCACTTCTTTCTAGAAAGTGCAACATCAACACGAGACTCAAACTCAAGAAGCTGAGTATAAAAAGCAGATTCACGCAGAATAGCAGCCACCATTTCCTGCATCTATTTCTCAGGAAGCTTCTGCTTCTTCCTCCATGCAGAAGGCGTGAGTTCCCTCGGTCTCAACGGTGAGAAATTGTTCTGAGGCGAAAATCCAACAGGCCGCATAGTTGTAGGTATAAGCCATTTCAAAGCAGAAACTTCTTCAATGATATAGCGAGTAAGGGGACGACTACGACTAGTAGTGGATGATGCACCCTCTTTTCTCTTCTTAGTTGGTGATTGGGTGTATTGAGTGAGGAGGTTGGTGATTGGGAGTGATGGTGAGGTGTGTTATGAGAAACTAACGGAGGGAGTATGTGTTGGTGGTGTTAACAGAGGTAACGAAAAAGAAAATGGAAGTGGTGAAAACGCGTTTGGAGAGAAGGGATGGCGATGGAGATGGTTACGGCGTGATTTGAGAGGAAACAAGGAGGGGTTTATATTTTGGGGTGTGACAGTTCCCCTGCTCAAGGAATTTTTTATCTTCTTCGTCTAATTTGCAAATTCTGGGGTTCAGTGATGCTGACTGGGGTGGCTGCATTGAAACCAGACGCTCTATTTTAGGCTATTGCTTCTTCATTGGTGAATCATTAGTGTCATGGAAATCTAAGAAACAGTCAAATGTTAGTTTCCCCTCCACATAAGCAGAATACTGAGCCTTGGCATCCGCTACTTGTGAGCTCTAATAGATATGTTTCCTGTTACATGATCTTCAACAACATCCATCTAGGCTTCCAGTATTGTATTGTGATAATCAAAGCGCCAAACAAATCTCCTCAAATTTGGTATTTCATGAAAGGACGAAACATCTTGATATCGATTTCCACCTAGTTCGTGAGAAGCTTCAAGCTGGTGTAATGCGACTGCTTCCAGTTCGTTCTCATGAGCAGGATGCTGATGTTTTTACCAAAGCCCTTGGTCCACGTTGTCATACCCCAAAATTTGCCCTCCATCTTCTCAAGATATTTCATACATCCATACTCAAGGATTCCTCAAGAGTTGATCAGACAAACCCTCTCCTAGACAATCAACCCAAACTAGGGTTTGGTGATCCTCAAGATCAAATTGGATTTCCAACATCTCCAATGTTCATCATGCCTCCTCATATGCTTCAAAGATTCTCCATGTCAAGTTTCAAGCCCAAGTCAAGTTTCGCATAATTGCTCGATGGTTGAAAATCATTGTATTGGACAAAAAGTCAATTGTGGTCAACATACAACAAACTTCGTGATTTTGGTCAACATCCTCATTTTAAGTTACATTCATCATTTGATCAAGGGTTGATCATGATTCATCAAGAAAACTCAAGATTTGCTCAAAAGTCAAACTTTCTAAATTAGGTTTCTAGATGAAAAGTCAATCGAACTTTGATCGATCATAACTTCTTCATACTTTCTCAGAAATTTTTCCACCACCTCTTGTTTTGAAGGAAATTCAATTCTCTACAACTTTATGTCTCACAAGAAGGTCCAAAAAATGCTTCATTTGAGAGGTATGGCTCAAAACATTACAGGTCATTTTCAAAGTCAACAAAAAGTCAACATTTTGTTTTGAAGATATATTGAGCATGGAAACTCCAATTGAGATGAGACCAAAAAGGTTGGTTAGAGGACTCTTAGAGCTTTCCAAAAATTCCAAGAACACTCAAAAATGTGAAAAATTGAGCAAGATACACTATTCAGAAGTTGGGCAATTTTGGACAATTGCACAAAAGGACATTTTGGTCAAAATGCAAAATTTTCCAAATGGGCCTAAAATCTTTTGATCCAAACTTATTCTTGACCCATAAATGCTTGGCCATGGCAATTTTCTATTTTATTAATTTATCTTTGAATTTTAGAACATTTAATTCAAAATTAAATTATATAAAATATGAAAATAATATATTTTTCCAAAAGGAATGATTTTATATCATGCTTGGAGTCCAAGAAAGCCCATAATTCATACCAAATTCGTGCATGATCATGCATTAAAGGAAAAATCAAATTTTCTTTCAAAAAATTGATTTTATTTGAAAATTATTGAATGCATTCCAAATCAAATCTTCTTGCCTTATTTTTCCTCTCACAATTCCTTTATAAATAGCCAGCAAGATCACAAGCCAAAGACACGAAACCCTAGCTCAAAGCATAACCCTTATTCTTGCAAAAAATTTCAAGAAACTTGAAAAATCGTGTTTCAAAATCCAGCCACTTTCAGCCTTCAAAAACCATTCCATCGTGCTCAGAGGGTAAGTTTGAGTAAGAATGCATTATTGACATTGATCAAACCATCCAGAATCGAGCCCTGTACACGCCGTACATATTCAACCTTTCTTGATTTTTGCATTTTCTTATTCTGCTTGTGTTAATCGATTCTAATGCTTTCATTATGTTTATAAGACTCCATATGACCGATCTGGGCAATCGTTTCACACCTTGAACGTCAGGATTGCATATTGCCATGGTTAGGGCAATTTAAGCTGTTTCGTTCGAACCGGTAGTTACAGGTCGTTTCAGTCAAAACTGATGGCACCATTGAACTCAGAAGGTTCGATTTAGGGGGGTAGGGTCTTCCTTTCTCGTTTATCTCTTTTATTTTGCAGGTTTTGGATCACGTTTGGTCGGAGAAGACGACCGGAGCTAGGGCTCCGGCGTCGTTGACCGTTGAGGAATCCGACGAGGCATGCGTGGCGAAAGCAAGCAATCTGATTTGTCCATCCAGTCAACCGGGGCCCACACGTGGCTGACGCAGTTTGAAACACATCCAGGGCGCGTCATCATTCAAATGTCCTTGTTTTCAACTTTTTCAAACACCAAATGCAACGTGGCGTAGTGGTAGAGGCAAGCGAACTCAAGGTTTCACCCCAGGGTCATCAGTTCGAACCAGCCTGGGACCTGGTTTTGCATTCTTTTTACAAACTTTGCACTATTTTCTTATTTTTCTATTTTTCTATTTTATTTAATATTTTGCATCTATTTTAATTTCTTTTCATATTTTATTTCATGCATTAAAAAATTGCCAAAATATTTTTTCCTTTTGCATTTATTTTTCAGAAAATACTTATTTAATTTATAAAATTAAAAAATATTATTTTGCATGCATATTTATTTTTATTCATAATTTTGCATTTAAATCACTTTTAATTATTAAATTGCATCCAAAAAATCCCAAAAAATTATTTTAGCATATTTATGTTATTTCCAGCATGTCATAATTTTCTCATTCAAAAACTTGCATTTTTCTAACATTTTTTTTCTCTTATTCGATTCATCTCGTATTTTCCGATTTCTTATCTTTTCACAGGTTATTCCGTTTCAGACGGTTTCTTTTACTGTTTTCATTTTTCTAATAATGTAACTGTTTATGGGATGTAATAGTTTAAATTAGGTTTTAATTTTCCGCAAGTTTAAATTATGTATCTGCCCCAAAGCCATGTAATAGCGTAGGACATTTACCTTTCCGCACTTTACATTCCGCATTTTAATTTCCGCACCCTATAAATTGTTAGTAACTAGGCGTGTATGTCAAGATAATAATCAACATAGCTCACTAATTTTCAAGATAAAATATCTGAATCAGCACACTCTTTTTCACACATGCACCCCTTAGGGTAATTCTCTCTCGTTGCCTTTACGAATTCAAAATGGTCATGTCCCTCGAACGTAGAGGTATTCTAGCACCGTTGCCTTCAAAACAAATCATCATAGTCCCTTCGATACAAAGATCATAAGACCCACGATGTCGCCTCCATACATGATCTTGACCCTCGATTGCCTACGAAAATGATGATAGTCCCTTCGAATGTGCTAGGATACTTCCTACAAGTTGCTTTCTATGACCATCCGATGTCCCTTCGAATGTCCCGCTTACATCCAACAAATAGGGCTACCAACTAATGGTATGGATAGCGCTATTCTAAAGGAACGTAAAATAACACGAAAACGACCATTTCTGAGTAGGTAAAAAGACTTTTAGTTGCTTGCTCAAATCAAATACTTTTCACACCTTACACTTTTGTCAAAATTTAAATTCTTTTCAAAACGAAACATTTCCGAACACTTTGTATACATTCCTACATGAATCATTACAAAGTCAAAGCGAAATGCCTTTTCAAAACATTTTTGTCAAACACACAGAAAGCACAATTTTAAAGTGATCTAAGAGCAACTAAGAGCCCGTAGATAACTACGGATGGAAAGGGGTGCTAATACCTTCCCTTTTCATAACCTTCTCCCGTACTCAAAATCTAACGAAGGTCTTTTTCTGTACTTTTACCTTCCCTTAATTGGATAAAAATAAAAGTCGGTGGCGACTCTTGCTATCCGCACATTTGCGATACAAAACACAAAAAAGTCAGTTCATCGTATCACACACGTCCTTTTACTCATTACTTGGGAAAGCTTGGCTTGGTGGATATTTACCAACCTCAAGCTTGTGAGGGGGTATTAACATACGAAAAACCTATGCTGCATGAGAAATAACTAAGCTACATGAGAAATAATGAAACCCACGTAACATATAGTTATTTGAGGGTTTACACTTTTAACATGCACTTGATTGTATTAGAGTTTTATCTCTTTATGTTGGTTATAGTTAGTTAAGCTATATATAGCTATTTGTAACTAACTCACCTATCAATGAATAATTAATCTTTGATCTCTCTCTTCCTCTTGAACTTTATTCATTCGTTCTCTCTCCTCTAATGGAGTTTTCCATCTTCTTAGATATTTCATACTTAATTTACTCTTTTTCGTATCACTTCTATCACCAAGTTTCACTTCCAATTGAGTATAGGCAAACCAAAGTTTGTTAACAAGTTCAAATTGTATGGGTTGTGCTAAATTGTTGGTGAGCTTTCATATTGGTATTTGGAATGGAAAGTTGAATGCTCTCCCTTATTTCTATTTCTGCAATATATAAAGAGTATAACAATTAAATGACTAAGAATCCTTTTTCATTAGCATACCTGTTAGCTGGCAATTTCGAAAAGAGTAAATCAGGTATAGATGAATAAAATATTTCATGTTCACCTGGAAAGGAAATCAATATTTATTATTGATGAGTAAATATGAGCCTTTGGTTCCATAAATGAGGATTCTTCGATTACCATGGTGAATGACATTTCGACTAAAACTCTCAACGTTTAGAGTATGAAGAAATTTATTTTGGAAAAATACATTAGCGTGGAGCGGTCTAAACAAAGGGCATTCAAATTAATGATCTAAGAATTCGAATTTCAAACGAAGGATTGAAGATTCAAATTCTGAATAAGAGCGCCATTCTAAAGGGACGCGTGGAGATCAACGAACGGAGAAGGGTTGCATGTCTTAAACGTGGCGCAATATTACTATAGGACCGTTAGTTTACTATAAATAGATGCTTTCTATTAGATTTTTAGGTGTGTTCACTTTATGTACTAAAAATTCTCAAAACACTTAAATTACCGCAATCGAAAGGGAAACAAGTCAAAGAGAAATCATGTACGTCAAGAACATCATGTTCTTTTTTAATTCAAATGCAAGTTTGTTTATATTCATTTCAATTTTTATGCTTCTCTTAGAGCATTTCGATTCCCTTCCATGTCCTTATTTTATTTCGTTTTCAAATACTTGTCTCTCCGTAAATTCATTTATCTTTAAACCTTTATTTTATTTCCTTTAAATTGTTACTTTTAAGAGTGTCCTTACCTTTACATTTAATTGTCAATAATCAAGTTTAAGTTCGAAATCTTTACACAAACAACAAGATATTCCCATAGTCAACTTTAAGTAAGTGCTTTAAGAATCAATTAAAGATCATGGATTTGAACATAAAACCTTTTTTATGATGTGTCCTAGGATCAATCTAGTCGATCCCGCAAGTAACCAATAGTAATTAATAAGAATTGAAGACTAGCTGTTGTTTAGAAATCACCGTAAACAAATTGGCACGCCTAAATGGGACAAAGGTCATATTAGGAATTGTTTATTAAAATTGTATGAAAATAGTAGATTGTAAAACACATGTTGGTATATGAACCTTCAAGTGGTAAAATAAAAGATAATAATTTATATATACCCGTAAGACAACGTACAAAACAATGACAAGTACAACTAACCAAGATAGGGGACAAACTTCCCTACAAGGGGCGTCAACCACAGTTTCAAGTTCGATTGACGCCTCTAGTTCTATCCCTGTTGGCAATTCGAACGCGGTCCCAACTGGTATGACAGAAATGCCGTCTGGCATGGCATCTGTGGCACATATAGGTAGTCACCAGATTCGACCCCACCAGCCTCCGTGGTTCGATCCTTCAAGACCCGTAGATCCCCATATGGGATGCCAAATTGTTTATGGCAGATTACATAATGCACCCATTTTGTCCCAATGAGGGTCCGTTCAGAACGAACCATTTTGCTACAAACTCTTAAAACCTAGGAAATCGTGCCCAATGGCCTGCACTTACAACTAATAATCAGGCAGCGCTTAGGCAACAAATGGATGATAGCAACCATGATATGGTAGGAGTTTTAGCCCGTGAAATGAATGCTATCTTTGGTCCTCTAATTCAGAACATAAATAGAACAAACCAACAAAATGCAGCCCAGATGTCTAGGATAGCAACCTTTTTTGGTGCCCCTGATGCATCTGTGGGACGTAGACAGAACCAAGTGGCGATTCGAAATGAAGAACCCACAATCGAACAAATTTGACCTCCCATATGCAGGATCGAAGAGAGAGACCCAGGGTCAGGAGTGAGGCAACAGGACATCTTGAAGGTCGAATCTAACAACCTAGACCAATAGTGGTTGTTAATAGAGACCAAGATGCATTTAAATTGTCCATAGGGTTAGAAATGATAATTTAGTGGCGTAAAATAATCTAACCACTATGATAGAGAGAATAATGGCGTAATGGTTTAAATTCTTGACGAAGGCCAAATTATACTTCTCCCATTGTAGGTTACGTTCTACTGCATGCATACCTGTGGGCTTCAAGGTCCCTAAGTTTATTTAAATTACCGGTGATACCAAAGGATCAACAAGAGAACATATAGCAAGGTATCTAATCAAGGAGATATATCCAATAATGAAAATCTTAGGATAAAATATTTTCCAAGTTCTTTGACAAAGAACGCTTACTTGGTTTACCACCCTACCCCCGGATCTCAGGATACCGGCCCTATTTGGAAAGACTCTTTCACGAGCAATTCTACATGGGCCAATCCAAAATTAGTCTGAAGGAATTAGCAAGCATTAAAAGAAAATTCACAGAACCCATAGATGATTATTTAAATAGGTTCCGTTTGTTAAAATCTAGATGTTTTACGGTAGTACCTGAACATGAACTAGTCGAAATGGCTGCAGGAGGTCTAGATTATTCCATTCGAAAGAAACTGGATACACAGTATTTGAGGGATATGGCCAAATTGGCAGATAGAGTTCGACAAGTCGAAAGGTTAAAAGCTGAAAAGGCTAGGGCTAGTAAGAATCATAAGAAAGAGCGAATAAATTAGAAGGTAAGGGAAAATATAGATGATTTTTCAGATCCATATGATTTCGAATAGTTCGAAATAGATCTAGCAGAATTAAAAGAAGCACCCCCTTATGCTTGCAAAGTTCTGCTTCCTTCCAATGGAAAAGACACTGTCGAAAATGAGAAGAATGAAAAATATCCTAAGAAAGTATATACTTTCGATATAACCAAATGTGACGAAATCTTTGACTTACTTGTTAAGGATGGCCAACTAATTGTCCCCCCAAACCTGAAAATTCCTCCTCCTCGAACAAAGGAAGAAGAGGGTTTTCAGAATATCACAATTTTTGGGCCACAAAACCTCACAGGTTTCCTTTTCGTGGATTTGATACGAATGCAATCAAGGAGGGTACTAAAATTTTTTACAAAGGAAAAACCCCATGAAAGTGGATACGGACCACATCGATGGCGAGACTAATTATGCCGAGCCTTTGAAATCAATATGGTCGAAGTTGTCGAGGACAAGGTTCAAACAAAGTTGGAATTCAAGAAGAGGGGTTTCATTAAGAGCAAGAAGGAGGTTACTGATAACCTTCCAAAAGTGCTCAAAGCAAAATTACTGAAAAAAGCAATACAGGCTACTGAAGGCAAAAATGTTATTGACAAAGATTTGACTGAGGCTACTGAGGGTCTCAGGATGAAGTTCGAGAAGGTCAGAATTGTGATGACCAAATGCTGGGGGTAAACATGGTGGATTTCGAGCAACCACGTGCTGAGATGCAAGAGGTAGAGCGATGTTTGGAGAAAGAAAAACAAAGAGGGAAAGCTTGCAAAGAAAGATGTGCTCATGAGAGTACCTATTTCATTGTCACAAGAAGAACCAAGACAAATTGTTGCCAAGGTGCAAGATTATCTGCAATCCCGTGATAGCCGACCGAGAGGCCCAAAGGAGCGATAGGGGTTAATTGGAGACAAGACAATCGCTTATTGTGGTTTACCCTAGGGTCGATGAGAGTTTGTCGAATTCATAGTTCGGTGCCACAAAATTGGTACTGAATGTCCGATTTGTCCCTGACAAAGAATTTATGACAAAGAGATGTCCGAGGCATTCAAAAATCCTGCTCAGATTTGGTTGGGGACGCCAAGGTGGAACCTTCAACCATCGATGTTGTGTAACCAAGAAGGCCGATATCCCATCCTAGGGAGGGAAGAAAGTCTTTCAAATTACCCGCAGAGATTCTACCGATAGGTGGCGCAAGTAAAGTGACCAAGGAAAGAATAAATGGCGAAGCTACGATCAAGGTGGAAGGACCGAATGGCATACCGGAGGCGCTTTAATTCAAATAGAGAGAGGAAATCGATCGAAAATTACAAAGGAAAACCCAATGTCACGCCTCAATGGCGCAGCACCAACGAAATAAGAAAGTCAAAGGAGTCGAAACCTATGGAGATTGGAGAATCTAGCACTAATAACCCAAAGTCGGCGACTCAACCTGGGGCAAACCGTGTCCGTAAAATTGTTTTCGCAAAGAAGGAAATCAAGCACAAAAGGAGACCGTAAATGAAGAAGATCTAATGACCGATGACTTTGAGTCAAGGAGTCTTTCTTTAACGCTAATTGTAATGTTGTATCGTTACCTTGTGAATTCGAACAATACGTATGTGTGTTGAGAAGAAACCGACGAAGAGGAAATGGCCAAACATAGGCCGTGCTACTACGTAATGAATAACGGAGCAATGAGGAGCGTAACGCCTTCTTTGAAAGACCATTAAGGGATGAAGAATCACCAAACCTTTGTTTATTAGGGCTAAAATAGAGCAACACGGGTAAACAAAGTACTAGTCACGGTGAGCAGCAAATTTAATGCCCGATTCATGCCGAAAAGGATAGGGATGCAAGACTGATGTTCGACCTAACATGGTACTCAAATTACGAAGGTAAAGTTGGTAAGACGTTAGGAGTGATACGTAAATTTGACAAGGGTTCCTTTACTAGGCCAACCATGTTTATGGTGATAATGCCAAGGCCAACTATAACATGCTACTTGCAGAGAGTGGATCCACGGAATTGAGATGTGCCTTCCTCAATGCATCAAAGATTGGTATTATGGAGAAAAGATGGAATAGTTGAGATTATAGAAGTCGATCAAAGTTATTATATGACGTACATTAATAATGTTGATGGAAAACATTTCGACCGCAACATGGCCAACATTGGGCCATGCAACCCACCGAGGAATACTTCAACCAAATGATAATGCCTACTATTCTCTCACACTTCGTCCCAATGGTTTTCGTGGATGAGAGTTGATGGGATGGACAGAAGTGGAGGAAGCAGTGTGAGACACGATCCGCCAACTGGCCGACAATGAAGGTTATTATGATCGAAACCAATTACTATCAAAAGATTTCGCCTACTTGGTGAGAATAAAGAAAGACGGCTCGGGCCGAATACAAAACATGGCCACAAGCCATAGATACAAAACAAAAACAGAGCGAAAAAGCAAGTCCCGAGGGCAAATATCTAACCTCACCTAATGATGGACAAACTTCCACACCAATGGATCAACGGCTAGACGCTATCTATGATCAAGAGCCATTGGGATTCAAAAGATCCGTAATCAACGAATGCTAAAATGTTGGCTCAGACCCTTTAGAGGAAGTTAATATTGGGGATGAAGTCGAAAAGAAAGTAACGCATATTAGCGAAACTCCGTCCCGCTTTGAGACATAAGGTGATCGGATCGCTAAAGCGAATAAAGATTGTTCGCCCGATTACGACGAGATGCCCTGGTCTAAAAGAGAATCGGTGGAACAAAGCCCGATCAAGGATGGCAAAAGCCCATCAAAAGCGCCAAGATTCGCATCAGAATCCTTTCAAGATAAAGGCGAGATAGAAAGATTGTCCACTGCAGTTTATCAGACTACGAGGTATGTTGAATGGCTTGCTAATATTGTGCCTCGTTATTAAGAAAATGGTTCGTTACGCATTTGCATAGACTTTAGGGATTTAAATATCGCTACCCTAAAAGATGAATACTCTATGCCGATAGCAGTAAATGTTAATTGATTCGCAGCAGCAGCTATGAATACCGAGTATGCTAGATGGATATTCGGATATAATCGATTTTCATTATGAGGATGATATTCCCAAACAAATCGATGCCCAGCGCTTTAGGCACCTATGAATAGTAGTAATGCCTTTGGTTTAAAAAATGTCACAACATACCAAAGAGCGATGAACACAATATTTCATGATTTTATTGAATCATTTATGTAGATTTATATAGATGACATAGTAGTCAAACTGCTTCGATGAGGATCATTTAAATCACTTGAGCCAATCATTCGAGCGAATGAGGAAACATGGCTTAAGAATGAATCCTCTTAAGTGTGCTTTTTTCAGGCAGGGAGATTTCCTTGGCTTCGTGGTCCACAAGAGGGCATCAAATCAACTTGAATAAAACAAAGGCCATCATGGAGACAAAGCTCCTTCTACAAAGAAAGAATTGCAATCACTCTTGGGTAAAATCAACTTTTGAGGAGATTTATATCTAACTTGAGGGCGAACCCAAGCTTTCTCCATTGTTAAGCATAAATCAAGAGACTTTCGAATGGACGGAACAACATCAAGAGGCGCTTGAAAAGATCAAGACTTACCCGATGCAACCTCCGATCCCGCCCCTTCTAAAGATAGGCCAATGCGATTGTATATCTCGCCTCCAATGTAACCATAGTAGCATGTTGGCTCAGAAAACGAAGATGGCGCCGAAAGAGCCATCTATTATATTAGTAGGGTCTTAAATAATGCGAAACTAGGTACAATAGTATAGAAAACTATGTCTTTGTTTATATTTCTCTTGTACAAAACTCAAGTATTATATTAAACCCCTGACGCCTATGTTTCGCCTCACTCATGTCATTAAACATATGTCAAAACCAATCATGCACAAGCAGATTGGTAAATGGGCCTTGGCGCCATCGAATATAATTTGGCCTTCAAACCTTGCAGCTATGAAAGGACAGTTGTTTCGATTTCATCGCCGATCACTCGTGAGTGAGAATTTCGCATTAGGCTATGTTGAAACTCAACCATGGAAATTATATTTCGATGGATCAACACATAAAAATGGAAGTGGTGTTGGAGTGTGTATTATTTCGCCAGAAGGAATTCCAACAAAGTTCAAGTATAAGTTGGAAGGCCCTCTATGTTCGAACAATGAAGCTGAGTATGAAGCATTAATTGCTGGACTTGAAGCTTTATTGGAATTGGGGGCAACCAGAGTCGAAATAAGAGGAGACTCAGAGTTAGTCATTAAACAAATAACTAAAGAATACAAGTGTATCAAAGAAAATTTGATAATGTATTTCGTTATTGCCAATAGATTAATCAAGAAATTCAATATGTGGATTTGAAACACATCCCCTAAGTGATAATCAAGAAGCAAATGACTTAGCTCAAATAGCCTCGTGATATAGGATATCAAGAGAAAACCCAATACCTCATAGAAACTAGGGTAGAATAATGGCTACAAAATTATCACCTTTAGACTTAGAGAATTCAAATTAGGTTATGCAAACCAAGAGGAGTTCAAGTTTTAAATATAGATGCCTTAATGACACGGATTGAGGACTCCCATAGTAAAATATTTGAAAAATCCTTCAATAATACAGAGAGAAAGTCAAATGTAGCATTATCCTATGTATTAATAGGAAATGAGTTATTTAAGAAAACCCCGTATGATTACTACTCAAATGTTTAGGAGAAAACGGCGTATCTAGCTTTGTCCAATGTGCACAGCGCAAGCACATCAAGGTGTCATAAAATGAAATGGTCGTTGTTCGATATGGAACGATGGCCCACTATGCTCAAGGATCAGATAGAATTTGCCAAAGTGTGAGGGAATGTCAAATCCATGCCGGTATTCAACATGCTCAAAGAAGTTAATTACATTCGATTATAAAGCCTTGGCCTTCGTGGATGGGCATTAGATCTAATTGGTGAAATTCACCAACATCATCTAAAGGACAAAAATATATTCTTTGGGAATAGACTACTTCACAAAATGGGTCAAGCAATTCCTTTAGTAAATGTGGACCAAGAAGTTATTATAGAATTTATTCGTAGCAAATTGTTTACGATTTGGGATACCGTAAAGTATAACAATGATCAAGGTTCGCCACAGACGAAAAATGCAAGAATTCGCACAAAAAGGATTTAAACTGCCACGCTAACACCTTATTATGCCCAAGCAAATGGTCAAGTAGAAGCAGCCAACAAAGTCATTATAGGTTTGATAAAAAGCATGTGGGTCAAAACCAAAAATTGGCATAAACCCTAGATCAAGCTCTATGGGCCTCGCGAACGCCTCCTAAGGAGGCAACGAATACTACTCCGCTTCGACTTACATTTGGGCACGACACGTGTTGCCAATAAATACATCTACAATCACGTAATCCAAAGACAAAACGAAATACCATTGATCAATACTGGGAGATGATGATGAATGAGTTAGTAGATATAGACGAAGAGAGGTCGATGCTTTGGAGGTTATGAGAAGATGAAGAAAGAGTGGCTAGAGCGTATAATAAAAGAGTTAAGAACAAGAAATTTTCAACCAATGATCCTGGTATGGAAAGTTATTTTGCCTATGGATAAGAAAACAGATTATTAGGTAAATGGTCACCCCATTGAGGGACCTTTTCAGATTCTCGAGAATGCTTATGAGATAGAGGAACTAGTAAGATAGAGAATCTTAAAAGTAAATGGAAAATACTTGAAAAGTATAAACCACACTTGCAAGAGATTCGAATTATTTCGTAATAGATAAGATGATAAGATAAATAGACCCAAGAGAATATTGTATAAATACCAAAATTGGTTATGTTCAAGTGCAGAATATATAAATAAAGCTCTTAACACTCCCAAGAGGTAAAGGGCATCTCGCTCAACTTAGCGAATTTATGCTACATAAGTTGATCCTACATTGGTTCATATTCTTGACGCTTCGAGTTCTTTGAGCTCTTGGTCTATCCTTCGCCACCTCCATTTGTTTAAGGCTTTGTGAGACCGATCCGCAAGCCCTGGTCATCGCCAGACTTCATAGTCGCTTGCGAGTTATCTGCTCACCTTCGCACCGCAATCTTTGTTTAAGCTCCTCAACTGGGATTCCTGAATAAGATAGACCGATCTAGAACATCGTGCTTATCTTTAGCTGCATTTTTGCAAGCTCTAAAGTTTCCTTTTTAGTAAGCTCAAGTCCGGTCATAGGCGTTGGACAAAGCTTCTCGCTTGATCGAGTCTTAGCTTCGATACCATGAAGCCCGATGTATGCAGATTAACTTCATCCAAAGAAGAGGAGCAGATCATAAATGATTTCACCCACATCGACGGACAAATGCCGAGGTTTATTCACACAACAAGTCCTTCATTTGAAAGTAAGCCCCGTGATTATCTCGTAAGATGGTGAAAACATCGGCCGTAAGATAGTTTTATTGACTTCAAGAAGTTGGTCCGAGAAGTAGAGGCATTTCTTTTTCGATTGGTTCAATCATCGATTGAGTGGTGTTTGAAGAAGAACTCCGCTGAGCTAGCCTCAATTGAGATATTTTAAACGATTGCTCTTCTTCATCTCTTCTTTTGCTCTTCGAGATAGGGCCGAGGAGTTGGTCCGACAAAACAGCTCCAAAGTAGAACATGAACCTCTGCTTTACTTCCATCTCTTCGTCAAGATCTTTGATTGGCATCCCTCATCTTCATTATCATCTCGCAGTAGTGACTCACAAGATTTGTGTCACTTTCTTCGGAGTGACTAGCGAGTGTGTCTTTTGGAGAAGAATCACTGGAATGTCAATGATGGGGCTTCACTCCAATGATTGGTCTGGCTTCCGCATTCTTTGTCAATGAAGGAGAATTGGCCGGTGGTTCTTTAAAGCTTCATCCAAAGGAGGCGGTTACTTGTTGATCTAAGGTTTTCTAGGCTCTTGTGGGTAGCCACCGTGGATGAGCCTTTGTTCAAAATATCCTCATTGAGCCTTCGGCTGAGGAGAAGGTGTAGGATTTGGATTTTGGATATTGGGAAGATTAACAAGAGCGTATGAGTACTGCATAAAAAGGATCGGAATTAGTTTGAAGAAAGGGTTGTATAAATGATCAAAAGAAGAGCATCGAAATAACATTTACCTTCTCCTTCATCGAAGTGGCATTATCGCCAATTTGTTTCGAGCAATATTCTTCAAGATGTAGGCTTCAAGAAACTTTGATTTGTTTGGGAGCAGGACTGCAGGACTGCTAGTGGATTGATGAATTTGGGAAGCTTCACCGATTGTGAGGTTTTCTTCTTCTTCTTCTCTTAAGAGGTGAAGCATCTTCGCCCTCGTGTTCATCTTCCGGTTGAGGGTCTTCATGTTTTCGCTTGGGAGACTTTGGGGCAAGCCACTTGCCTAAAGATGACGAAGATGATTAATCGCTTTAGAAGAAGTTTCAAAACAATAAAGAAGTAGACATTGAAATACCTTTTCTTCTTCTTTTTAAGGTGTTATCTCTCGGGAAGATCTTCAAGGATGTTGGTTGGTACTTAGTTAAAGTTGAGCCTACTTTAGGCACAACCTTTTCCTCTTCAAGGATTTCAAATCAATAGTCGAAAGGATTGAGATTAAGTTTAAAATAAGACAAAGTGAAAAATATGAGGGAACTTCGATTAGCCGCACCTTCGCATTCCCGAGATTTAATGTACATGGTGACAAGTCGAGCGAAGGTGCCCTTTGAAGTTGTATAAATCATGTTTCGCCCACGTAACCCTCTCTTTTTGGTATCATTTTCGCAGCAATGAAAAAGATCCCTAAAATATAACCACCTGTGGTACGGGGAAAAAGGCAAGAGCCAATCAAGTAGGCAATTTGGAAATTTAGGTGGCTTATGCTTAAAAGCCCACCTATACCTATCTTCGATTTCACATAAGGAGGACATCGAATCTGGAAGTTGTTTTTCAAATTTTTCTTTAAAGTTTTTGCCGATCGCAAACAGCCGATGTATGTCCATTGATTATACACAACTTCAAAATATTTCTCGAAGGCTCAATTTCTTTGACATGAGTGAATCTACCTTTTTGGTGTTTTCCCGCACAAGAGAAAAGTTGTTGTTAATTGTTGTTGATTTCATGGTACCAAACATATTACTCAATAATAGTCTCATCCACCAAGTATGAAAATCTCTTGTCTTGTGTAAGGAAGGGTAAAACAAACTAATGCGAACTCAAGAAAATCTTTATGTTGTTTTTGTCCGATTTCAATTTCCTTGAAGGGTAAGGTACCGCTGCATATATTTCTCTTCTTGTCGAAAAGAGGTTCAGAAGGATCCGACACAAACCAAACTGTCGAGCCACGTTAATGATAGGCAAGGATATGTGCTTGACTTTTGACATGGGTTATCCTTGAAGCAATCAATCTAGGGGTTAGAAAAGCTTTCCATATCTCTTGTTGTTTTTCCAAAATAGCCTGCTCCAAAGGCATGGTGAACCAAGATGGTCCACGCTCGTAACAAATGGGGCCATCAAGAATCACAATCATGTCTCTTCGAAAAGATCATCATGTATTGAATGAAGCTGGTTTTGAAGTTTTCTTTTTCATCGCTTTGAGTCAGTTTAATCGTTCCCTCAATGCTACGATTCGCCACATCGGATGTTCTCATTAATCATTCCGTGTTGACAAGGACGATTCGAAGTAGCATTCAACCGTAGTTGCAACAACCAAAAAGGGCCAGCTGTAAGAAGATTTGTGCCGGCTTTGTAGGTTTTCAATTTCAATACAAAGAAGACAAATGCTTTCAGACAAGCGGACAATGCAGTCACTGATGCGTACTTTTCGACCATGGTGTAGTTGATTGGCTAAGGTAATGAATCTACTAGCCACTTGAAGGATTTCATAAAACATATTTCGCACCATAGTGCTAAGAAGGCTATGTGTTCAACTTCCGAGACTTCTTCCTCAGTAATGGTAGAAAGCAATATATTTGGAGAAGTCGGCATGCTTGAGCTCAAATTCAATAAGATTCTCCGTCCTCATTAGGATCAAAAGTTTCTCCATAGGAGAGAGCCCCGTGATGGTCGCTATGTCAAAGAAAGGTGTCACCATCCCACAAGGAAGATGGAACGTGTTGTAAGTATCGTCTCTGTATAAAGAAGCCAACAAAAGGGTGGCTATAGCTAAAACCTAATTTGGACATTTGAATCAAATTAAGGATACCTAAGCTTTCCATTCTCGAGACTTGTTTTCAATCTTGGCAAGCCAATTTTGATATGACTGGTCGATGTAGGGCAAGAACGGAAGGGTTCAAGTTAACAAAGAACGTAATCTAGGTTAAAAGGGTCTCTTTAGTGCCGTTGTTATACCTTCACCGGTTCCTTCTAGGGTTCTAGGCATTTGGCAGTAGACTCATCACCCTTAAGATTCGAGGGCATGACTTATTAAAATAGGTTTTGTTAAAAATAGGCGGAAAGAATCCTTCGCCTCGCTAAACGCCTGTGGAAATTAGAGGACCCATTACTCCTAAGATTTTATCAAAAATAATGGTAGGGATGATTACCGAGAAGCATAAATCGCTTCCTCGGGTCATTTTGGGAGTGGAGATAAACTCGGTTACCTGTGTTAATGATCTTGCTCACTTTTTCAATGTAATCCGCGATCCGCTTGATTTCCAGATTTCTTGGAAGCAAAACGGCATTGTTGAGGAAGACATGATGAGATGAAAAGTCTTTTGATGGAAAAATCTAGTTTGTTCAAAGAATCAAGAGTAGAAAATCTGATTTTCTTGAAAGCTAAGAGGGTTTTGGAAAAGTTCGTAATGAAGAAGATGAAGTGTTTTTATAGCTTCCTCGGCCGTTGGAAAATTTTTGACCTTTGGAAAGTAGGGACACGTGTAATCATTTTATTGGAGAGGAGAAAGTGAACTTTTCAACTTCCTAAGAGGTGACGTGTTGTTACTTAGGAAATGATGTGTTGTCACTAATTACTATCATTAAACTGTCATGATGGCACGTTTAGGTGTGCTGATTAGACATATGCAGAAAGTTATATACCTACTCTGACGTCATGTACAGTGTGATCATCATTACTGTATCGAAATTGCATGAGATATTCAAGAACAAGTATTTCTCTATCTATCGAAATAAATGTTCTTGAGGGGCAATTTGTTAGCTGGCAATTTCGAAAAGAGTAAATCAGGTATAGATGAATAAAATATTTCATGTTCACTTGGAAAGGAAATAAATATTTATTATTGATGAGTAAATATGAGCCTTTTGGTTCCATAAATGAGGGATTCTTCGATTACCAATGGTGAATGACATTTCGACTAAAACTCTCAACGTTTAGAGTATGAAGAAATTTATTTTGGAAAAAATACATTAGCGTGGAGCGGTCTAAACAAAGGGGGCATTCGAAATTCAAATGATCTAAGAATTCGAATTTCAAACAAAGGATTGAAGATTCAAATTCTGAATAAGAGCGCCATTCTAAAGGGACGCGTGGAGATCAACGAATGGAGAAGGGTTGCATGTCTTAAACGTGGCGCAATATTACTATAGGACCGTTAGGGTCAGAATACTATAAATAGATGCTTTCTATTAGATTTTTAGGTGTGTTCACTTTATGTACTAAAAATTCTCAAAACACTTAAATTACCGCAATCGAAAGGGAAACAAGTCAAATAGAAATCATGTACGTCAAGAACATCATGTTCTTTTTTAATTCAAATGCAAGTTTGTTTATATTCATTTCCAATTTTTTGCGTTTCTTCTCTTAGAGCATTTCGATTCCCTTCCATGTCCTTATTTTATTTCGTTTTCAAATACTTGTCTCTCCAGAAATTCATTTATCTTTAAACCTTTATTTTATTTCCCAGAAATTGTTACTTTCTAAGAGTGTCCTTACCTTTACATTTAATTGTCAATAATCAAGTTTAAGTTCGAAATCTTTACACAAACAGTCAGTATATTCCCATATTCAACTTTAAGTAAGTGCTTTAAGAATCAATTAAAGATCATGGATTTGAACATAAAAACCTTTTATGACACATGTGTCCTAGGATCAATCTAGTCGATCCTGCAAGTAACCAATAGTAATTAATAAGAATTGGAAGACTAGCGGTTGTTTACGAGAAATCACCGTAAACAATACCTAAAATATATTTTGAGTAGTTTTGGAACCTAAATGAATCTTCCTACTGCTACTTGAAGATAAATTATAAACTGAACCAAATGGTTGTCATTTATCACTAAATCCAATACTTCCTCTATTTCAAAATGATTGTTGTTTTAGCAAATAAATTTTATTTTAAAATGAATATCATTTTCACTTTTCAATGTAGTAATGATTATTATTTCTTTAATTGTGTCATTTATTTTTTAGTCTCTACTCTACTTACAATATATTAATAGGGTTAATTTTACAAAAGTGTAATGTTTTATGATAACATCATTGTATTCCTTAGTTTGTGTGCAAAAATTTAAAACGACATTTAAAACGGAGTGAATATGTTGTTTTGGTGCAAGTTTTTATAAAAAAGGGGTTAGTATGGGCTGTTAGACACTTGAAAGAGGAGAATTTATCTTGCGACTCCCCAAATTATACATGCCACCCTCCATTTTTTTTCCAACTTTACCCCTGATAAGATACAAAGAATTTTCGGAGAAACATCCAATACCAATTGAAATTTCCGGTACACCCCTACCAAATTTCCGGTACAAGAAAAATTCTGGTAGTGTATTTGAAATGTTTGGTAGGTTTAAATATTAGGTTTTTTTCAACGGTTGAGATTTTCCCAACATTTTTGGAGGGTCCTAATTTCACCGGCATATTTGTGTGGTCTAGAATGCATCACCATTTGTATAAATAGGGGTCTTAGGGTTATTGGATAACATATATCAACAAAATGCTTCTTCCTTGATTTTTGATTAAGGCAGAAGTGTATTTCAATGGTGAAAAACCTCCAGTTGAATTCAAGCTTCCAAATGGATCTGAATCCTTTGCCACCTTGAAAGAAACATTGAATGGTTTGTTGTTTGATTCTGATAACAGAGTGGTGATAAAGATCAAGTTTTGGGAGGACTAGATTGATATAAATGGAAGGGTGAAATACAACCTAATCGAGTTGAAGAATGGTGGAGATGTCAAATCCATGTGAAAATCATTTCGCCGTAGGATAACTAAAGGTCCAATCGAGTTGGACACATATACTCGAAGACCCGTCGACGACATAATGAAGATGCTAAAGAGTCTAGAGTCATCCGGTAGTGCCTATACTTTCATGTTTCAGAGTATTGTTTATGTTTGTTGTTTGTCATATGATGTTTGTTAACTATGTTTGTTTTTTATTCATGTTATTTTATTTTTTTTATCTAATCGAAACATGTATTAGCAAAAAAAAATTATGTAATAAAAAAGATGTATGCAAACAAAAAGATTAAGCCCAACATGGAGTGTCAAGGGCGCTAAATAGAGACAGGTATCAAACATCTATATAAACTCCAAATTTGTCCGCAAAGAGAGTACATGCCACTAGATGTAGCGCGTATGCCCTAGCGGCAGCCTTGTACCTGTTTTCCTCCACAAGCTCCTTATAAGTACTCCTGAACCAAGACATCTGAAGGTGAACTCCCCAAGTCTCACCAAACTCACATAGCACCTCCACTTCATCAACCTCCAAAGCATCTATAACCATGCACACCTCCGTCTCTTGGTCCTTATGTACTGGTGTGAAAAATATACCAGCCATTGGAATGTGAAAGAGGGCATCCACATCATCTAAAGTCATTGTCTCTCCCCAAATAGAAGATGGAATGATGATGTCTCTAGGTGCCACTCCTCAACAAAAGTTAATAACAGGGAGGCGTCCATCAATGTCAAAGAGAATCTACCACAGTCAACCAGTTGGAAATCCTCAACTATCCTCCTCACCTACTCAGGCATCGGACTCTCAGGGAAGTTCTCCAATTCTTCAAACTTTCCCTTAGAAAGAGCTTTAGTCATTCTATATGCAATCTGATTTTCTGAATTGCAATGCTCCAAACTGATTTCTTTTGACTTTTCAGCTTCTCTAATAGCATGATATTTAACCTTGATGTATTTGGTTCTTCCATGTTGGACTGGTTTCTTAGTTATGGCTAGAGCATATTTGTTACCCACCCATATGGCAATAAATTTGTTTTGAAATAGTTCCATATTTGTTAAAATCTTCCTTAGCCAAATAGTTTTATTTGTTGTTGTTGCAGTAGAAATATACTCTGCATCAGTTGATGATTGAGCGACAATTTCTTGTTTATTTGAATTCTATGAGAACACAACACTGCCAAATGAGAAAACATAATCATAGGTACCTTTTGCATTATCTACACTTCCAGCTCAGTCACTATCTGCATATCCTTGAAGGTCTTCACTCTCATTTTTCAAAAAACACAAACCATAATTAGTTGTACCTTTTATGTACCTCAAAACTCTCTTCACTGCACCAAGATGAACTTGACTTGGAAAATGCATCAACTTGGAAAGTAAACTAGCAACAAACATTATATCAGGCCTAGTCGCTGAAAGATACAATAAACTTCCAATTACACTTCTATAAATAGAAACATCTGCACTATTATCACCATCATCCTTTGATAATTTTTCATTCACAACGAGAGGGGTAGAAACAGGCTTGCATTTATCCATATGAAACTTATTTAATACCTCCAAAGCATATTTCTTTTGAGAAATGAACATTCCATCACTTGACTGAAAGATCTCCATTCCAAGAAAATATTTCATTTCACCCAAAATCTGTCATCTCAAATTCATTCTCCATAGCTTGTTCAAACTAACTTAGAGAATTAGATTCATTCCCTATAACGAACAAATCATCAACATACAATGACACTATTAGTTGCACTTCATTCTTTGACCTCCTCACGTACAAAGTAGCCTTATTTTCACTTCTTTTAAAACCACTTTGTAGAAGGTAGCCATCAATTCTGCTATACCATGCTCGTGGTGCTTGTGTTAAGCCACAGAGGGCTTTATGAAGCTTGTAAACTTTATTTTCACTTCCTACAACAATAAAACCTTCAGGTTGATCGACATAAATGTCTTCATCAAGCAACACATTCAAAAAAATCCAATTTAACATCAAAATGATAAATTTTCTGACCCAATTTTGCTGCTAAGGCTACCAACATCCTAATTATATCACGTTTTGCAACAGGTGCAAAAGTGTCTGAAAAATCAACATCGTGTTGTTGAAAATATTCGTTTACCACCAATCCGGCCTTAAGCTTATTTATAGAAGCACCAGGATTGAGTTTGGTTCTATAAACCTACTTCACACCAATAATATTTTAATTTTTTGGTTTGTCTACAAGCTTCCATGTTTGATTTTTCTCTATCATCTTTATATCCTCATGTGTGGCAGCTTTCTATACCTCAACATTAGCAGCTTCAGCATACCGTGTAGGCTCTAATGTAGCTATATTGTACCTGGGATAAATATCATCCAAGTTTCTAGTACCTTGGGTTAGAAAATCAGCATCACTGTCATAATTTTCTCCTTCACCTTCTAAATTTTGATCCTCTAAACTATCTTTCATAGACAATACCTTACTTGAACCTTCAACTTGAATTTTATCTCAATTCCATTTCGAGGACTCATAAAATTTCACATCTCCGCTAACAAGAATATTTTTGGTCTCCACATTATAAATTCGATACCCTTTTGAGTTACTATTGTACCCCAAAAATATATCAAAAACATACTTTGTTTCCAATTTATCTCTTTTCACATTTAGAACATGGACATAACACACACATCCAAATATTTTTAAATATTGAATAAATGGCTTTATTATATACCATACTTCAAAGGGTGTTTTATCCTTCAAGGCTTTGGTAGGCAACAAATTCAGCAAGTACACTGAGGTGTTGACAACCTCAACCCAAAAGGTTTTGGAATATCTTTCTTAAAAAGCAAACATCGAGACATCTATGTGATTCTCATGTTCTTCCTTTCACTCACTATATTTTGTTGAAGAGTGTAAGGAATAGTAAATTGATGTTGGATTTCAGCTTGCTCATAAAAAATAAAAATAAAATTTCCTGTTGTATACTCAGTTCCACCGTCATTAACTTAGAAAATCCAGAAGGACCTGGAATAGTACATGTCATGTCTTTGAAATGAAATAAATAGTTCTTTTCCATCATTTTCCCCACACTTAAAAGACTTTGATTTATTTCAGGTACAAATAAAACTTTTGAAATATATTTGACACCTGAGGGATTTTCAACAACTACGACACTTTTTCATTTGACATCAACATGTTCTCCATTGCCTATAGTAACTTTGGTGTAGAAGGACTTATCAAGTTCTTTAAAAATGCCAACATTGTGAGTCATTTGATTAGTGAATCCACTATCTACTTGCCATGTTTCTTTGCTACTATTGAATGAATAGCAAGAAACCGTGAATAATTTCTCCTCATGTTGGTGGTGTTTAACAACTTGGGTTTAGTGTCCCTGCTGGTTTGCTTTGTTTTTGCAAACCTTCTCCACATGACCAAGTTGATTGCAGGCTCTACATTTAACTTCTCGCATGTAGCAACAATACTTCTCTAAATTAGTATCCGTTTTGCAATGTTGACAAAGTGGAAACTTATTTTTCCAGATCTCTCATTTGTTGTTGAATTCCTCCCTCTTTACTTTTCCTTTCTTCTCACTAAAATATTTTTTTCCAAAACTGTTATAGCTTTGGTTTTTGCCTTTGATGCTGGCCACAAAAGCACCTTCAACATTTTCTTCCATCCTTAAAGATCTTCTTTGCTCAGTAGCTTGCAAAGAATTAACAAGCTTTCCAAGTGTGATTTGAGAAAAGTCCCTAGTTTCTTCAAGAGAGGATATTTTTTATTCAAACCTCTCTGGAAGACACACCATAATTTTTCCACAACTCTTTAATCACTGAGTTCCTCTCTCAATAATCTGATTTATGAAACAACCTTCAAAATTTTGTCAAAAAATTCTCCAACAGTTTTAGTTTCTTTCATTTTTAGTGCTTCAAACTCTCTTCTCAAGTTCAAAACTTCCATCTTATTTGCTCTTTCACTCCATTGGAACTCCTCCTTCAGCTTTTTCCAAGCTTATTTTGCAATCTCAAAACTCAAGATCTTGATAAATATATCATCATGTAGTGATGCATGTATAATGGAAACTGTTATTCCTTCTCTTGCCACTTCCTCATTGTGATTTTTTTATTTGAGCTACTGTTGGGTTATTTGGAAGAGGTGGTGGATTGTTTCCATTTTTCACAACATCCCATAAACTCTGAGATCTCAAATAAGCTTTCATTTTTGTAGCCCACAAATGATAGTTTTCTCCTACAAACACTGGAGGTGGAGGTAAACAACTATTGTTGGAAGCCATATAGAGTCAAATAATAAGCTTGCTTGTTGGTGTGAAAATAAAATCCAAAGCAACATTGTTCTAAATATTAGCTATTGCCTATTGTTACAAGCAAGAATATAATCATTATAGTAACGATAATAGGTAAAATGACACAACAAGTAAAATAACACATTGGAAAAATATAATTTTCTAACACCAAAACTGAATTTTTGTGAACACCAAAACCTACCATGCAAAACACACACACACACACACATACACACACACACACACTCTATTCTCTCTCATCTAAATACACCATTGTCTTCCCATTCTCTCTCTCTCTCTCTCTCTCTCTCTCACCGATTATCTTTTTCTTCCTATTTCTCATTCCTCATTTCATTATCTTTCTCTCTCTCTCTCTCTCTCTCTCTCTCACACACACACACACACACACACACACACACACACACACACACACTCTCTCTCTCTCACACACACACACACACTATTTTTCTTTTTCTTCTTCTTGGTTCTTCTCAATTTTCCTCTTCTTCCTTCTTCCTATTTTTATTCTTCTTCCTTCTCCCCACTCTTTGCCTTTTCCCTTCTTTTGTTTGTTTTTTCTTTCAACCAAATACAAAGAAGCGATGAGATATTGGATGAATAAAATGCATTCATTGATGCTTCTATGGAGCATTTAGGGTTTAATTTATACTTTTTGATTTTATGAGTTAAGTTTATGTATTTTTATTTCAATGGTTCAATTTATGTGTTTTGGTTTTATGGGTTTCGATGATTAATCATGCTTTTTGTATCTTGATTTTTTATGTTTTGGGTTCAGTTATGCTTTTTGATTTTGTGGGTTTAGATGAAGAATTGTTGATGGTGCTTAAGATGCCAACTTTTTATTAGTGTTTGATAGAAGAAAGATGATTTGTTACTATGTATTTGAATCATATGTTTATGGTTTGATGGTCTTTACAATGGTTTTGCGATGGTAGATCTATGGTGGAAGTAAAGCATTTCCGACGACGAGTGTGGTTGTGGTCGGATTCCAAATTGTTGATATGTTATATCAACTAAAATCACAATATGGTAAGTTATCTTTTAATTAGTACCTGTGAGAAGGTTTTGTTTTTTAAATGCTTTGATATATTATGTTATTTTTCTATTTGCTGTTACTATTAAGTGATGATGAATTCAATGCTACTTCTCAGTCCCCATGATTTGTGTATATATTGTGGTTCAACATGATCCTTGACAAGTTGTTGAAGGTGCAAAAAGTGTTGGTATATATTTTAATATTGAACCCCTTCTACCTTGAACGTTCGAAAGCTGTCTCTTTTTCTCACTTATCAGGTTTAAGATGATTGAATAGGGGCAACTGTCGCACCCCAAAATTTACCCTACCATCATCCAATTTCACTCTCGTTTGGCTCGTAGTTTTTGTTTAGGCCAAGATTGTATTCGTTGTTGTTTTAAGTTATCTGGGTCCATCTCATAGGATAAGCAATCTAGAAGTTTGGTTTGTGGTTCAGATTTGATCACAAGTTTTTACAAGGGTTTTGGTGTTTGCTCCTTTGGAAAGGGAATTTGAAATAAATAATGAATTAGGGTTCGAAGTCACTATTGTTACAAATTTCTTTCTCATCAAGCACAATGTTTTTGTGTACTTTATTGTTTGAGAATCAAGTGATTAGATTTCCCATTCGATTCAATTAGGTCGTGTGTGACTATTTGGTTTACCCATCAGTATGGAAGATTGAAGGCGATCTTGAATTAAATCGTTGTCTTGGATAGTAACTTGCGAAATTCAGCTGCTCTTTTGGCTCAAAAATGTACCGGGATTTTTTGAATTCGCATCTTGTTCGGTGTCTTGGGTACATTGTTGCATTTTGATAGGAATATTTGGATTCAAAGAGGAAAATCAAGTTAAGTTGTATGTGGATTAAAGGATGTGAAGATTAATCGAGAATTGAGTTAAAAAGTTGTTGAGCTTGTTTGCCAATACCAAGAATTCAAAGTGATTCTAGAGGAGTTTATTCAAGAATGTAAAATAATTAATTCACTCATGTGGATTTATTGTTAGCATTAAGATTAAGAAGCCCATTTATGCATATGATCTACTTGAAGTGCAAGTTACCTAATGGATCATTCGAAATTCATTCATCAAAGTTTGTAAGGATCAAATGGAAGTTTTTTGAATTTCTTAAGGTTTAAGTAACAAGTTTCCAAATTCAAGGTTAATCAAGCATACAATTCATGAAATTAAATGTCCTTTCAATTTCCAACTTCATTCTATTTCACTCATCATTAGCAAGTTTCAATTGACATGAAATTCAAAATATTGTTGGTAATTCTCGTTTCTTGCAAGGATAGTTCATATTGCTACAAGTTTCCAAATTCAAGCTTAGAAAAGACAAAACGGAGTGAGGGTAAGAATTAAAGTCAATATTCTTTGGATTCAATCAAAACTCATTCAATTTCAAAAATCTTATTGTTAACAATTTCATATCATCAAAAGTGTTTGATTTACAAGTCATGACTAATTGCTACAAGCATCTTATTGCTTTTGAAGACATTCCCTCCAAGTTTTACAACGAATATTTCAAAAATTACAAAGAAAAATCTAATGTTATGGATTCTAAGAGAATGTTTCCTTCGCATCTTCATGATGGATCTTCCATCTTCAAGACTCCCTTGCTTCACCTTCTTCATCATTTCCACGCCATCAATTGTTCATGAAACAAAAATAAGAATTGGTTAGCAACATAATTATACGAAACTTTCAAGCAAGATTTCAAAAAAGGAAGCATTTAAAGGAATAATTTCAAGAAGAACATCATTAGGGTTTGTGTTAAGGAATCAGGTTTAAGGGTTTCGATCATCGTCAAGCGACAAAGCCTCAGAACTTTAAAGTTCCTTCATCGGCCACAACCTCCTATTGCAAATCACAAACAAAGTTTGGTTCACAAAAGGAGGTGTGAAGAGGAAAATCAGAATAACATCATATTTCCAAGGCAAGCAAAGTAAAGGTTCAGCCCAAAACAGATTATCACAAGCAACAGGCAGCACACAACATAGTTATCAGCAGCAGACAAAACCAAATCAGATTAACAGTGCAGCAGGAGCAGCCAAGTTCAGGAAACCAAAAATGCCAAGACAGTAAAGCTAGATTGAAAAAGCACAGCAGGATTGTGGCCAAAAGTAGCAGAACACAAGCAGAGTCCAACAGGGAGCATCAGAAAAAAGTAAAATGATAGTTCCAAGGCAACAGGGCAGCAAGGAGGCAGCCAAACTCAGTTCCAAAAATAAAAAGATCAAACCAGAAAACAAACAGAACAAGTAAGCCATTTTGGTTCCAGATTCCAAACAACCAATAACCATAACCAAAAAGACCTCTGTCCCAAAAAAATAAAAAACCAACAGACAGTAAAAAATGACCATGAAGGCAACCAAGTTCAAAAACCATAAACAGCCATCATCACCAACAGAACATGAAAAACCATAGCAAACAGCCATCATTCCAAACCAGAAACACCATCGCTCAAACAAAAGTCACAAAACCATAAACAGATAACCCATAAACCAAATACTAGAAACAGCAGGAACAAGCCATAAACCGAAACACTAAAACCCTAACTGTAATCATCATCTTCCCACATTAAACCCTTCAGTTCGAGAAATCAGAAGAGGAAAAGAAGTTATGTAAGGAACAATCTCACCCCAAACGAGCTCAAAAGTCGGTTCTCGCCACCAAACGCGTCTCCAAGGCTCAGGTATAATCATCATTGCCGGAATCGCGTCAGAGGAACCTAGGGTTTTAGAACCCCTTTTAGATTTACGGAAAATCGCTTATCATCTGCAAAATCGATTCACAAATTAGCAACCACGAGACAGAAAAGAGTCAGAAAATGTAAGAAACAAGTGAATCGGAACAGAACGCCGCCATCCACCGCTGCGAAGGGAGATTTCCGGCGATCTCCATGAAGGGAGACAAAGTCAGGATCGCGAGAGAGCAACAAGAGGGAACAAGAGTCTGTGAATGAGAGAGAACGAGAGAGTTCGGGGAGATGAGACGAACGAGATAGTTTTTGAGAGGATTTTTGTGAGAACGAGGGTTCGTGAGAGGAGCGTGAGGATCGTGAGGAGAACAGATCCTTTTCTGTTTAAGTTTTTTTTTATTTCTATGATTAATTTGTTTTTTTAGACTAGTCTAGTATTAGTTTTAGGAAATAATTATGATTAGTGATTATTTTAGTTAAGTAGTAAAAAAAACATAGATTAATATATAATTTGATAAAAATAAATTAGCTTAAGTTTATTTAGTTAGTTATGGTGGTGACACTTGTCACCACCCTTAATTAAGAAAATCTTAGTTTTTTTTTCTTTTATTATTTATTCATACTTTGTTGTATTCGTGATATACCCGTGCCATCTTGCCATCCGATTGCTCCAAGTTCCCTTGATCTTCTGATCAAGCGGTCAGACTTAACCCTTCACGATGCATCTTCTTCTGATACTCCACGCGGGATTTTCTGAAGGCTCATTGGGCCCTTTATTTGGGCTCAAGAGTGTTATCTCTGGATTTCTTTTCGCACCTCCCAGATTGCTTCATACAGGCTAACTCTAAACTCTCATCTTTTGAATTATTTTATTTTTATGTAATTGATTCAATTTTTGTGCGATGTACTAAATAATAATTAGTTCTGATAGTTTTTATTTGATGATTTGTCGATTAAACTATTAGTTGATTTTTCATCAAACAGAAAAAATCATTTCTAATAATTATTTAAATTTCCGATTGTATTGTGTGATAATTGTCTGTTTATTTGCTTATTCGGCATTTATTCACCATTGTACACTTCGCACACAACCAACATTAAAATTAATCCGATTTTCCTTTGATTGGCTCATAAGTCGATTTCTTAAAGGGTCTCATAGTTTGGGTTGGGCATGGCCATCCTCACGAGGTTAATTAAAGCCCTTGCTGCTTTAGTTAATCATAACCCGAAAATAGCATTGGTCCATATACCAATTTTCCATGCACCAGGGTCTCATGGTTGGGGATAGGAGCACCTATCCTCACGAGATTAATCAAGTCCACATACTTGGTTAATCGTAACCCAAATAATTCCTTCTCCTTCGGTCCGTTACCAAACCCTATCTAAAACGCTTTCACAATTAACTTACAAACCTCGATCCAACGTCGAGTGCATTTTCAAATTTCTTTTCATAATAAAAACCCAAGTATTTAAATCGTTGGTTGCTAAACCAATTGTTTAAACACTTGTAAAAAATGAACTTCGAATCTTTAAATCGTTCGATGCTAGTCCAATTGTTTAAAGACTCTTAATAACGTGAACTTTGTTTCACTTCACTCTTTTTCTCAAGAAAACTTTTGGGATGATAGACGACTCGTTGAGCATTGAGCTCCTCTTGTTTCTAATATTTGAATCGTAGGATGCTAGTCCTATTGTTCGGCACTTTTCATCCACCTAAAATCAATTCAACTCACTCAAAATATTTTTTTTCTGCTCATATGCGATCATCAAACTCTTTTCCGACAAAGAGTGTGCAATAGCCATTTCAAACACGAACGAGGACTTAAGCTTTTCAAACAAACTAAACAAGTCCAAGGTCAAGCATTTGAAATGTCTAATGCACGATTTTTCTTATAAAATCAACACAACAAATTTAAAACATTTTTGAGAGGAGCTACGGAGTTTTGACTTTCCCATTGCACAAGGGAATACGTAGGCACACGGTTTCGAAACCGTGCCAAACTCAAAATAATAATAAACAAATTCCGTTTCTTTTATCTTTCGATTATAACTTAGAAATTAGCGAAATATACACACACACTTAGAATTAAACGGGTCCCATCGAGTACGATGGATGTAAGAGGTGCTAATACCTTCCTCTTACATAACCGACTTCCGATTCCATGTTTTTGGTCGTAGACCGCCTTATCCACATCTGTGGGGTTTTATCTATATTTTCCCGTTCTTTTTAGAACAAATAAAATTAGGTGGCGACTTCATTGTTTTTAAAACAACCGATGAAAACCAGTCATCATAGCTGGCGACTTCACTGGGAAAATTTTAAAATTCTTTTTGACTAAGCGAGTCAAACCTAGTTTAGTTCTTCGCATGTGTGTTGTGTTTGCTTATTGCTTTGCTGTTTATTGCCTATTATTTCTGTATATTTTGTATATTATCCTGTTGATGTATATTAAAATATTGGGAATTTGTTGGTTATGGTTCATAGATAAGCCCAATACCCAGGCTTCTAGGAAACCTTAAGCTTAGAGTGGTTGAGTAGCTTAGGTCCATTGGACATCCATGTTCCTTGGATCGACGTGAAGACCACAACTTAGAGTTGGTTGTTTTAAGGGGATTGTTGCACCGTATGCTAGTGCGGGACAACAATTTTTTGACAAATGGCCTATAACTCTAAGTATTAGGATGTCCAAAATTGAGACCAACCGCTCGAAGGCTCTTTGAGTATCCCTTTAAGAGCTGTTTCTTGGAGTATACTTTTGAAAATACTATTGTCATAGCGATAATATTTTTAAAAGGGGATCTGAGTCTCCAAGGAACATTTAGCAAAAAAACATTAGAACCAACCTTGTTTTGGGAATTGTTGGGTAGACGTCGAAGCCATGTCCGACCGTCCTTTTAAACCTCTGTCTGTTTAACTTTACATGTGATTTTGCGCATAACATCCATACATCACATTGCATTCCTACATGCATTACCATCACATTGCATTCTTACATGCATCACCATCATATGGCATTCTTACATGCATTACCATCACATTGCATTCTTACATGCATTACCATCACATTGCATTCTTACATGCATCACCATCATATGGCATTCTTACATGTACTACCGTCATGTTGCATTCTTACATGCATTACCATTACATTAAATTTGTATTCTTTAATGCATTATCATGCATTTCATTTTCATCAAAAAAAACTCATTTCATCTCTTCTGTCCAGAAATATTAAATTGTCTACTCGACGCACATTTGGAACTCCAAGGATGTCTCAGAGGGCTATAGATGAGCTTCAACGTGGTCAGGAACTACTGAAGGCAGAAGTTAAGCATTTGAAAAGTCAGATGGACCTGGTCATGGATCTCTTGCAAGTGGTGTTGAAAAGAGAATGCAACACTACACCAATTTCCGCAAATTTGGTTACTGCTCTATCATCTGATGTCTTCATGGGTCAAGGACATCCACGCGTAGCGAACTCTCCAGTTCAAAATTCTCCTACTATCCATCATCATCAGCCCTCACCTTCGAAGATTCTTCGACAACAACAATTGCTTGCTCCCCAACCAAAGAAGAAGGAGCCAAATCAGCATATTAACCCGCATTACCGTCGATATGCTCAATAGGATATTCAGCCAATCCTGGTATCATATTCTAGACTATTGCCTTACTTGATCTGGGTGGTGTTGATACCAAGGAATGAAGCCAGACTGTGGGTTGCTAAAGCTTGGTTTGATGAGAGAGCTAAATGTGCTTTTCATGCTGACTCTGCAGGACATGAAACTGAGATTTGTTTCACCTTCAAATGCAAGGTCCAGGAGCTAATTGATGATAAGATTTTGTCTTTCAAACAGAATGACTCAAGTTTAGACATTTTGGTTTCAAATTCTGATGATAGCAGTCTCGAGGGATTTCCAAAACTCGTTGGGACAATTGTTTGCCAAAATGGAGTTGAGACTCTGCCGAATAGTGTCAGCAGTGAAGTGGACCAAGCGATCACTTTAGAAAAGGTGGTGACCTTCAGCAAAGATATCTCAAGTTCTAGCAAAGGGAAGTCAGTTGCAACACTAACTCATTATCCTCCATCATCGTCTTTCAAGTCTTTTCATCAACGACTTTTGTCTGATCTTCCTCAACTTCAGAGTCGGAACTCTCAAAATCAAGTTGTACCTCGGAATAATCTGGAAAGAAGGGAGGCTTCTCTTGCTTGATTCCAAAGGACTCACTCCGCCATATCCGTCAAATTTCATTGGTGGTTCCTAAATTTCTTAACCCATCAAAGTTATTCCCGCCTGGTTATGATTATAACGCACGATGTGGATATCACGATGGAACAGTAGGACACTCGACAGAGGACTGCAACGCCTACAAAGCCAAAGTTCAACAGTTGATCGACCAGAAATACGTGACTATTCAAGGCGGGAATTTGTTTGTGAATGGCAACCCTATACTTAAGTGAGCACTAAGACTACTAAAAGTCATTTCATCAACAAGTCAGGACAGAGCTCAAATCTCCTCAACAATGACAATCTTGTATTTCTTTACTGCATTTTTATTTGTAGCTTGTTTAATTGTTTAAACTTTGTTTGCATGTAGAAACTTGTTTGTTTTAATCTTAATGCAATGAGTATGTCTGTCTTGAAGTAATCCATTCATGGTCACTCAATCCATTCGTTATCACTCTTTATTTGATTTACGAGCATTTTGTTACCAACATTACCAATCTTTTCGCCTAGGCAAAGATTGAAGGGAGGATGACGATAATTAAAAAAATGCCAGGTCTCTAGTCATGTGCTTTTGAGTAGAACCCTGCTAACGATGTACAGGCCTTGTTTCAAATCCCCAAACACCGGAGTTATAAGGGAGATAGACCTTCGTTAATCCCCTCGAGCCTTGAAGTAGGAGTTTCTTTTCTTTCCGGAAAAAAAAACCTCATTTTCAACCTGTGGGCGGGTAGTGTTCAGTTAATCTGATCGAGCGTTCAAAAATCATCAGGAAAGTGTGCATCTAAGGATACAACAATGGTTATCCTTCAAAAAAAAGTCGAGGAATGTCAGAACCACAATAGTCAACCTTCGTCTATCAACAATGTGCATCAAAAGAGAATGATACTACATGGTTGTCTCTCGCACATCAGAAGGTCAATAGATGACGATACAACAACGATTATCCCTCATCAACCCAAAGACTCAGACAGTCACTATCATTTTCAACAAGTTGACGACAATGTATAGAAAAAGACAAAAAGCCCGCTAAGACGAAACTTAGTAATAAGTCGCTTAGGCAAAAGTCAGGCAAAATTTAGGAAATGCATTATCAAAGAAAATTTCTCAACAAATAATAAGTTGTGTGGTCAAATACCAAAAGCAAAATGTGAGTGACTGTCGTGTCCAAGAAGCTTCGTAGTGGTTCCTCAACCATCATAACTTTTCGAGATGAGTGCTCAGACGATAGTTGAACTTAGGACCAAGAACATCATGGAGAATGGCGGCACCAAATATTTTGAGCCTAAAATTCTTTTTTTCTAAAAAAACCCGTGAACCAAGCCACGTTACAACCCTCAAAAGTCCTAATTGAAGCATGGGTTAATTCAAAAGCATACAACGAAGAGATCGCGTTTACCTGACTCCTACAGTGTGTGTTAAGTATTTGAGTTGGTATCATATGCTTGTCTTATCTTTCATAAAGAAAACATTTTCAGTGTTGCACTCTAAAAGTGTTTCACTCGCAAAAAGGTCATAATGTTTTTCATACAAAACTTCAAGACGCATAAACATTGCATTATAATTGTCATAATAAACGTTCTTTTACATGAAAACAATTGTTTGACATTAAAGAAGCTCACATAATGAACATCAGTGAAGAATTTAAATTTGTCCAAAGAAGAGAAACTTGATTACTCCTTTGAGTTAAAAGTCAATTATATCAAGAAGCACGGCGTCTAAGGACCCCGTTGAGCATATCGTAAGTTTTTTTCTCAAGATTCTGTTAACTTGGGGGCAATCAAATCGAAATTCAGATTCTCGAATTTTTGCCAATCTAGGGGCAAATCCTTAAGGAGCAATCAGCAGATGATTTAGTTCTTCTCAAAAGAGCGGTTAGCCTGGGACAACCGTCGTTCCATGTTTCAGTCAACTTGAAGCAATTACTTCGAGACGTGGAAGTCTCTCTAAGGCTGTATACATTGGGGCATTTCGAACTAATCATTTGGTTCCAATCAATCCAAGGAATTTACTTCGAGGCGGTGAAGCCTTCAAAAAGCTCTCAAGTTAGTTGCTCATACGCTATTGATCCAAAACAACTATTTCAAGACAATGAAGCTCTCTTAATAGGAGCAAGTGTTTATTTCAAGAATCAATCAGTCTGAGGCAATTACTTTGAGACGTGGAATTCTCTCTAAAGCTCATCCTGGGGCAGGTCTTCCCTACGTTTGCATAGCTCTTTATTCAAATGCAGTCAATGTGAGGAAATCATCTCGAGACTTAAAAATCTCTCCGAGATTCATTCTAAAGCAAGCTTGCTGAAAAGATTCATTTAATCTAAAGCAACTACTTCGAGACATTGGAGTCTCTCCAATGTTCATCCTAGGGCATGTCGTCCATTTATGCAAAGTCCATCACTCTAAGATTCGATAACTCCGAGGCGTTTGTTGAAGTACCTTTAAAATTCCTATCGAGGCATGATATTCCCATATCAGAATATCCAGTTCCTTTGAGATGATGATGATTAGTAAAGTTTTGCTTCAGAACACAGGATACCGGGGAACTCCTTTTCAGGAAAGATTTCTAGAAGGTCTAACAGACCGGGGCATATTGAGATTCTGAAGTCGGTATACCTCTTAAGTGCAAAATCTAATGCAACTGCATTTCCACGCATGGGGCACGTCTCTAATCATCATTATCTGATCAACTCAGAAGTTTGTTATTTCTTCTTTCTACAAGAATTAACATTGCAGCCCTTCCAACGACAATTCAACATTTGGAGCTTGGTCAATCCTCTTATTGTGCCATTTTCTTCTATCCTCCGAACCAGTGATATCGAGGATTCAGTTTGATAGCCAATGCATTAACCCGTATATTCATGCATTCATTCATTCATGCATTCATATCATATCCTACATAGAACATTCATTCATAAAGCCCTACCAAGACTTGGGATGTTTCAGGATCGACTAGTGATTCTTTTCAGCAAAATCGGACTTTGAAGACTATTTTGAATGACAGAATTAGTTCTTCTGGTCACAAGTTTGAAGGCTTGACCATAATCGATCTACAACAATGACGATTCTCAAATCGAATCTTTTTCGAAGTGGGTGATCTTCCCCAAGTGAACTCTTGTGTCAATGAAATTTCTTACTCGGGTTTTCCCCAGTGATTTTTCTTTATAGAGTTTCTTTTAACGTACCCCATTGCAAGCTTTGAAGACTATTTCGCAAATGACAACTTAGTTCTTCTCCCCAGTGCAAGTTGAACGCTTAGTCGAAAGATAAATCAGAAGTGACATCAACTCTCAGGATAATTTCTTCCCCAGAGAAGTGATTGATCATCCCCAGTGAACTCTTGTGTCAACGGAATTTTCCACTTGGATCTCCCCAGTGTTGTTCCCCACAGAGTTATCTTTAGAAGTTTTCTCCATCGAAGCTTCATCTGCTCCCCAAGTGAGCTTTCTTCAGCAGGGATTACCATTGCGGTATCCCTAGTATTCTTATTCTCAACCAAGATCTGTTCAGAGTCTTGTAGATAACAACTTCCCGGGTAAGTCTTAGTGGCGGCAGTCCATTATAGATCCGATTTTCTGAGCTGTTCTCAGTTAATCCCCTATGAATCTCTGGTGTGTTTATTTCCCCAGTGCATTCCTCGCTTATCCAACAGAAGTATGCATCTACTTGGTGAGATGGTTAAAGGATTTTGGAAGATCTGTTCCAACATCAAATTGTTTAAATATGTCAGTACATGTTATTGCCATGCGTTGGCAGATTTATCCATGGTGGAAGCGTTTATCCCCCTCAAATGGTGTTGAACTTGATTCCTATCTCCCCAATGGAGTTATCTTTGGCTTATTGCAACTCACTGCTAGCTCAATAGCTACGAGACAAAATGATGATTTTTCAACGTCAAAATTGGCTCAACATATCTGTATATGCTTGTTACATCCTTCTATCATCAAGGTGTTAGCTTGTCAACTGTTGGGGCATTCTGTTAATGCATTTCAGAAATTGCTATATTTTCTTCTACAAGGATTACCGTGGAGCCTTTCAAGTGATAGATCGACATTCAAAAACTGGTGCATTATCTGTATGATGCATTTGAGTTTTCCTCTTCCAACAGTATCAGGAAATCATACACTCTTTGCATTAAAACAAAAAAATCATGTATATCATATCATGCATATCATACTCGTACATTAGCTCCGGCTAATTCTTTTGTAGATTTCCCAGCGGAAACCACATATATCCTTATAAGGATCAAAGGTTGAAGGATTAGCTCTCAGATGACATAACTATCCTCCTTTCTCCAGCACAAGTTGCATACTTGTATGGGCTCAACAACTGACGGTTTCTCTAATCGAGATTTCTTCCCCAACGAAACATTTGTCTCTCAATGGACTCTAATGTCAGCAAAATTATCAACCGGGAATCCCCAATAAAGTTTTCCACACAATTTTCTTATGAAGTTTCCTCAGCGAAGCTTAATTTATTCCCAAGCGAGTCCCCTTCAGAAAGGATTACTACAACATTATTCTTGGTATTTTCAAGAATTCTTTCAGACAAGAATCTTCTCAGCAAATTCTATTGGCAGTGACTTCTGCAATTTTGTTCTCGAGTGCTCTTTAAAACTACTTTGAACTTTCGTGTGTTTATTTCAGAAGTTTTCAAATACTCAACAAATAAACATCCACCGGGTAGGATGTTTATTCAATCTCAGTATATTTCTCCAACTCGGACGTTGATCCACATATCCACTTGCTACAATGCATTGTTTGTACAATGCCAGCAAATTGAAGCTCATTACCATAGTTTTTCACACAGTGCTAATTTAATTTTTATCCCTGAAAGCTATCTGCATACAAATTGAAGATCTTGTCAACTCGGAAGTTGTTCAACATGTCTGTACATGTTTAGTAAGATCTCTCATCAGCAGAAATGTCAAAAATAAAGATTTACTGACTTCATAAACATCTATATCACACCAGTGTGCTGGATATTTATTTGTTTATCCCTAGAGAAGTGTATTCTTGCGCCATCGATTTTGTTCACTGGTAACTCGGTTACATGGTCAAGACATTTAGCATGCCATGGCTCCTCGCACCTTCGTGCACAACAATTCTGATATTGTTCTAGCCATATATCTTAGTTAAAGTTTGCGGGTATTCTTTAACTCTTTGGGATCTTCGAACAGTTTCTCAACTTCATCTTCATTAAGGTCTGCGGGTATTCCTTAACTCTTCGGGATTTTCTGACAAATTCTCAATTTTATCTTCAAGTATGTTCATGGTATTCCTTAATTCTCTGGAATTTTCTGACAAGTTCTTAATCATATCGATGGCTTAATCCTTTGTTTTTCTTTGTCGCTTGAGAAGTTCGGTTTTCTTCTCATAGCATTTTCATTAAGACATCCTGTGATGGCTTAATCCATTTATTATTTTTTTTGTCGCTTGAGAAGTTCGGTTTTCTTCTCATAGCATTTTCGTTAAGACATCCTGTGATGGCTTAATCCATTGTTTTTCTTTGTCGCTTGAGAAGTTCGGTTTTCTTCTCATAGCATTTTCGTTAAGACATCCTGTGATGGCTTAATCCATTTATTGTTTTTCTTGTCGCTTAAGAAGTTCGGTTTTCTTCTCATAGCATTTTCGTTAAGACATCCTGTGATGGCTTAATCCATTTATTGTTTTTCTTGTCGCTTGAGAAGTTCGGTTTTCTTCTCATAGCATTTTCGTTAAGACATCATGAGATGGCTTAATCCATTGTTTTTCTTTGTCGCTTGTGTCATACCCCAAAATTTGCCCTCTATCTATTCAAGAGATTTCATACATCTATGCTCAAGGATTCCTCAAGAGTTGATCAGACAAACTCTCTCCTAGACAATCAACCCAAATTAGGGTTTGGTATCTCTCAAGTCAAGATGGATTTCCAACATCTCCAATAGCCTTCATGCCTCCTCATATGCTTCAAAGATTCTCCATGTCAAGTTTCAAGCTTCAAGTCAAGTTTCGCAATTGCTCGATGGTGAAAATCAACAGATTGACAAAAGTCAACTATGGTCAACATACAATAAAATTCATAATTTTGGTCAACATCCTCATTTTGAAGTTACATTCATCATTTGATCAAGGGTTGATCATGATTCATCAAGAAAACTCAAGATTTGCTCAAAAGTCAAACTTTCTAAATTAGGGTTTCTAGATGAAAAGTCAACTAAACTTTGACGATCATAACTTTCTCATACTTTCTCGTAAATTTTTCCACCACCTCTTGTTTTGAAGGAAATTCAATTCTCTACAACTTCATGTCTCACAAGAATGTCCAAAAATGCTTCATTTGAGAGGTATAGCTCAAAACATTACAGTCATTTTCAAAGTCAACAAAAGTCAACTTTTGTTTTGAAGATATTTTGAGCATGGTAACTCCAATTGAGATGAGACCAAAGACATTGGTTAGAGGACTCTTAGAGCTTTCCAAAAGTCCAAGAACACTCAAAATGTGGAAAATTGAGCAAGTTACACCATCTACAAGTTGAGCAATTTGGAAGAATGCACAAAGAGAGATACTTCAAAAATCAAATCTTTGCAAATGGGCCTACTTTTTCTTCATCCTAACTTGTTCCTCAAGCAATTAGGAGTGTCCAAGCCCAAAGCCACGAATTTTTGATTTATTTTTCTATTTAATTTGTAATTTATTCATTTAAATGCAAATTAAATCTTAAAATAAATTATAAAATTGAAATTAATGGCAAAGATTGATTTTATTCTTTCCTTAAGGTCCAATTAACTCACAAATGCCAGAATTTCGAAATTGGATCAAATTTGGCAAGATTGATTGAAATTGGACAAATTTGAAAATTTGATTTCATGAGAATATCAAATTTGATTTCCATTGAATGTTGATCAATTCTTTCCAAAAACCATTCCAAATCCATCCAAGATAAATATATGATGCATACCTATCAAGAAAGAACGAAAAATTGCTCCGTAAACCCTAACCTAAAATCAAAATTTCGTGTCTGAAGCAACTAGCAATCCTAGTTCCACCATCCATACCAATTCGAGCATTCCATCTTGTTCCTTGTGCCATTCAGAATCGATCCAGACATTTACATCATCAAAACCATCCAGAAACAAGAACCAAATCGGTTTGTTCTTGAAAAATCCAAAATCGTATTTCGCTTTTCATGCATATTTAACATGTTTTGTGTTTGTTTTGTGATTAGTAGGAAGATTGCAAGCTCGGTACTTTAATTGCATTTTCATGACCTGAAACTCGAGATGCCATAGTTAGGGTTCCCGAGCATGTTTTAGGTTTCTCTTAATAAGAAAATTGGACAACGACCGATGCCATTGAACTCTTGAATGACCGAGGAATCGATCCATGGTCTTAGAACTTATTTATATTATGCGGCTTGATTTTCGCTGTTAGAACATAGCGCCGAGCAATGGCCACGCCGGATTTTCAAATATTTGAATCGAGAAGACGATCGCACAGAACGGAAGCTGTGGGACGACGCGTGTCTTAGCCCACTCACTCCGCTTTCCAAACAAGAGAACACTACAACACTGGTCAAGGTTGGTTTTCAAAGTTTGAACACAAGGTCTCCGGCTCGAACCTGCAAGACCAATATTCTTTTTCTCTTTACAAAACTCATATTTTCTATTTTCTAATCGTTTTAATATTTTGCATTTTATTTCAATTCTTTTCATAATTTTATTCTGCATTAAAAAATTACCAAAAACATTTTTTCTTTTTACATTATTTTCATAAAAATCTTTATTTAATTTAATAAATTAAAAATATAATTTTGCATGCATATTTATTTTATTTTTATTTTAGCATTTAAATCATTATAAATTGCATTTTAATTATTAAATCTTTTCCAAAAAATCCCAAAAAATTATTTTAACTTATTTATCTTATTTCCAGCATGTATTAATTTTTCCATATCAAAACTTGCATTTTTCTAACATTTTTTCTCTTGTTCGATTCATATTGCATTTTCCGATTTTCTTATCCTTTCACAGTTGATCCGATCTGACGATTCTTCCGCTTTTATTTTACTTTTCAATAATGTAATTGCTCATGGGTTGTAATAGTTTAATTTAGGACTTTTACTTTCCGCACTCCTAATTATGTATTCTCTAAAGCCATGTAATAGCGTAGATTTACTTTCCGCATTTTACATTCCGTATTTTACTTTCCGCACCTTTATCAATTGCTAGTAATTAGGCGTATGACAAGATAATAATTGGACATAGCTCACACTAATCTTCAAGATAAAATATCCAATTTGACACACTTCTCTCACACACGCACCCTTTAGGTAATTCTCTCGATGCCTTTTTCGATTCAAATGGTCATGTCCTCGAACGTAGAGGTATTCTAGCACCGCTGCTTCCAAATAAATCATCATAGTCCCTTCGATACAAAGATCATAAGACCCACGACGCCGCTCCGAATACATGATCTTGACCTCGATTGTCGCCACGAAAATGATGATAGTCCCTTCGAATGTGCTAGATACTTCCTACAAGTTGCCTTCTATGACCATCCGATGTCCCTTCGAATGTCCCGCTACATCCAACGAATGGAGCTACCTACTAACTAATGGTATGGCTAGCGCTATTCTAAAGGAATGTAGAAGTACAACAAAACGACCAATTCGAGTGGGTAAATAAGTCTCTTAGTTGCTTGCTCTATCAAATGCTTTTCACACTACACACTTTTTCCAAGTTCAAATTTTCTTCAAAAAAACATTTCCGAACACTTTGTATACACTCCTACATGAGTCATTACAAAGTCAAAGCGAAATGCCTTTTCAAAACATTTTTGTCAAACACACAAAGCAATTTTAAAAAGTTATCTAAGAGCAACTAAGAGCCCGTAGAATAATCTGGATGGAAAAGGGTGCTAATACCTTCCTTTTCATAACCATTCTCCGAACTCGAATCTAACGAAGGTCTTTTCTCATACTTTTACCTTCCTTAATTGGATAAAAATAAAAGTCGGTGGCGACTCTTGCTATCCGCACATTTGGATACAAAAATCCTACAAAGTCGTTCATCAGTATCACTTGAGAAGTTCGGTTTTCTCATAGCATTTTCGTTAAGACATCTTGTGATGGCTTAATCCATTTATTGTTTTTCTTGTCGCTTGAGAAGTTCGCTTTTCTCATAGCATTTCCGTTAAGACATCCCGTGGTGGCTTAATCTATTATATTTCTTGTCGCCGAGAAGTTCGCTTTTCTCTCATAGCATTTTCGTTAAAACTTGATGTTTATTGCTCATTTATGGTATTCAGTTATCCCCAGTGTTGTTGAGATCTCCTAATTATTTCTCATAGGGTACTACTGTGTTAAGACATTCTGTTGGTGCTTAATAAGTATTCTCCTCAAGCGTCTCTTCCTTGACTCTGTAGTCAAGATATCTTATTTGTTTTCTTCTAGGGCATTAGTGTCCCGCGTAGGGCAAATTTTTGGGGTTCTTTTAATATTCAATCCCCTTCTACCTTGAACATTCGAAAGCTGTCGCTTTTTCTCACTTATCAGGTTTAAGATGATTGAATAGGGGCAACTGTCGCACCCCAAAATTTACCCTACCATCATCCAATTTCACTCTCGTTTGGCTCGTAGTTTTTGTTTAGGCCAAGATTGTATTCGTTCATGTTTTAAGCTATCTGGGTCCATCTCATAGGATAAGCAATCTAGAAGTTTGGTTTGGGTTCATATTTGATCACAAGTTTTACAAGGGTTTTGGTGTTTGCTCCTTCGTAGGGAATTTGAAATAAATGATGAATTAGGGTTCAAGTCACTATTGTTACTTAATTTCTTTCTCATCAAGCACAATGTTTTGTGTACTTTATTGTTTGAGAATCAAGTGATTAGATTTCCCATTCGATTCAATTAGGTCGTGTGACTATTTGGTTTACCCATCAAGATGGAAGATTGAAGGAGATCATGAATTAAATCGTTGTCTGGATAGTAACATGAAATTCAGCTCTTTTGGCTCAAAATGTACCGGATTTTTGAATTCGTGATCTTGTTCTTGTCTGGGTACATTGTTGCATTTTGATTGGAATATTTGGATTCAAAGAGGAAAATCAAGTTAAGTTTCATGTGGATTAAATGATGTGAAGATTAATCGAGAATTGAGTTAAAAAGTTGTTGAGCTTGTTTGCCAATACCAAGAATTCAAAGTGATTCTAGAGGAGCTTATTCAAGAATGTAAAATAATTAATTCACTTATGTGGATTTATTGTTAGCATTAAGATTAAGAAGCCCATTTATGCATATGATCTACTTGAAGTGCAAGTTACCTAATGGATCATTCGAAATTCATTCATCAAAGTTTTTAAGGATCAAATGGAAGTTTTTTGAATTTCTTAAGGTTTAAGTAACAAGTTTCCAAATTCAAGGTTAATCAAGCATACAATTCATGAAATTATTAGGGTTTGTGTTAAGGAATTAGGTTTAAGGGTTTTGATCATGGTCAAGCGACAAAGCCTCAGAACTTTAAAGTTCCTTCATCAGCCACAACCTCTTATTGCAAACCAAAACAAAGTTTGGTTCACAAAAGGAGCTGTGAAGAGGAAAATTAGAATAACATCATATTTCCAAGGCAAGCAAAGTAAAGGTTCAGTCCAAAACAGATTATCACAAGCAACAGGCAGCAGGCAACATAGTTATCAACAGCAGACAAAACAAAATCGATTAACAGCACAGCAGTGCAGCAGAGCAACCAAGTTCAGGAAACCAAAAATGCCAAGACAGTAAAGCTAAATTGAAAAAGCACAGCAGGATTGTGGCCAAAAGTAGTAGAACACAAGCAGAGTCCAGCAGGGAGCATCAGAAAAAAAGTAAAATGATAGTTCCAAGGCAACAGGGCAGCAAGGAGGCAGCCAAACTCAGTTCCAAAAATAAAAAGATCAAACCAGAAAACAAATAGAACAAGCAAGCCATTTTGGTTCCAGATTCCAAACAACCAATAACCATAACCAAAAAAACCTCTGTCCCAAAAAATCAAAAACCAACAGACAGTAAAAAATGATCATGAAGGCAACCAAGTTCAAAAACCATAAACAACCATCATCACCAACAGAACATGAAAAATCATAGCAAACATCCATCATTCCAAACTAGAAACACCATCGCTCAAACAAAAGTCACAAAACAAAAAACAGATAATCCATAAACCAAATACTAGAAACAGCAAGAACAAGCCATAAACCGAAACACTAAAATCCTAACTGTAATCATCATCTTCCCACATTAAACCCTTCAGTTCGAGAAATCAGAAGAGGAAAAGAAGTTATGTAAGGAAAAATCTCACCCGAAACGAGCTAAGAAGTCGGTTCTCGCCACCAAACGCGTCTCCAAGGCTCAGGTATAATCATCATCGTCAGAATCACGTCAGAGGAACCTAGGGTTTTAGAACCCCTTTCAGATTTACGGAAAATCGCTCATCATCTGCAAAAATCGATTCACAAATTAGCAACCACGAGACAGAAAAGAGTCAGAAAACGTAAGAAACAAGTGAATCGGAACATATCGCCGCCATCCACCGCCGCGAAGGGAGATTTCAGGCGAGCTCCATGAAGGGAGACAGAGTCAGGATCGCGAGAGAGCAACAAGAGGGAACAAGAGTCCGTGAATGAGAGAGTTCAGAGAGATGAGACGAACGAGAGAGTTTGTGAGAGGATTTTTGTGAGAACGAGGGTTCGTGAGAGGAGCGTGAGGATCGTAAGGAGAACAAATCCTTTTCTGTTTAAGGTTTTTTTTATTTCTATGATTAATTTGTTTTTTTAGACTAGTCTAGTATTAGTTTTAGGAAATAATTATGATTAGTGATTATTTTAGTTAAGTGGTAAAAAACATAGATTAATATATAATTTGATAAAAATAAATTAGCTTAAGTTTATTTAATTAGTTATGGTGGTGACACTTGTCACCACCCTTAATTAAGAAAATCTTAGTTTTTTTTTCTTTTATTATTTATTCATACTTTGTTGTATTCGTGATATACCCGTGCCATCTTGCCATCCGATTGCTCCAAGTTCCCTTGATCTTCTGATCAAGCGGTCAGACTTAACCCTTCACGATGCATCTTCTTCTGATACTCCACGCGGGATTTTCTGAAGGCTCATTGGGCCCTTTATTTGGGCTCAAGAGTGTTATCTCTGGATTTCTTTTCGCACCTCCCAGATTGCTTCATACAGGCTAACTCTAAACTCTCATCTTTTGAATTATTTTATTTTTATGTAATTGATTCAATTTTTGTGCGATGTACTAAATAATAATTAGTTCTGATAGTTTTTATTTGATGATTTGTCGATTAAACTATTAGTTGATTTTTCATCAAACAGAAAAAATCATTTCTAATAATTATTTAAATTTCCGATTGTATTGTGTGATAATTGTCTGTTTATTTGCTTATTCGGCATTTATTCACCATTGTACACTTCGCACACAACCAACATTAAAATTAATCCGATTTTCCTTTGATTGGCTCATAAGTCGATTTCTTAAAGGGTCTCATAGTTTGGGATGGGCATGGCCATCCTCACGAGGTTAATTAAAGCCCTTGTTGCTTTAGTTAATCATAACTCAAAAATAACATTGGTCCATATACCAATTTTCCATGCACCAGGGTCTCATGGTTGGGGATAGGAGCACCTATCCTCACGAGATTAATCAAGTCCACATACTTGGTTAATCGTAACCCAAATAATTCCTTCTCCTTCGGTCCGTTACCAAACCCTATCTAAAACGCTTTCACAATTAACTTACAAACCTCGATCCAACGTCGAGTGCATTTTCAAATTTCTTTTCATAATAAAAACCCAAGTATTTAAATCGTTGGTTGCTAAACCAATTGTTTAAACACTTGTAAAAAATGAACTTCGAATCTTTAAATCGTTCGATGCTAGTCCAATTGTTTAAAGACTCTTAATAACGTGAACTTTGTTTCACTTCACTCTTTTTCTCAAGAAAACTTTTGGGATGATAGACGACTCGTTGAGCATTGAGCTCCTCTTGTTTCTAATATTTGAATCGTAGGATGCTAGTCCTATTGTTCGGCACTTTTCATCCACCTAAAATCAATTCAACTCACTCAAAATATTTTTTTTCTGCTCATATGCGATCATCAAACTCTTTTCCGACAAAGAGTGTGCAATAGCCATTTCAAACACGAACGAGGACTTAAGCTTTTCAAACAAACTAAACAAGTCCAAGGTCAAGCATTTGAAATGTCTAATGCACGATTTTTCTTATAAAATCAACACAACAAATTTAAAACATTTTTGAGAGGAACTACGAAGATTTGACTTTCCCATTGCACAAGGGAATACGTAGGCAAACGGTTTCGAAACCGTGCCAAACTCAAAATAATAATAAACAAATTCCGTTTCTTTTATCTTTCGATTATAACTTAGAAATTAGTAAAATACACACACACACTTAGAATTAAACGGGTCCCATCGAGTACGATGGATGTAAGAGGTGCTAATACCTTCCTTTTACATAACCGACTCCCGATTTCATGTTTTTGGTCGTAGACCGCCTTATCCGCATCTGTGGAGTTTTATCTATATTTTCCCGTTCTTTTTAGAACAAATAAAATTAGGTGGCGACTTCATTGTTTTTAAAACAAACGATGAAAACCAGCCATCACAGATATGATTATGGCATAGGTAGCAAAATATCGTAATGTTTAAATGGTTTTTGATTTTTGTAACAGTTCAACACTTATGTTTGCGACATCGTGTACATCGACAGACATCACAATGCTCGTCAATAACAATCTTGATAATTGTTATTAGAACCATTGTGTGCATTTTGAAACACCTACAAACATGAATTCATATATTTGTTCACTACAATGTCGTCACTTTTGTTGAACTTTCGTTCTTTGGTTTTACAGTAATTAAAAGGAACATCATGCACATACACATCACCAGAAACTAGGAAGATTGTTTATAAAATAAATTTTTGATTTTTAGGTTTGTGACTTATTTAAAATTTGTTAAACTTAATAGTAATACAAAATGATGTCATTCATGTGTTTTATAGACTCAAATTTTCTATTATATAAACAAATACACATATCATATTAGAACTCATGTCTGACATTTCAAATTTTCTATTATATAAACAAATACACATATCATATTAGAATCTGGCATCCCTACATTAATAATTATTTATGGAAGATAAATTGATATAAGGAGATATCTCCTAAAAAAGTTTGGGAGCAATTTCAAAATTTAAAAGATATGAGGCAAGTGGAAAAGAAATTGCCCAATTTCTCTTTCTATTTTGTGCTTGGGTTGTTATATATGTTTTCTTTTCTCACGAGTCAAGGCAGGAGCAAAATGAAAATGTTATCCACACTTCAAACCCCTCGTTCCACCCTCTCTCGTCTCTCCATCCCATCCACCATAACAACCTTCACTTCCCACTCCCAAACCCTCCCACAAGCCTCTCTCACCACCCAATCCCCAACCACCTCCCCACCACACTCCCAAATCCTTCCACCCGCCACTCCTCCTCTCCTGCAACCTCTCCGCCGCCGACCTAGTCCGCTCCCACCTCACGCGCCTCCGTCTCACCGAGCCTCACCTCCGCTCCTTCCTCCACCTCCCCGACGATCAAACCCTCCTTTCCCAAGCCCATGACCTCGACCGCAGATCGCTAACGGCGAAGAACTTGGTCCTCTGCCGGGGTACTTGTTGCTGTCAAGGATAATATCTGTACAGCTGATATGCCTTCGACCGGTGGTTCTCGTATACTTGAGAATTACCGGCCGCCGTTTGATGCTACTGCCGTGAAGAAAGTGAGGGAATTGGGTGGTATTGTTGTTGGGAAAACTAATATGGATGAGTTTGGTATGGGTAGCACCACTGAAGCCTCTGCATTTCAGGTTCTCTTTCTATACATCTCTTCAATTCGAAGATTCTTTTATAATTCCCGTAGTAAGTAAAAGTTGAGACTGTCATTCCTCAAGATGAAGGAAAATAGAAGGAATATAAACCATTGAATTTAAGTTGGGTGGCTAAAATGTTGATAAGATTAGACAGAATAAGATTAGAAATGAAAATATTATAGATTGATGGGGTAGAACCTATAGTAGAACTATAGAAGATGGTGGAAAATAGACTTAGATGGTTTGAGTATGTAGAGAGAAGATCCGTAAATTCTGTGATAAGGTGAGTAGATTAGATGGAGAGAAGTCAAACAACTAAAAGAAGTCGAAGACCTAGAAAAACTATAAGAGAAGTTATTAAGGAAGATTTTGAGATTGACAATTTGATTGAAGCATAGTCCTTGATTTTGGATAGAACATTATGACAAAAGTTAATTATGTAGCCAACCCCATTTAGTGGGATAAGGCTTGGTTTTTGTTGTATTTGTTTACAAGTGCATAGCGGTGGTGTTTTTCTGATAATACGGTATCATTATTTATAGGTGTTCTTTTTTCCTGATATCTGAGCCCTGTGCATTTGGTTTTAGTATTGCTTACTTTTCTTCTCCTGTCTCAATACATATGGGTTAAGTGAATTTCTGCCAATGCTTATATAAATGATTGAGTTTTTAGTTCCTTAGAACTCAGATAGTTCTTGGGGTTCAGAACTCTTACAATATTTTAAGGTACAAAAGAAGATCAATTTTTTTTTTTTTCCTTTGTATTGTATTGCATTTCTGTTTGTTCTTTTTACCTGGTAGTTGTTTTATTTTTTATTTTTGTGTGTGTTGATAAAAGAATCTGAGAAGCTGTGAGTGGTGACATTATGCTGTTACTTGTTTCAGATATTTTGTGTTTAGCAATTGAACTAAGTCCGTGAGTCGGTGTTCAACATTTGTTTATGAGAGAAATTGAAAAGAGTTAAAATTGCAAATTGGATCCCCTGTAGGGACTGTTGGATTTAGGGAGAGGTTGTAGAGGATCCGGTCAGCTGAAAATTGTCGATGAATGGCCTGATGGATGCATAAGGGGGTGCATATGGATCCCAAAGTGATGCAGTGCTAACTTTGTAATTTTGTTGTTGCAAAATATATAAAAAGTGGTGTTGTGTTCTTTGTTCTCTGTCTGTTCGTGGGTAGGCTAAGCTTTTATAATTTGGTATCTAGTTTATTACTTGTATCGCCCATTTGTAACTGTAATATGTTTACTCAGGTGATGCCTATGTTCATTCAATAGGTGACTGCCAACCCGTGGGATGTTTCTAGGGTACCAGGAGGATCATCCGGAGGATCAGCAGCTGCAGTTTCTGCTAGGCAGTGTGTTGTATCGTTAGGAAGTGATACTGGTGGAAGTGTGAGGCAGCCAGCATCTTTTTGCGGCGTTGTAGGTTTGAAGCCAACATATGGGCGTGTATCAAGATTTGGACTTATGGCGTATGCATCGTCGCTTGATGCCATTGGCTGCTTTGGTTCATCGGTCGCTGATACTGGGATTCTCCTTCATGCAATTGCTGGTCATGATAGATTTGATGCCACCTCAAGTAAGCAGGTATAAGTTCTTCACCATGTTTATTACTAATGTTGTAAGCTTTCTAATATCTCATTATTAGCAATTATTATTGACAATGTTTGGTATAATCTCTGTTCAATAGGAGAGGTATTTGCTGAGTTTATTGTTAGTGTTTATGTATTTTTTTTCTTTCTCTTTGTTATTAAGCCAATTTCTTTTCAATAATGAATAATTAATAATAATATAATTTTTCAGGAGGTGCCCAACTTTCTATCTCATTTTGACTCTACAAGTTCTTTGGAAAGTAAGCCCTTGAAAGGGCTGAGAGTTGGTTTGATCCGTGAAACTATTGAAGACGGTGTTGACGCTGGAGTAGTTTCTACAATTCGTGCCGCAGCTTCACATTTTGAGGAATTAGGATGCTCTGTTAATGAGGTCCTTCATTTCATTTTTTTTTCTTATAACTCTAATCTGAATGATAGTTTTTGTAGTTTCTCTACAGGCTCATATTATTACAATTTATTCGTCTATTACCTCATCCTTTTCATTGGTCCATTAACTTACAGGTGTCGCTGCCATCCTTTTCGCTTGGATTGCCAGCTTACTATATCCTAGCATTGTCTGAATCATCTTCCAACTTGTCTCGCTATGATGGTGTTAGGTCAGTGGCTGACTCCCCGTGTACCCTCTCTCGTCCAAATATACACACAACTCAACACAGTGTTTTATTTTGTGTGCTTTATTTTCATTGATAAACCATTTTGCTTGGCTTGGATCATCTTCTATATATAGATATGGAAACCAAGTTTATGCTGATGAGCTAAACTCTCTTTATGAAGATTCCCGAGCCAAAGGGTTAGGTTCTGAGGTGCACACCTTCAACCCTTCTTAATTTCAAATTTGGCTGCAAGATTTTTGACAGCCTTACATATAACTATATAAAAGTCCATTTTTGTATTTATTTTGGCTTTCTAATTTTTATACATTTCAGGTGAAAATGAGAATTTTGATGGGGACGATGCCCTTTCAGCTGGTTACTATGATGCATATTATGAGCACAACAGGTACTGCTAACTTTATTATATGTTTTTATTGGTAGAACTGATCTCCTCTCAAGTCTTCACCCAAGGACTTTGATAAATACATGTAGCTTAAAGAAATTTAACGCTTCAAGATTTCACCCATACACAATATATGTCCACTGTTGTTGTTTGTGTCTTTAGAATATAATGTTACTAAATATAGATATTGCTGTAATAATGTGCTAGTTAAAATTTCTTCATTTCCTAGATTGTCTTGTCGATATTCTAAGTTTCATTTTTGTTTAGAGGTTTGGGATCTTCAAGATGTTTTATGTGTGTTATATGTTACAGGTGAGAACTATTATAAGGAATAGTTTTAAAGAGGCACTGGATCAATATGATATCTTGATTTCCCTGCAGCTCCTTCAGCTGCTTATAAAATTGGTAGGCATCTGCCTATCTCTTCGCATAATTGCAAGTTAGTGCCTGCAGTAGTGACTGTTTCATTGTCTTTGACATTTGTAGGTGAAAAGAAAATGATCCTTTGGCTATGTATGCTGGAGACATCATGACTGTGAGTATTTCATTCTTGGCTAAATTTCTGTCTCATACTTCTATTTGTATGTGAATTAGATAGAGTGTTTGATTGAGGTTTCGATTTGTGCTATTTAACATACTTCATTTATAGGTAAATGTCAACCTAGCTGGACTGCCTGCCTTGGTTTTACCTTGTGGATTTATTGAAAATGGAACTGCAGGCCTTCCAGTTGGCCTGCAAATGATTGGTGCTGCATTTGATGAGGTATTGAGTTTTCCTATCTATCTATTATATCCTCTAGTTTTGTTTTCGTTTCTAGTCTTCCTTTCTTCAGAGTATTAAAGAGGCAAATGGTTATGATCTAAAGATTATTTGTACTTTAGTTTGAAGAAGATTTAACAAGGCCACACATTAAGAAAAATAAAGCCATGTTATTATGATCTAAAGAATTTGGTCCCTTTTTTGGTCCATCAAATGAATAGTTGTATAAAAGGTACTCCCTTCGTCTCATATTATCCGTCTTTGTCCATGGAAAGGCCGCAATCCTTCATAAACACTTGTGAAATAGTTTGAGAGAACTTATGGAAACAGCTTATTGTTCATAAGCTACTATCAGATTACTTCTATAAGCTTTCCAGGATAGTTCATAGAAACATTACATGAAAACAGTTTGACTTTATTTTATCTTTTGTCAGTGTTATCAGATTCCCCCGCTATGGCAGATATACATGGCGGTTATTGGGCTCGTCGCCATGGTAAATATCAGCTGCTATTGCGGGTTTTCCCTCCATAATCCTCAATAATGGCGCCGCAAAGCGGCCGGTATGGCGGGATTTTGGCTCTGCTATCTGCCATCAACAACACTGTCTTTTGTTATAGTAATAGCTTATACATAAGCACTTACTTGATAATCATGTAATTAAGTTGTTTAACCAAACAAGGCCTGAAACTGGTGCTCGACGATGACAAATATTGAATCGAATGGTTAGGCAAACTCAAAAGGAAAACAAAAAAAAAGAACTTTATTAATGAAGTTCAATTTTTCTTCAAAAACGAATTACTTACTATACATGATTCGCGCTTATAAAATTGTGGCTTGGCTTCTTTTTTGTCATAAAAAACTGCACTTGATCCACATTGACATAAAAGAGTTTTTTTTGTTGTTGTCATTGATCAATAGAATCATCCTTTGGCTTTATTTACAGGGAGAGCTGCTGAGAGTGGGACATATCTTTGAGCAAACACTTGAGAATGGCAGATTTGTTCCACCAATTGTAGCTGATAGCGTTGAATAATCGATCATTCCACCTCTTGGCGATTTATTTCATCAGTTTCATGACTAGTGGTGGCTGAAGCAGATATGTTCAGGCTGTTTAGTGTTACTAGCAGGATTCAATATAATAACTAGAAGAAAAGTATGGTTTTGACATTCCAGGAAAGAGTAACTGAATGTAAATTGAGCTGGCTTGAATTTTCCACTCTTTGAAATTGAGGATGTTCACAATAAGTCAGTAACCTCTTCTAGTTGCTTTTTGTTTTGCTATTTTTCGACGTCAAGAAGTCGCTGGCTAGCATATGTAACAATAGTTAATTTGTTTTATTTAGTGAAAATCAGCTAGATTGATCAAGTGTAAATGAGCAATTGGTAGTTCAAAACTTACCAAACAAGTTTGCCTTGTAATTTATTGTTGAGGATTTCTTTCTTCATTTTGAAGTTATAAAACTTTTGCTGAAGGAATCTGGTTGAATTTCATATTTTTCTTTAGATTTGCCTGGATAAGGCTTTAAGAATGCTGTTCAATTTACATTGAGTTTTACTTGTTATAATAAGCAGCAAGGCTAGCTTATTTATGAGCTGGATTAGTTCTGGCTGCTCGCAAGGGCCACAAGAGCGGCCTCCACCTCACTCTTTCCACTAATAGCAAACGATTCCACCTTCCAGACGCGTAAATCATTGTCTGATAAGATCTAATAGCCATTTGGACAATTTGTCTCCTCTAACAAGATGAATTTAACTACTCACTAAACAAAGGAGGAGAGCATGTCATTTAAGATATTCAAATCCACAAAGAAAGATCGCTTTCTATCGTAGATTTAGATTTATGATTCTTTCCTTGTGAACATCGATTTCTTCTTGAACAACATGATACCAAACTCTTGAAGCTATGGCGAATTCAAAATCACTCGATTTGGTAAGTTCGCTATTGAAGCTAGCCTAACTCATCCTCCTTTATCGGAGATGGATGATCTAATGTTAGTCACCTCAGCTTCTGTTCCAACATTGCGAGATTTAGCTCCTCCAATAGTCAACTAGGGAGCATTCCAAACTTTTCCAACTTCTCAACCTCTGCCCACGCCTTATCAAGGTGATTTGTCACACCAACCTCCCTCACAACCTCTGATACTTGGACAAGTGATGTTTCATAACCTCCAACTGTTGCAAATCAATTTAGGCGTGCAAGAAGCCATTGACCAGTTGAACACTGTGTACAATTTGATACATTGGAAAGACTCCCATTCCTGACAGATAGATAAAACATACAAGAGGCGGCTTTGCACAATAGTCCTTTCGTGATACTAGAACCAAACACATCCAAAACGGCCACACAACATGAAGTTTCTCTATGATCTCCATGCCTTCATCGAAGATGGGGATTACCGACTCATCCTCCGACTTTGAGGGAAAAAGTATGAGTCATACTCCACCTAGAGCCCATAGCTGTCGGCCATCAAGCACCATTCTCGAGAAAATAAAGGCACGATGTAGATGTTCCTACTACAAAGCAAAAAAGGAACATTTTCTTTGCACGCATTATTGATATCATAGTCCCTAGATTCTTGGAAAAACTTTCAAAGCTAGTCGACAATGATGGGACCGGAGATCCTAACAAGCATGTAAAGAAAGTCGATAAAAGGTTAGACTATTAATAAAAACATGGAAAATAAAGTGTAAGCTCTTTGCGCTAACTCCCACAAGAGCTACAATGGAGTGGTATAAGACCTTTCCAAATGAAAGCATTGATTCATGGAAGGATCTTTGTGACTCCTTCACTGTCTAATTTACCGCTCAAAATGACAACCTACAATTATGGTAGTGCTTAGTGGAATCACATAGGAAGAAAGAAACCCTATGTGAACACAAAGATTGTTTCACAAAAGTGGAAGTGGCAATAAGATTTTGAGACCATATTATATATTCTAGGAGAAGTTACGCTAAGGATGCTTGTAATTTAAGCGAATAATCGAGTAGGAACAATCCTATATGAATGGGAAGATGAGTTCTTGGAAGAAAAGAGGAATAAGGTCAGGTGCTAATAATTTTGGTTGCAACCTAGCCTAAAAAGGAAATAATTGTTGAAGAGACGATATGGGTCTCTGCTAAACTCTTATCCTACACCCTTGAACACTTTAAGAATGAAGATCTAATGAGAGTGTGCCAATATTGAGTTTAAAAAGTTGATAAAAACCTCTACCTATTTAAGGAATCCACGAGGACAACTAAGCCAAAGTATTTCGCTTTCCACAATACCGATGAATGTTTTCATCGAAAATATGCCATCGAGGAGATGATAAACAAGGTGTACGCCTTACTTAATAGAGACAAGGGTTTGGTGGTGTGGCATGAAGAATACCCGAGTGCAAGGAATAATTAAAATACAACAAAGTCACAATTGAACTTTATTTATTCTAAAAGAAAAGGAAAATATCGATAAAACCTTTAAAAGATGACATAGTCATCACAACCAAATTAGGTTTTGGGAGTCGATTATACGAGGAAAGATATTAGCACCTCTCACATCGTCAACTCAACGAGACTCATTTAATTAGTTTTACTAAATAATGTTGTGATGTTATTTGCGCCTTCTACTTATCATGAGTTATCTACAAGATAAGAGAAAAGGATTTTTTTTTGTTGGTATTTTTAGTAATGTTCTAGACGAGACGTTGAATCTTACAATTGTATTCCCATATTCGACGGGATACTCAAGGCTACGTAGTTCCGATTAACAAATATTTTGGTTTGGTCGATTTTAGCGAAAGATTCTCATCACATTCGAGCGGTATAATGGATAAAATATTAACGTGAGTCCGTCATGTAGAATGGATAAAATATAATATGAATTTCGCAGATTATGCCTCATTCACATTCAAGGCATAAACATTGCTTTCTACTCGCACATGGGAGGAATAAAGTGTTAGCACAAGTTTCGCATCAAAATAGAACAAGCATAAATATTTTATAAAATGGTTTAGTGTGAGTCACGCTAAGGCGAAAAAAAGAAGTTTGATTGGTTGAGATTAATTTTAGGCAGGAGACGAGTATTTGGATGGTCAAGCTATACAATGTACGTCCAAATTTTGGGGAAGGTAGGACATACATCCATCTTGTCTTTTTTCATCCCTTTTATTGAAAAAAGTGTTTGATAAGAATAGAATTAAAGTCCATGCATGAAGATGATCATTTGAACGACAAGTTATAGAGTGGGTGTTCTAGTACCCGAAACAAAGAGACATATATCTAATTATTTCTTCATCGCCACTTAGGGCTCGTGACATTCGATTACGCTCATTACGTTTTTTGAACGACGACGAGTATCCAAGCAACAAGCTATACAACAAATAACCAAACACACAGAGAAAAAGTAAGACATCCATCTCGTGTTTTTCATCCGATTTATTGTGAGAACATATTGAGTATTTTTTATTTGTAAATATACTGGTTTTGAAAATGCCCCTTTGATATTGATAGAAGATTTTGATTTAGATTGATTGATTTTAGGTGGTCAAATTATTTAATTTATTAAATAAAATAACTAACCAAAAAGATAATCAAGATAAAATGGTGCAAGAAAATACAATCAAGGGATGGGGCTACAATGAAGCAAATATAAAAAGCTTAAGGCCAACCAAGATATTCTCAACTAAACAAGTGAATTCACGTTTAATTAACAAAATTAATTAATCAAAGTTTGGTTAAATCAATTAAATAAGTTAATTAGAATTAATTATCAAAACTAATTCAATCAAAAAATCAAATTAACAAAATTAACTATTTAAACAAATTTAATTAACTAACTAAGTTATTTAAAAAATTTAACAAAAACGAAATAAAACAAATATTAAAAAAGAATAAAAATAAAATGCAAAAGATGGTTCTAAAGCAAAAAAAAGTGGTTGCAATTTCTCACTACCAAATTGTAATGATGGGATCAAATTTGTTTCTGACATTCAACATAAAATACAAAAAGATATTTATAGGATCAATTTTGAATTAGACACTATCTACTTAGAATAATAATGATAAGAAATTTATCTACTTAGAATAATAATGATAAGAAATTTATCTTTCATTCTCGATGCTGCCATCGACATAACAGAGAGAATTATAATAGTAACTAGTGGAATATCTGTCCACACGAGTACATCCATTCCTATTTTAGATAATTTCATATGACTTATTTATTGTAAATATACATTGTTATTATAAAATTATTAATAATTAAAAATATTTTAAAAAATATGTAATAAATTACTAATATGATAAATCTAATATGTCTAATAACTATAAATATTATTAATAATTATCGATATTTATAAATATTTTGTTGATTAAAATAAAAAAAAATTATTGTCTGATAGTGACCCATAAAATTAATAAATATCAGTTATAAAATTCATGAGATTGTAAAATTTACAAATATCACTTATTGTTTTCTTATAATAATCGTAGTCAAATGTACGTTGTGAGTAATATTTATGCATGTTTTTTTACTTGAATAAATTTGGTTGTGTCCTGTGCCACTTAATGTAATATTCTAATCACATTTTTAAAGCAAATGAATGATAGTCTAACATCTACCAAATAATACAAAAATTAAAATTACATCAAATAAATATATTTAAATTTAAAATACAAATAAATAAAAAAATTATAAATATTTCACCTGAATGCAAAATACAAACGCATATAGTTTTTAATTAAAAAATTTAATTAATATATATTTAATTTGCAAACTAAATAATCATATATTTAATAGGTTATAAATTGAATACATAATTAATACTAATTTTTAAAAAAATTGTTTCATTTATGACAAAAGGGGTATCAACTACTCATTAATTAATGGAGAATGCTTAGGCATTCCCATTCTACCTCTCCTAAAAAAAATTACACTAAAAAGGGTTACTTGGTAATTCAATAAATACCACTAAATGGCCAATGAGATTCCCCACATTTGCCAAGTGTCATTATTTTCTTTAAACCAAACTGAGGGAAAACTTTAATCGTAACAACTTGCTTTTGGTTATATCCAATGGATCCTACACTACATCACATAGATAACATAAACACAATTTTATTTTTGATCTTTCTTCATCTTTCACTCATCACCGTGTTTCTTCATCTTCTTCTACAAAACAAGAAACATTTTTCCGTAGCAAATCGCCTCTTCCACTCATCGGTTTGTTACATCGCTGCCTCCTCTTTCTGCTCTTCTTGTTGTTTATACTCCTCTTCGCTCCTCTTCTCGTCTTTCTCATGTTTCCTAAACCGATAATGTTGTTTTTGTGAATGTTAAGCTTCTTCACCATGTCAAGGCCACCTATTTCAATCGTTGACTCATACGAAAACAATGTCTAGAAGCTCGCCATTCGTGTAAAGGATCCGTGGATTAAAGAACGCAACGGCAACATCACATCAAAGTTGTGGTTCGTGACTCAAAGGTATCTTCTTTTACTATCCTCTTTAATGACTCTTATGTTGGTTTTTATGACACATTGCCTTGGATTGAAGGGTGATAATACATGTTGTTACCCGCTTCTAGAAATCGAGACATGGAAACAATTGTTAAAGCAGGATACAGTTGAACTCGACTTTTGTGTTTTTGTATCGCAAATGTGCGGATAGCAAGAGTCGCCACCGACTTTTATTTTTATCCAATTAAGGAAGGTAAAAGTACGTAAAAAGACCTTTGTTAGATTCGAGTAAGGGAGAAGGTTATGAAAGGGAAGGTATTAGCACCCTTTCCATCCGTAGTTATCCACGGGCTCTTAGTTGCTCTTAGATCACTTTAAAATTGTGCTTCGTGTGTTTGACAAAAATGTTTTGAAAAGGCATTTCGCTGACTTTGTAATGATTCGTAGGAATGTATACAAAGTGTTCTGAAATGTTTCGCTTTGAAAAGAGTTTGAACTTTGACAAAAGTGTGAGGTGTGAAAAGTATTTTGATAGAGCAAGCAACTAAAAGTCTTATTACCTACTCGAATTGGTCGCTTTGTTATTTTACGCCTTTAGAATAATGTCATCCATACCATTAGTTGGTAGGTAACTCCATTCGCTGGATGTAAGCGGACATTCGGGACATCGATGGTCATAGAAAGCAACTTGTAGGAAGTATCCTAGCACATTCAAGGGACTATCATCATTTTCGAGGCGACAATCGAGGGTCAAGATCATGTATTCGGAGGCTACATCGTGGGTCTTATGATCTTGTATCGAAGGGACTATGATGATTTGTTTGAAGGCAACGGTGCTAGAATATACTCTACGCTCGAGGGACATGACCAATTGAATTGTAAGGCAACGAGAGAATTACCCAAGGTGCATGTGTGAAAAGAATGTGTTGATTTCGTATATTTTATCTTGAAAATTAGTGAGCTATGTTGATTATTATCTTGCCATACACGCCTAGTTACTAGCAATTTATAGGTGCGGAAATTAAAGTGCGGAATGTAAAGATGCGGAAAGGTAAATGTCCTACGCTATTACATGGCTTGGGGCGTATACATAATTTAAACTTAAAATAAAACCTAATTTAAACTATTACATCCCATAAACTACATTATTGGAAAATGAAAACGGTAAAAGAAACCGCTTGAAACGGATAACCAGAAAAGAATGAGAAATCTGAAAATACGAGATGAATCGAATAAGAGAAAAATGTTAGAAAATGTAAGTTTTGAATGAGAAAATATGACATGCTGGAAATAATATAAATATGCTAAAATAATTTTTGGGATTTTTTGGATGCAATTTAATAATTTAAAATGAATTAAAAGTGATTTAAATGCTAAATTATGAATAAAAATAAATATGCATGAAAAATAATATTTTTTAATTTTATAAATTAAATAAATATTTTATGAAAATAAATGCAAAAGGAAAAAATATTTTGGTAATTTTTTAATGCATAAATAAAATATGAAAAGAAATTAAAATTGAATGGAAATATTAAAAGAATTAGAAAATATGAAAAGTGAAGTTTGTAAAAGGAAATGCAAAACCGGTGCCAGTGAGGATCGAACTGGATATGGGAGAGTATCCTTGCACAAGGAGAGCCTTTACCACTACGCCAAGTGCAAGCGTGTTTGAAAGTCGGAGAGTGGATTACAACACGCGTCGTCCTTCCATTGCTTCGTCTCCGCGCCAAGCTTCGTCTCTTTCGTTTTGAATTTTCAAAAGCTTGCGTCGGCCTTTCTTCGACGCTACAGGCCCTGGCTAAATGAAAAATCAAACACAAGTAATATAAATGCATTGTGAATACATGTATCAACTCGTTTTCATCCCCCGATCACTCTGGTATGCTTAGTTTGGTCCAATTTTTCCTGTTTAAAGAAACCCTAATTCGAGCCCGAAAACCCTAGCCATGGTGATTTTCATTCCGTGTCACTAAAACGCAATTGGCTACCCAGATAGCTTGCAAACTTGATACGATCATGAACAAACAATCAAAAGTGTTAATAATGCATGAAAATGAAATCGATTTTGGAAAAATAAGAACAAACCAAATCGTTTTTAATTCGATGGTTTTGATCAAAGTAAAGGTCCTGATCGACCCAAGAGGTATCAAGGAATGTGTTGGACACCTCAAAATCGATTGAAAACGGCTGGAAATAGGTTTGCAAATTGCTTGTGTACCGCGGTTTTTTGAGCTTTAGGTTAGGGTTCTTGAGCCAATTTTTCTACCCTAATTCGTGTGGTATGTATCATGCATATATAGTAGAAGGATTCAGAGTTGTTTTGGGAAAGATTTAATCAATGATCAATGCCAATCAAATTTGATTTTTGTACAAAATCAAATCTTCAAATTTTGATCAATTCTCAATCCAATCTTGCCATATCCATCAAATTTCGAAAATTGCTGGCTTTTAATGAGTTGATTGATCCCAAGGAAGAAATAAAATCAAGTTTGCAATTAATTTTGATTTTATATTTATTTTAAATTTAATTTGTATTTAAATGAATAAATTCCAAATTAAATAGAAAAATAAAATAAAAATTCGTGGCATTGGGCTTGGATATTCCTAATGGTGTGAGGAATAAGTTTGGATGAAGAAAAGTAGGCCCATTTGCAAAGTTTTGATTTTTAGAAGTATTTTGTGCACTTCTTCAAAATCGCCCAACTTGTGAATGGTGTATCTTGCTCAATTTTCCACATTTTGAGTGTTCTTGGACTTTTGAAAGATCTAAGAGTCCTCTAACCAACCGTTTTGGTCTCATCTCAATTGAGTTTCCATGCTCAATATATCTTCAAAACAAAAGTTGACTTTTGTTGACTTTGAAAATGACCAGAATGTTTTAGCCATACCTCTCAAATGAAGCATTTTTTGGACATCCTTGTGAGACATGAAGTTGTAGAGAGTTTAATTTCCTTCAAAACAAGAGGTGGTGGAAAAATTTATGAGAAAGTATGAAGAAGTTATGATCACCAAAGTTTAGTTGACTTTTCACCTGAAACCCTAATTTAGAAAGTTCGACTTTTGAGCAAATCTTGAGTTTTCTTGATGAATCATGATCAACCCTTGATAAAATGATGAATGTAACTTCAAAATGAGGATGTTGACCAAAAATTATGAAGTTTGTCTGTATGTTGACCACAGTTGACTTTTTGTCCAATACAACCGATTTTCAACCATCCGAGCAATCGTTCGAGGAAATTTTGTAAGGCTTGAAACTTGACATGGAGAATCTTTGAAGCATATGAGGAGGCATGAAGACCATTGAGATGTTGAAGTCCATCCAAGTCGAGAATTGCCAAACCCTAGTTTGGGTTGATTGCTCAGAGAGGTTTGTCGATCAACCTCGAGGAATCCTCGAGTATGGATGTATGAGATATCTCGAGAAGATGAGGGAAAATTTTGGGTATGACACTGCCCTGCTCAATCTTCTTGTATCGAAGGGTTAGATTGGCATGCTTGCCTTCGTGACTGGAGGTGAAGATGATTGAACACTGAGTAAACCTCGAAAATTTGCACTCACCGTTGGTCGACGATGGAATGGGCTTAGATGCCATTCGAGAAGGTAGAGACTTACGGGGATGAGTCGATGCTAGACTCGAGGTTGTTGATAGGAGAATTGACGGGATGGGCTTGAGATGCCATCCGAAAGGTCATGCCGGGAGTGAGCCGTGACGCTAGGCTCAGAGACGCTTCGAAGGAGCACGAGATGGGCTTAAGATGCCATCCGGAGGGAGTCGATGTTAGACTTCGGCTCATCTTGAAAGAATTTATTGGTTTGTATGTGTTTTAACCAAATATGCAGATTCCAAAGGTGGAGGAACACGATAAGTAGTGAGATGGGCTTAAGATGTTATCTAGGCAACCGAGTCGCACGCAGACTGTAGTCGCTGATAATAAGAAGGAATCGAATAGATCTTCGTGCCGATTACTCGAGGGAGGGTAGTTGGCAAAATGTGGATATCTTCCTTGTGCATCGGTGTTGATCCATTGCTCATATCGGAGGATAACCGTGGGTGGTCTTCGATAGTTTTCCGTCGAGATTCGGGCTTAATCTCGACCATTGCTGAGGACAACTAGGGCGCCTTTCGATAGTTTTCCGCCGATATTCGGGCTTAATCCTCGACCACCGTCGGAGGACAACTAGGGCGGTCTTTCGTAGTTTTCCGTCGAGATTCGGGCTTAATCTCGACTGTTGCCGAAGTTATTTCCACTGCTTTGGAGAAAACAAGAGAAACTTTGATAGAATATTTGTTAGTCTTGTGAAAAGTATGATGCATGACAATGTGTATGAATGACATATGCATGAATTATGACTTTATGAGAAATGTATGAATGATAGATGTTGTGGTATTTCAAAACATATCCATCTTGAAGAAGATGTGGATGTTCGCTTGAGGATTTTCGTCTTCGCTGGGACTGAGTAGGTGAGAACCCCGCTTTGAAGGAGAAGAAAGATATCCTCGATTCCTCCGATGCACTATCCGACCAAGTCTTGGGCCTAGATATTGTTGAGGAAGGTAGATCGAGAAACTCGTTGTTTGAGATCTCACATACCCCGCTGGGAGAGTCTCGAGACAATTTGTTGGGGATCTTGCATGTCGACCTCGCTGGAAAAATTAGGAGGCGCCATGGGATGCTGAGCGGATCTCACCGAGAGCATTTGATGGTTGCTGGAGACCGGTGGGGCCTGGAATCTCGATCGAGAATAGAAGATGTAGATTTTCTCCTGCACGATCTGACCAAGTCTCGAGTCTGGATACCGCTGCTGGAGAAAAGGAGAATTGTTGAGAGATATCCGCTGGGGATAAACATCTTAGCTGGGAATGAAGTGTAACATTGCTCACTTGAGTGGAGTTACTGCTCGTGGATTAACATATACTCCGCTGGGGGAGGTTTAGTGAGTGACACCTCTGCGGAGATTATGCTCTGCGGGGGAATGTTTTTGGTGACCTTTGTTGCCATCTCAATTCCTAGAGCCTGTAGTAATTACTTTTGTTCGTTCACTTTTCGCATGTTTGTGATTAGATTCTTATTGTCAAATGCGTATAGTCATTCAAAGCAAACGTTGGACTTATTGCAAACGACAATAGTGAAAAATGTAAAGAGAAAGAATCGCTTATTTGGAAGGTGTATGGCCAAGTAGTTTATACACAAGAAAAGTAAAATCTATGAAACAATCTCGTTAAGTTCCAACTATGCTAGTGCTCATATATTTCAACTATCTCATCTCCTTGTCAAGAGAAAGTGAGTAGATCGATCTTCGCCATTTGAATCTTGAATGTTGATAGTAGTCGGAAGGTGTGATCCGAAGAGACATAGTCGACGCTTAAATCCCTAACTTTGCCTAGACCGCCTTTTCGTTTTCACTATCGATACTTTTTGCCCAAGCCGCCTTTTCGTGTTTTCGACTCGTGTACATGTTTTGTATATATCCTTAACTTTGCCCGAACCCTTTGGTTCGCCAGATGCCCTTATTTTTGCCTAGGTCACGACCTAGCGGGTCTCTATGCGTAGTATTTTTGACTATGTCCGCTCGCTGTGTGGGAAGTCTTCACCATCCATGGTGCTAAGTATCATAGCTCCGCCAAAATATCGTTTTGACTACAAATGGTCCCTCGAGGTGGGAGTCCATTTGCCTGGATCACTCTGTGGAAGAATGATGCGCTGACTACTAGGTCACCAACTTGATAGACTTTGTGCTTGGCCTCTTGTTAAATGCTCGATCATTCGCTTCGATAGATCCGTCCATGGCGTATGGATGCGAGTCGCTTCTCATCAATCAAATTAACTGTCAAGGCGAGTCTCGATCCAATCGCTCGCTTAACTCTCGGCCTGGAGGACTCGTCGAGGGTATCTCGAACCTCAATGGGTAGGATCGCTTCCATACCGTATACACAAGAGAGAAGGGGTGCCTTTGATGTTCGTCAGAAAGCGATAACCATGAAGAGAAATGGTAACATCTCATGCCAATCCTTGTAAGTCACCGCATCTTCTCAGATAATCTTCTTAATGTTCTTATTGGCGGCTTCCACTGCGCCATTCATCTTAGGCCGATATGGAGAGGAATTGTGATGCTTGATCTTGAACTGCGTGCAGAGTTCGGTGATCATCTTGTTGTTGAGATTAGAGCCATTATCTGTGATAATCCTTTCGGGAATGCCATATCGACAGATAAGATTATGTTTGATGAATCGAGCCACAACATTCTTGGTAACAGATGCGAACGAGGCTGCTTCTACCCACTTGGTGAAATAGTCAATTGCCACAAGGATGAAACGATGTCCATTGGAAGCGGTGGGCTTGATTTCTCCGATCATATCAATGCCCCACATTGCAAAAGGCCAAGGAGTCATAGAACATTCGTAGGTATCGAGGTACATGCACTTTGTCGGCATAACCGCACTTGTGACAAGATCGAGCGTAGCGGTGACAATCAGCTTCCATGGTGGACCAATAGTAACCTGTTCTCAAAATCTTCTTAGCAATGGTGTGTCCACTGGAGTGGGTACCAAATGCGCCTTTGTGTAACTCTTCCATGATGCGATTGTCGTTTTCTCGTCTACAAATGGAGTAAGCACAAGTCGTGGTCGCTTTGTATAAGATGTCGTTGTTGAGGAAGAATTTAGAAGCTAATCTCCTCATGAACTTTTATCGTTGATGATGCCTCCTGGATATTCCCGAGTCTCAAGATACCTCTTCACATCATAGTACCAAGGTTTCTCTTCAGATCAAGCTCATAACAATACCGGTTCACAAACTTCTCAATGATGATCCGGGAGCCTCGTTGTCCCATCCGACCTTGAACATAGATGACATAGTAGCTAATGCCCGCTAACCGATTCTTCTCGTGGAATGTGATTGAAAGTGATCTCTTCAAGTAGGGGTCAAACTCGTAACATGCTCTCGATACGAATGAGGTTCGATGCTTCGATCCCACTCCCTTAATCTGACCGATTACAAAGTCGAGTCTCCATATACTTGCAAGAACTTGATTCTTAAGTCAATAATGCCTTTGATACCCGTGATGCACACTTCATATTCGCCATGTTGTTCGCAATCAAACATAATCATGGTGAAAGGCGTGTCCCCTGTAGGGATGTGATAATGGCGCCAATGCCATTGCTAAGTGCGCTGAGGCTCCATCATAGACCATGGTCCATCGGGATCCTTGTTCGTGTCCTTCGTCTGGCCTCGTTCTTCTAATCAGAATTAGTAAAACATCTTCATCTCGAAATTGAACCGCATAGATCGATAGTCATCTACGGCTTGACGAGCCAAATGATCGCTACCACACTTCCTTTAACCGCTCGAGAAGTGTATCGATGTCGATTCGGTCAAGATCATTTGCCATCTTGATATTCTTCCGAGAGAATGGGTTTCTCAAGTATGTATTTTATCGGATCCATCTTGAAATCAACAAGGTAGTATGAGTCAACATATACTGCCTTAGTCGGCAGCCCAAGCCAAAGCGTTGCAAGTTTTCTCGAGTGTGAGTATCCGTTTCGCAATGGTAAACTTTTGCTAAGGTAGTATATGGCATGCTCTTTTCGACTGCACTGCCATGTTGCCCCAACACACACCCTATCGAGTTCTCTAACACCGCCAAGTACATGATAAGAGGTCCTCTCGCAAGTGCATCGGATAGAGGATTCAGAGTACTCCTTGATTTTGTCAAAAGCGATTTGGCAATTGTCATTCCATTCTATTACTTGATCTTTCTTAAGTAACTTAAAGATTGGCTCACAAGTAGCAGTTAGATGTGCAATGAATCTGCAATGTAGTTCAATCGCCCAAGAAACCTCCGACTTCCTTCTCCAAGGGAGTCAGCATCTCTTGAATAGCTTTAACCTTAGCAGGATCGACTTCAATACCTTTACCACTGACAACAAACCCTACGAGTTTACCGGATCTGACTCCAAAGGTGCACTTGTTAGGATTAAGTCTCATCACTTCTTCAACCTATCAAACAGTCGCAAATGATCAAGATGTTCTTCTTCACCGTGATCGAGCTATCATGTCGCCGATGTAGACCTCTATCTCGTGATGAATCATGTCATGAAATAATGTCACCATAGCACGATAAGTGGCGCTGCGTTTTCAAATTCAAACGGCATAACCTTGTAGCGTAAATTTCCACCGTGTAACGAAGTAGTCTTTCCATGTCTTCAGAGCCATTTTAATCGATTGTAACCGGAGAAACCATCCATGAAAGAGAAAACCTTATGCTGAATGTGTTGTCAACCGTAACATCAATATAAGGAAGTGGGAAATCGCCTTTCTGACTCGCTTTGTTCAGATCTCAGTAATCCACACACATTCGCACTTTGCCATCCTTCTTAGGTACGGTACCACGCTTGCAACCCATCGTGGATGTGAAGTAACTAAGAAACCGCGTTGAACCGCTTCATAACTTCGACTTTGATTTTCTCTCGACATCTCGTGATGCATGCGATTTAACCTTCTTTTCACCGAGAAAACCTCTTTGTCCGCAATCGTGTACCACAATATCAATGTCCAAACCCGACATGTCTTCGTATGACCAAGCAAAACCTCAATATAGTCTCGTAGCATCCGAACCAACCTTTCTTTAATGCTTTCAAGACCCGCTCCTATCTTGATCTCTTCTGCCTTCACAAGACCCAAATTCACAACCTCAACTTGCTCTTCATGTGGTCAGATAACTCGCTCTTCTTGTCAGTAGTGCAAGTTCTCCGGCACTTCACAATCTTCCTCACTTTTGTTCGGCTTGGTAGATCGGATTATCGGTCATATTTAGCAATAGCATAGTTATTAACGAGATTCGAGTGTTCTCGCAGTGTATCACGGGTGTGTGTAAGAAACACATAGCTTTTGAAGGGTGATAAAGTAAAAGAAAGAAAACAAACAATTGAATGCAAAAGTCCGACGAATTTATTGAATGAAAACACGCAAACAATGATAATAACCTCGAACGAGCCATGATGCCCCCGCAAGGCACTAGGCTTTAGAGTTTATTGTTCAAACATAAGAATACGAAAAGCAAAACAAAACAAAAGCAATTACTCCCGACTAAAGGAGATTGGTATGACATCTTCGCCTTCCAATTCCGAGCCCTTTGTCCGAGTGAAGATCCACTTGTTGATGTCAAGTCGTTGTCGCTGCCTTCTATAGCATGGATTCCACTGATCGATGCGGAAAGGAAGTTGGCCGCACGTCACGTATCATCTTCGACTTTGATGGTGAAGCCTAAACCAGCCTTGTCAAATTTGAAAGGAAGATCGTGAGCCGACCCCAAATAGTACTACCTTCTTCAACGCAGCTGAGCATCTTTCAACGAGGCCATCCTAGGCGGAGCTTGTGTAACTTCAGAGGGAGAGTCAACAGTATGACTGGGATTGTTTCAAAAGCTTGACAGGAGTCTCAAAGAATTCTCCTTCCATCTCAAGGTATCTAATGATCAGATGATCGACCATATACTCTTCTTCCCACATACCGTAACAACTTTTCCTTTTACGGGTACTTCAACTTCGATGCAAGGTAGAGGTACCGCCCATGTATCCAAGGGCGTCCGAGTAGGCAAGAGTAAGTGGATTTAATATCCATGACAAAGAAAGTGGAGTCAAAAGTCCGGGACCGACTTTGACAGAATGACCTCTCCAAGCACCGTCATTGAACCATCAAAAGCTCTCACGATTATATCATCGGGTCTCGTAACCAACCCTTCGATATCAAGTCGATCAAAAGGAGTCTTCAAGGATATTCGTGAGCGTAACCGGTATCTACCAAGACATGAGACAATGTAACGCCTTGCATTCACAGATGTGCAAGGCTTTATTGTGTTTCTTTCCCATAGAGTCAAATCAAGATCGAGAAGCCTAGGCCGTTGTTGGCAGCCGTGCTAGCAATACAAACTTCAAATCGGTCGTGGTAGTGGTTGCAAGACGTGAGCATTCTTTAGAAACTTCACCAAGGCATTAGTATGAGCCTCGAGCACAAGAGCGAGCAAGCATGGAGATTTTGGACGAGTCTCGTCCTAATCGCTCCACAACATTGTAATCACTTCTTGATGATCTTCGACTTCCTCCATTTCTTGTTTCGAGGTGTCTTCAAGAACTTCCTTTGGTACTTCCGCTCAGCAGGATGAGTCACCGGTTCTTTCCTCTAGCTTGGGGAATGGATTGAATACCGGAATGCGAGCCGGAGTCGCGGTGTCTTTGGAGGAGAGATATCCGAGAGAGTACCCTTCCTTCTGGTCACCTTACTAGATCCGGTGATGTTGTCAATGTCAGGAATGGTGGCTTCAACTGTAAGATCTTCCATGGTCAGAGGGTCTTGCTTGACGCCATGATAGTAAACATCACCCATAATTCCAAGGAATAGCTTTGTCGAGGAATATGGAACCGTCTTGGAGAAGTAATAATGAGAGGTGCCACTCTAGGCACAAGATCAACAGAGGAAATCCTTATGGTGTTAACATCAGCATAGTCTTCAGGGAAATCGTCACCCCATCCGGCTTCCTTAACATCTTCAATAGGAATTTTGTAGCTGGGAACAAGTGTACTTCACCATGTAATCATATTTTCCACTTGGCTGCCCTAAGGTATCCCACAGACGATATTCATTCACATCTTCGATCTTCACTTAGCCATATCTTCACACTTCCGCATGTGGTTTCGTAAATAGTATCTCACTTGCTATCCATCATGCATCGAACTCATCTTCTCAACTAAGGATGCCATCAGCAGACGGGCACCAACAATTCTCCTGGCATCCCGATTGATACCGGCAAAGCAAATTCTTCTTAACAATACCATCGAGGAATGGTCAAGTCATCTATGTTGAAAACATAGGTATCTTCACCAATAGCATTGGAACTCTTGTCATGGTTAGGCATAGGCGTTGATCACATTCGAGTCTCAACAGAGGGTCAAACTCAATTTGCTTAGCTTCAATCATGTCTTGAATCTTGTTCTTTAGAGCCCAACAATCATCGACTATGTCCTGGCTATTGGAATGGTAAGCACACTTAGCATTAGGATTGTACTCGGAGAGGAAGTGTTGACATTCGAGGAGGATCCTCAAGGTTATCACCGCTTTCAACATGTGTTGCAAGGCTCATGACAATGGCATGTTGATCTGTAAACCGCCTCGTGGCTCGCCGCGCGTTGTCTCACCGAGGTCAGGCCGATGGAGGATTGAAATCACAACCGCCCCACGGATTGAGCGCGGTCGGTCTTGGCTCGGCTTTTCGACCATACACAAGATTAACTTCTTTCTTACCACCAAAAGATCTTTTCGCAAAGATTTGAAGATGTCTCTACTTGAATCTTTCCACTTGATACCGCCTTCAATGCTGTCAATATCACCGGTGAATCCGGTCAAGAGTTTCCAATCGATGATCAAGAACGGAACTCGTTGTTCCATAAACATATCAACCAACTCCCTATTGGACAAGGGTGGTTGAACCGCTAGATCTCTCCATTTCGAGCATACCCTTGAACTTCTCGTCACGACCCATGGACATGCTTTGTAGTTGCATGCGAGTGAGTGTCAATTCAAGATTGTACTATATCGTCAGAAAGCATCGCCTAAGTCACCCAAGTACGGATACGGTCATTCTTTAGTCGATAATACCATTCCAACTGGTTCCGGACAAACTCTTGAAAATAATGCATCCATAACTTTCACATCAAGGGATTAATCTTCCAACATAAGACTTCAAATGCTTAGGGCAAGACATGCCATCATACTTAGAAAAAGTTGGAACTTTGAACTGGGAGGAATCACAACACTGTGGACTAGACTCAAATCATCAAAATTCAGCCCGACATCTTCGTGTTTTCCACAAGATTCAAACGGTCTTCAAGTTGCTTGTACTTGTCATCTTCATCGAGTATTGGCCATCATCATAGACTTTTTCGTGCTCATGCCGACTACCTTCACCATCACCCTTGTTACTTTGCTCATCCTCCTTCTTGACACTTCCTTCGTAGAGCTCAATTCGACTAACCACTCTAGACCTCCTTTGTAGCGCCCCCCATGTCGAGAAGACAACAACCTTCTTCTTTCTGTTGATGAGTTTCTTCGATCTTCTTGGCCTTGGACCAAGTCGGTAAACATCTCATTAAACCGAGCATTCGAGCTTGAAGATCTTTGATGATCGCTCAAGAGCCATTTCGCTAAAATAAATAGCGAGCAAATGAGAAAACCAATCTTCAATGTACTGTGATGCAATGTTATGCTATGATATGCAATGTTTATGCGATGCAATGCAATGTTTTCAAGGAACTTAGAGATTTAAATTTGTTAAACAAGCAATGAACAAACATTTATTAGTACTCTTTTATTATTCTTTTTCTTTTTAAGTACAAAAGATAGTTCAAACAAAATAAAAGAAAACATATAAATCCCAAAGCTCTAAGTCTCCCATGGGCGCTTCCTCTTGGTGCCGATGTAGGCTGATGTTTCACTCGTGAAGTAGCTTGGTCAACTCTAGCACTTTCTTCTCGCTTGCATAACACCGAGCTTCAAAGGTATCCCTCTTCTTTAAGTCGAATCCAGATCTCTTCAAGTCTTCAAAATCGAGGCATGTCGATGGAGAAGATAGGTACGCCACCTATAGCAACAGTTCCATAATTACGGTAACAGCGTGAATGGCATCATGAGGTTTCGAGCTCGAGCTCGCACCCATTTGAGGTAAGGTTCCCAAGGAATGGAGTTTGGTGCCCCAAAGTCTGGTATCGCCTTCTTTACCATGCCCCAAGCGCGTATGAACCTTCGCTTGCACTCGAGATCGTGATTGTAGTCGAACACAATATCTTGGAGAAGCATATAATGCGGGCCATCTCTTCGAGCAAAACCAAACTGACGTAGAGCTAGAGAAGGGTTGTAAGTAATACCTCCCCTTATACCAAGGAGTGGTACATTAGGGAATTCTCCACAATTGCTCAATGAATGTGAAGTCCTTTTGAGAGAAAAGACTCCAACGGATATCTGAATGAGAGAGTGACATTAGTCTTTGAGACCACTTCAATCTTTGCTCGTTCTTCAAAACTGATGGAGGAAGGTGCGAAATAAACCACCTGGAAACTAACGGGACACAACACATGAGAGTTCCTTGTCTCTTAGCGCACGAGTGTGAGAGAATGTAGACGTCTCCAAGTAAAGTAGGCACCGGATCGGGTAAGAAACAACTTGATGATGCTGACATCTATGAATTGATCCGAGTTAGGAAATAGAACCAAACCATAGATTAGCAAGGCCACAATATCTTCAAATGCATGGAAACTCATAACTTTGAGGAATTCCTCGGCTTAATTAAGAACTTGAAAGTAAACCCTTAACTCCACCCTAGTTTCCCAATTGGCTTCAATGTCCGAGCGCTTAAGATGTAAAGCTTGATGCGATGTCTTCGCATTTAGGAACCTTTTCTAAACCGTGAATGGCATTTGATCAAGAATAGGTACCCCAAGTAGCTTAGAGAACTCTTCCAAGGTAGGAACCAATCGATAATCGAAATATGAAGCAATGGTGTTTCGGATCAAGAACCGGAATAGACATGCATCATATCTTCTTCAAAACCGAGATAACCAAATCAAGTAGATAACCATGTCTTTCGATGAACCGAGCATGGCCGGAATTTCAAACCAATTCTTTGAGTGAGAAGGTATACCCATGAAGTTGATTCGGATAGTCTTTCTAGAAGCCATAATACCCTACAAACAAAGCAAAGATAAATCCCTAGGTCCTTGAAATAGTTAGAAATGATATGCAATGAAAATGATGTCATAATGTCATGTTTAGCACACACAAACAATTCACACAATGAGCCTAGGTTTAAGGCTTGCAAGAGGTATAGGTGATTACCCCACCAAAAGTTTGAGTTGGATCATCCTGTCCTATAATAGTAACCGGGTTCTAGGAATCTCACATCATTGATTTTTCTCAGGCGCTTATTTCAATACGACTGCCAAGTGGTCGATCGAAAATATCCCAAAAGTCTGATCTCAATGAGCGTAGCATCGAGTATCAGCCAACCTAGGTCTACACCAAAGCCGACCATCTCACTACCTTCTAATGGCCAAGATGGGTCAATTAAGGTTCTAAAAGTTTAGTTAGCTGATGACACCACGCAAGCCAAATACTATACTCAACTTGGGAATGAAGAGTATCAGACATCCAAAGTGTCACGCTAACGAGCCATCATGTTGACCGCTTTGATATACGCCTCGCGACGATTTATTGCTACTTACCTAAAAGGAAAACCCGATCCGTGTAGATCCCCAATGATATAATACCCAAGCAACCCTTAAAGATAAAGCAAGCAAGTCAAACAAAAGCAAGAAAGATGATCTAGAAATCCTAAGGCATTCTCTCTTTTGGGTGTATCCCCGGCAGAGTCGCCAGTTCTATGATACGGTGAACTGACTTTTTGTGTTTTTGTATCGCAAATGTGCGAATAGCAAGAGTCGCCACCGACTTTTATTTTTATCCAATTAAGGGAAGGTAAAAGTACGTAAAAGACCTTCGTTAGATTCTCGAGTAAGAGTTATGAAAAGGGAAGGTATTAGCACCCTTTCCATCCGTAGTTATCCACGGGCTCTTAGTTGCTCTTAGATCACTTTAAAATTGTGCTTTCGTGTGTTTGACAAAATGTTTTGAAAAGGCATTTCGCTTTGACTTTGTAATGATTCATGTAGGGATGTATACAAAGTGTTCAAATGTTTCGCTTTGAAAAGAGTTTGAACTTTGACAAAAGTGAGGTGTGAAAAGTATTTTGATAGAGCAAGCAACTAAAAGTCTTATTACCTACTCGTAATTGGTCGCTGTTATTTTACGCCCTTTAGAATAGTGTCATCCATACCATTAGTTGGTAGGTAACCCATTCTGGATGTAAGGACATTCGGGACATCGATGGTCATAGAAAGCAACTTGTAGGAAGTATCCTAGCACATTCGAAGGACTATCATCATTTTTCGTAGGCGACAATCGAGGGTCAAGATCATGTATTCGGAGGCGACATCGTGGGTCTTATGATCTTTGTATCAAGGGACTATGATGATTTGAATAACGCTCGAGGGACATGAATTGAAGAGCAAAGAGAGAATGTGTGAAAAGAATGTGTTGATTTCAGATATTTTTATCTAGAAAATTAGTGAGCTATGTTGATTATTATCTTGCCATACACGCCTAGTTACTAGCAATTTATAGGGTGCGGAAATTAAAGTGCGGAATGTAAAGATGCGGAAAGGTAAATGTCCTACGCTATTACATGGCTTTGGGGCGTATACATAATTTAAACTTGCAGAAAATAAAAACCTAATTTAAACTATTACATCCCATAAACAGTTACATTATTGGAAAAATGAAAACGGTAAAAGAAACCGTTTGAAACGGGATAACCTGTAAAAGAATGAGAAATCGGAAAATACGAGATGAATCGAATAAGAGAAAAAATGTTAGAAAAATGCAATTTTTTGAATGAGAAAAATATGACATGCTGGAAATAACATAAATATGCTAAAATAATTTTTTGGGATTTTTTGGATGCAATTTAATAATTTAAAATGAATTAAAAGTGATTTAAATGCTAAATTATGAATAAAAATAAATATGCATGAAAAATAATATTTTTTAATTTTATAAATTAAATAAGTATTTTATGAAAATAAATGCAAAAGGAAAAAATATTTTGGTAATTTTTTAATGCATAAATAAAATATGAAAAGAAATTAAAATTGAATGGAAATATTAAAAGAATTAGAAAATATGAAAAGTGAAGTTTGTAAAAAGGAAATGCAAAACCGGTGCCAGTGAGGATCAAACTCAGGACATGGGAGAGTATCCTTGCACAGTGAGAGCCTTTACCACTACGCCAAGTGTGCAAGCGTGTTTGAAAGCTGGAGTGAGTGGATTACAACACGCGTCGTCCTTCCATTGCTTCGTCTCCGCGCCAAGCTTCGTCTCTTTCGTTTTGAATTTTCAAAAGCTTGCGTCGGCCTTTCTTCGATGCTACAGGCCCTGGCTAAATGAAAAATCAAACACAAGTAATATAAATGCATTGTGAATACATGTATCAACTCGCTTTCATCCCCGATCACCGTATGCTTAGTTTGGTCCAATTTTTCCTGTTTAAAGAAACCCTAATTCGAGCCCGAAAACCCTAGCCATGGTGATTTTCATTCCAGGTCACTAAAACGCAATTGGGCTACCCAGATAGCTTGCAAACTTGATGCTGATCATGAACAAACAATCAAAAAGTGTTAATAATGCATGAAAATGTAAATCGATTTTGGAAAAATAAGAACAAACCGAAATCGTATTTCTTAATTCTGGATGGTTTTGATCAAAGTAAAGGTCTGGATCGACTCAAGAGGTATCAAGGAATGTGTTGGACACCTCAAAATCGATTGAAAACGGCTGGAAATAGGATTGCAAATTGCTTGTGTACCGCGGTTTTTTGAGCTTTAGGTTAGGGTTCTTGAGCCAATTTTCTACCCTAATTCGTGTATGTATCATGCATATATAGTAGAAGGATTCAGAGTTGTTTTAGGAAAGATTTAATCAATGATCAATGCCAATCAAATTTGATTTTTGTACAAAATCAAATCTTCAAATTTTGATCAATTCTCAATCCAATCTTGTCATATCCATCAAATTTCAAAACTGGCTTTTAATGAGTTGATTGATCCCAAGGAAGAAATAAAAATCAAGTTTGCAATTAATTTTGATTTTATACTTATTTTAAATTTAATTTGTATTTAAATGAATAAATTCCAAATTAAATAGAAAAATAAAATAAAAATTCGTGGCATTGGGCTTGGATATTCCTAATGGTGTGAGGAATAAGTTTGGATGAAGAAAAAGTAGGCCCATTTGCAAAGTTTTTGATTTTTAGAAGTATTTCTCTTTGTGCACTTCTTCAAAATTGCCCAACTTGTGAATGGTGTATCTTACTCAATGTTCCACATTTTTGAGTGTTCTTGGACTTTTTGGAAAGCTCTAAGAGTCCTCTAACCAACCGTTTTGGTCTCATCTCAATTGGAGTTTCCATGCTCAATATATCTTCAAAACAAAAAGTTGACTTTTTGTTGACTTTGAAAATGACCTGTAATGTTTTGGGCCATACCTCTCAAATGAAGCATTTTTTGGACATCCTTGTGAGACATGAAGTTGTAGAGAGTTGAATTTCCTTCAAAACAAGAGGTGGTGGAAAAATTTCTGAGAAAGTATGAAGAAGTTATGATCAGTCAAAGTTTAGTTGACTTTTCACCTAAACCCTAATTTAGAAAGTTTGACTTTTGAGCAAATCTTGAGTTTTCTTGATGAATCATGATCAACCCTTGATAAAATGATGAATGTAACTTCAAAATGAGGATGTTGACCAAAAATTCAAGTTTGACAGTATGTTGACCACATTGACTTTTGTCCAATACAACCGATTTTCAACCATCCGAGCAATTCGAGGAAATTTGACTTGTAAGGCTTGAAACTTGACATGGAGAATATTTGAAGCATATGAGGAGGCATGAAGACCATGGAGATGTTGGAAGTCCATCTGAGTCGAGAATTGCCAAACCCTAGTTTGGGTTGATTGTCTAGGAGAGGGTTTGTCTGATCAACCTCGAGGAATCCTCGAGTATGGATGTATGAGATATCTTGAGAAGATGGAGGGCAAATTTTAGGGTATGAGAGCTGCCCCTGTTCAATCTTCTTGTACTGGAAGGGTTAGATTGGCATGCTTGCCTTTCGTGACCTGGGCTTACAGATGCCATTTGGAGAAGGTAGAGACTTCTCTGGGGGATGAGTCGTATGCTAGACTCGAGGTTGTTGATAGGATAATTGACGGGATGGGCTTGAGATGCCATCCGAAAGGTCAATGCCGGGAGTGAGCCGCACGCTAGGCTCGCTTGACGCTTCGAAGGAGCACGAGATGGGCTTAAGATGCCATCCAGGAGTCGATGTTAGACTTTGTGCTCATCTTTGAATGAAGTTATTGGTTTGTATTGGTTTTAACCAAATATGCAGATTCCAAAGGTGGAGGAACACCGATAAGTAGTCGGAGATGGGCTTAAGATGCCATCCAGGCAACCGAGCACGCTAGACTCAGAGTGCTGTTGATAATAAGAAGGAATCGTAGATCTTCGTGCCGATTACTCGAGGGAGGGTAGTTGGCAAATGTGGATATCTTCCCGTCAGGCATCGGTGTTGATCCATTGCTGTTATCGGAGGATAACCAGGTGGTCTTTCGATAGTTTTCCGCCGAGATTCGGGCTTAATCTCGACCACGGAGGACAACTAGGGCGTCTTTCGATAGTTTTCCGCCGATATTCGGGCTTAATCTGGACCACCGTCGGAGGACAACTAGGCGGTCTTTCGATAGTTTTCCGCCGAGATTCGGGCTTAATCCGGACCTGCTTTGCCGTAAGCGATTTCCACCTGTTTTGGAGAAAACAAGAGAAACTTTGATAGAATATTTGTTAGTCTTGTGCAAAGTATGAGGCATGACAATGTGTATGAATGACATATGCATGAATTATGACTTTATGAGAAATGTATGAATGATAGATGTTGTGGTATTTCAAAACATATCCATCTTGAAGAAGATGTGGATGTTCTGCTTGAGGATTTCTGTCTTCTGCTTGGGGATTGAGTAGGTGAGAACCCCGCTTTTGAAGGAGAAGAAAGATATCCTGGATTCCTCCGATGCACTATCTGACCAAGTCTTGGGCCTAGATATTGTTGAGGAAGGTAGAGATTGAGAAACTCGTTGTTTGAGATCTCATACATAGACCCTGCTGGGGAGAGTCTGAGAGGCAATTTGTTGGGGATCTTGCATGTCGACCTGGAAAAATTAGAGGCGCCCACGGGATGCCGAGCGGATCTCACCGAGAGCATTTGATGGTTGCCGGAGACCGGTCAGCCCGCTGGAATCTCCGATCGAGAATAGAAGATGTAGATTTTCTCCGGTGCACTATCTGACCAAGTCTCGAGTCTGGATACCGCTGCTGGAGAAAAGGAGAATTGTTGAGAGATATCCGCTGGGGATAAACATCTTAGCTGGGAATGAAGTGTAACATTGCTCAGTTGAGTGGAGTTACTGCTCGTGGATTAACATATACTCCGCTGGGGGAGGTTTAGTGAGTGACACCTCTGCGGAGATTATGTATGTTGACCACAGTTGACTTTTTGTCCAATACAACTGATTTTCAACCATCTGAGCAATTGTCTGAGGAAATTTGACTTGTAAGGCTTGAAACTTGACATGGAGAATCTTTGAAGCATATGAGGAGGCATGAAGACCATTGGAGATGTTGGAAGTCCATCTGGAGCTGAGAATTGCCAAACCCTAGTTTGGGTTGATTGTCTAGGAGAGGGTTTGTCTGATCAACCTTTGAGGAATCCTTGAGTATGGATGTATGAGATATCTTGAGAAGGTGGAGGGCAAATTTTGGGGTATGACATACAGGAGAACAACACTTACATGATATATAATGGTGAACCGCTGAAGAATGACCTACCATTGAAGGTTTGTGACAACAACTTCAAGCTCTTTTTCGGCGGAACAACGACACCAGTTGACATTCTTGAAATACCACCTCAGACGTTCTAGTTCAAGCCAATCCAAGATTTCCTTAATGGTGACTTTGATGTCGACCGTGTTTATGGTAACTAATTGCTGTTATAAATTCTTTTTCCTATGTCTACCATTTTTTTTTACACTTTTACCATTTATAACTTTGTTCACATTTTAATTTCTCAGATGTGATTGGGATCATACAAACTGTGACAAGGAGTCAAGTAGCTGGAGCTGGAAAGAAAGCATGTGTTAATCTGACCTTGACAGATGAAAGGTTTGTAAACAATTTAGCTTTTGTTTTGGTAGCGTTTTGCAAATACGGGTATGTCATCCTGTTTATTATCACTATGATAACATATTTTTACATTCATTAAATAGTGAAAACGAAGTTGACGTTACACTCTGGGAATCATATGCAAATCAATTTCTGGCGTATACTGTAATGCCCCATTTTAATTAATATTATATTATATTAATATTTTAGAGTTACCGATCAATATTTATTTTGCGACGAGAATATTTATATTAATCGATATATCTGATAATATATCTGGCGACGTTTCGTTCGGTCCGGTTTTTATTCCGTTCGGTTCGGTAAAATATTATTCGGATCCGATATTTAATTCCCTGGAATTATTTTAATTAATTGAGTTAATGATATAATTAGATATTATTAGTGTATTAAGAATAGATAGGGGTGTGAGGAGCAATGTTGTAGGATTGGGTTTACACCCTTATACTTACTAGTAAGACATACCATAAATATACTTTTCATTACTTCCTTTTCATTTTTCAAACACAAGCCAAAAATAGAAACTTGGAAGAAAAAGAGAGGGTTTTGGTAGAAGGAGAATAAGAAGAGCAAGAGAAGAGCAATGTTGGGTTTGTAGGATCATCAAGAATCATCAAAGCTTTTGAGGTAAGGGGTTTGATTCTCTATCTCATATAGTTAGGGTTGATAGTTGTATTTTGGATTTGGGGAAAAATTGATAGTTGATTCCTAGGGCTTTGGTTGGTTGATTGTTGAAATAGCTTAGAAAGATTGAGTTAGGAGTATAGATTATTGGCTGTTTCATTGCTAGTAGTAGAAATTAGAAGTTATAAATGGAAATGAAAAAGAAAGAAACTGTAATTGTTAAAAACCAGTAAACTGGAAAATGCAAGTTACAGGGAAGAAGAGGAAAAGAATTTTGTGGAAGGAAGGTGAAGGGGAAGGCGCCCACCTCAAGGTGTGGGGCGACCGTCCCCCACTATGAGGCCCCCTCCTCCTTCCTTAAATCACTTAAGGGACGTGCCTCAGATTGGTGGGGAAACAGATTTTGTTGCTTTTGTGGTTTTCTGCTTTGCAAAACTCGCTCTCGTCATTGCTTCTGCATAATTTTTTTCAAGATAACTTCTGTTTCTTTAATTATTTCCAATTTCACCTAGTAACACTTTATATCAATAAAATATAATTAGGACATAAGTTAGCCGATCAAATTTAGAACCCGATTATGTTCCGATTTTCCGATTTCTAATTTTACGACGAAGCAAGTTGTTCGAATTCAACGAAAATTGACGTGTTAGCTAAGTTTGACGGTAAAACGAGTGGTAAGGTTAGTTTTTCAAATTACGAGTTTTACGAGATGACCCAAATAGGCCAATTTACTTAAATTAAATCGATTATGCTTTAGTAGATTTAAGACACGTATGGACAATCCGATTGATGTTGACGATTATGATTAATGCGGTTATTAGGAATGCCTTCATGACGATTATAGGTGTTTGACTATTTTTCCGTATTTGGAATTTAGTGAATGAATTGATAATGATGTGGTGTGATTAAACATGATGTTTGTGACGATGTATTTATTAATGAATACTTGATGATATGCGATGCGATGATATATGTCTTTGTACATGATGATGTGATGATTATATTGATGTTGTTAATAAATGCTTCTGATTTGTGAATGCATGATTTTTGATAATGATGAATTATTGGTGATGTTTTGCATAATGCAAATATGATGCGATGATATATTTATCTTGATGTGGATAAATTATGGCGATGTGGGCTTTATGTCAATCTTGATGAGCGATGATGATGTTTTTGGTTGTGTTGTTTTATTGTCGAGTCACATACATTGCATTGGCGACGAGGGCTTTTATGCCAAGCAACGAGGCTTTTATGCCAAGCGACGATGGGCTTTATGCCAAGTGTTCCTAATTATGGACAAAGCAACGGGTACCACATGCATATCATAGTCGTGTATCATGGAGTCGGTTATGTTTATGTTTGAGTTGTTTGGCGTTGGGTTTTAATTGATGGATGATGTTGAATTGTGATGATTTAACTTGATGAAATGCTTAATGAAAATATGATGTGATGATGTTTGTGACGATGAGCTTTTATGCCAAAAGCGACAATGGGCTTTAGCCAATTTGTGATGATTTTATTTATGTTGCTTATGTTATTACCATTGTTTGATGTTGTTGTTTATGATTGCCGTGTTGATTAGCGACGTATTAACTCGTGATGATTTCGTGGTGATGAACATTTATGTGTTGTTGTGATGATTTATGCCGATGAGGTTATGGAGATAAAGTGTAGATTATACACATTAGAATGACGATAAGAGTAAGTGAATTTTGGAGATGTGTTGGAATGCCCTTATTAATCTATTCCCTTTATGATTCTGAAACTATATATATATATATATATATATATATATATATATATATATATTTTATCATGCCTTTAATGATATGTTTTGGAGGATCTCACCCTTTACTTGTTTTGTCGTTACATTTATATTGGTAACGTGCAGGTTATGAAGACGGAGATTATATCTGCTATTAGTCGAGTCGGTGTCGCTCTGATACGTAGCACTCGGGGGGATAATTATGTTGTCTTGTTGTTGTTCTTTTGTTGTTTTTCCTTTTGTGAATAAGAATCACACTGTATGAAAATATGATTTGATAAGGAAGTTTAATAAAGAAGATGTTGTGTTTTTTCAGAATCAATTTATGAATTCCGACGATGTTATGTATCCGATATTTACACTTAAAAGCAAACTATTTAAAGTAATTTGGTTTTGAAGGTGTGACGCCTCAGTATTGAATTTATGAAATTTTAAATTACTCTAATTTTTTGTATATAAAACCTTGGGTAATATTGGGGTGTTACATATACTGCTGAAACTGAGCCAACATTTATCATACTCACACACGGTTGGTGTCGGCAAAGTTCAGGTAAGCAATAATTCTAGAATCTCATGGTGTATAGTTAGTTTTTTTACAATCCAGAATTTTATTTGACATCGACTGCTTTTTGGTTTGCTGTTTTTTCTTGCGCATACGGTAGCAAATGGAAAGCTTTACATCTCTAATGCTTGGAATGGATCCAAACTTCTGATTAATTTGGACCATCCTCAAGTGGAAGATTTGAAGGCTAGGTACCTAATATTTCATGCATAATCACTTATACATACTCACTGCCAATATTCAACTATGTTGTTAGAAATTCTGTTTTTTTAAGTAGTTTCTTATTACATCACAGATGTGTTGATGTTAAACCTTCACAAATGACTTCCCAAACACGATCAATGAGTTCGTGTTCTCGGTCGTTTGATGATGATGCTTCTCCAATGTTCGGATGTTATATCAATTGGAGATATGATCCGCTTGACTCGTGTAATCTTGTATTTTACATTATTTGCCTTCGTGATTCTCTCAAATGAATGACATCTTATTTTCGTTGCTATTGTAGGAGACGTTTGTTATCTGTTGGGAAACTAAGTTTGCATCAAACCGTTTTGGGTGGTATTATGAACTCGTGACATGTAACAAAACCAACCAAACACCGTTGTCCATTCTAGTGCGTTGTTCAGAAACTTCTAAACCAATAACGAAGTATAATTTTTTTTTGATGTTTTCCTTAGTATACCAGCTCTTCTCATTACTTATGATTTAAACGTAAGTAACTAACTATAACACCTTTCACACTTCGTAGGTATAAGCTTGAAGTTGAAGTTGAACATGACAAGAAATCTGGGTTTTTTGTTTTTTGGGATAAAGAATGCATTCCTTTGGTTGGGATGACAACTTTTGATCTGAGACAGTTGATGAAAAAGGTTTAAACCGTTGTTAATCATGATAATTCATACTATTATTTTCAATAAATTTTATCCATTAAAAATACCCTTATTCATAAAATCATCAACATACCTGCAGAATACATTATAATCGTAGCTTACAATTATCCTATTACATTAGAAATACAACTTTATATGGAATCTGCAAATACATGTCATTCGTATAGTAATGATATCCTCCTTCTTTAGACATATAAAAATAGACAAACTCACCATTATAACCTCCTAATATATAGAAATTTCAAATTAAAATTCATTTTGTAGACCAATCAAGACCATCCTAAAATATACCCAGAACACCTAGACATGCTGCTTAAGAAGACTTTTGCTATCCGTGCAAAGTACCAGCCTAACTATAGTCAAGCTTCTGTGGTCAAAATTACATGTGACCAGGATGTTATCATTATGATTGAAGATGCCATTATTGAGGCGAAGGTATGTTTTGTTAATACGCCAAATTTTATGTTCATGTAAATAATCTATCAAACTAATGGTAATTTAATCAATGACTCAATGCCTACTATCATGTTCAGTTAACTGAAAGCTCGCCAATATGTGAACAACCAAACTGTCAACGCTCGGCTAAGGGAAAGGAAAAAGCCACCACATAAGACATGGTGCATGAGAATGCACTTCCACAGTCCTCTACTGCTGCTGTAACTCTTTAAACATGTATAATATGTTAGGATTATTACATATATACTTTCTACTTATATGTTTTTTCTTTTCCCTACCAGTCGCATCGCAAACCGAATTGAGTCCGAACCAAGTGGAAACAATACTCCTTCAAAGAGAGTTTCACAAGATAAAGCAATTCATCTTCCTGGACAACGAAATGCTCTCACTAAAACTATCGGCAACCAAGGTCAAGGACCAAGAGTGCAAGACACTCTAAGATTAAATGAAGTTCTAGGATGTGCTTGATTCCACTTTTATTAACTATTCGTTATTGCAATCAATAACTATTTTGGGTTAGGTGTTTGGTTACACACCTAATCGAACATGTCTTTTGTGTTATGTCTTTGCTATATAGAAGTACAATGAACATCTTTGTAGTCAATTGTAATTTTATGGATGTATTAAAAGTAAGATTTCTATTTAATTATTATCTATCTATCATTTGTCAACCTGTTAGAATTGTTCATTTTGATGTTGTGTAGGATCATAGCAGAGCTCTCTTTCATCGGGCAAATCCTTTTAACCAAATAAATTTTGACCTTGACTATGTTGCTGTAATTACGTTTTGGATTATGTTTTGCACTGTAATTACTTTTTCAATTTCACTCTCAGAATGACCATTTTGCACCGCAATTACGTTACCATTCACTCTCCAATACAACACTTCCTCATCCTAAAGTATAGTTACACTATTTTAGTAGTTGTTAGATAGTTGTACCATATTGAAGTTCTGCAGCTTATCCTATAATACATTGATACATTCCTATTCCCATTTTTAAAATCTCACAACTTAATTATTTATAACATACTTATCTTAGTCAACTCTTTCTTTGATAAGCCAACTGCAAGGCAATTAATGTTTGGCGTACCGCCATGTACTATACCTCTTTTTATTTCCTACCTATCCAATCAAGACATAAAGTACTCTTATTAGACAGCAAGACTTCTCTTGAGATAGTGCAAATAAACACTTTTGGACCGTGATATCTTTTGGACAGTGAGGTGCATGCTTTACTGCTTTTATTTACTGCATCCTAGGAATAAATTCTATAACTTCTGAACAAGCATTAATTGCGCTTTGTTTTGTGCCTTATAGTTTATTTCACCAACAATATAACACTAACAATTGGTTCCATCACAATGTGAATGACATCAATCCGTTACACCAAAATATCCATCAATAACAACATATTTACAATTATCACACTTTTGTATACAATTTTATAATATAACAGTGGAAACTAACACTGTTATCACACTTTTTACATTGTTTAACAAATTAGTAAAAGTAACGTTGACTTATTTTTACATGCTTTTCGAAATGAGCAACTTCCATGGTGAGAACACTAGCCATGTGGTTTTCAAACTTCTTAGCTCAATCGCCACAACTTCGTGATAAAGCATATCCCGCCGCTTTGCATGACAAACGAAATTGTGAGTTTTCGGTATAAGTTATACCAATACCTCTTTATAGTTCTCCAAAATAACTTTGTATGTCCCTACTATTACCTCCTATTGGTTCATTGAATGCCTGCTCAACCATTATTGTTCTAGGCGCAGAGTTGTTTACAATGAATTATCAAAGTTTTACAAAGGATGCATCAATGTTTCTTGTCGAGTTTTACGTGGATGCATCAATGTTTTACTATCAAAGATAAATAATTATTGTGTCAAATCATCACAAACTTGGAATGCAGTTAACATTTTGGCGAACCGAATGGACATCCGGTCAAATAATGATATTGCTCCTGGGTATAACATTACATGCTACATGTCTAAATAATAAAATTGTTGTGTTTATAATTTACAATACTTATTCGTATTCCATTTGTAGGTCAATTAATGACACTACCATTATTAATAATGCTACTTTATGGAAGAAGTTTGCAACAAAGAGGGCAAGATTTCGACGTTTTCAAATACTAAAGCATAACCAAAACAAACGTCAGAAGCATGACAATGCAAGTACAATCACCGCAAGTTCATCCAATAGGACGCCTTATCGAAATTTCCTAACAAATGCATCTTTAAATTCCACAAACATTGATGTTGTTAATGGGCATACATATCCTCACTACACTAATTTGAGGGTAACTACTCAACCAAATGAAAAAGCCTAACACCAAAGAAAGATCTTTAACATTCATAACATGGGCACCAACCTATTATCTAAGTTCTCAAAAGTTGCATCGAATACGTAAATTGAAAATCAAGTCCCTCTACTGCTGGTCATCCTCTCAAACAACTCGAGCAATGTTACACATTAAATGCATACAATAATGTAAGTTCGCATTGAAGGTTTTTGCATCCACTTTCTTAGTTGAATACAAACAAACTTAATACAATTGTGAATGGTTTTGCAACAGGAACCTCAATTCGTTGAATTGCTTGCCAAGTAACCAATCCATCAAAAGATCCAGGGGTCGTCCTAAGAAGAATGTTAGATTATCTGATAGAGTATTCAACCTAATGCGGGCCGGTCATACAAATACTATCACATCACATGTTGATTTGTATGCGAAACATTATTATAATTTAATAATATCTTATTAATATTTTCATTTATGTGGAATTCACCTCATATTCTTTCATATTCGTTACAGAACAAGAAATATTCTAAATCCTGTGAGCCCATTTGAAAACATGTTTTCAGCGACACAAGCTACAATGCTTCCTCCGAAGGTACCAGCATCTGCAACTCAAAGGCAAAATGAGGAAAATTTAAACTACTTTGCAAATCAGGGTATGTACTTAAAGTTACAGTATTGGTGAAATAACATATGTGAGTTTTGTTCACTGCAATGTTTTACTGTAATGCACTATCAGCAGATATATTGTCAAAAACATGGTACATCACTTTCTCATCACAATGCTTTTATAGATGGTTTGTTTGTTATGTCATCCATTTATATATGCCTTCCTATTAGGTGCCTCATACGACGATATGGCCAATCCTACTACTCAA
>CM038794.1:75701516-75772527 GCA_021764765.1 Vicia sativa | reverse complement strand
CTAAGATTCGATAACTCATTTGTTGAAGTACCTTTAAAATTCCTATCGGGGCATGTATTCCCATGCTCGAATATCGATTCCTTTGAGATGATGATGATTAGTAAAGTTTTGCTTCAGAACACGGGATACGGGGAACTCCTTTTCGGAAAGATTTCTAGAAGTCTAACAGACGGGGCATATTGAGATTCGAAGTCGGTATACCTCTTAAGTGCAAATCTAATGCAAGCTGCATTTCCACGCATAGAACGTCTCTAATCATCATTATCGATCAACTCGAGATTTGTTATTTCTTCTTTCTGAATTAACATTACTTCAGCAGCAATTCAACATTTGGAGCTTGGTCAATCCTCTTATTGTGCCATTTTCTTCTATCCTCGAACCCATTGATATCGAGATTCGGTTTGATAATATTAACCCGTATATTCATGCATTCATTCATTCATGCATTCATATATCATATCCTACATAGAACATTCATTCATAAAGCCTACAAGACTTGGGATGTTTGGATCGACTAGTGATTCTTTTCAAAAAATCGGACTTTGAGACTATTTTGAATAGCGGAAATTAGTTCTTACAGTCACAAGTTTGAAGGAAGCTTGACATAATCGATCTACAACAATGGCGATTCTCGAAATCGAATCTTTTCAAGTGGGTGATCTTCCCAGTGAACTCTTGTGTCAATGAAATTTCTTACTCGGGTTTCCCCGTGATTTTTCTTTATAGAGTTTCTTTTAACGTACCCATTGCAAACTTTGAAGACTATTTTAAAATGACAACTTAGTTCTTCTCCCGATTACAAGTTGAGCAGCTTAGTCGAAAGATAAATCGGAAGTGACATCGACTCTCGGGATAATTTCTTCCCGGAGAAGTGATTGATCATCCCAGTGAACTCTTGTGTCAACGAATTTTCCACTTGGATCTCCCGGTGTTGTTCCCCCAAGGTTATCTTTAGAAGTTTTCTCCAAAGCTTCACATGTGCTCCCCAGTGAGCTTTCTTGGTGAGGGATTGCCATTAAGGTATCCACAGTATTCTTATTCTCGACCAAGATCTGTTAGAGTCTTGTAGATAACAACTTCCGGGTAAGTCTTAGTGGCGTGATCCATTATATAGATCCGATTTTGAAATTGTTCTCGATTAATCCCTATGAATCTACTTGTGTTTATTTCCCCGATTGCATTCCTCGCATCAACAATATGCATCTACTTGGTGAGATGGTTAAAGTTTTGGAAGATGTTTAACATCAAATTGTTTAAATATGTCGTACTATTATTGCCATGCGTTGTGATTTATCCATGGTGGAAGCGTTTATCCTCAAATGGTGTTGAACTTGATTCTATGATGGAGTTATCTTTGGCTTATTGCAACTCGCATAGCTCAATAGCTACGAGACAAAATGATGATTTTTCAACGTCAAAATTGGCTCGAACATATCTGTATACTTGTTACATCCTTTATCATCGAGGTGTTGGCTTGTCTGGGGCGTTACATTATGCATTTATTGCTATATTTTCTTCTACAAGGATTACAGTGGAGCCTTTCAAGTGATAGATCGACATTCAAAAGCGGTGCATTATACATGATGCATTTGAGTTTTCCTCTTCCAGCGATGTCAATCATACACTCTTTGCATTAAAACAAAAAATCATATATATCATGCATATCGTACTGCGTACATTAGCTCGGCTAATTCTTTTTAGATTTCAATGACCACATATATCCTTATAAGGATCAAAGGTTGAAGGATTAGCTCTCGGATGACATATCCTCCTTTCTCCATAAAGTTACTTATATGGGCTCGACAATGACGGTTTCTAATAAATTTCTTCCCCAACGAAACATTTGTCTCGATGGACTCTAATGTCGAACCAAATTATCAATAGAATCTGATAAAGTTTCCACACAATTTTCTTATGAAGTTTCTCAGTGACTAATTTATTCAAGCGGAGCCCTTGAGGAAAGGATTACTACAACATTATTCTTGGTATTTTCAAGAATTCTTTCGAACAAGAATCTTCTCGACAAATTCTATTGGTGACTTACGCAATTTTGTTCTACGATTTCTGGAAAACTACTTTGAACTTACGGTGTGTTTATTTCCCGATAAGTTTTCAAATACTCAACAAATAAACATCCACGGGTAGGATGTTTATTCAATCTCAAATATTTTCTCTAACTCAGACGTTGATCCACATATCCACTTACTACAATGCATTGTTTGTACAATGCCGACCAAATTGAAGCTCATTACCATAGAAGTTTTTCTGATCCACGGTGCTGAATTTAATTCTTTATCGGTAAAAGCTATCGCATACAAATTGAAGATCTTGTCAGCTCGGAAGTTGTTCAACATATACATACATGTTTAGTAAGATCTCTCATCGGCCGAAATGTCAAAAATAATTTCTTGACTTCATAAACATCTATATCACACGGTGTCTGGATATTTATTTGTTTATCCTAGAAGTAAGTGTATTCTAAGTTAACTTCTTGATTTTGTTCTTTGGTAACTCGGAAGTTACATGGTCAAGACATTTAGCATGCCATGGCTCTCGCGCCCGTGCACAACAATTATTATTACAGCCATATATCTTAGTTAAAGTTTGCGTTATTCTTTAACTCTTTGGGATCTTCGACAGTTTCTCAACTTCATCTTCATTAAGGTCTGCGGGTATTCCTTAACTCTTGGGATTTTTCGACAAATTCTCAATTTTATCTTCGTTAAGGTCTGCGGGTATTCCTTAATTCTCTGGAATTTTCTGACAAGTTCTTAATCATATCGATGGCTTAATCCTTTGGTTTTCTTTGTCGCTTGAGAAGTTCGGTTTTCTTCTCGCATTTTCATTAAGAACATCCACGTGATGGCTTAATCCATTTATTATTTTTCTTTGTCGCTTGAGAAGTTGGTTTTCTTCTCATAGCATTTTATTAAGACATCTGTGATGGCTTAATCCATTGTTTTTCTTTGTCGCGAGAAGCGGTTTTCTTCTCATAGCATTTTCGTTAAGACATCTGATGGCTTAATCCATTTATTGTTTTCTTGTCGCTTAAGTTCGGTTTCTTCTCATAGCATTTCGTTAAGACATCACCTTGATGGCTTAATCCATTTATGTTTTCTTGTCGCTTGAGAAGTTCGGTTTTCTTCTCATAGCATTTTCGTTAAGACATCATGAGATGGCTTAATCCATTATTTTCTTTGTAAACATGTCATACCCCAAAATTTGCCTCTATCTATTCAAGAGATTTCATACATCTATCTAAAGGATTCCTCGAGAGTTGATCGAGACAAACTCTCTAGGCAATCAACCAAATTAGGGTTTGGTATCTCTCAAGTCAAGATGGATTCCAACATCTCCAATAGCCTTCATGCCTCCTCGTATGCTTCAAAGATTCTCCATGTCAAGTTCAAGCTTCCTGAGTCAAGTTTCCTCGGACAATTGCTGGATGGTTGAAAATCGGTTGTATGGACAAAAGTCAACTATGGTCAACATACAGTCAAAATTCATAATTTTGGTCAACATCCTCATTTTGAAGTTACATTCATCATTTGATCAAGGGTTGATCATGATTCATCAAGAAAACTCAAGATTTGCTCAAAGTCAAACTTTCTAAATTAGGGTTTCAGATGAAAAGTCAACTAAACTTTGGTGATCATTACTCTCATACTTTCTAGAAATTTTCCACCACCTCTTGTTTTGAAGGAAATTCAATTCTCTACAACTTCATGTCTCACAAGAATGTCCAAAATGCTTCATTTAGAGAGGTATGGCTCAAACATTCAGGTCATTTTCAAAGTCAACAAAAGTCAACTTTTGTTTTGAAGATATTTTGAGCATGGTAACTCCAATTGAGATGAGACCAAAGACATTGGTTAGAGGACTCTTAGAGCTTTCCAAAAGTCCAAGAACACTCAAAATGTGGAAAATTGAGCAAGTTACACCATCTACAAGTTGAGCAATTTTGGAAGAATGCACAAAGAGATACTTCAAAAATCAAATCTTTTGCAAATGGGCCTACTTTTCTTCATCTAACTTGTTCCTCAAGCAATTAGGTGTCAAAGCCCAGCCACGAATTTTTGATTTATTTTTCTATTTAATTTGTAATTTATTCATTTAAATGCAAATTAAATCTTAAATAAATTATAAAATTGAAATTAATAGCAAAGATTGATTTTATTCTTTCCTTAAGGTCCAATTAACTCACCGTGCCAGTTTTGAAATTGGATCAAATTTGGCAAGATTGGATTGAAATTGGACAAATTTGAAAATTTGATTTCATGAGAATATCAAAATTTGATTTCCATTGAATGATGATCAATTCTTTCCAAAAACCATTTCCAAATCCATCCGTTATAAATATATGATGCATACCTATCGAGAAAGAGCGAAAAAATTGCTCGAAACCTAACCTAAAATCAAAATTTCGTGTCCTTGAAGCAACTAGCAATCTAGTTCCGACCATCCACAGCCAATTAAAGCATTCCATCTTGTTCCTTGTGCCATTAGAATCGATCAGAATACTTACATCATCAAAAACCATCCGAGAAACAAGAAATCCGAAATCGGTTTGTTCTTGAAAATCCAAAATCGTATTTCGAGTTTTCATGCATATTTAACATGTTTTGTGTTTGTTTTGTGATTAGTAGGAAGATTACAAACTTTGGGTACTTTAATTGCATTTTCATGTTAGGAAACTCGAGATGCCATAGTTAGGGTTCTGAGCATGTTTTAGTTTCTCTTAATAAGAAAAATTGGACAACAGGACCGATGCCATTGAACTCGGAATGACCTGAGGAATCGATCCATGGTCTTAGAACTTATTTATATTATGCGTGCTTGATTTTCAGTTTTTGCCGGGAACATGGCACGTGAGCAATGTGGTTTCAAATATTTGAATCGGAGAAAGGCGATCGTTGGCGAGCGAAGAAGCCGAGGGATGGCGCTGTCTTAGCCCGCTCCGTTTCAAAGCATTAGAACACTCTGACTCGGTTAATCGGTAGCGTTGGTTTCAAAGTTTGAACACAAGGTCTCGATTCGAATCTGGCAAGACCAATATTCTTTTCTCTTTACAAAACTCATATTTTCTATTTTCTAATCGTTTTAATATTTTGCATTTTATTTCAATTCTTTTCATAATTTTATTCTGCATTAAAAAATTACCAAAAACATTTTTTCTTTTTACATTATTTTCATAAAAATCTTTTTTAATTTAATAAATTAAAAATATAATTTTGCATGCATATTTATTTTATTTTATTTTAGCATTTAAATCATTATAAATTGCATTTTAATTATTAAATCTTTTCCAAAAAATCCCAAAAAATTATTTTAACTTATTTATCTTATTTCCAGCATGTATTAATTTTTCCATATCAAAACTTGCATTTTCTAACATTTTCTCTTGTTAGATTCATATTGCATTTTCCGATTTTCTTATCCTTTCCGAGGTTGATCAGATTCGACGATTCTTAGTTTTATTTTACTTTTCAATAATGTAATTGCTCATGGGTTGTAATAGTTTAATTTAGGACTTTTACTTTCCGCCTCTAATTATGTATACGCCCCAAAGCCATGTAATAGCGTAGATTTACTTTCCGCATTTTACATTCCGTATTTTACTTTCCGCACCACTTATCGATTGCTAGTAATTAGGCGTGTATGACAAGATAATAATTGGACATAGCTCACACTAATCTTCAAGATAAAATATCTGATTTGACACACTTCTCTCACGCACCTAGGGTAATTCTCTCGATGCCTTTTTCGATTCAAATGGTCGTATCTCGAGCGTAGGTATTCTACCGTTGCCTTCAAATAAATCATCATAGTCCCTTCGATACAAAGATCATAAGACCCACGCGGCTTAGAATACATGATCTTGACCCTCGATTGTCGCCTCGAAAATGATGATAGTCGGCGAATGTGCTGGGATACTTCCTACGAGTTGCTTCTATGACCATCAGTGTCCCTTGAATGTCCGATTACATCCAGAATGGAGCTACCTACTAACTAATGGTATGGCTGGCGCTATTCTAAAGGAATGTAGAATACAACAAAGCGACCAATTAAGTGGGTAAATAAGTCTTGTTGCTTGCTCTATCAAATGCTTTTTACACACTTTTTCCAAGTTCAAATTCTCTTTCAAAAAAAAAACATTTCAGAACACTTTGTATACACTCCTACATGAGTCATTACAAAGTCAAAGCGAAATGCCTTTTCAAAACATTTTTTGTCAAACACACAGAAAGCAATTTTAAAAAGTTATCTAAGAGCAACTAAGAGCCCGTAGAATAAACTGCGGATGGAAAAGGGTGCTAATACCTTCCCTTTTCATAACCATTCTCCGAACTCGAGAATCTGAAGGTCTTTTACATTACTTTTACCTTCCCTTAATTGGATAAAAATAAAAGTCGGTGGCGACTCTTGCTATCCGCACATTTGGATACAAAAATCCTACAAAGTCAGTTCACCGTATCACAGCTTGAGAAGTTCGGTTTTCTTCTCATAGCATTTTCGTTAAGACATCTTGTGATGGCTTAATCCATTTATTGTTTTTCTTGTCGCTTGAGAAGTTCAGTTTTCTTCTCATAGCATTTCCGTTAAGACATCCTGTGGTGGCTTAATCTATTATATTTCTTGTCGCTTGAGAAGTTCAGTTTTCTTCTCATAGCATTTTCGTTAAAACTTGATGTTTATTGCTCATTTATGGTATTCAGTTATCCCCAGTGTTGTTGAGATCTCCTAATTATTTCTCATAGGGTACTACTGTGTTAAGACATTCTGTTGGTGCTTAATAAGTATTCTCCTCAAGCGTCTCTTCCTTGACTCGTAGTCGAGATATCTTATTGTTTTCTTCAGGGCATTAGTGTCCGCGTGAATAAATTTTGGGGTTCTTTTAATATTCAATCCCTTACCTTGAACATTGAAAGTCGCTTTCTCACTTATCGGGTTTAAGATGATTGAATAGAGGGCATGCTCGCCCCAAAATTTACCACCATCATCAATTCACTCTCGTTTGGCTCGTAGTTTTGTTTAGGCCAAGATTGTATTCGTTCATGTTTTAAGCTATCTGGGTCCATCTCATAGGATAAGCAATCTAGAAGTTTGGTTTGTGGTTCATATTTGATCACAAGTTTTTACAAGGGTTTTGGTGTTTGCTCCTTCAGAAAGGGAATTTGAAATAAATGATGAATTAGGGTTCGAAGTCACTATTGTTCACAATTTCTTTCTCATCAAGCACAATGTTTTTGTGTACTTTATTGTTTGAGAATCAAGTGATTAGATTTCCCATTCGATTCAATTAGGTCGTGTGTGACTATTTGGTTTACCCATCAGTATGGAAGATTGAAGGAGATCATGAATTAAATCGTTGTCTTGGATAGTAACTTGCGAAATTCAGCTCTTTTGGCTCAAAATGTCTTAGGATTTTTGAATTCGCATCTTGTTCGATTGTCTTGGGTACATTGTTGCATTTTGATTGGAATATTTGGATTCAAAGAGGAAAATCAAGTTAAGTTTCATGTGGATTAAATGATGTGAAGATTAATCGAGAATTGAGTTAAAAAGTTGTTGAGCTTGTTTGCCAATACCAAGAATTCAAAGTGATTCTAGAGGAGCTTATTCAAGAATGTAAAATAATTAATTCACTTATGTGGATTTATTGTTAGCATTAAGATTAAGAAGCTATTATATGATCTACTTGAAGTGCAAGTTACCTAATGGATCATTGAAATTCATTCATCAAAGTTTTTAAGGATCAAATGGAAGTTTTTGAATTTCTTAAGGTTTAAGTAACAAGTTTCCAAATTCAAGGTTAATCAAGCATACAATTCATGAAATTATTAGGGTTTGTGTTAAGGAATTAGGTTTAAGGGTTTTGATCATGGTCGGCGACAAAGCCTCGAACTTTAAAGTTCCTTCATGACCTGACCTCTTATTGCAAACCAAAACAAAGTTTGGTTCACAAAAGGCTGTGAAGAGGAAAATTAGAATAACATCATATTTCCAAGGCAAGCAGTAAAGGTTCGGTCCAAAGTTATCACAAGCAGCGAGGCAGCGGACAACATAGTTATCAACGGAGACAAAACAAAATCAGATTAAGACCGCGGTCAGCGGGAACAAGTTGAAACCAAAATGCCAAGACAGTAAAGCTAAATTGAAAAAGCACAGCAGGATTGTGGCCAAAAGTAGTAGAACACAAGCGAGTCGGCGAGGAGCATCGGAAAAAAGTAAAATGATAGTTCCAGGCAGCGAGGCGGCGGCAGCCAAACTCGGTTCAAAAATAAAAGATCAAACGAGAAAACAAATAGAACAAGCAAGCCATTTTGGTTCCATTCCAAACAACCAATAACCATAACCAAAAACCTACATCCCAAAAAATCAAAAACCAACAGACAGTAAAAAATGATCATGAAGGCAACCAAGTTCAAAAACCATAAACAACCATCATCACCAACAGAACATGAAAAATCATAGCAAACATCCATCATTCCAAACTAGAAACACCATCGAACAAAAGTCACAAAACAAAAAGCAGAGATAATCCATAAACCAAATACTAGAACAGCAAGAACAAGCCATAAGCAGAAACACTAAAATCTAGCTGTAATCATCATCTTCCCATTAAACCCTTGATTCGAAATCGAGAGAGAAAGAAGTTATGTAAGGAAAAATCTCACGAAGCGAGCTAAGAAGTCGGTTCTACGCCACCAGCAGCGTCTCAGGCTCGGGTATAATCATCATCGTCGGAATCACGTCAGAGGAACCTAGGGTTTTAGAACCCCTTTCAGTTCTGGAAAATCGCTCATAAATCAAAAATCGATTCACAAATTAGCAACCACGAGGCGAGAAAAGAGTCGACGTAAACAAGTGAATCGGAACATATCGCCGCCATCCACCGCGAAGGAGATTCGGCGAGCTCCATGAAGGAGCAGTCGGGATCGCGAGAGAGCAACAAGGGAACAAGAGTCCGTGAATGAGAGAGTTGAGAGAGATGAGACGAGCGAGAGAGTTTGTGAGAGGATTTTTGTGAGCGAGGTTCGTGAGGAGGGCGTGAGGATCGTGGAGAACAAATCCTTTTACATTTAAGGTTTTTTATTTCTATGATTAATTTGTTTTTTTAGACTAGTCTAGTATTAGTTTTAGGAAATAATTATGATTAGTGATTATTTTAGTTAAGTGGTAAAAAACATAGATTAATATATAATTTGATAAAAATAAATTAGCTTAAGTTTATTTAATTAGTTATGGTGGTGACACTTGTCACCACCCTTAATTAAGAAAATCTTAGTTTTTTTTTTTATTATTTATTCATACTATGTTGTATTCGTGATATACCCGTGCCATCTTGCCGTCCGATTGCTCCAAGTCCCCTTGGTCTTCTGATCAAGCGGTCAGATTTAACCCTCCACGATGCATCTTCTTCTGATACTCCATGCGGGATTTTCTGAAGGCTCATTGGGCCCTTTATTTGGGCTCGAGTGTTATCTCTGGATTTCTTTTCGCACCTCGGTTGCTTCATACAGGCTAACTCTAAACTCTCATCTTTTGAATTATTTTATTTTTATGTAATTGATTCAATTTTTGTGCGATGTACTAAATAATAATTAGTTCTGATAGTTTTTATTTGATGATTTATCGATTAAACTATTAGTTGATTTTTCATCAAATAGAAAAAAATCATTTCTAATAATTATTTAAATTTCGATTATATTATGATAATTATCATTTATTTGCTTATGGTATTTATTCACCATTGTACACTTTTGACCAACATTAAAATTAATCCGATTTTCCTTTGATTGGCTCATAAGTCGATTTCTTAAAGGGTCTCATAGTTTGGGATGGGCATGGCCATCCTCACGAGGTTAATTAAAGCCCTTGTTGCTTTAGTTAATCATAACTCAAAAATAACATTGGTCCATATACCAATTTTCCATGCAGAGGTCTCATGGTTGGGGATAGGAGCACATCCTCACGAGATTAATCAAGTCCACATACTTGGTTAATCATAACGAATCATTCCTTCTCCTTGGTCCATTACAAACCCTATCTAAAACACTTTCACAATTAACACAAACCTCGATCCAACGTCGAGTGCATTTTCAAATTTCTTTTCATAATAAAACCAAGTATTTAAATGGTTGGTTGCTAGACCAATTGTTTAAACACTTGTAAAAATGAACTTGAATCTTTAAATCGTTGGATGCTAGTCAATTGTTTAAAGACTCTTAATAACGTGAACTTTGTTTCACTTCACTCTTTTTCTCAAGAAAACTTTTGGGATAATAGACGACTCGTTGAGCATTGAGTTCCTCTTGTTTTTAGTATTTGAATCGTAGGATGCTAGTCCTATTGTTCGGTACTTTTCATCCACCTAAAATCAATTTAACTCACTCAAAATCTTTTTTTTCGCTCATATGCGATCATCAAACTCTTTTCCGACAAAGAGTGTGCAATAGCCATTTCAAACACGAACGAGGACTTAAGCTTTTCAAACAAACTAAACATGTCCAAGGTCAAGCATTTGAAATGTCTAATGCACGATTTTTCTTATAAAATCAACACAACAAATTTAAAACATTTTTGAGAGGAACTACGAAGATTTGACTTTCCCATTGCACAAGGGAATACGTAGGCAAACGGTTTCGAAACCGTGCCAAACTCAAAATAATAATAAACAAATTCCGTTTCTTTTATCTTTCGATTATAACTTAGAAATTAGTAAAATACACACACACACTTAGAATTAAACGGGTCCCATCGAGTACGATGGATGTAAGAGGTGCTAATACCTTCCTTTTACATAACTAGCTCGATTTCATGTTTTGGTCGTGACCGCCTTATCACATCTATGGAGTTTTATCTATATTTTCCGTTCTTTTAGAACAAATAAAATTAGGTGGCGACTTCATTGTTTTTAAAACAAACGATGAAAACCAGCCATCACAGATATGATTATGGCATAGGTAGCAAAATATCGTAATGTTTAAATGGTTTTTGATTTTTGTAACAGTTCAACACTTATGTTTGCGACATCGTGTACATCGACAGACATCACAATGCTCGTCAATAACAATCTTGATAATTGTTATTAGAACCATTGTGTGCATTTTGAAACACCTACAAACATGAATTCATATATTTGTTCACTACAATGTCGTCACTTTTGTTGAACTTTCGTTCTTTGGTTTTACAGTAATTAAAAGGAACATCATGCACATACACATCACCAGAAACTAGGAAGATTGTTTATAAAATAAATTTTTTGATTTTTAGGTTTGTGACTTATTTAAAATTTGTTAAACTTAATAGTAATACAAAATGATGTCATTCATGTGTTTTACAGAGACTCAAATTTTCTATTATATAAACAAATACACATATCATATTAGAATCCGTGCGTCCGTACATTTCAAATTTTCTATTATATAAACAAATACACATATCATATTAGAATCCGTGCATCCCTACATTAATAATTATTTATGGAAGATAAATTGATATAAGGAGATATCTCCTAAAAAAGTTTGGGAGCAATTTCAAAATTTAAAAGATATGAGGCAAGTGGAAAAGAAATTGCCCAATTTCTCTTTCTATTTTGTGCTTGGGTTGTTATATATGTTTTCTTTTCTCACGAGTCAAGGCAGGAGCAAAATGAAAATGTTATCCACACTTCAAACCCCTCGTTCCACCCTCTCTCGTCTCTCCATCCCATCCACCATAACAACCTTCACTTCTCCCAAACCCTCCCACAAGCCTCTCTCACCACCCAATCCCCAACCACCTCCCCACCACACTCCCAAATCCTCTCCACCCGCCACTCCCTCCTCTCCCGCAACCTCTCCGCCGCCGACCTAGTCCGCTCCCACCTCACGCGCCTCCGTCTCACCGAGCCTCACCTCCGCTCCTTCCTCCACCTCCCCGACGATCAAACCCTCCTTTCCCAAGCCCATGACCTCGACCGCAGAATCGCTAACGGCGAAGAACTTGGTCCTCTCGCCGGGGTACTTGTTGCTGTCAAGGATAATATCTGTACAGCTGATATGCCTTCGACCGGTGGTTCTCGTATACTTGAGAATTACCGGCCGCCGTTTGATGCTACTGCCGTGAAGAAAGTGAGGGAATTGGGTGGTATTGTTGTTGGGAAAACTAATATGGATGAGTTTGGTATGGGTAGCACCACTGAAGCCTCTGCATTTCAGGTTCTCTTTCTATACATCTCTTCAATTCGAAGATTCTTTTATAATTCCCGTAGTAAGTAAAAGTTGGAGACTGTCATTCCTCAAGATGAAGGAAAAATAGAAGGGAATATAAACCATTGAATTTAAGTTGGGTGGCTAAAATGTTGATAAGATTAGACAGAATAAGATTAGAAATGAAAATATTATAGATTGATGGGGTAGAACCTATAGTAGAACTATAGAAGATGGTGGAAAATAGACTTAGATGGTTTGAGTATGTAGAGAGAAGATCCGTAAATTCTGTGATAAGGTGAGTAGATTAGATGGAGAGAAGTCAAACAACTAAAAGAAGTCGAAGACCTAGAAAAACTATAAGAGAAGTTATTAAGGAAGATTTTGAGATTGACAATTTGGATTGAAGCATAGTCCTTGATTTTGGATAGAACATTATGACAAAAGTTAATTATGTAGCCAACCCCATTTAGTGGGATAAGGCTTGGTTTTTGTTGTATTTGTTTACAAGTGCATAGCGGTGGTGTTTTTCTGATAATACGGTATCATTATTTATAGGTGTTCTTTTTTCCTGATATCTGAGCCCTGTGCATTTGGTTTTAGTATTGCTTACTTTTCTTCTCCTGTCTCAATACATATGGGTTAAGTGAATTCCCCTGCCAATGCTTATATAAATGATTGAGTTTTTAGTTCCTTAGAACTCGTATAGTTCTTGGGGGTTCGAGAACTCTTACAATATTTTAAGGTACAAAAGAAGATCAATTTCTTTTTTTTTTTCCTTTGTATTGTATTGCATTTCTGTTTGTTCTCTTTTTACCTGGTAGTTGTTTTTATTTTTTATTTTTGTGTGTGTTGATAAAAGAATCTGAGAAGCTGTGAGTGGTGACATTATGCTGTTACTTGTTTCAGATATTTTGTGTTTAGCAATTGAACTAAGTCCGTGAGTCGGTGTTCAACATTTGTTTATGAGAGAAATTGAAAAGAGTTAAAATTGCAAATTGGATCCCCTGTAGGGACTGTTGGATTTAGGGAGAGGTTGTAGAGGATCCGGGTCAGCTGAAAATTGTCGATGAATGGCCTGATGGATGCATAAGGGGGTGCATATGGATCCCAAAGTGATGCAGTGCTAACTTTGTAATTTTGTTGTTGCAAAATATATAAAAAGTGGTGTTGTGTTCTTTGTTCTCTGTCTGTTCGTGGGTAGGCTAAGCTTTTATAATTTGGTATCTAGTTTATTACTTGTATGCCCATTTGTAACTGTAATATGTTTACTCAGGTGATGCCTATGTTCATTCAATAGGTGACTGCCAACCCGTGGGATGTTTCTAGGGTACCAGGAGGATCATCCGGAGGATCAGCAGCTGCAGTTTCTGCTAGGCAGTGTGTTGTATCGTTAGGAAGTGATACTGGTGGAAGTGTGAGGCAGCCAGCATCTTTTTGCGGCGTTGTAGGTTTGAAGCCAACATATGGGCGTGTATCAAGATTTGGACTTATGGCGTATGCATCGTTAAACGATGCCATTGGCTGCTTTGGTTCATCGGTCGCTGATACTGGGATTCTCCTTCATGCAATTGCTGGTCATGATAGATTTGATGCCACCTCAAGTAAGCAGGTATAAGTTCTTCACCATGTTTATTACTAATGTTGTAAGCTTTCTAATATCTCATTATTAGCAATTATTATTGACAATGTTTGGTATAATCTCTGTTCAATAGGAGAGGTATTTGCTGAGTTTATTGTTAGTGTTTATGTATTTTTTCTTTCTCTTTGTTATTAAGCCAATTTCTTTTCAATAATGAATAATTAATAATAATATAATTTTTCAGGAGGTGCCCAACTTTCTATCTCATTTTGACTCTACAAGTTCTTTGGAAAGTAAGCCCTTGAAAGGGCTGAGAGTTGGTTTGATCCGTGAAACTATTGAAGGCGGTGTTGGCGCTGGAGTAGTTTCTACAATTAGTACCGCAGCTTCACATTTTGAGGAATTAGGATGCTCTGTTAATGAGGTCCTTCATTTCATTTTTTTTTCTTATAACTCTAATCTGAATGATAGTTTTTGTAGTTTCTCTACAGGCTCATATTATTACAATTTATTCGTCTATTACCTCATCCTTTTCATTGGTCCATTAACTTACAGGTGTCGCTGCCATCCTTTTCGCTTGGATTGCCAGCTTACTATATCCTAGCATTGTCTGAATCATCTTCCAACTTGTCTCGCTATGATGGTGTTAGGTCAGTGGCTGACTCCCCGTGTACCCTCTCTCGTCCAAATATACACACAACTCAACACAGTGTTTTATTTTGTGTGCTTTATTTTCATTGATAAACCATTTTGCTTGGCTTGGATCATCTTCTATATATAGATATGGAAACCAAGTTTATGCTGATGAGCTAAACTCTCTTTATGAAGATTCCCGAGCCAAAGGGTTAGGTTCTGAGGTGCACACCCTTCAACCCTTCTTAATTTCAAATTTGGCTGCAAGATTTTTGACAGCCTTACATATAACTATATAAAAGTCCATTTTTGTATTTATTTTGGCTTTCTAATTTTTATACATTTCAGGTGAAAATGAGAATTTTGATGGGGACGTATGCCCTTTCAGCTGGTTACTATGATGCATATTACAAGCGAGCACAACAGGTACTGCTAACTTTATTATATGTTTTTATTGGTAGAACTGATCTCCCTCTCAAGTCTTCACCCAAGGACTTTGATAAATACATGTAGCTTAAAGAAATTTAACGTTTCAAGATTTCACCCATACACAATATATGTCCACTGTTGTTGTTTGTGTCTTTTAGAATATAATGTTACTAAATATAGATATTGCTGTAATAATGTGCTAGTTAAAATTTCTTCATTTCCTAGATTGTCTTGTCGATATTCTAAGTTTCATTTTTGTTTAGAGGTTTGGGATCTTCAAGATGTTTTATGTGTGTTATATGTTACAGGTGAGAACTATTATAAGGAATAGTTTTAAAGAGGCACTGGATCAATATGATATCTTGATTTCCCCTGCAGCTCCTTCAGCTGCTTATAAAATTGGTAGGCATCTGCCTATCTCTTCGTTGGCATAATTGCAAGTTAGTGCCTGCAGTAGTGACTGTTTCATTGTCTTTGACATTTGTAGGTGAAAAGAAAAATGATCCTTTGGCTATGTATGCTGGAGACATCATGACTGTGAGTATTTCATTCTTGGCTAAATTTCTGTCTCATACTTCTATTTGTATGTGAATTAGATAGAGTGTTTGATTGAGGTTTCGATTTGTGCTATTTAACATACTTCATTTATAGGTAAATGTCAACCTAGCTGGACTGCCTGCCTTGGTTTTACCTTGTGGATTTATTGAAAATGGAACTGCAGGCCTTCCAGTTGGCCTGCAAATGATTGGTGCTGCATTTGATGAGGTATTGAGTTTTCCTATCTATCTATTATATCCTCTAGTTTTGTTTCGTTTCTAGTCTTCCTTTCTTCAGAGTATTAAAGAGGCAAATGGTTATGATCTAAAGATTATTTGTACTTTAGTTTGAAGAAGATTTAACAAGGCCACACATTAAGAAAAATAAAGCCATGTTATTATGATCTAAAGAATTTGGTCCCTTTTTTGGTCCATCAAATGAATAGTTGTATAAAAGGTACTCCCTTCGTCTCATATTATCCGTCTTTGTCCATGGAAAGGCCGCAATCCTTCATAAACACTTGTGAAATAGTTTGAGAGAACTTATGGAAACAGCTTATTGTTCATAAGCTACTATCAGATTACTTCTATAAGCTTTCCAGGATAGTTCATAGAAACATTACATGAAAACAGTTTGACTTTATTTTATCTTTTGTCAGTGTTATCAGATTCCCCCGCTATGGCAGATATACATGGCGGTTATTGGGCTCGTCGCCATGGTAAATATCAGCTGCTATTGCGGGTTTTCCCTCCATAATCCTCAATAATGGCGCCAAGCGGTATGTGGGATTTTGGCTCTGCTATCTGCCATCAACAACACTGTCTTTTGTTATAGTAATAGCTTATACATAAGCACTTACTTGATAATCATGTAATTAAGTTGTTTAACCAAACAAGGCCTGAAACTGGTGCTCGACGATGACAAATATTGAATCGAATGGTTAGGCAAACTCAAAAGGAAAACAAAAAAAAAGAACTTTATTAATGAAGTTCAATTTTCTTCAAAACGAATTACTTACTATACATGATTCGCTTATAAAATTGTGGCTTGGCTTCTTTTTGTCATAAAAACTGCACTTGATCCACATTGACATAAAAGAGTTTTTTGTTGTTGTCATTGATCAATAGAATCATCCTTTGGCTTTATTTACAGGAGAGCTGCTGAGGTGGGACATATCTTTGAGCAAACACTTGAGAATGGCAGATTTGTTCCACCAATTGTAGCTGATAGCGTTGAATAATCGATCATTCCACCTCTTGGCGATTTATTTCATCAGTTTCATGACTAGTGGTGGCTGAAGCAGATATGTTCAGGCTGTTTAGTGTTACTAGCAGGATTCAATATAATAACTAGAAGAAAAGTATGGTTTTGACATTCCAGGAAAGAGTAACTGAATGTAAATTGAGCTGGCTTGAATTTTCCACTCTTTGAAATTGAGGATGTTCACAATAAGTCAGTAACCTCTTCTAGTTGCTTTTTGTTTTGCTATTTTTCGATCGCCATAAACGTTGGCTAGCATATGTAACAATAGTTAATTTGTTTTATTTAGTGAAAATCAGCTAGATTGATCAAGTGTAAATGAGCAATTGGTAGTTCAAAACTTACCAAACAAGTTTGCCTTGTAATTTATTGTTGAGGATTTCTTTCTTCATTTTGAAGTTATAAAACTTTTGCTGAAGGAATCTGGTTGAATTTCATATTTTTCTTTAGATTTGCCTGGATAAGGCTTTAAGAATGCTGTTCAATTTACATTGAGTTTTACTTGTTATAATAAGCAGCAAGGCTAGCTTATTTATGAGCTGGATTAGTTCTGGGCTGCTCGCAAGGGCCACAAGAGCGGCCTCCACCTCACTCTTTCCACTAATAGCAAACGATTCCACCTTCCAGACGCGTAAATCATTGTCTGATAAGATCTAATAGCCATTTGGACAATTTGTCTCCTCTAACAAGATGAATTTAACTACTCACTAAACAAAGGAGGAGAGCATGTCATTTAAGATATTCAAATCCACAAAGAAAGATCGTTTCTCTATCGTAGATTTAGATTTATGATTCTTTCCTTGTGAACATCGATTTCTTCTTGAACAACATGATACCAAACTCTTGAAGCTATGGCGAATTCAAAATCACTCGATTTGGTAAGTTCGCTATTGAAGCTAGCCTAACTCATCCTCCTTTATCGGAGATGGATGATCTAATGTTAGTCACCTCGACACATTTCCAACATTGCAGATTAGCTCCTCAATAGTCAACTAGGGAGCATTCCAAACTTTTCCAACTTCTCAACCTGCTTGCCTTATCAAGGTGATTTGTCACACCAACCTCCTCACGACCTCGATACTTGGACAAGTGATGTTTCATAACCTCAAGTTGCAAATCAATTTAGGCGTGCAAGAAGCCATTGACCAGTTGAACACTGTGTACAATTTGATACATTGGAAAGACTCCCATTCCTGACAGATAGATAAAACATACAAGAGGCGGCTTTGCACAATAGTCCTTTCGTGATACTAGAACCAAACACATCCAAAACGGCCACACAACATGAAGTTTCTCTATGATCTCCATGCCTTCATCGAAGATGGGGATTACCAGACTCATCCTCCCGACTTTGAGGGAAAAAGTATGAGTCATACTCCACCTAGAGCCCATAGCCGTTGTCGGTCACTGAAGCACCATTCTCGTAGAAAATAAAGGCACGATGTAGATGTTCCTACTACAAAGCAAAAAAGGAACATTTTCTTTGCACATTATTGATATCATAGTCCTAGATTCTTGGAAAAACTTTCAAAGCTAGTCGACAATGATGGGACGGAGATCTAACAAGCATGTAAAGAAAGTCGATAAAAGGTTAGACTATTAATAAAAACATGGAAAATAAAGTGTAAGCTCTTTGCGCTAACTCCCACAAGAGCTACAATGGAGTGGTATAAGACCTTTCCAAATGAAAGCATTGATTCATGGAAGGATCTTTGTGACTCCTTCATCTAATTCTGGTTCGAAAATGACAACCTACAATTATGGTAGTGCTTAGTGGAATCACATAGGGAAGAAAGAAACCCTATGTGAACACAAAGATTGTTTCACAAAAGTGGAAGTGGCAATAGAAGATTTTGAGACCATATTATATATTCTAGGAGAATTACTTAAGGATGCTTGTAATTTAAGCGAATAATTGAGTAGGGAACAATCCTATATGAATTGGGAAGATGAGTTCTTGGAAGAAAAGAGGAATAAGGTTGTGGTGCTAATAATTTTGGTTGCAACCTAGCCTAAAAAAGGAAATAATTGTTGAAGAGACGATATGGGTCTCGGGCTAAACTCTTATCCTACACTCCTTTGAACACTTTAAGAATGAAGATCTAATGAGAGTGTGCCAATATTGAGTTTAAAAAAGTTGGGATAAAAACCTCTACCTATTTAAGGAATCCACGAGGACAACTAAGCCAAAGTATTTCCGTTTCCACAATACCGATGAATGTTTTCATCGAAAATATGCCATCGAGGAGATGATAAACAAGGTGTACGTCTTACGAATAGAGACAAGGGTTTGGTGGTGTGGCATGAAGAATACCCGAGTGCAAGGAATAATTAAAATACAACAAAGTCACAATTGAACTTTATTTATTCTAAAAGAAAAGGGAAAATATCGACAAAACCCTTAAAAAGATGACATAGTCATCACAACCAAATTAGGTTTTGGGAGTCGATTATCGAGGAAAGATATTAGCACCTCTCACATCGGTCACTCAGCGAGACTCATTTAATTAGTTTTACGAAATAATGTTGGCGTGATGTTATTTGCGATCTTCTACTTATTGCAGTTATCTACAAGATAAGAGAAAAGGATTTTTTGTTGGTATTTTTAGTAATGTTCTAGGCAGGCGTTGAATCTTACAATTGTATTCCCATATTCGACGGGATACTCGAAGCTCGTAGTTCGATTAACAAATATTTTTGGTTTGGTCGATTTTAGCGAAGATTCTCATCACATTCGAGCGGTATAATGGATAAAATGCGTGAGTCCGTCAGCGGTAGAATGGATAAAATATAATATGAATTCATGATTATGCCTCGTTCACATTCAAGCGGACAACATTGCTTTCGCACATGGGAGGAATAAAGTGTTAGCACAAGTTTCGCATCAAAATAGAACAAGCATAAATATTTTATAAAATGGTTTAGTGTGAGTCACGCTAAAAAAAAAAGTTTGATTGGTTGAGATTAATTTTAGGCGGAGGCAGTATTTGGATGGTCGAGCTATACAACAGACGTCCAAATTCTTGGGGGGAAGGTAGGACATACATCCATCTTGTCTTTTTTCATCCCTTTTATTGAAAAAAGTGTTTGATAAGAATAGAATTAAAGTCCATGCATGAAGATGATCATTTGAGCGACAAGTTATAGAGTGGGTGTTCTAGTACAGAAACAAAGAGACATATATCTAATTATTTCTTCATCGCCACTTAGGGCTCGTGACATTCGATTACGCTCATTCACGTTTTTGAGCAACGGCGAGTATCAAGCAACAAGCTATACAACAAATAACCAAACACACGAGAGAAAAGTAAGACATCCATCTCGTGTTTTCATCCGATTTATTGTGAGAACATATTGAGTATTTTTATTTGTAAATATCTGGTTTTGAAAATGCCCTTTGATATTGATAGAAGATTTTGATTTAGATTGATTGATTTTAGGTGGTCAAATTATTTAATTTATTAAATAAAATAACTAACCAAAAGATAATCAAGATAAAATGGTGCAAAAATACAATCAAGGGATGGGGCTACAATGAAGCAAATATAAAAAGCTTAAGGCCAACCAAGATATTCTCAACTAAACAAGTGAATTCACGTTTAATTAACAAAATTAATTAATCAAAGTTTGGTTAAATCAATTAAATAAGTTAATTAAATTAATTATCAAAACTAATTCAATCAAAAATCAAATTAACAAAATTAACTATTTAAACAAATTTAATTAACTAACTAAGTTATTTAAAAAATTTAACAAAAACGAAATAAAACAAATATTAAAAAGAATAAAAATAAAATGCAAAAGATGGTTCTAAAAGCAAAAAGTGGTTGCAATTTCTCACTACCAAATTGTAATGATGGGATCAAATTTGTTTCTGACATTCAACATAAAATACAAAAGATATTTATAGGATCAATTTTGAATTAGACACTATCTACTTAGAATAATAATGATAAGATTTATCTACTTAGAATAATAATGATAAAAATTTATCTTTCATTCTCGATAATCGACATAACAGAGAAATTATAATAAACTAGTGGAATATCTGTACACACTGATACATCCATTCCTATTTTAGATAATTTCATATGACTTATTTATTGTAAATATACATTGTTATTATAAAATTATTAATAATTAAAATATTTTAAAAATATGTAATAAATTACTAATATGATAAATCTAATATGTCTAATAACTATAAATATTATTAATAATTATCGATATTTATAAATATTTTGTTGATTAAAATAAAAAAAATTATTATGATAGTGACCCATAAAATTAATAAATATCATTATAAAATTCATGAGATTGTAAAATTTACAAATATCACTTATTGTTTCTTATAATAATAAGTCAAATATCGTTGTGAGTAATATTTATGCATGTTTTTACTTGAATAAATTTGGTTGTGTCTGTGCCATAATATGTAATATTCTAATCACATTTTAAAGCAAATGAATGATAGTCTAACATCTACCAAATAATACAAAATTAAAATTACATCAAATAAATATATTTAAATTTAAAATACAAATAAATAAAAAATTATAAATATTTCACAGATACAAAATACAAAGCATATAGTTTTTAATTAAAAATTTAATTAATATATATTTAATTTGCAAACTAAATAATCATATATTTAATAGGTTATAAATTGAATACATAATTAATACTAATTTTAAAAAATTGTTTCATTTATGACAAAAGGGGTATCAACTACCTACCAATTAATGGAGAATGCTTAGGCATTCCCCATTCTACCCTCTCCTAAAAAAAAAATTACACTACAAAAAGGGTTACTTGGTAATTCAATAAATACCACTAAATGGCCAATGAGATTCCCCACATTTGCCAAGTGTCATTATTTTCTTTAAACCAAATCTGGAGGGAAAACTTTAATCGGGTAACAACTTGCTTTTGGTTATATCCAATGGATCCTACACTACATCACATAGATAACATAAACACAATTTTATTTTTGATCTTTCTTCATCTTTCACTCATCACCGTGTTTCTTCATCTTCTTCTACAAAACAAGAAACATTTTTCCAGAAAGCAAATCGTCTCCCTTCCACTCATCACCGGTTTGTTACATCGTCGTCTCTCCTCTTTACTTCTTCTTTGTTTATACTCCTCTTCATTCCTCTTTCTGTTCTTCTCATGTTTCCTAAGCGATAATGTTGTTTTGTGAATGTTAAGCTTCTTCACCATGTCAAGGCCACCTATTTCAATCGGTGACTTGCGGCACGAAAACAATGTCTAGAAGCTCGCCATTCGTGTAGTGGATACGTGAATTAAAGAGCATAGCAGGCAACATCACATCAAAGTTGTGGTTCGGGACTCAAAGGTATCTTCTTTTTACTATCCTCTTTTAATGACTTACATTATGTTGGTTTTATGACACATTGCCTTGGATTTGAAGGGTGATAAAATCATGTTGTTACCGTTCTAGAAATTGAGACATGGAAACAATTGTTCTGGTGTGATACGATGGTGACTTTTGTGTTTTTGTATATGAAGTATGCGGATATGAGTAGCCACCGACTTTTATTTTTATCAATTAAGGAAGGTAAAAGTACAGGAAAAAGACCTTTGTTAGATTAAAGGTAAGGGAGAAGGTTATGAAAAGGGAAGGTATTAGCACCCTTTCCATCCGTAGTTATCCAGGCTCTTAGTTGCTCTTAGATCACTTTAAATTGTGCTTTGTGTGTTTGACAAAATGTTTTGAAAAAGGCATTTGGCTTTGACTTTGTAATGATTAGGTGTAGGAATGTATACAAAGTGTTCGGAAATGTTCGTTTTGAAAAGAGTTTGAACTTTGACAAAAGTGTGAGGTGTGAAAAGTATTTTGATAGAGCAAGCAACTAAAAGTCTTATTACCTACTGAATTGGTCGTTTTCGTGTTATTTCGTTCCTTTAGAATAATGTCATCCATACCATTAGTTGGTAGGTAACTCCATTCGTTGGATGTGCGGGACATTGAAGGGACATCGGATGGTCATAGAAGCAACTTGTAGGAAGTATCCTAGCACATTCGAAGGACTATCATCATTTTCGTGGCGACAATCGAGGTCAAGATCATGTATTGGGAGGCGACATCGTGGGTCTTATGATCTTTGTATCGAAGGGACTATGATGATTTGTTTTAAAAGCAGCGGTGCTAGAATACCTCTACGTTCGAGGACATGACCAATTGAATTAAGTAAGGCAGAGAGAATTACCCTAAAGGGTGCATGTGTGAAAAGAATGTGTTGATTTAGGATATTTTATCTTGAAAATTAGTGAGCTATGTTGATTATTATCTTGCCATTGCGCTAGTTACTAGCAATTTATAGGTGCGGAAATTAAAGTCGGAATGTAAAGATGCGGAAGGTAAATGTCTCACGCTATTACATGGCTTTGGGGCGGATACATAATTTAAACTTGCAGAAAATAAAAACCTAATTTAAACTATTACATCCATAACAGTTACATTATTGGAAAAATAAGCAGGTAAAAGCAGATTTGAAGCAGGATAACACAGCAAAGAATGAGAAATCGGAAAATACGAGATGAATCGAATAAGAGAAAAATGTTAGAAAAATGTAAGTTTTGAATGAGAAAAATATGACATCTGGAAATAACATAAATATGCTAAAATAATTTTTGGGATTTTTGGATGCAATTTAATAATTTAAAATGAATTAAAAGTGATTTAAATGCTAAATTATGAATAAAATAAATATGCATGAAAAATAATATTTTTAATTTTATAAATTAAATAAATATTTTATGAAAATAAATGCAAAAGGAAAAATATTTTGGTAATTTTTAATGCATAAATAAAATATGAAAAGAAATTAAAATTGAATGGAAATATTAAAAGAATTAGAAAATATGAAAAGTGAAGTTTGTAAAAAGAAATGCAAAACCGGTGCCGTGAGGATGAACTCGGGACATGGGAGTATCCTTGCAGTGAGAGCCTTTACCACTACGCCAAGTGTGCGTGTTTGAAGGCTGGAGTGAGTGGACCTGACCTGTGTCGTCCTTCCATTGCTTCGTCTCGCAGACGTCTCTTTCGTTTTGAATTTTCAAAAGCTTGCGTCGGCCTTTCTTCGGCGCTGGGTTTTGCTAAATGAAAATCAAACACAAGTAATATAAATGCATTGTGAATACATGTATCAACTCGTTTTCATCCCCGATCACTCTGGTATGCTTAGTTTGGTCCAATTTTTCTGTTTAAAGAAACCTAATTCGAGCGAAAACCCAGCCATGGTGATTTTCATTCCGAGTCACTAAAAGCATGATTGGGCTACCGGATAGCTTAAACTTGATCGATCATGAACAAACAATCAAAAGTGTTAATAATGCATGAAAAACAAATCGATTTTGGAAAAATAAGAACAAACAAATCGTATTTCTTAATTACGGATGGTTTTGATCAAAGTAAAGGTGCGGATCGACCAAGAGTATCAAGGAATGTGTTGGACACCTCAAAATCGATTAAGCAGTGGAAATAGGTTTCAAATTGCTTGTGTACACGGTTTTTGAGCTTTAGGTTAGGGTTCTTGAGCCAATTTTCTACCTAATTCGTGTGTATATATCATGCATATATAGTAGAAGGATTAGAGTTGTTTTGGAAAGATTTAATCAATGATCAATGCCAATCAAATTTGATTTTGTAAAATCTTCAAATTGATCAATTCTCAATCCAATCTTGCCATATCCATCAAATTTAGAAAATTGCGGCTTTTAATGAGTTGATTGGATCGAGAAGAAATAAAAATCAAGTTTGCAATTAATTTTGATTTTATACTCTATTTTTAAATTTAATTTGTATTTAAATGAATAAATTCCAAATTAAATAGAAAAATAAAATAAAAATTCGTGGCATTGGGCTTGGATATTCCTAATGGTGTGAGGAATAAGTTTGGATGAAGAAAAAGTAGGCCCATTTGCAAAGTTTTTGATTTTTAGAAGTATTTCTCTTTGTGCACTTCTTCAAAATTGCCCAACTTGTGAATGGTGTATCTTGCTCAATTTTCCACATTTTTGAGTGTTCTTGGACTTTTTGGAAAGATCTAAGAGTCCTCTAACCAACCGTTTTGGTCTCATCTCAATTGGAGTTTCCATGCTCAATATATCTTCAAAACAAAAAGTTGACTTTTTGTTGACTTTGAAAATGACCTGTAATGTTTTGGGCCATACCTCTCAAATGAAGCATTTTTTGGACATCCTTGTGAGACATGAAGTTGTAGAGAGTTTAATTTCCTTCAAAACAAGAGGTGGTGGAAAAATTTATGAGAAAGTATGAAGAAGTTATGATCAGTCAAAGTTTAGTTGACTTTTCACCTAGAAACCCTAATTTAGAAAGTTTGACTTTTGAGCAAATCTTGAGTTTTCTTGATGAATCATGATCAACCCTTGATAAAATGATGAATGTAACTTCAAAATGAGGATGTTGACCAAAAATTATGAAGTTTGTCTGTATGTTGACCACAGTTGACTTTTTGTCAATCTGGCTGATTTTCGACCATCGAGCGATTATGCGAAATTTGACTTGTAAGGCTTGAAACTTGACATGGAGAATCTTTGAAGCATGAGGAGGCATGAAGACCATTGGAGATGTTGGAAGTCCATCTGGCGAGAATTGCCAAACCTAGTTTGGGTTGATTGTCTAGGAGAGGTTTGTCGATCAACCTTTGAGGAATCCTTGAGTATGGATGTATGAGATATCTTGAGAAGATGAAGGAAAATTTTGGGGTATGACAGCTGCCCTGTTCAATCTTCTTGTCTTTGAAGGGTTAGATTGGCATGCTTGCCTTCGTGACACAGAGGTGAAGATGATTGAACATAAGTAAACAATTGCAATTTGCACTTGTTGGTGACGATGCGGGAATGGGCTTATAGATGCCATTTGGAGAAGGTAGAGACTTCGCGGGGGGATGAGTCGTATGCTAGACTCGGGGTTGTTGATAGGAGAATTGAGGGATGGGCTTGGATGCCATCTGGAAGGTCAATCTTTGGGGAGTGGCCGTCGCTAGGCTCTGTGAGCGTTCTGGAAGGAGCACGGAGATGGGCTTAAGATGCCATCCGGAGGGAGTCGTATGTTAGACTTTGTGCTCATCTTTGAAAAGAATTTATTGGTTTGTATGTGTTTTAACCAAATATGCGACATTCAAGGTGGAGGAACAACGATAAGTAGTCGGAGATGGGCTTAAGATGCCATCTAGAACAGGCCAGAGTCGCAGCTAGACTCTGTAGTTCTTTATTGATAATAAGAAGGAATCGAGAATAGATCTTGTGCGATTACTCGAGGAGGGTAGTTGGCAAAATGGATATCTTCTGTTGTGCATCGGGTGTTGATCCATTGCACATTATCGGAGGATAACCGGGGGTGGTGCTGGAATAGTTTTCCGTCGAGATTCGGGGCTTAATCTGGACCCGGTGGCAGGACAACTAGGGCGATCTTTCGAGATAGTTTTCCGTCGATATTCGGGGCTTAATCACGGACGGGCCGGAGGAGGACAACTAGGGGCGGTCTTTCGAGTAGTTTTCCGTGGAGATTCGGGCTTAATCTGGACTGTTTGCGTCGAGCGATTTCCACCTGTTTTGGAGAAAACAAGAGAAACTTTGATAGAATATTTGTTAGTCTTGTGAAAAGTATGATGCATGACAATGTGTATGAATGACATATGCATGAATTATGACTTTATGAGAAATGTATGAATGATAGATGTTGTGGTATTTCAAAACATATCCATCTTGAAGAAGATGTGGATGTTCCTTGAGGATTACATGTACCTTGGGATTGAGTGGGTGAGAACCCCGCTTTTGAAGGAGAAAGATATCACGGATTCCTCGATGCACTATCGACCAAGTCTTGGGCCTAGATATTGTTGAGGAAGGTAGAGATTGAGAAACTCGTTGTTTGAGATCTCATACATGACCCTATTGGGAGAGTCGAGAGACAATTTGTTGGGGATCTTGCATGTCGACCTCTTGGGAAAAGAATGGGGCTCTCTTGGGGATGCTGAGTCACGGATCTCTTTGGAGAGCATTTGATGGTTCTTTGGGAGACGGGTTGGGGCCGTTGGAATCTCGGTTGGAGAATAGAAGATGTAGATTTTCTCGATTTGCGATCTGACCAAGTCTCGAGTCGGATCTGCTGCTTTGGAGAAAAGGAGGGTGTTGAGAGATATCCGGCGGGATAAACATCTTAGGGGAATGAAGTGTAACATTGCTCACTTGAGTGGAGTTCTTGCTCGTGGATTAACATATACTCATTTGGGGAGGTTTAGTGAGTGACACCTCTGCGGAGATTATGCTCTGCGGGGGAATGTTTTTGGTGACCTTTGTTGCCATCTCAATTCCTAGAGCACAGTAGTAATTACTTTTGTTCGTTCACTTTTCGCATGTTTGTGATTAGATTCTTATTGTCAAATCGTATAGTCATTCAAGCAAGCGTTGGACTTATTGCAAGCGACAATAGTGAAAATGTAAAGAGAAAGAATGCGTTTATTTGGAAGGTGGCGTATGGCGAAAAGTTTATACACAAGAAAAGTAAAAATCTGTCGGAAACAATCTCGTTAAGTTCCAACTATGCTAGTGCTCATATATTTAACTATCTCTCTCCTATCGTTAGAAAGTGAGTAGGCGATCTGCCATTTGAATCTTGAATGTTGATAGTAGTCTGCAGGCGGGTGATCTGGAAGAGACATAGTCAATGCGCTTAAATCCTAACTTTTGCCTAGACACGCTTTCGGGTTTCGGTCTATCGGGATACCTTTTTTGCCCAAGCCGCCTTTCGGGTTTTCGACTTCGGGTGTACATGTTTTGTATATATCCTTAACTTTTGCCCGAACCCTTTTGGTTCGCCCGGGATGCCATATTTTGCCTAGGTCGATCGACCTAGCGGGTCTAGATATCGTGGTATTTTTTGACTATGTCTGCGTTCACGGTGTGGGAAGTCTTCACCATCCATGGTGCTAAGTATCATAGCTCCGCAAAAATCATCTTGACTCTAAATGGTCCCTCGTGGGTGGGAGTCCATTTTGCCCTGGGATCACCTTGTGGAAGAATGATGCGCTTGACTACTAGGTCACCAACTTGATAGACTCGGTGCTTGGCCTCTTGTTAAATGCTCGATCATTCGTTTCGATAGATCATCCGTGGCGGATGGATGCGATCGTTTCTCATCAATCAAATTAATGCGGTCAAAAGTGCGGATCCATCGTCTTCGCTAACTTTCTGCGTCTGGAGGACTACGGTTGAGGGTATCCGAACCTCAATGGGTGGGGCCCTTCCATACCGATACCAAAGAGAAGGGGTTGCCCTGTTGATGTTCGTCTTTGTGAGTCGATAACCATGAAGAGAAAATAGTAACATCTCATGCGATCCTTGTAAGTCACTGTCATCTTCAGTAATCTTCTTAATGTTCTTATTGGCGGCTTCGCTGCGCCATTCATCTTAGGCCGATATGGAGAATTGTGATGCTTGATCTTGAGCTGCGTGCAGAGTTCGGTGATCATCTTGTTGTTGAGATTAGAGCCATTATCTGTGATAATCCTTTCCGAGATGCCATATCGACAGATAAGATTATGTTTGATGAATCGAGCCTGAACATTCTTGGTAACAGATCTTGACGAGTACATTCTACCATGGTGAAATAGTCAATTGCCAAGGGATGAAGCGATGTCCATTGGGCGGTGGGCTTGATTTCTCCGATCGTATCGATGCCCACATTTGCAAAGGCCAGGGTACATTAGAATTCGGAGGAGGTCTTTGCCGCTTTAGAAGCGCGTCGGCACTTGTGACAAGATCGAGCGTGTGATGACAATCGACTTCCATGGTGGACCAATATTTCTCAAAATCTTACTGCAATGGTGTGTCCACTGGAGTGGGTGCCAAATGCGCTTTATTGTAACTCTTCCATGATGCGTATTCTTTGTTTGGTCTACGGTAGATAGCTAAGAGTCGTGGTTAGCTTGTGTAAAGATATGTTGTTGAGGAAGAATTTAGGCGAATCTCCTCACTGAACTTCTTATGTTGACGGATGCCCTGCGAGATCACCGAATGATACTCTTCACATCATAGTACCAAGGTTTCTCTTACGTATCGAGCTCATAACAATATCTTTGGTTAGTCGAACTTCTCGATGATGATGCAGGGAGCCTCGTTGTATCGACCTTGAACATAGATGACATAGTAGCTAATCGTGCGCCAAGCGATTCTCTTGGAATGGAATGTTGAAAGTGATCTCTTGATAGGGGTCAAACTCAGAACATGCTCTCGATCTGGAATGAGATTGGATGCTTATTATCCATTCATGTATGTCGGTGATTACTAAAGGTGAGTCTCCATATACTTGCAAGAACTTGATTCTTAAGTCAATATGACTTTGATACCCAGGATGCACACTTCGTATTCGGCCATGTTCATTGCAATTTGAAACATAATCTGGCGGTGAAAGGCGTGTGTCCGCTTTGTAGGGATGTGATAATGGCGCCAATGCCATTGCCAGTGCGTTGAGCTCCATCATAGACCATGGTCCATCAGGATCCTGTTGGTCCTTAAATGCCACAGGCTGGTTCTTATAATCGTAACTAGTAAAACATCTTCATCAAATTCGATGCATAGGTGATAGTCATCTGACGATGAGCCAAATGATCGACTACCACACTTCCTTTAACGCTTTAGAAGTGTATTGGATGTCGTTCGGTCAAGATCATTTGCCATCTTGATATTCTTCGAGGAGAAATTTGGTTTCTCAAGTGTATTTTATCGGATCATCTTGAAATCCAACAGGTAGTATAGTCAACATATCTTGTCTTAGTGTTGACGATTAAGCGTTGCAAGTTTTCTCATTGTGGTATCTGGTTTCGGATCAGTGAAACTTTTGCTAAGGTAGTATATGGCATGCTCTTTTCGACCAGACTCGTCATGTTGCTGACACACGGTGGGTTCTCTATGAGTACATGATAAGAGGTCTCACTTCGGTGACATCGGGATAGGAGGATTACATGGGTACTCCTTGATGTCATCAAAGCGATTTGTGGTGTCATTCCATTCTATTACTTGATCTTTCTTAAGTAACTTAAAGATTGGCTCCTGAGTAGCGATTGAGTGTGCAATGAATCTGGCGTGTAGTTCAATCGGCCCAAAACCTCGACTTCCTTCTCGGTCTTGCGGGGGGCCATCTCTTGAATAGCTTTAACCTTAGCGAGGATCGACTTCAATACCTTTACCGGCAACAAACCCTCAGAGTTTACGGATCGGCTCAAAGGTGCACTTGGGATTAAGTCTCGATGCATGCTTCTTCAACCTATCAAGCAGGTTTTCGCAAATGATCAGATGTTCTTCTTAGTGCGTGATCGAGCTATCATGTCGTCGATGTAGACCTCTATCTGTGATGAATCATGTCAAATAATGTCACCATATAACCGCGGCGTAAGTGGCGCTGCGTTCTTGATCCAAAGCGGCAACGCCCATTTTAACGTATACTGTGCAAGTAGTCTTTCCATGTCTTGAGGTATTTAATCGATTGTAGGAGAAACCATCCATGAAAGAAAACCTTATGCTGAGCGGTGTTGTCAACGAACATCAATATAAGGAAGTGGGAAATGTCTTTCGGACTCGCTTTGTTGAGATCTCTGTAATCCACACACATTATTGCCCTCCATCCTTGATACGGGTACCACGTTCCCGACCCAGCATGGATAGGAAGTAACGACTAAAAGCCGTGCGTAGCGCTTCATAACCCGACTTTGATTTTCTCGACATCTCGGGATGCATCTGACGAACCTTTCTGTTTCTACTTGGGAGAAAACCTCTCTTTTATGCATCAAATTCTTTACCAATATCATTATTGAAACCGTATAAACTTTCGATGGTCTCGTGGCATCTGATTATTTCTTTAACTTTGTTTCAAGATGGCTCTATCTTGATCTCAACATCTTTCGATTCAAACATATTATTAATGTGAGTTTCTGTATCTTGTCACTTTTTGTCTGATGGTAGATCGGATTGAATCAGTCATATTTATTATAGTTGGATGTTTAGTTCATTAAAACATAAAGCTTTTGATGAAATGAAAACAAACAATTAGATACAAAGTCTGGTGATTTATTGGATGGCTCTTATGAACGGATGGCCGTGCAGTTAATAAATTCCTCGACTAAAGTTGGTGTGTCTTGGTCGTTCAGTTAGTTGGAGATCCTTGTGGTTCTATGTGGATGGAAAATTGTGCGTTAAAAATATCTTGACTTATTGATCATCTTGGAATCTTCAGGTGTGGTAGGTCCATGGGGCATGACTACGGGGATTGTTCAAAAGCTTGGGTCTCAGAATTCTCCTTCCATCTCGAGGTATCGGAATGAATGACCATATACTCTTCTTCCCATGTAACAACTTTTCCTTTCTTGGGTACTTCCGGATGCAAGGTAGAAATGAGCCCCGTGTATCCAGGCGTCCAGGTAGGCGAGGTGGTGAGGAATATCCATGACAAAGAGAGTGGAGTCAAAGTCAGGGCCCACTTTGTGAGATGAACCTCTCCAGCATTGGGAACCATCAAGCTCTCACGATTATATGGGTCTCGGAACCAACCCTTCGATATCAGTCGATCAAAAGGAGTCTTGGAAGGATATTCGAGGGCGAGCAGGGTATCTACCAAGACATGAGACAATGTAACGCCGTTCCAGAGATGTGCAAGGCTTTATTGTGTTCTTTCCGGCGAGTCAAATCGACATCGAGCTGGCCGTTGTTGGCAGCAGGCTAGCAATACAAACTTCAAAGGTGGGTGGTGTCTTGCTGACACGTGAGCATTCTTTAGAAACTTCACCAAGGCATTAGCATGAGCCTCGAGCACAAGAGCGAAGCAAGCATGGAGATTTTGGACGATCTGCATCTAGCTGTTCCTGACATTGTAATCACTCTTCGATGATCTTGAATTTCCTCCATTTCTTGTTTGGAGGTGTCTTGACAACTTCCTTTGGTACTACGGCTCAGGATGAGTCATTCTTTCCTCTAGCTTGGGGAATGGATTGAATAGGCTGGAATGCGGTGGGTGTCGGGTGTTTTGGAGGAGAGAGATATGGGAGAGTACCCTTCGGTTACAGTCACCTTACTAGATCCGTGATGTTGTCAATGTCGGGAATGGTGGCTTCAGTATGAGATCTTCCATGGTCGGTCTTGCTTGGCCATGATAGTAAACATCGACTCCATAATTCAGGAATAGCTTTGTCGGAGGAATATGGGCTGGTCTTGGAGAAGTAATAATGAGAGGTGCCACTCAGGCACGAAGATCAGCAGAGGAAATCCTTATGGTGTTAACATCGGCATAGTCTTGAAATCGTCACCCCATCCGGTTTCCTTAACATCTTCAATAGGAATTTTGTAGCTTTTGGGAGCAGTGTACTTCGTATGTAATCATACTTTCCTTGGCTGCCGAGGTATCCCTACAGACGATGCGACTTCATTCACATCTTGATCTTGACTTAGCCATATCTTCACAGCGACACGCAATTGGTTTCGAAATAGTATCTCCAGGTTATCCATCATGCCTTTGAACTCGTCTTCTCGACCGGACAGCCATCAGGCGCGAGATGAGCACAGGCAATTCTACGGGCATCTGGTTGATCAAACTGCAGCAAATTCTTCTTCGAGGAGGAATGGTCATGTCATGTTGAAAACATAGGTATCTTCACCAATAATTTGGAACTCTTGTCATGGTTAGGCATAGGGCGTTGATCACATTTGGAGTCTCAGCGGAGGGTCAAACTCAATTTGCTTGATCATCATCTTGAATCTTGTTCTTTAGAGCCCAACAATCATCGAGTACTATGTCTGGGCTATTGGAATGGTAAGCACACTTAGCATTAGGATTGTACCTCGGAGAGAGTGTTGACGATACGAGGAGGATCCTCGAGGTTATCATTTCTGCTTTCAACATGTGTTGCAAGGCTTGCGACAATGGCATGTTGATCTTTATGGCTTCGTGGCGGCGTTACGGCTACGCGCGTTGTCTCGGAAGTTGTCTTGATGGAGGTTGGAATCCCGCCCGCAGTTGAGTGCGATCGGTCTTGGCTCGGCTTTTCGACCATACGGCGTAACTTCTTTCTTACCAAAGATCTTTTCGCGTTTGAAGATGTCTACTGCTTGAATCTTTCCATCTTGATACCCAACTCAACATCATCTCAATTTCGGTGAATCCGTTGAAGAGTTTCAATCGAGATGATTGAAGAGCGGAGCTATCGGTGTTCCGTAAACATATCAACCAACTCCTATGGACAAGGGTGGTTGAACTACTTTCTAGATCTCTCCATTTGAGCATACTCCTTGAACTTCTCGTCGACCATGGACATGCTTTGTAGTTGCATGCGGTGAGTGTCGATTCGACATTGTACTTTCATCATGCAGCAGAAGCATCAATAAGTCACTCCAAATACGGATACGGTCGTTCTTTAGGTGATAATACCATTCAGCGGGTTCGGACAAACTCTCTTGAAAATAATGCATCCATAACTACATCATCGGTGTGGGGATTAATCTTACGAACATAAGACTTCAATACGACTTAGGGCAAGACATGCCATCATACTTAGAAAAAGTTGGAACTTTGAACTTGGGAGGAATCACAACACGGGGACGAGACTCAATCATCAAAATTCGGACATCTTAGGTTTTCCACAGCGATAGGTCTTCAAGTTGCTTGTACTTGTCATCTTCAGTATTGGCCATCATCATAGACTTTTCGACTCATCTTGTACCTTCACCATCATTGTTACTTTGCTCATCCTCCTTCATGTCCTTGCCAGGCTCAATTCGACTAACCACTCTGGACCTCCTTTGTAGCGTCGCCATGTTGAGAAGACCAACCCTTCTTCTCTGTGATGAGTTTCTTGAGATCTTCTTGGCCTTGGACCAGGTGGTAAACTGCTCTTGGGCCAGGCATTAGCTTGAAGATCTTTGACCGTTCAAGAGCCATTTACGCTAAAATAAATAGCGAGCAAATGAGAAAACCAATCTTCAATGTACCTGTGATGCAATGTTATGCTATGATATGCAATGTTTATGCGGATGCAATGCAATGTTTTCAAGGAACTTAGAGATTTAAATTTGTTAAACAAGCAATGAACAAACATTTATTAGTACTCTTTTTATTATTCTTTTTCTTTTTAAGTACAAAAGATAGTTCAAACAAAATAAAAGAAAACATATAAATCCCAAAGCTCTAAGTCTCCCATGGGCGCTTCCTCTTGGTGCCGATGTAGGCGTTGATGTTTCACTCCTCGTGAAGTAGCTTGGTCAACTCTAGCACTTTCTTCTCGCTTGCATAACACTTGAGCTTCAAGGTATCCCTCTCTTCTTTAAAATTGAATCGGGATCTCTTCAAGTCTTCAAAATCGGTAGGCATGTCGGGATGGAGAGCGATTATAGGAGTACGTCACCTATATAGCGGGTTCCATAATTACGGGTGAAACGGTGAATGGCATCATGAGGTTTTGAGCTCGAGCTCGCACCATTTGAGGTAAGGTTCCCAAGGAATGGAGTTTTGGTGCCCCAAAGTCTTGGTATCGATCTTCTTTACCATGCCCAAGCGTGTATGAACCTTAAATCGGTGATGCGGAGATCGTGATTGTAGTCTTGGAGAAGCATATAATGCGGGCCATCTCTTGAGCAAAACCAAGCGGCGTAGAGCTAGAGAAGGGTTGTAAGTAATACCTCCCTTATACAAGGTGGTACATTAGGGAATTCTCCACAGCGTTCAATGAATGTGAAGTCCTTTTGAGAGAGAAAGACTGCGGATATCTGAATGAGAGAGTGACATTAGTCTTTGAGACCACTTCAATCTTTGCTCGTTCTTCAAGCGGTGGAGGAAGGTCGAAATAAACCACGAAACTAACGGGACACAACACATGAGAGTTCCTTGTCTCTTAGCGATGCAGTGTGGAGAATGTGGGGCGTCTCCAAGTAAAGTAGAGCCTGGATTGCGGGTGAAACAACTTGATGGCGTTGACATCTATGAATTGATCCGAGTTAGGAAATAGGACAAACCATAGATTAGCAAGGCCACAATATCTTCAAATGCATGGAAACTCATAACTTTGAGGAATTCTCGGACTTTCTTAATTAAGAACTTGGAAAGTAAACCCTAACTCCACTCTAGTTTCCCAATTGGCTTGATGTCGGGCTTAAGATGTAAAGCGGATGCGATGTCTTCGACTTAGGAACCTTTTCTAAACGTGAATGGCATTTGATCAAGAATAGGTACCCAGTAGCTTAGAGAACTCTTCAAGGTAGGAACAAGCGATAATCGAGAAATATGAAGCAATGGTGTTTCGGATCGAAATGGAATAGGACATGCATCATATCTTCTTCAAAAGCAGGAGATAACCAAATCAAGTAGATAACCATGTCTTGATGGGCGAGCATGGTAGGAATTTACGAAACCAATTCTTTGGTGAGAAGGTATACCGTGAAGTTGATTCGGATAGTCTTTCTAGAAGCCATAATACCCTACAAGCGAGCAAAGATAAATCCCTGGTCCTTGAAATAGTTAGAAATGATATGCAATGAAAATGATGTCATAATGTCATGTTTAGCACACAAAACAATTCACACAATGAGCCTAGGTTTAAGGCTTGCAAGAGGTATAGGTGATTACCCACCAAAAGTTTGAGTTGGATCATCACGTCTATAATGTAACTTGGGTTCTAGGAATCTCACATCATTGATTTTCTCGTGGCGTTTATTTCAATCATTGCACCAGTGGTCGTCGAAAATATCCCAAAAGTCTGTCTCGATGAGCGTAGCATCGGTATCGACCAACCTAGAGTCTACACAAAGCCGATCTCACTACCTTCAATGGCCAGATGGGTCAATTAAGGTTCTAAAAGTTTAGTTAGCGGCTTGACACCACGAAGCAAATACTATACTCGACTTGGGAATGAAGAGTATCGGGACATCAGTGTCACGCTAACGTAGCCATCATGTTGACCGTTTTGATATCGTCTAGCAGTCATGACGATTTATTGCTACTTACCTAAAAGGAAAACCGGATCGGGTGTAGGATCCCCAACAGATATAATACCAAAACCCTTAAAGATAAAGCAAGCAAGTCAAACAAAAAGCGATAAAGATGATCTAGAAATCCCTAAGGCATCTCTTTGGGTGTATCCCGTGGTCGCCCGAGTTCTATGATACGGTGATGACTTTTTGTGTTTTGTATCGCAAATGTGCGAATAGCAAGTCGCCACCGACTTTTATTTTTATCAATTAAGGGAAGGTAAAAGTCTGAGAAAAGACCTTAGATTACGAGTAAGGAGAAGGTTATGAAAAGGGAAGGTATTAGCACCCTTTCCATCCGTAGTTATCCACGGGCTCTTAGTTGCTCTTAGATCACTTTAAAATTGTGCTTTACGTGTGTTTGACAAAATGTTTTGAAAAGGCATTTCGCTTTGACTTTGTAATGATTCATGTAGGGATGTATACAAAGTGTTCGAAATGTTTCGTTTTGAAAAGAGTTTGAACTTTGACAAAAGTGTGAGGTGTGAAAATATTTTGATAGAGCAAGCAACTAAAAGTCTTGTACCTACTCGGGTTGGTCGTTTTCGTGTTATTTTACGTTCCTTTAGAATAGTGTCATCCATACCATTGGTTGGTAGGTAACTATTCGTTGGATGTGGCGGGACATTCGAAGGGACATCGGATGGTCATAGAAAGCAACTTGGAAAGTATCTAGCACGTTGAAGGGACTATCATCATTTTCGTAGGCGACAATCGGGGTCAAGATCATGTATTCGGAGGCGACATCGTGGGTCTTATGATCTTTGTATCGAAGGGACTATGATGATTTGTTTGAAGGCAGCGGTGCTAGAATACCTCTACGTTCGGGGACATGACCAATTGAATTCGTAAGGACGAGAGAATTACCCTAAGGGGTGCATGTGTGAAAAGAATGTGTTGATTTCGGATATTTTTATCTAGAAAATTAGTGAGCTATGTTGATTATTATCTTGCCATACTGCGCTAGTTACTAGCAATTTATAGGGTGCGGAAATTAAAGTGCGGAATGTAAAGATCGGAAAGGTAAATGTCTCATACATGGCTTTGGGGCAGATACATAATTTAAACTTGGAAAATAAAAACCTAATTTAAACTATTACATCCCATAAACAGTTACATTATTGGAAAAATGAAAGCGGTAAAAACCGTTTGAAGCAGGATAACACAAAAGAATGAGAAATCGGAAAATACGAGATAGATCGAATAAGAGAAAAATGTTAGAAAAATGCAATTTTGAATGAGAAAAATATGACATGCTGGAAATAACATAAATATGCTAAAATAATTTTTGGGATTTTTGGATGCAATTTAATAATTTAAAATGAATTAAAAGTGATTTAAATGCTAAATTATGAATAAAATAAATATGCATGAAAAATAATATTTTTAATTTTATAAATTAAATAAATTTTATGAAAATAAATGCAAAAGGAAAAAATATTTTGGTAATTTTTAATGCATAAATAAAATATGAAAAGAAATTAAATTGAATGGAAATATTAAAAGAATTAGAAAATATGAAAAGTGAAGTTTGTAAAAGGAAATGCAAAACCGGTGCCGTGAGGATCAAACTCGGGACATGGGAGAGTATCCTTGCAGGTGAGCCTTTACCACTCATGCCAAGTGTTTGAAGCGTGTTTGGCTGTTGAGTGGATTACAAACAGCGTCGTCCTTCCATTGCTTCGTCTCGCGCTTCCGTCTCTTTCGTTTGAATTTTCAAAAGCTTACGTCGGCCTTTCTTCGATGCTGAGGCCACAGCTAAATGAAAAAATCAAACACAAGTAATATAAATGCATTGTGAATACATGTATCGACTCGTTTTCATCCCGATCACTCTGGTGCTTAGTTTGGTCCAATTTTCTGTTTAAAGAAACCCTAATTGAGCAGGAAACCCTAGCCATGGTGATTTTCATTCGAGGTCACTAAAGCATGATTGGGCTACCAGATAGCTTGCAAACTTGATGCGATCATGAACAAACAATCAAAAGTGTTAATAATGCATGAAAAACAGAAATCGATTTTGGAAAAAATAAGAACAAACCGAAATCGTATTTCTTAATTCTGGATGGTTTTGATCAAAGTAAAGGTCTGGATCGACTCAAGAGGTATCAAGGAATGTGTTGGACACCTCAAAATCGATTGAAAACGGCTGGAAATAGGATTGCAAATTGCTTGTGTACCGCGGTTTTTTGAGCTTTAGGTTAGGGTTCTTGAGCCAATTTTCTACCCTAATTCGTGTGGTATGTATCATGCATATATAGTAGAAGGATTCAGAGTTGTTTTAGGAAAGATTTAATCAATGATCAATGCCAATCAAATTTGATTTTTGTACAAAATCAAATCTTCAAATTTTGATCAATTCTCAATCCAATCTTGTCATATCCATCAAATTTCGAAAACTGCTGGCTTTTAATGAGTTGATTGGATCCCAAGGAAGAAATAAAAATCAAGTTTGCAATTAATTTTGATTTTATACTCTATTTTTAAATTTAATTTGTATTTAAATGAATAAATTCCAAATTAAATAGAAAAATAAAATAAAAATTCGTGGCATTGGGCTTGGATATTCCTAATGGTGTGAGGAATAAGTTTGGATGAAGAAAAAGTAGGCCCGTTTGCAAAGTTTTTGATTTTAGAAGTATTTCTCTTTGTGCACTTCTTCAAAATTGCCCAACTTGTGAATGGTGTATCTTACTCAATGTTCCACATTTTTGAGTGTTCTTGGACTTTTTGGAAAGCTCTAAGAGTCCTCTAACCAACCGTTTTGGTCTCATCTCAATTGGAGTTTCCATGCTCAATATATCTTCAAAACAAAAAGTTGACTTTTTGTTGACTTTGAAAATGACCTGTAATGTTTTGGGCCATACCTCTCAAATGAAGCATTTTTTGGACATCCTTGTGAGACATGAAGTTGTAGAGAGTTGAATTTCCTTCAAAACAAAGGGTGGTGGAAAAATTTAGAAAGTATGAAGAAGTTATGATCGATCAAAGTTTAGTTGACTTTTCACCTAGAAACCCTAATTTAGAAAGTTTGACTTTTGAGCAAATCTTGAGTTTTCTTGATGAATCATGATCAACCCTTGATAAAATGATGAATGTAACTTCAAAATGAGGATGTTGACCAAAAATTCTGAAGTTTGTTGTATGTTGACCACGATTGACTTTTGTCAATCTGTTGATTTTCAACCATCGAGCAATTATCGAGAAATTTGACTTGTAAGGCTTGAAACTTGACATGGAGAATATTTGAAGCATATGAGGAGGCATGAAGACCATTGGAGATGTTGGAAGTCCATCTGGAGTGAGGTGCCAAACCCTAGTTTGGGTTGATTGTCTAGGAGAGGGTTTGTCTGATCAACCTTTGAGGAATCCTTGAGTATGGATGTATGAGATATCTTGAGAAGATGGAGGGCAAATTTTAGGGTATGAGAGCTGCCCCTGTTCAATCTTCTTGTACTGGAAGGGTTAGATTGGCATGCTTGCCTTTCGTGACCTGGGCTTACAGATGCCATTTGGAGAAGGTAGAGACTTCTCTGGGGGATGAGTCGTATGCTAGACTCGAGGTTGTTGATAGGATAATTGACGGGGATGGGCTTGAGATGCCATCTGGAAAGGTCAATGCTGGGGAGTGAGCCGTACGCTAGGCTCTGTTGACGTTTCTGGAAGGAGCACGGAGATGGGCTTAAGATGCCATCCGGAGGGAGTCGTATGTTAGACTTTGTGCTCATCTTTGAATGAAGTTATTGGTTTGTATTGGTTTTAACCAAATATGCAGCATTCAAGGTGGAGGAACAACGATAAGTAGTCGGAGATGGGCTTAAGATGCCATCCAGGGGCAAGTGCATGCTAGACTCGTAGTTCTTTGTTGATAATAAGAAGGAATCGGAATAGATCTTACGTGGATTACTACGAGGGAGGGTAGTTGGCAAAATGTGGATATCTTCCACTGTTGTGCATGGTGTTGATCCATTGCACATTATCGGAGGATAACCGGGGTGGTCTTTCGAGATAGTTTTCCGTCGAGATTCGGGCTTAATCTGGACCGTGGGAGGACAACTAGGGGTCTTTCGAGATAGTTTTCCGTCGATATTCGAGGCAATCACGGACCGGTGTCGGGAGGACAACTAGGCGGTCTTTGGATAGTTTTCCGTCGAGATTCGGGCTTAATCTGGACTGTTTGCGTCGAGCGATTTCCACATTTTGGAGAAAAGAGAAACTTTGATAGAATATTTGTTAGTCTTGTGCAAAGTATGAGGCATGACAATGTGTATGAATGACATATGCATGAATTATGACTTTATGAAATGTATGAATGATAGATGTTGTGGTATTTCAAAACATATCCATCTTGAAGAAGATGTGGATGTTACCTTGAGGTTTCTGTCTTGCTTGGGGATTGAGTAGGTGAGAACCCTTTTTGAAGGAGAAGAAAGATATCTGGATTCCTCGATGCACTATCGACCAAGTCTTGGGCCTAGATATTGTTGAGGAAGGTAGAGATGAAACTCGTTGTTTGAGATCTCATACATAGACCTATTTGGGGAGAGTCACGAGAGGCAATTTGTTGGGGATCTTGCATATAGACCCTTTGGGAAAAATTAGGCGCTCTCTGGGGATCTTGAGTGCGGATCTCCTTTGGAGAGCATTTGATGGTTCTTGGGAGACCGGGTTGGGGCCGTTGGAATCTCTGTTGGAGAATAGAAGATGTAGATTTTCTCGGTGCCTTTATCGACCAAGTCTCGAGTCTGGATATTCTTGGAGAAAAGGAGAATTGTTGAGAGATATCCGTGGGGATAAACATCTTAATTTGAGATGAAGTGTAACATTGCTCGGTTGAGTGGAGTTCTTGCTAGTGGATTAACATATACTCCATTGGGGAGGTTTAGTGAGTGACACTCTGCGGAGATTATGTATGTTGACCCTGATTGACTTTTTGTCCAATCTGTTGATTTTCAACCATCGAGCAATTGTGCAGGGAAATTTGACTTGTAAGGCTTGAAACTTGACATGGAGAATCTTTGAAGCATATGAGGAGGCATGAAGACCATTGGAATGTTGGAAGTCCATACTGGGGAAATTGCCAAACCCTAGTTTGGGTTGATTGTCTAGGAGAGGGTTTGTCGATCGACCTTTGAGAATCCTTGAGTATGGATGTATGAGATATCTTGAGAAGGTGGAGGGCAAATTTTGGGGTATGACATACTGGAGAACAACACTTACATGATATATAATGGTGAACATTGAAGAATGACCTACCATTGAAGGTTTGTGACAACAACTTCAAGCTCTTTTCGATCTTTGGAACAACGATTACCGAGTTGACATTCTTGAAATACCACAGACGTTCTAGTTCAAGCCAATCAAGATTTCCTTAATGGTGACTTTGATGTCGAGTGTTTATGGTAACTAACTCTGTTATAAATTCTTTTCCTATGTACCATTTTTTTACACTTTTACCATTTATAACTTTGTTCACATTTTAATTTCTCAGATGTGATTGGGATCATACAAACTGTGACAAGGAGTCAAGTAGCTGGAGCTGGAAAGAAAGCATGTGTTAATCTGACCTTGACAGATGAAAGGTTTGTAAACAATTTAGCTTTTGTTTTGGTAGCGTTTTGCAAATACGGGTATGTCATCCTGTTTATTATCACTATGATAACATATTTTTACATTCATTAAATAGTGAAAACGAAGTTGACGTTACACTCTGGGAATCATATGCAAATCAATTTCTGGCGTATACTGTAATGCCCCATTTTAATTAATATTATATTATATTAATATTTTAGAGTTACCGATCAATATTTATTTTGCGACGAGAATATTTATATTAATCGATATATCTGATAATATATCTGGCGACGTTTCGTTCGGTCCGGTTTTTATTCCGTTCGGTTCGGTAAAATATTATTCGGATCCGATATTTAATTCCCTGGAATTATTTTAATTAATTGAGTTAATGATATAATTAGATATTATTAGTGTATTAAGAATAGATAGGGGTGTGAGGAGCAATGTTGTAGGATTGGGTTTACACCCTTATACTTACTAGTAAGACATACCATAAATATACTTTTCATTACTTCCTTTTCATTTTTCAAACCAAGCCAAAATAGAAACTTGGAAGAAAAGAGAGGTTTTGGTAGAAGGAGAATAAGAAGAGCAAGAGAAGAGCAATGTTGGGTTTGTAGGATCATCAAGAATCATCAAAGCTTTTGAGGTAAGGGGTTTGATTCTCTATCTCATATAGTTAGGGTTGATAGTTGTATTTTGGATTTGGGGAAAAATTGATAGTTGATTCCTAGGGCTTTGGTTGGTTGATTGTTGAAATAGCTTAGAAAGATTGAGTTAGGAGTATAGATTATTGGCTGTTTCATTGCTAGTAGTAGAAATTAGAAGTTATAAATGGAAATGAAAAAGAAAGAAACTGTAATTGTTAAAAACGATGAATGGAAAATGCAATTCTGAGGAAGAAGAAAAAGAATTTTGTGGAAGGAAGGTGAAGGGAAGGCCCACCTCAAGGTGTGGGCGACCGTCCCCACTATGAGGCCCTCCTCCTTCCTTAAATCACTTAAGGACGTCGTCCTGTATTGAGGCAGAGCAAGCAGTTTTCTTTTTTTGTGGTTTCATTTTGCAAAACTCATTTCTGTTTCTGTTTGTTTCTGCATAATTTTTTCAAGATAACCCATTTCTTTAATTATTTCCAATTTCACCTAGTAACACTTTATATCAATAAAATATAATTAGGACATAAGTTAGCCGATCAAATTTAGAACCCGATTATGTTCGATTTTGGATTTGGTAATTTCGTGACGAAGCAAGTTGCTCGAATTCAACGAAAATTGGCGTGCTAGCTAAGTTTGGCGTGTAAGCGTAGTAGTAAGGTTAGTTTTGAAATTACGAGTTTTACGAGATGACCGAAATAGGCCAATTCGGTTAAATTAAATCAGTTGCGTTTTAGTAGATTTAAGACACGTATGGACAATCAGATTGCGATGTTGGCGATTATGATTAATCGGTTATTAGGAATGCCTTTCGCGGCGATTATAGGTGTTTGACTATTTTTCCGTATTTGGAATTTAGTGAATGAATTGATAATGATGTGGTGTGATTAAACATGATGTTTGTGACGATGTATTTATTAATGAATACTTGATGATATGCGATGCGATGATATATGTCTTTGTACATGATGATGTGATGATTATATTGATGTTGTTAATAAATGCTTCTGATTTGTGAATGCATGATTTTTGATAATGATGAATTATTGGTGATGTTTTGCATAATGCAAATATGATGCGATGATATATTTATCTTGATGTGGATAAATTATGGCGATGTGGGCTTTATGTCAATCTTGATGGCGATGATGATGTTTTTGGTTGTGTTGTTTGTTGTCGAGTCACATACATTGCATTGGCGGCGAGGGCTTTTATGCCAAACAGCGAGGCTTTTATATGCGACGATGGGCTTTATGCCAAGTGTTCCTAATTATGGATAAAACAGCGGGTACCACATGCATATCATAGTCGTGTATCATGGAGTCGGTTATGTTTATGTTTGAGTTGTTTGGCGTTGGGTTTTAATTGATGGATGATGTTGAATTGTGATGATTTAACTTGATGAAATGCTTAATGAAAATATGATGTGATGATGTTTGTGACGATGAGCTTTTATGCCAAAAGCGACAATGGGCTTTAGCCAATTTGTGATGATTTTATTTATGTTGCTTATGTTATTACCATTGTTTGATGTTGTTGTTTATGATTGCCGTGTTGATTAGCGTATTAACTCGTGATGATTTCGTGGTGATGAACATTTATGTGTTGTTGTGATGATTTATGCGATGAGGTTATGGAGATAAAGTGTAGATTATACACATTAGAATGGCGATAAGAGTAAGTGAATTTTGGAGATGTGTTGGAATGCCCTTATTAATCTATTCCCTTTATGATTACGAAACTATATATATATATATATATATATATATATATATATATATATATATTTTATCATGCCTTTAATGATATGTTTTGGAGGATCTCACCCTTTACTTGTTTTGTCGTTACATTTATATTGGTAGCGTGCGGGTTATGAAGCGGAGATTATATACGCTATTAGTCGAGTCGGTGTCGCTACGATCGTAGCACTCGGGGATAATTATGTTGTCTTGTTGTTGTTCTTTTGTTGTTTTCCTTTTGTGAATAAGAATCACCTTGTATGAAAATATGATTTGATAAGGAAGTTTAATAAAGAAGATGTTGTGTTTTTGAATCAATTTATGAATTCCGCGATGTTATGTATCCGATATTTACACTTAAAGCAAACTATTTAAAGTAATTTGGTTTTGAAGGTGTGGCCTTCTCGATATTGAATTTATGAAATTTTAAATTACTCTAATTTTTGTATATAAAACCTTGGGTAATATTGGGGTGTTACATATCTTTCTGGCGAGCCAACATTTATCATACTCACACACGGTTGGTGTCGGCAAAGTTCGAGTAGCAATAATTCTAGAATCTCATGGTGTATAGTTAGTTTTTACAATCCGAATTTTATTTGACATCATTGCTTTTTGGTTTCTTTGTTTTTCTTGTCTGTAGCAAATGGAAGCTTTACATCTCTAATGCTTGGAATGGATCCAAACTTGATTAATTTGGACCATCCTCAAGTGGAAGATTTGAAGGCTAGGTACCTAATATTTCATGCATAATCACTTATACATACTCACTTGCCAATATTCACTATGTTGTTAGAAATTACATTTTTAAGTAGTTTCTTATTACATCACGGATGTGTTGATGTTAAACCTTCACAAATGACTTCCCAAACACGATCAATGAGTTCGTGTTCTCGAGTCGGTTGATGACGGATGCTTCTCAATGTTCGGGATGTTATATCAATTGGAGATATGATCATTTGACTCGAGTAATCTTGTATTTTACATTATTTGCCTTCGTGATTCTCTCAAATGAATGACATCTTATTTTCGTTGCTATTGTAGGAGGCGTTTGTTATCTTGTTGGAAACTAAGCGTTTGAGACCAAACCGTTTTGGGTGGTATTATGAACTCATGCGACATGTAACAAAACCAACCAAACACAGTTGTCCATTCTAGTGGGTATTCGGGAAGCAGGTTCTAAACCAATAACAGTATAATTTTTTTGATGTTTTCCTTAGTATACCAGCTCTTCTCATTACTTATGATTTAAACGTAAGTAACTAACTATAACACCTTTCACACTTCGTAGGTATAAGCTTGAAGTTGAAGTTGAACATGACAAGAAATCTGGGTTTTTTGTTTTTTGGGATAAAGAATGCATTCCTTTGGTTGGGATGACAACTTTTGATCTGAGACAGTTGATGAAAAAGGTTTAAACCGTTGTTAATCATGATAATTCATACTATTATTTTCAATAAATTTTATCCATTAAAAATACCCTTATTCATAAAATCATCAACATACCTGCAGAATACATTATAATCGTAGCTTACAATTATCCTATTACATTAGAAATACAACTTTATATGGAATCTGCAAATACATGTCATTCGTATAGTAATGATATCCTCCTTCTTTAGACATATAAAAATAGACAAACTCACCATTATAACCTCCTAATATATAGAAATTTCAAATTAAAATTCATTTTGTAGACCAATCAAGACCATCCTAAAATATACCGAACACCTAGACATCTTGCTTAAGAAGACTTTTTGCTATCCGTGCAAAGTACCGGCTAACTATAGTCAAGCTTACGTGGTCAAAATTACATGTGACCAGGATGTTATCATTATGATTGAAGATGCCATTATTGAGGCGGTATGTTTTGTTATCATTAAATTTTATGTTCATGTAAATAATCTATCAAACTAATGGTAATTTAATCAATGACTCAATACCTACTATCATGTTCGATTAAGAAAGCTCGCCAATATGTGAACAACAAGTCAGCGCTCGGCTAAGGGAAAGGAAAAAGCCACCACATAAGACATGGTGCATGAGAATGCACTTCCACAGTCCTCTACTGCTGTAACTCTTTAAACATGTATAATATGTTAGGATTATTACATATATACTTTCTACTTATATGTTTTTTCTTTTCCCTACCAGTCTTGCATCTATGAGCAGAATTGGAGTCGAACCAAGTGGAAACAATACTCCTTCAAGAGAGTTTCACAAGATAAAGCAATTCATCTTCAGGACAACGCAGAAATGCTCTCACCAAAACTATCGGCAACCAAGGCTGCAAGGACCAAGAGTGCAAGACACTCTAAGATTAAATGAAGTTCTAGGATGTGCTTGATTCCACTTTTATTAACTATTATACATTATTGCAATGTAACAACTATTTTGGGTTAGGTGTTTGGTTACACCTAGCTGAACATGTCTTTGTGTTATGTCTTTGCTATATAGAAGTACAATGAACATCTTTGTAGTCAATTGTAATTTTATGGATGTATTAAAAGTAAGATTTCTATTTAATTATTATCTATCTATCATTTGTCAACCTGTTGTGAATTGTTCATTTTTGATGTTGTGTAGGATCATAGCAGAGCTCTCTTTCATCGGGCAAATCCTTTTAACCAAATAAATTTTGACCTTGACTATGTTGCAGCTGTAATTCGTTTTGGATTATGTTTTGCGGTGTAATTACTTTTCAATTTCACTCTGTAATGACCATTTTGCGGCTGCAATTCGTTACCATTCACTCTCTTAATACAACACTTCCTCATCCTAAAGTATAGTTACACTATTTTAGTAGTTGTTAGATAGTTGTACCATATTGAAGTTCTGCAGTTATCCTATAATACATTGATACATTCCTATTCCCATTTTTTAAAATACTGTCACAACTTAATTATTTATAACATACTTATCTTAGTCAACTCTTTCTTTGATAAGCCAACCTGAAGGCAATTAATGTTTGCTTCATGGCGTTTCATCTGTACTATACCTCATTTTTTATTTCCTACCTATCCAATCGATACATAAAGTACTCTTATTAGACAGCAAGACTTCTCTTGAGATAGTATGCAAATAAACACTTTTTGGGCCTTGATATCTTTTAGACGATGAGGTGCATGCTTTCTTTGCTTTTATTCTGCATCCTAGGAATAAATTCTATAACCACGAACAAGCATTAATTGCAGTTTTGTTTTGTGCCTTATAGTTTATTTCACCAACAATATAACACTAACAATTGGTTCCATCACAATGTGAATGACATCAATCCGGTTACACCAAAATATCCATCAATAACAACATATTTACAATTATCACACTTTTGTATACAATTTTATAATATAACAGTGGAAACTAACACTGTTATCACACTTTTTTACATTGTTTAACAAATTAGTAAAAAGTAACACAGTTGACTTATTTTACATGCTTTTCGGTGAGCAACTTCCATGGTGAGAACACTAGCCAGGGGTTTTCAAACTTACATTTAGCGCCACAATCTGCGCCTGACTTGATAAAGCATATCCATGACACTTTGCATGACAAAGCGAAATTGTGAGTTTTACGGTATAAGTTATACCAATACCTCTTTATAGTTCTCCAAAATAAGCATTTGTATGTCCCTACTATTACCTCCTATTGGTTCATTGAATGCTCTGTTCAACCATTATTGTTCTAGGCGCGAGTTGTTTACAATGAATTCTTGTCAAAGTTTTCTGATGGATGCATCAATGTTTCTTGTCGAGTTTTACGGTGGATGCATCAATGTTTTACTATCAAAGATAAATAATTATTGTGTCAAATCTTGTCAAACTTGGAATGCGGGTTAACATTTTGGCGAACCAAGATGGACATCCGGTCGAATAATGATATTGCTCCTGGGTATAACATTACATGCTACATGTCTAAATAATAAAATTGTTGTGTTTATAATTTACAATACTTATTCGTATTCCATTTGTAGGTCAATTAATGACACTACCATTATTAATAATGCTACTTTATGGAAGAAGTTTGCAACAAAGAGGGCAAGATTTCGACGTTTTCAAATACTAAAGCATAACCAAAACAAACGTCAGAAGCATGACAATGCAAGTACAATCACTGCAAGTTCATCCAATAGGACGCCCTTATCTGAAATTTCCCTAACAAATGCATCTTTAAATTCCACAAACATTGATGTTGTTAATGGGCATACATATCCTCACTACACTAATTTGAGGGTAACTACTCAACCAAATGAAAAAAGCCTAACACCAGCAAAGATCTTTAACATTCATAACATGGGCACCAACCTATTATCTAAGTTCTCAAAAGTTGCATCGAATACAGAAATTGAAAATCAAGTCCCCTCTACTACTGCTGGTCTGTCCTCTCAAACAACTCAGAGCAATGTTACACATTAAACTGCGCATACAATAATGTAAGTTCGCATTGAAGGTTTTTGCATCCACTTTCTTAGTTGAATACAAACAAACTTAATACAATTGTGAATGGTTTTGCAACAGGAACCTCAATTCGTTGAATTGCTTGCCAAGTAACCAATCCATCAAAGATCCGAGGGTCGTCCTAAGAAGAATGTTAGATTATCTGATAGAGTATTCAACCTAATGCGGGCCGGTCATACAAATACTATCACATCACATGTTGATTTGTATGCGAAACATTATTATAATTTAATAATATCTTATTAATATTTTCATTTATGTGGAATTCACCTCATATTCTTTCATATTCGTTCTGAACAAGAAATATTCTAAATCCTGAGCCCATTTGAAAACATGTTTCGACACAAGCTCAATGCTTCCTCAGAAGGTACCGCATCTGCAACTCAAAGGCAAAATGAGGAAAATTTAAACTACTTTGCAAATCGGTATGTACTTAAAGTTCTGATATTGGTGAAATAACATATGTGAGTTTTGTTCAATGATGTTTTCTTGTAATGCCTATCGTGAGATATATTGTCAAAAACATGGTACATCACTTTCTCATCACAATGCTTTTATAGATGGTTTGTTTGTTATGTCATCCATTTATATATGCCTTCCTATTAGGTGCCTCATACGACGATATGGCCAATCCTACTACTCGAGCAATCAAAAGAAATCGGGATCGTCCACGGATAAGGCTAGATTTCACGATAGAGTCTTGATGTTATGCCTGATAATCATACATATGACTTCACGACAAATAGGTCTCCCCCATTTGTCGGAAAAAGTGAATAAGTAAATTTTCCACTACTTATAACATTCTATGGTAATAGAAAATTCTTTTGCACTTATAACACATGTTCCATTACAGGCAAAACTGTAAACACTCACCGACCAACAATTATCCTAGCACTTCACGTCGTTCAAATACACTTGGTTCAACCTCTACTCTTACTTGTCCAATTTTCGCTTGTTAACTTTGGATTTTGATAGTGGACGAAAATGACAATGATTACGATTACAATCCATTTCACGGTAAATACATTTCTCCTTTACCAAATCAATTAAATTAAACATGTCAATATAATACGACTCAATATTACTTAATGCGTAATAACGGTAAAGTTGTTTAAACAGTTCCCGAATCAGATGATGATTCCTCCTTAGACAATGAAGATATGTTGCCAACTTTTGCCTCTGCTGACAACTACGACAACAAGCGACATGGTAAGTTTTGGACTAAACACCGCTCAATAAAATTTCAAAGAAGTCTTATTTCCTTTGTTTGATTCTATATAATTTATAAAAGTCTCCTTTTCACTATTTTATTATTCCTCTTAACAGTTTATTGCGATTTGGGTGATGCACTTATTGAGTGTAGACATTGTAATGGGTTGATGTGGTATCAAGAAAGAATGGAAAAACATAGACATTCGCAAATCCAAAGTATACCTATATTGTGGAAATGGCAAGGTTCAACTTCCATTATTAAAACATCCTCCTATTGTTTTATCACATTTGTTGTTTGATAGAGATGCCAAAGATAGTAAAACTTTCAACAAAATTTGCGCACTTATAACATGATGTTTTCTTTTCGTCACTGGTGCAAAGTTGGACAACAAATTCAATAATGGTAGGACCACCAACAATCTGATTCAAGGTCAAACATGCCATCGAATAGGATCTCTTTTGCCTAACGAAGGACAACCACCTAAATTTGCATAACTTTACATATATGACACAGCGAAGTTACTAACAGGATGAATGGATTAAGGTATGCAAATATTCCTTTATAATGGCCCAATCAAGCTTATTTATGTTCTTTGCCTAATAACCAATTTTATTGTCATTATAGGAACCAAAACAACATTAAAAAAATTGTAGAGGATCTTTCTCGGATGTTGTATACACATAACATCCATGCCAAAAGTTTTCGGATGGCGAAGACTAAACCAAAGCAACATTCACGGTTTGAAGCTAAGATTAATTGCAAAGCAGAACTACGAGACGGTAGAGTTTACAATCAACCATTTGTTTGAGGTAGCTACTTTAATTGTGGGGGACATTGACACGGTGAAGAAAGGGCATCATTATGCAAAAACAGCGTGGGAAGGTGAAGCGTATTGATGAATTTCATGCTGGCTATTTTGCTTACCAATACCCTTTAATATTTCCATATGGAGAAGATGGTTATAGACCAAACTTTGCTCACGAGATCTTGACATATTTGATGACAATCCAATGAATAGACTTACAATTAGAGAATGGTTGGCTTTTCGATTACAAACAAGAGCTGCGAGGGTAAAACACTTCTATCTTCTAGGAGGTTATTTCAACAATTTTTGGTCGATGGTTACACCATGCTTGAAGGAGAGAGGTTACAATGGCTTCGAAACAACCAATCCAAACTTAGAGTCACAAAGTTTAACAACCTCACTGAAGAGGCAAACAACAAAGAAACATTTGGTTCTAGCACGGGAAAAAGAGTTATTTTACCATCATCTTATGTTGGTAGTCAAAGGTTTATGGATCAACTATACTACGATGGCATGGCCATATGTAGTAAAGTGGGGTTTCCAGATCTTTTTATTACATTCACATGTAATCCTAATTGGCCTAAAATTCAAAGAGCCCTTCATCCACTAAACTTAAAGCCTCATGATAGGCGGATATAATTTCTAGTATTCAAAATGAAGTTTGACAATCTCTTAGTAGCGTCACTAAAAAGGAATGTTAGGAAAGGTCCTCGCATGTAAGTGCATATTTTATGTTGCCTATTTATTTTAATTTTTATAACATATCAAAATTAAATCCATATACTAATTTTACAATTTCTACTCATCTCTTACAGACATGTACACAATTCAATTTCAGAAAAGAGGATTGCCACATGCTCACATACTTATTTTCTTGCATCCATCGAATAAATACCCAGAACCAAGTGATATTGACAAAATAATATCTGCTGAGGTACCAGATCCTTTACAAGATCCAAGATTATATGAGTTGGTTAAGAATAACATGCTACACGGACCTTGTGGTTTAGCTAACCCTAAATGCCCATGCATGAAAGATGGAAAGTGTACAAAGTATTATCCAAAAAAGTTTCAAGAAGTTACAATTGTTGATCAAGATGGATATCCAATGTATAGAAGGAGAAGTAATGGTCATACAATAGAAAAGAATGGTATCACATTTCATAGTGGTCATGTTGTTCCTCACACCCAAGTTTGTTATTGAGTATGAAGCTCATATCAACATGGGTGGTGCAACCAAAGTACTTCAATAAAATATCTCTTCAAGATATCAACAAGGGTTCGAGATAGAATATCCATTGTTATTGTTCCAAATAATAGTAGCAGAAGGTAATGTTGATGAAATCAAACAATACCTTGATTGTAGATATGTTTCTCAAGTGAAGTATGTTGGAGAATCTTTTCTTACTCAATTCATGGTAGGAAACCGGAAGTTGAGAGGTTATTTTTCACATGGAAGGAGAGAATTCGGTATATTTCAAAGATCATGAACAAATGGGTAATGTGCTACTAAAGGCAAGTGTTGAGTCTATGTTTACGGCATGGTTCGTAGCTAATGCACAATATGAGGAAGCTAGATTATTGACATATGGGCGGTTTATTTCAAAATTTGTTTATGTCAAGAAAACAAGGTGTTTGAAACCTAGGAAGCAGGGTACCAATAGGGCGGTTAGTTTGGGTGCCTCCTACAGGAGAATTATATTACATGAGGATGTTGCTAAGTAAAAAGGGTCCAACAAGTTATGATGATCTAAAACAATTGATGGTTATAAACATCCAAGTTTTAGAAGCATGTTTTGCAATGGGATTTCTACAAGATGATAGAGAGTTTATAGAAGCAATAAGAGGCTTATGATTGGGGATCGGTGTATTTTTATGTTTTATTACAATGTTGATATCGACTTCTAGATCGACCGAACATGTTTGGCGTAACACTTGGAGGTTATTAGCGATGGTATTCTTTATGACCAAAGAAGATTGTCAAATAATACGGTACAATTACTATCTATTTGAAAACATAAACAATTAACCTAATACATACACTTATTTGACATTATTTGTTACTTTTTACCATGTTTTTATGCGAATTGTTACTATGTGATGAAGAAATCAGTGACTTTATTAGAAATAGAAAAACAACTTCAAAAAGCAGGAGAAGTTTGAAAGAGTTTAGACCAATGCCCTATCCAAATGATTATGTGCTTGATTTTCTTGGAAATAGGTTGATATATGATGAATGGAAATATGATGTTTCACAAAAGGACATTTATGCAACTTTATTCAATCTTTATGGTACTTTTAGACACTAATATAAAATTTATTGACTTTTTAATTTGGTGATTGTTGACCTTAGGACATAGGAACTCATTACATACATAAGTAACATACTAGGTGAAAACTTAATAAAGCAATACCATGGAACCCTTCTGAGAAAACTTACGGTGATTGTTGTTCCTAACTATTATATACATAAGTAACTCATTCTGAAACCCTTTTCATACTCAATTATTATTAACAAGAAAACTTAATAAAACAATACCATACTAGACTGAAAAAATAGCAGCTATAACACTACTAAATCAGACATACATGGAGTTTGGCTTTAGCAGTACAAAAGTAATAGCATAACAAGATTCATTACATTTAGAGTTAACTCAAGTCTAGAAGTTAACACCTTTACTAAAGTCTGTAACTTATAGTTCTACATTAGATTTAAGCAACAAGATAACAAAGTTACATTAATATGATATAAAGACAAACATTACACAACTTAATACTAATGATATTTAGTACCCAAAATCTAAGCATAGAATTTCAAGAATACAAAATGCATGATAAGCCACCAAACCACATGATCATAAATTCCCAAACTCCACAAAATAAAACATACGAGCGACTTCTACGAAGTCAAGCTCCACAAACATTCGGTGCGGAGGGTTCGTTCACGGTGCACATCAATACATCACCGGCCAAGTTTTCATCCTTTGCAAATACATACCACGACTTCCCAATATACATCTCCAAGCAGTTCCTCTTAGAAGTCAATATCGACAATCATATGACTTCATACACTCCTCATCTATTAGTTCTATATATCTTTGTTAAGACAACAAAACACATTCAACTACCTTTCTTGGAAAATCTTGTAGTAAATTGATTGTTAGAAATGAATATTTGTTCTAATCAACAACATGAAAACACGTACAAACAAACTTACAAATACATTGCTTCAGCTATTTTGGCGGACTTTATCTTAACCTCCCAGTATAGTCTCGGCATTGTTGAAACCATCATCGAACTCATCATCAAAAGCGAGCAAGAAACACAAATAACGATGTTGTCAATGACATGCGAAACATCTAAAATTGCAATCGGAATAATACAATAAGCGGGTTTCATTTTAACGAACATAAAATCCGTCCTCCACGAAGAGTCATCCGTATAATGAAACACAACATCCACGAATTAGCATTTGTATGAAGCTCGACATCCAATGCGGAAAGATGAATGAGCGAAACATTAAAAATAAAGCAACCTACGGAATCGGAGGATAAGGCGATTGCATTGGAGGCCATTGTTGTGAAGGAGAGATTCTGGTGATTTCGTTTAAAAGAACATGAGAATAACTTTTGAAGGAATGAAAGCTGTTCGGAGGCATTTAAATAGAGTGTTTATTTCATTCACATAACTCTTGGTGGGACCGGTGTTCAAGGCTGCAAGCAATGTTAACTTGGAATACCAACCAAAATATCATGCGTGAATTCATGTCTAAACAGTAATGATAAACATAGAGTACTTATTATTATTCTACTGCTATGTCATAAAGTATTTAGACTTAATCATTTACATTTAATTAATTTTTTTATTAAATAAATTAGAGTTTACCTACTATATGCATGTTTTATATGTTTCCCTTATAGAAGATAATTTTTTTATACATTATATTTGTTAGCTTCCTACATTTCATGAATGACTCAATCGATATTATATAAACACTTAGGTATATATAATTTTTTGTAACTCAAATGAATGCAATTTTTTTTATATATTATAATTGACACATACCTAAAGCATGTTTTTTATTTTTATAAATATTATATGCAATTATCTTATTGCATTTAACATTAAGATTCTTGTTTTCGGATGAACAACTACATATCTTCAATGAAATTATGGAATTTGTGGTTGCACAAAATGGAGGGTATTTTTTATATGGTTACGGTGGGCGGTAAGACTTTTATGTGGAAAACACTTTCGGTGGCTTTGAGATCAAATCATGACATTGTCTTGAGTGTTGCGTCAAGTGGGATTGCAAGTCTACTTTTACGGGTGGAAGAACAACACATTCAAGGTTCAAAATTCTTGTTCCTTGTCTTGAGTCATCAATTTGTGACATTGCCAAAAATCCAATCTTCTTTGGGTTTATTGCAAATAACAAAATTGATTATTTGGGATGAGGCTCCTATGGCTAACAAGTTCTGCTTTGAAGCTCTTGACAAGTCTTTGAAAGATATCATGGGTAATGGTGAGGTTGTTTGTGACAAGATTTTTGGAGGCAAGGTAGTTGTGTTTGGTGGAGATTTTTGTGATTCTACCGTTGTACCAAGAGGAAGTAGGTCTGATATAGTACATTCAACAATTAATGCTTCCTATATTTGGGACCATTGCAAGGTTCTAACACTCACCAAAAATATGTGTTTGCAAACTGGATCACAAAATAATAATGAGGAAGACATTGAAAATTTTCAAAATGGATTTTACAAGTGGGAGATGGTAAAATATCGAACCTAATGATGGATATGTTGATATTACTATTCCACGAATTAATTCTTTACGATTATTTGGACCCAATTGAGAAGATTACAAGCACTTACCCAAATCTCATTGAACATTTCAAGGATTCAAATTATCTACAAAGTCGAGCTATTTTAGCTTCAACAATAGAGTTTGTTGATGAGATTAACGACTACATTACAAATCTACTATCGATGTGGTCTTTAAGGAGGTCTTCCACAATGTTGTGTAGGTAAAGTTTCTTACTCTTTATATGTTTCATTTTATATTTATCTACTGTTTCTCTACAAATTCTACTAGTATTATTATTTTCCATAAGATTACCCAATATACAAATTTACAAATTTGAAATTTCTATTACCATCGGAATGGAACAATATTTCCATCTCCATGAAATACACAATATGGGGATGATTACTTTCAAGCGAAACAACATTTCTTCGTCTATGTTATTCTTTTTGTTAGGCATTATTTGGACCTAAATTTGTAATGTCTTCTTTATTTTGATTTCTAATTACTATTTTCTTTTTTTTTAACTTACATTTCATTTCATTGTAATTTTTTTTGTGACTAATTATTGATCCTATAATTTTAATGTTTACTTTAATTTGATTTCTATTTACAATTATATTCTAATTTCTACCTTACATTTTATTTTATTGCAAATATTAAAAAAAAATTTAATTAAAAATAAACGTACCCATGCGGACGCACGGGTCTTCGACTAGTTAAAAATAAAATCATTCAATATAATTGCAGGGAAGATTAAAATAACATTAGAATTTCATAATTGACATTGATAGATATTGTAACGCCCCGTTTTAATTAATATTATATTATATTAATATTTTCGAGTTACCGATCGATATTTATTTTGCGACGAGAATATTTATATTAATCGATATATCTGTTAATATATTTGGCGACGTTTTGATTCGGTCCGATTTTTATTTCCGTTCGGTTCGGTAATATATTATTCGGACCGATATTTAATTCCCCGGAATCATTTTAATTAATTGAGTTAATAATATTATTAGATATTATTAAGGTATTAATTAATAAAAATAAGTTAGGGGTGTGAGGATTAATTGTGTAGAATTGGGTTTACACCCTAGGCTTACTAGTAGAAACAACATAAAACCATTTTTCCTCTTTTCTTTCCATTCCAACACCAAAAAGCCAACTTAGAAACATAGAGGTTTTGGGCGGAAGAAGAAGAGCAAGAGCATCAAGAGAGGAAGCTATGGTTGGAAGTGGTAGAGAAATCAAGAAGCTTTGCAAGAACAAGATAAGGTAAGGGGTTTGATTCTCCACTTCCTATAGTTAGGGTTTGATAGGTATATTGTGAAATTGGGATGAAAATTGATGTTGTGGTTTATGAGTGTATGTGTGATTGTTGAAATAACTTAGAAAGGTTGAGTTAGGAGTATGGATTGTGGGTGTTTCATTGCTAGCTTGTAGGAACTAGAAGTTACAAAAATGGAAATAAGCGTATAACAAAGAAAACCGGAAAAACCTGCTGAAGAAGCGAGTGGGAGAAGATGAATTAGGGGAAAAAGGGCAAGGGAGGCGCCCACCTCACTTGAGGGGCGACCATCCCACCCTCTAGGGCGCCCGCCTCCATCTCTTTGGAGCCACAGGACGTCCGTCCAGCACAGGGGGTTGTGCCATTTTCGTTTTATGTTTTCGTATTTTGGAACTTACATTTTACGCATAATTCTTCTGCATAATTTTGCATTTTGTTTCTTTCCATTTCCTTAAATTCTTATACTACTAGTTAGTATTAATAAAATATAATTAGGACATAAGTTAGCGATTAAATTTAGAACCGATTATGTTCCGACTTCCGATTTGGTAAATTCGACGGCCGACAAGTTGCTTGAATTCAACGAAAATTGACGTGCTAGCTAAGTTCGGCGTGTAGAGCGTAGTGGTGAGGTTAGTTTTTCAAAACTACGAGTTTTCTGGCTTGACCGAAATAGGCCAAATTACGGTTAAATTGAATCGGATTGCGTTTTAGTAGATTTAAGACACGTATGGACAATCGATTGCGATGTTGTGATTATGATTAATGTCGGTTATTAGGAATGGCTTTCCGATGATTATTGATGTTTGACTATTATTCCGTATTTGGAATTTGGTGAGTAAATTGATAATGATGTGGTGTGATTAAACATGATGTTTGCGGCGGTGTATTTATTAACGAATGCTTGATGATATGCGATGCGATGATATGTTTATCTTGATGTGGATGAATATGGCGATGTGGACTTTATGTCAATTTTGATGGCGATGATGATGTTTATGTTGTGTTGTTTTTATTGTCGAGTCACATACATTGATTAGCGGCGAGGGCTTTTATGCCAGCGACGATGGGCTTTATGCCAAATGTTCCTAATTATGGACAAGCGACATGTACCACATGCATAACATAGTTGTGTCTCATGGAGTCGGTTATGTTTGAGTTTGAGTTGTTTGGCGTTGGGTTTTAATTGATGGATTATGTGGAATTGCGATGATATATGATGTTTTGTTTGGTGATGATCTTTATGATGAACATGAAATGAATATGACGTGATAATTTCATGATAACTATCGATGAATATAAATGATGAGTTTTGTGATGATTTGAATTTAATGAAATGCGTAATGCAAATATGATGTGATGATGTTTGTGACGATGGACTCTTATGCCAAAAGCGACGATGGGCTTTAGCCAATTTGTGATGATTTTGTTTATGTTGTGTTGTTATATTTGATTGGCCTGAAAACTATGGCAACCATGATGGGAGTTATACTCAAAGTTTTGTTGCTTATGTTATTAGCATTGTTTGATGTTGTTGTTTATGATTTCCGTGTTGATTAATGGCGTATTGACTTGTGATGATTTGGTGGTGATGAAAGTTTATGTGTTGTTGTGATGATTTATGTCAATGAGGTTATGGCGATAAAGTGTTGACTATACACATTAGAATGACGATCAAAGTAAGTGAGATTTGGATATGTGTTGGAATGCACTTATTAACCTATATCTTTTATGATTCTAAAACTATATATATATATATATATATATATATATATATATATATATATATATATATATATGCCTTTAATTATATGTTTTAGGTATCTCACCTTTACTTGTTTCACCGTTACCTTTATCTTGGTAACGTGCGAGGTTATGAAGAGCGGAGTTTATAGGCTGCTTTATTAGTCGGTCGGTGTCGCTCGTCATAGCACTTTCGGGAATATTTATGTTGTCTTGTTGTTGTTCTTTTGTTGTTATTCCTTTTGTGAATAAGAATTATACTTTATGAAAATATGATTTGATGAGGAGGTTTAATAAAGAAGGTGTTTTTGATTTCTAAGATTCAATTTATGATTTAGGATGCTATGTATCAAGATTAATACTAAAGCAAAGCTTTAAAGTGATTTGGTTTGAAGGTGTGGCCTCAATATTGAATTTATGAAATTTTAAATTACTGCTTTTACTTATAAAACCTTGGTAATATTGGGGTGAATAGGATATCTTGATGTATTCAACAATATGCCATCGGACATTACAAGCAAGACATTAGACATTACACAAGCATCCAATTGTTGTGTTGATGTTGACATAAGCTTTAAATCAATACGCATGGTTGTATTTCAACAGTCTATGTTGAAATGCGGTTTCTTGAGATGACTCTTGGTCCATGTGGGAGTATATCTTTTTCCGTTAGACATAATCCTTACAGTACAAAAACATGAAAATTTAAAGCATAGTTAGTGACTATTATAACATGTCTCTCAATTTTGACTTAATCAATTTAGTAGGCCAACTTTGAGATGCTAGTGAAATATCTTAATTGCATATTCTCATTCAAAGTTCCAACACTCATTGTTATCTTTTGAAATTATTTTGCAAAGTATTACAGAACAAATCACAGTTGGTAATCATATAATTAAATTTTTTGCTTATAATTTTTAATATCTTGATTTGCCTTGATTGATAAAGACTTAGGTGAAGAAGTTGGGCATGACTTTGGGCCTAAGCCAAAAGTGTGGAGGTTTATACTAGAAGAAGTGGCAAAGGAATAAAGGAATATATTGTAGGAGTTTATTACGATAAAATAGGGAGGAGAGAGAGAGAGAATAATTATAGGAGTTGTTACTATAATTAATGAGTTTGTTACTATAAAATAGGGAAGGAGGAGAGAAATAATTAGCTAAGTTTATGACTATAAAATAGGGAGGAAATAAGGTATCTAGGTATTCTATTTTTGGTTTGAGAATCACCGTCTTGGTGAGGAAGCCTTCTGCGTGTAGGGGCTGATAGATATTCTCTGTCGGTTTGTTATTTTCATCACCGTTACTTCTTTGTAATTGTTCGTCCGTAATAATACAATTACAACATTCTTTACTATTCTATTCATATATTCATTGTTCACTCATATAATCATATAAGAACCCATCAATTGGTGCGACCTACGAATTCGAACCCGTGACCCGTGAGATTGTTCATGACAAGGATGGGTGACAATTAAAGCTTTGGAAACACGGATGGAGAGTGTGACAACAACGTTGCAAGTGGCTCTACAAATGCAACAACACGCTCGTGATGCAACAACAAACTTGATTTTAAACGAATTGAGCAAGCGATAGGTCGGAAGAGAGTGACTCGGGAGGATGACACCTCATTGGTCATTCATCACAGGCGTGTCTCGCCTTTCGGGAAGAAGGTGAGGCTTCCGGTGTTTGAAGGTGAGGACCACTTGCGTGGATTACGCCGGAGAGTTACTGATGTGCAAACACTCCGGATAAGATGCGTGTGAAGTTGTCCCGTTTGAGCATGAAGGGTTCAACAATACATTGGTTTAACTTATTACTAGAAGCAGAGGATGACTTCTCTTGGGAAAAAGCGAAGAAGGCCTTAATGCGCATTATGGCGGGCAGAAAACTGTTTGAAGAATTGTCCGCTACGTCATCGGAAGCGTGGAGGAGTTTGTGGAAGCTTTTGAGCTTCTATCGTCACAAGTGGGTCGATTACGGAGGAACAATATTTGGGTTATTTCATGGTGGTTTAAAACCACGGATCGATCGAGTTCAAACATTGAATCCTATTACTAGGATGCAAATGATGAGGATGGCTAAAGATGTTGAAGGTGGCGAAGAAGAAGATGATGATGGGAGCGACATTATGGGAAGAAGAAGGCATTTATGATTACGGGGGCGAAGAGATTGGGATGGATCCTCACCCAAATATCGTAATGGGTCAAATTCTAACCCTAAAGATATGACCCGATCAACTAATGGGTTGGTCCAACCCGACTCAAAAGGTTCGGTGGGTTCCATGCAAAATTCCTCCTCATCGTTGCGTTCAACAGAAAGAAAATGGAAAACGATCGTCGCGCTAATTTTTCGGCGATGGAAAGGGGTTCACGTGCCTGATAATGAGATGGAGGAGAGAGCTAAAGGGTTATGTTTCGGTGTGGCGGGAAGTATCACCCTACTCTTCAAATTCCTGAAAGATCAATAAGGTTTTGATTTTGGGAGACGACGAGAGTCTAAATGAGGAAGGCGGATCGTATCCATGGAGGCTCGAGAATTACGAGGCGGAGAGGAAGAGGAAGCGGAGTGTAAGTTCATTGGGGTGTTGGGAAGCATGGGTGAGTATCAAACTATGAAATTTGAAGGTAAATTAGGGATGTTGATGTGGTTGTTTTAGTGGATAGTGGAGCTAGCCACAATTTTATTCTCTTAAAATCACTTCTTTGCTTTAGGCTTCCAAGTCACTCATATGGTATGCAAAGAGCATTAAGTTGGGAGATGGACATATGGTGTTTTCTCAATGGGTGTGTGAAGGAGTTAGTATAAATTTGGGTCCAATGGTGATAGTGGCGGATGCTTTGGTTTTGGATTTAGAAATGGATGTAGTCTTGGGGTTTCATGGTTGTGTACTCTAGGGAAGGTGGTGATGGATTGGAAGGCTCTCTATGAAATTTTGGCATAAAGATGAGCTAGTAATATTACAAGGGAGGGAGGAAACAAGAGCAGGAAGGTTTCCTTAACAATTTCTTGGAAGATAGACATGAGAGAAGGGGTGAAGTGTGGAGTTGGTCAAAAGGTGAAAAGTTAGATGGTACATAAAAAAATCAAGAAGAGCTGAAAACTATGTTGAGTCAATTTAGAGCATATTCCAAGAATGCATAAAGCTTCCTCCCAAGAGGTCTCAAGTGCATCAAATCAAGTTGTTCTCGGATCATATACCGTTAAGTGAGGCCATATAGGTACCCATCATCAAAAGAAGAAATTGAAGGCAAGTGTCGAGATTACTAGAAGCGGTGTGATTCGTCCTAGTATGAGCGTGTTTTCAAGCCACTGTATCTTGGTTAAGAAGAAAGATGGAAGTTGGAGGATATGTGTGGACTATAGAGCTCTCAACAAGGCTCTGATGCCGGATAAGTACCCTATTCCCATAGTAGAAGGCGCTTGATGAGTTATTTGGAGCCACAATTTTTCTAAAATTGATTTAAAATCTGTTATCATCAAATTAGAGTAGCGAGATGAGGACATCCACAAAACCACTTTTAGAACTCATAATGGACATTATGAATACTTAGTAATTCCATTTGGGTTGATGAATGCCCAACAACATTTGAGGCCACTATGAATGACATTTTAGACCATTTATGAGGAAATTAGTATTAGTTTTCTTTGATGATATCCTAGTCTATAGTAAGAATATGTCGATCATGAGAACCATCTAAAGCAAGTCTTGTTGTTTTAATGTCCAATTGTTTTGTTGCTAATCAATCTAAGTGCAAGTTTGGTTGCCAACAAATAGACTACTTGGGACATATAATTTACAGCGGGGTGTCGATAGACCACGAGAAGATTAGATGTATAGTGGATTGGCTCGAACCCAAAATGTAAAAGTGCGTGGATTTTGGGTCTTCTTGGATATTACATAAAGTTCATCAGGGATTATGGAAAATTGGCCAAACCTTTGACGGAAAGGACAAAGAAAGAAAATTTTAAGTGGGGTCCAGAAGCCTCTGCGGCTTTCAGCCAACTGAAGACAATCATGACCACCACTCCTGTATTAGCTCGCCTAATTTTTCCTACCCTTTAAAGTGGAATGTGATGCAGTAGGAAGGGTATCGGGCGATTTTATGCAAAATAGGCAGCTGTAGCTTTTTGACAAGGCTTTGTCGATGGCAATTTATTAAAATACATGTATGAAAAAGCTTATGGCATTAGTATTATCTATCTGACTTGGAGACATTATCTCTTGGGAAGAAATTCAACGTGTTTTACGACACAAGCTTGAAACACTTCCAACAAAAATTTCCTCACCGGATCAACAATGTTGGTTAGCTAAGTTGCTTGTGAAGGAGATTGTCAGACTCCATGGTATTCCTACTTCTATTATCAGTGATAGAGACCCCTTGTTTGTGAGTCATTTTTGGATGGAATTGTTCAAGTTACAAGGTACCAAATTAAAGATGAGCTCTACCTACCACGAGGCGATGGGCAAACAGGTGTTAATAGATGCTTGGAGAGTTATCTAAGGTGTTTTGCATCAGAACAGCCGAAGTCCTGATCTCACTGGCTTCCCTGGGCCGAATATTGGTATAACACTACTTTTCATGTTTCTATTTGGAAGACACCTTTTGAAGTGGTGTATGGAAGACTACCTCCCAGCTTGTTAAGATTTTTAAGCAACGAGACAAAGGTGGTTGTTGTGGCTTTGGAGTTAAGTGAAAGGGATGAGGCTTTCAAAAGGTCGATTTTTGTATTTTCAGAAAAATGATTTTTTTCTGAAAAAATCGACTTTTTATATTTTCGATAAAAATCAATTTTTTACAAATCAACTTTTTCTTCGCCATAAAATTGCTTTTATAAATCAACTTTGTACAAATTGCTTTTTACAAATCAACTTTGTATTTTCGACAAAAATCGGTTTTCTCGGATATATCGACTTTTTATATTTTCAAAAAATTGCTTTTGTATTTTCGCCAAAAATCGGTTTTTCTCGATTATATCAACTTTTTATGTTTTGAAAAAACATCGGTTTATTTTGAAAAGTCGACATTTATTTTTGCGATAAAAAATCGGTCGTTTTTCCGGAAAAATCAATTTTTTATATTTTTGAAAAGAAATTATTTTTTTTAAGTCGGTTTTTAAATTTTCAACAAAAAATCAAATTTTTTGGATAAAAAATCGTTTTTTTCTCGGAAATATGGACTTTTTATATTTTCGACAAATAATCGGTTTGTTTTTTGAAAAAGTCGGCTTTGTATATTTTTGAAAATAAATCAATTTTTTTGAAAAAGTCGATTTTTTATATTTTCGAAAAAAATCGATTTGTTTTTGAAAAAGTCGACTTATTATATTTTCGACAAAAAATCAGTTTGTTTTTGAAAAAGTCGACTTTTTGAATTTTCGAAAATAGATCGATTTGTTTTTGAAAAAGTTGACTTTTAATATTTTCGACAAAAAATTGGTTTATTTTTGAGAAAGTCGACTTTTTATATTTTCGAAAATAAATCGATTTTTTTTGAAAAGTCGACTTTTATATTTTCGACAAAAAACCGGTTTGTTTTGAAAAAGTCGATTTTATATTTTCGAAAAAAGTTTTGTTTTTCCGAAAAAATCTAAAATTTTATTTTTTAAAAAATGACTTTTCTTATTTTAAAAAAATGCACCTTTTTATATTTTCAGGAAAAAAAAAACTTTTATTCTTTTTTCAACAAAAAAAAAATCATTTTTTTAACGAAAAAGTCGACTTTCCATATTTTCGGAATAATTGATTATTTTAATTTCTAAAAAAATAAAGTGAGTTTTTAATTGTTTTAAAAATATTTTTATTTTCAAAATAAAATTAATTTCAAACGATTTTGTTTCTAACAAATTATAATTTAGGCCCTTTACTTAGGGCCCAAAATACCAAAATATGAGGTTTAAAAATGGGGCCCAAAAATTTTCTTTTCGTGAGGGCTTAAATAAAGAGGGTCATATAAGGGGCTTAATTGTTAGGACTTTGTAATTTAGGGCCTTTTGACTTCTACCTCCTCTATCCGACAACAAGAAATAGTCATGAAATCTTCAATATAATATGAAAATGGATGATATTGTAAGCAAAAGAAATCTCTCAAGGTGAATAGCGATGGGTGAATTCGACAAGTGAGCGGAAATATCGAAGTAATATAAAAGATTGTCGAACCACGAGACCAATGTCAACCCTCATAACCTATCGTTACTTTGTAAAGCTAAGGCTAATGAATAATTAGATTTGAGGAAACTAAAACTAAAATTGAAATAAATGGACTTGGGAAATAATACTAAAAGCGAGGTCGGAATATGATTTTCGCGTTCGTGAAGGACTAATAAGCAGTACTAATTACGACTATAACCTAGTTAGTAGAATATACTAACTTAAAGACTCACCTCACGCTCTCGTGATATTAACTAAAGTCATACTTCCTAATCCCAGATTTTACTCTCGCTCGGTTAACTAAGAAATATATTTTGTAATCCATAATATCTTAAATGTATCTAAAGCGCTCTCATGTATTTAGATTTGTTGCATAATTTCCACTATCAGGTTCGATCCCCACTCGTAGTGCCGACTCAACCTTAATTGATTTCTCACTCTCGTGACAAAATCATGTTAAATAACCTCTCACTCTCATGACAAAGCTATTTAAATTAGATTTGGAAATTAAAACCAAAACATAATTCTAATCATAAATTCACACTATATTATTTTCTCACAGTCTGTTGGTAACAACGATCCTCATACCGGACTCTAAACTATTTAGCTAAACATGGAATCAAATGAAAGCGACATAAACATAGTAAATATAATTAATGACAACATGCTTAAACAATTATAGAATGCGATAATAAGAATAGCAATGATGATAATAATAATAAAGCGGTAAAGTGAAGAACACATAAATGCGAGATAATGGAAACAAAGAAAACTCGATTGAAATACATAAATTAAAAGATAGAAATAAATCCTAAAACTAACTTGGTAATAGTCCCCGATGTGAGAACTATTACTTCTACATTATAAGAAAAAGCTATGAATGAAAAATGATGGAAAATGGGCGAGAAAGGAAGAGAGTAGTTTATGTAAAATGAGTACAACAATCATTTATAGACTTGAAGGTGGCTTGAAAGTAGGCGTGAGAGATTCTCTCCTCGGTTGCCTCCGTGAAATCGCTACAAGCTGTTGAAGAGGGTGTTCGTCGCGTTTCTTAGAGAGGAAGGCTTCTTCAAACTTGTCGCGACCGTTGGGGCTTGGTGGAGGTGTAGCAGGTCGTTACACATTTGCTTGTTGAGGAATCTCGCCTGTAGCAATGTGACGTTGCAACTTGGCTTGAGAGGGTGTGACGACCATTACACTTTGTTGGGTTGGTGAAGCGCGTTGGGATGAGCCTTTGATGCTTAATCTTATTTATTTATTTTCCAAAGTCTTTTTACTTGTGATGCACCCCTATTTTACCATACCCCTGCAATTGCATAATTGTATTTCTTTTGTAGATTTTAAATACGATTTTTTCGACTTTTCTCGACTTTCTTCGCATGCCTTGTAAACATCAAATTCACGAAAACATAGAAAATCTTGGCATAATCTGAATAAAGAGCAACATAATTAAAATAAAATAGAGATATAATCTATGTAAATCGAGCCAAATATACGATACATTTTCGTGTTATCAATAACATGCTATCCGAAAATACCTGACAACAACGTTATCAATAACACGCTATCCATAAAATACACAACAACAAACATAATCAAGCCCAATTAGAAGCTCAAAGTTCATTCAAACAAAGCTTTGATCCTCTCATTTGGAACATTTTTAAGCAAAGACAAGCATGGTTTTAGTTTTAACATGATATTTTGGTGCTATGGATAATTCATGTGCAATGTGGCTTCTCCATGTGGTCGATTTTAACTTCTCACACTATATAATGAGGAAAACTCACAATTTTATATATTCAAATTCATTCTCACTCTCAAAATATTCCTTATTCTCTTCTTGACTTTGGCGTTATAGTTCTAACCTACATGTCAACCCCTGTCATGCCAAAACTTGCTCTACCGACCTAAGATCCCATCTCATTGTCTCACCGATCATTTTTATTCTAAAGCGAAACAAGATTAATTCGAGTTTGTATGATATATTAGAATGATGATTTTTAGGGTGTTCAAGCGAACCAACCCAATAGAAAATCTCAAACCAAACTAAATCGAAACCGCATTTGGTGGGATGTATTTGGGTCATTTTTAACAAAACCACACATTCAATTCGATTTGCGGTTTGCATTTTGCAAACCGAACTAAACCGAATCAAACCGTATGAAGTTACAACCTAAATTTTACTTAACTCACATCCAACTTAAACCTAACCATAATATACACATCTTACGATTATGAACAATTTTCTCATTCTTACACTTATGGTTTCATTCTGCCTCCTCAAGTCTCATAGCATTATTATGCATTCTTTGTCATACATCTCTTATCTTCTTCTCTAATCTACTACTCTATATTTTATTTTTGGCTTAATTGTAATTTTGGTCCCATTATTCATTTTTTATTTTGGTCCTCTATTTTAAAATCAAGATTTTAGTCCTCTTATTTTAGTTTTGAGGATTTGAGTCCCAACCAAATTTGAAGGCTATTTTTAATGACATAACACATACATTGATGACGTGTCGGTCTGCAATTCAATAGCAAATTATTCAATAAAACTATTTTTATTTAAGATTTGTGTGGAACATGTCATCAATGTGAGCTCAATGTCGTTAAAATTGCCTTCAAATTAGAAGACTAAAATCCTCAAAAACTAAAATAAAGGGACTAAAATTCGGTTTTAAATAGAGGACAAACTCAAAAATGGATAATAGGGGAACAAAATTGTAATTAATCATTATTTTCTTATTTTTTGTAAAATTTCTCTCTTTCAATTTTTTTTTTATCGCAATCTTCTCTAATCTCTTATTTCTTATGTTACTTCTTCTTCATCGTGAATCTATCTCTTCTATTTTTTATTATAATATTTTTGATATTATTTTATGCTATTATTTTATGTTTATTATTCCATTTTTATCAATCGATTTTTACATATTAAATGAAAAGTTGTTGTCCAAATATGATAAATTTTATTGTTATTTGGTAGTGTATGAATGACTATATACAAAGTTATATTATCATCAATATATGTATGTATGACTCAATAATATATTTGTAAAAAACAAAATGAACGAATCAAACCGCATTGGTTTGGTTTGTTTTAAAGTCAATTGAACCAAACAAAACCGCGTGTTTTTTCTCTATGGTTTAGATGATTTTAGCATCAAAACCGCTCAAACCGCATCTCAAACACCTCTAATGATTTTGACAATACTTAATTCATATACATGATAATTTTGGTCATTAAAATCTTCAAACTTTGAAAAAATTTAAAATAATTTTTTTAATCTCTCGGTTTGACTGACGTGTATATTTTAATTTTTTATAGATAAATTATATGTAAAGACAAATAAAGCAACATATAAATTAAAAAACTAAATATGCACTTTTGGTCCTCTAATTTAAAATTACGAAGTTTATGGCCCAAATTTAAAAGTCTAAGTTTTGGTCCCGAGTTTCTGAGTTGAGATTTTTGCGGTCCTCCAAATTTGTGAGTTTGATGACTTGCAAGAGATTTTTAGTCATGTCATACATTCTAAAATTAAATAATTTGATATTATTTATAAAAACATTAAAAATTCTTATTTTTATATTAAAAAATATGTTAAATATATTAAAAACATATTATTTTAATATAAAATAATAATTTAATGTTTTAAAATAATATCAAATTATTAATTTTAAATGTATGACGTATTAAAATCTCTATCAATCAACACGGCTAGGCTACACCATCGACTTTTAACTAGGGACCTTGCTTCAATTTAAAGAAGGCAAAAGTGCGTTCTTTCGATTAAAATACATATTTTCAAATATATTATGATAATTTAGGCGAGCAAGGATTGTGCGGGAAGAAAGATGTTCCTCTCTTCATCTTCACTGTGCCTTTAAGAAAATTTTGTTCCACATCCTCATCTCTGCAAGAGAACATACTTCCTTTTAGAGTGTTGAACAAGACAAATCACGGTATCACCAAATATCAAGTGCAAATTGAATCCTATGTATAATTATAAAAACAATTATTTCTACCTATTATTTTTAAATTTTTATATACAATCAATAATATATTTATCAATAATAATTTCAATTTTTATATAAATTTCAACCAATATTATATTTTAATTGTTTTTATATAAACTTCAATCAATAGTATATTTTAAATTTTTTTATAAAAGTAAAAAATATAACATATTAAAAACAATAAAAAAATATACATATAAAAGATTTTTTTAACTTATATGTAAAAGGTAATGAAGGACACGTGATAGCCTCTATAGCACATAAAGAAGAACGAGTAACGCTGTTGCTGACAAATATACAATCAAATAGGTAGTAGCATTTTTATTGAAGATGTGAATGAATTAAAGGTAAAAATCAAAACAATCCGACCTACCAGTTCGAACCAGTGACCTAAGTTTCCGTTGAACAACTACAGTCCTCCGCTCTACCAACTGAGCTAAGGTCGGATGTGGCAAATATATCAAACTAATTTATTTACTCATTTCCTTAAAAGTATGGAGTCATCTAGTATTATGCTGTTGCTTCAGAATTTGTTTTATTTTTCTAAAATAATAACTCTTCTACCATGATATATCATAAAAGATGGATTTTGCTATATACTAACTACCCAAGAAAAGAATGAAGAAGACACTACATGTATATCTTTAGGCACTTTTTTCATTTTTTTCTTAAACTTTTGAAGTAAGAATTCATGTTTTTTATTATTCTTCCACAATGATTAACTCATTAGTTAAAAAAAAACGTTTTAAAATTATTATTATTTTAATTTAATTTTCAATGCATCCCTACTTATTTATTTATTTATAATTTAATTTTCAATGCACCACTATTTATTTACGTGTACTATCTAATTAATTTATATGCACTTAAATATACTATCGAATTAATTGTAATCGTTAGATTATAAATATTGTTTAACTTTTATTTCAATCATAATAAACAATTATATCTAAAGTGATATATGTGGATGATTGAGAGTCACTAATACTATAAAACATTTAGAGTTAATTGTGATAGTTAGATTTTAAATATTGTGTAAACTTGCAAACCAACCTAGAATTAGCACTTTCAAGGCTAAGAGATTGTTGCAATAAACTTTTCCATGTAAGATTTCATTTAAAAAGCAATTATTCACGTGGATTTTTAACCTATCTCATAACTTTTTTGTACACCACGTAAATTTTCTAAAATACTCTAAAAATCGAAAATATACTTTCGATTACACCTATATCATGAAAATCATGTTAAATAGGGTTGGTTGTAAAATGGATGTATACTTCGTTTTTAAATTATATGTAATTTTAAATAAAGCGTGTATGTGAGACCAAATTGAAATAAATTCTTAATATATTTATTTAGTTTGCTAGAAAATATATTTCCGATTTTCACCCAAATATTTCAAAATATGGTACAGAGAAAATAAACTTCGGTTTCTAGGAACATTTTGGAGTTTTCATGGGGGTGCTCCACCATGGGTGGGTTAAGAAATCCACTTATTCACATCCATTGTGTGATGAACTAGCCTGAGATTGCAATAGTGAGGCGTTATCCTAACGTAGCGAGGGTTACATGTGAAAATGTTCCTTTAAAGTAAAAGTTGTGTTGTTGGTGAAATCCTTTTGCCACTAATCTGCTTTGTATTTGTTTTTGTGCAATCGAACTATGTTTTATCCTAAAACCGCTTATAGCCAATGGCATGTTTGTTGGGAGGTACTTGAGTCTCGAGACAAGTGTGATTCTTCACCAAGGCTTGTTTCATCCATGGTTGATGACCATTTGGGATCTTTGAGAGGTTGGTTCCCATTCAATTAATAATAGAGTTGGGTGTAGTCTAGGTTAAACAATATCATATTTTCTCATAGTGGACATGATATGAATGTTATTAGGATGTAGAAATGGTATATTCATAGGAGGAGGACTATGTGTTTAAAGAAGAAGAAGCTTGAGATTAGTATCATCTTGTAGATATGGATTTGTGAAGTAGGTTGTGTAGAAGAAACACATAGGGTAGATCAGCGCATTGGTATGAACTTTGGAAGAGATCCGTCGGAGGTGTAGTGGTAGGTAAAGACGATTTTTAGGAGTTATAGGAGATAATGGTTTAAGAGAAAGGTTTGAAGAAGTTGAAGTGGAAGAATAACCAATATGTAGGTTAGGCATCTTAGGTGAAATATTAAATGGTGAGAAGTAGGCGGGAGTAGGTTGTAAATATAGACTTTAGGATGAGGTTAATCGGGATGGGAAACCTTGCTTCATTATATAACATGTGTTGGAAATGTAAATCCTACCAACTAGGCATTTGTAGCCTTTGTGGTTAGAAGAATATCCTAGGAAAATGCACTTTGAGAGTGGAAATTGAACTTGTGAGGTGACTAGGGTCTTAGATGTGGATAGCATGAACATCCAAAAGCCTTGAGAAATTTATAATCGGGAATCTTGTTGTATTTCATACTTGCATTCTATTTATTAGATAAGGCTTTGCGAAGATAGACATGTTCCCAAAATTGAGAATTTTTTATCCTACCCCGCAACCTTCCACATACTGAATTTTCTAAAATACTCCTCAAAATTGAAGTGTATTTACGTGCGCACCACCATGATAAAATATATATCAAATCTAAAATTTACTTGATTACTGTCAGAAATTGGAATTCGCTTTTAATAAAATCCGAAACTTCATTGCATTGATTAACATAGACATACATATAATTCATAACATAAAATTAGCAAATACATTTAGTAGTTAAACATAAATCAAACATTACAAATCAATATTGGTGGACGTTGCAACATCCTCATAATATCATCATGGGTTCTTGATAAAGTCGCGTCTAGCTCGATCCATTTTCTCCGTAAAACTTTCATAAGTAAA
>CM038794.1:75251952-75701416 GCA_021764765.1 Vicia sativa | reverse complement strand
TCAAGTATCACACTTTCCGCATAGAACTCTACCAAAATAAATACCTCGCCATTGGCCAGTATTTACTTCGAAATGGATACATCCTCGCGTTTTACAAGCGAAACATTCTGTAGCTTCGTCCGTAAGCTTTCGTGACGGACAACGGGACAAAATTTACCGACCATAATTTTTGAAGTTTCGTCGCAAGGTTAGGTACAAAGAAACACTTCACTTCATTCGAGCATCCACAGACCAATGACCAAGTCGAAGCCGCTAACAGGGTCCTCTTACGGGGCTCGAGCGGTGGCTAGGTGAAGCCAAAAGAGATGGGTCGAAGAGCTGCCGCGACATGTTGTGGGCTACCGCTGACCCCGCATTCAACCACCGGAGTCGCCTTTCCAGATTGGCGTGCGGAGCGAGGCGGTCGTCCTCGTGGAAATCGGGGACGCCAGTGGCGTACCAAATTCCCTCTAGACGAGGAGATTAATGACGAAGCGCTACGTGAGGAGCTGGACTTGGTCGACAAAATCCGAGCGACGACCCTACAGAGGCACTTTGAAGCGACAAATTACTGTACGACACCAAAGTCATCAGCGAGGAATTTGAATCGGCCCTAGTCCTGCTTGAAGAATCAAAAAAGAATCCCGAGAAGTTGGCCGCCAACTAGGAGGGCCCTCTTTGCGTCGGTAAAGCGTGCGAGGGCATATTATTTAGAAAATCTGGCTGGAGTAAAACTCCTCGACCTTGGGCGCTATGAAGCTAAAACAATACACAACTAAGTCCCCAGTCACGTCCCGGGAACTTGGTGGTGATGAGTCACCTCCGGTGGGGCCGCTCGGCGTGGGCATGAGAATGGTACTAGTGCACACCGAACTTAAATGCCACGAGATGGTTCCTCGAAAATTCATTAGAGCCTCTACACGCAGCGGAAACCTTGACCAAGACCCGCGGCGATGAAGTACCTAAGGTAGGGCCTTGCGGCTCGCGATGGGCAGTCCACACCCAAATCCGGAAGCGCCAAGCGACTATGGCCTCGCTTAGCGGCCTCAGGACCACCTCTTTGTGCACGCCAAGAAAAAATAAGAAGGTCGAGCATACAAAAACAAATCATATCGAGCATGTGAAAAAAGCGACATAACGAGAAAAAAACATCAAATATCAAAAATTCGGCCACCTAGGTCGACAAAACGTGCGTAAATAGGCTCATGAGGCCCGCATCAATGTGTGTGAGGGTTCGGCCGATAAAATTCAAACAAATCAAAATAAAACAGTATGTGGGCCAAATATGACAAGGACACGCATGTCCATCAAAATACCAAAAATAAGCTTCTAAACCTCGGCGGGCTTTGCACTTATATCGACCACTGATTGGAAGGACCGATCCAGCAGTCACGCGAGGTTGACCACAGGGTTGACTACCTGTATTTTGAGGACAGCTTGGTCAAACCCAAAATAGGGTGCTTCCACAGTATCATCCTCAAGCACCTGAATCTTGTCGATTAGATCCTTCCTCGAAGAGAGAACCTGCTCATCGACAAATTCTTCCTCAGCTGGGACCACCAGCTCCTCGAGGTTCTCTATGGTGAAGGGGTCCACCTACAACCTCAGCTTGTTCAGCTCCTTGGTCAGTTGCACATGCCTATCATGTTTCCCCCGAAGCTTTATAAGCTCATTGTAATATTCCACGTTTTGGGTCTCCAATTCATACATTCGGGCACGAGCCTCGTCGAGGGTAGCTTTGGAGGAGGCGACATCATCGTTCAATGTTAGCATAGTCTCAAGCACCCTCATGAAAGCATCCACATCGGTATTGAGGTCTTGCTTTCGAGTCTTCTTGTCGCACGAGAGGATGACCTCCCTTTCGACCGTGCACCCCAGTTCACATTTTCAAAATTTGTCGGTTTCCATAGCAGTCGGCAAGAAGATCTCCCGACAACAATCGATATCCACAGGACACCACTCTAGATGCTCCCCATTGTCCTCTTCAGGGCTCGGGGAGAAGACACGAGGAAGGGTAGATTGACCACTTGGCCATCTTTCCTCGTTTTCTCCTGTAATTGATGTTGCGGTCTTTGGCTAGACCACGTCGACTTTTGCCTCGAACTTGACATGCACTCCCCCATATCGCCATTCGAGCTCCAAACAAAAATAACGCAAGTTAAGCGGATGCACAATCGAGAATAGCGGCGACCGCCAGGTCCCCAAGTACCTAGGGTTCCATCATTATGCGCATCCGGTGGACAATCGGCGAGGGCATGGTGTTAATATATCGGCATTTCAATCTCCCGTGATCATCGGAGGACATTTCCTCGATCCATGCAGATGGCGGCGAAAACCTTTAACATAATTAGCGACAAATGCGAAGTTGATCCTGCATGTCCAATTTCTCATGCCTCACGAAATAAATCGGCTCCGGTTGTAGTGTTTTCTATCACTCGGTAGAACCTCGTATTTGCACCTTTTGCCACCTTTCATCGACCTCCACAAACTGATAAAGGCGTTATACCCCAAAATTTGCCCTCCTACTTCTCAAGACAATATGCTACTCCATACTCAAGGATTCCACAAGGGTTGATCAGATAAACCCTCTCCTAAGCAATCAATCCAAACTAGGGTTTTTCTCTTCTCAAGTCAAAATGGATTTCTAATGCTTCATGGTCATCATTACCTCATCATCGCAGCAGTTACCATGTCAAGTTTCAAGCCCTACAAGTCAAAGTTGCTCATCCAGTTGCTCAGATGGTTGAAAATCAGTTGTATTGGACAAAAAGTCAACTATGGTCAACCTACACTCAAACTTCATCATTTTTTGTCAACATCAATATTTTGAAGTGATATTCATCATTTGATCAAGGGTTTATCATGATTCATCAAGAAAAGTCAAGATCTGATTAAAAGTCAAAGTTTCTAAATTAGGGTTTTTTAGACAAAAGTCAACAGAACTTTGACCAAGCATAACTTTCACATACTTTATCAGGAATTTTCCCACCAAAGCTCATTCTAAAGAGAAATCAATTCTCTACAACTTCATGTCTCACAAGCTTGGGCCAAAAATGCTTCATTTGGAAGTTATGGATCAAAACATTACAGGTCCTTTTTAAAAGTCAACAAAAAGTCATCTTTTTGCAGAGAAGTGTTAATGAGCATGGAAACTTCAATGAAGATGAAACCAAAAGGGATGTTTAGAAGACATCTTGATATTTCTAAAAATTCCAAGAACACCCAAAAATGTTAAAAATTGAGCAAGATACAAGTTGTGCAAGTTGAGCATTTTTGAGGAGGTGCATGAAGAAAAATACCTAGCAAAAGCAAATATTTTTCAAATGGGCCTAAGAGTTTATGATTCAAACTTGATTATAAGATTATCCATGACTTTTATACCTCATGCCACGCCTCTTGTCCTTTTTATTTATTTATTTTTGAATTAAATGGCTTAAATTCAAATTTAATTAAATAAAATTCAAGGAGGATTATTAATAGAAGGTGAGCTTGATTTGTGCATGTCTTGAGGACCAAGGAAGCCTAGAAGAGCTGTCAATTTCATGCAAGAAGATTAAGGGAAAGATTGATCAAAATTTGGAAAGATTTCATACAAATTTCCAATCAAATATTCTCCCTTTAAAGAATATATTTTCTCTTACAGTTTTGACCTATTTCTACTCCTCTATATATACTTAACACCTTCACAAGACAAAGGGACGATTTTCCAGCCTCTTACACGAAACCCTTGCCTCCGCAAAGAACCCTAAATTCTCCAAAAATTCAAGAGAACTTGCAAACTCGGTTTCAAAGTTCCAGCCTCTTTCAATCAGTTCCAAGCACATAAACATGTTCCTGAGGTATTGTAGGGTAGGTATATGCCCAGAACCATGGCCATAACACGTTGAATTATGCCATACATACACCTCCGTTTGCATATTTTTCATGAATTTGTATTCTGCTTTTTATCGTGTTTTAATTGAAACTAACAATTCTAACGTGTTCCTAAGGTTCATCGGAAGCGAGTTAGATTGATCGTGTAAAGCTTTTTGGCTTAATCATGAAATGCCATTGTTAGGGCTCATAAAGCTGTGAAGCTCACGTATCCATGGTTCTGATCGTTTCAGGGGCAAGATAATGCAACCATTAGATTCGTAGCATCCTAATTAGTGGATCTGGGTTATTTTGGTTTGCATTTTCATTGATTTTTGTAGGTTGATGATTGAAGGCGACCGAGAGAAGATGACGGTTTTCTCTCTCGGTAGCCTCGACAAAGTCTAATTTACGGGTTTCGAGTATCATCTCAGGCTCGAGCTTACGGGCGTTCCAACACTGATTCTCCAGGCTCGACTTGGACATCCCGGACACTAAGCTCAACTTGGACCCTCGGCAATCTCCGAGCTCCGACACGGACCCTCAGAAGTTTCACCTTGAGCTCCGACACGGATGCCCAGTCGCCACTCACGGAAGGCTTGACTTCTGTGCCAATTCAATCGGAATCTACGATGGAAACCCCTTTAATTATTTTATTTTTACATTTATTTTCTTATTTTCCTTTTTTAATTATTTCAATTAATTAATTAGTAATTAGGTTAAACAATTAGCTTAATTAGGATTAATTTCACAAATAATTTTCTCCATGTTTTTTTAATTAATTAATTTAATTAGATTGATTTAGGTTAATAATTTAAATTAAATTTCTTTTATTAATTAAAATCAATTAGAACTAATATTTTTACATTAAAATCAATCTCCAAAAATACCAAAAATATTTTCCTTTTTGCAGTTAGGGTTTAGGTATTCACTTAGATAATTTTTCTTCTATTTTATTTCTTTTTGCATTTAAATTCTAGAAAGGATGTATAGGTCGCAAAGTTTTTATTCTGTAATAGCGTAGATTTACATTTCTGCCTTTACTTTCGCACCTCCTATTATGTATCTGCCCCAAAGCCATGTAATAGCGTAGGACATTTACTTTCCCTCACTTTACATTTCCGCAATTTATTTTCCCTTTTATTAGCTAGTAATGGCGTGTATGGCAAGACAAAAATCAACATAGATCACTTCTAATAACCAAGATAAAATATCTGAATACAACACATTCTTCACACATGCACCCCCTTAGGGTATCATCTCTTGTTGTCTTACGAATAATGGTCATGTCCCTCAAACGTGGGGATATCTTAGCCGCATTGCCTACAAATATCATCATAGTCCTTGATTAAAGATCATAGTCCCTCGTTGACCCTCGATGTTGCCTACGAATACATGATCTAGTCCCTCGGTTGTTGCCTACGAAAAGTGATTATTGTCCCTACAAACATGCTAAGATGTCCTTGCAAGTTTCCTTCTATGACCATCGATGTCCCTTCGAATGTCCTTTTACATCCAATGAATAAGATTACCTACCAACTAATAGTACGGATAGCCTTAGTCTAAAGGAAAGAAAAATACACATAAGCGGCCGATTACGGTAGGTAATAAGACTCTTTGCTTGCTCCAATCAATTCAAAATACTTTTACACCTCACACTTTTTCAAAATCTTTTTCAAACACTTTGTATACATTCAGCGTGAATCATTACAAAGTCTTTTCCAAAACAAAACATTTCGGACACTTATTATACATTCCGGTGTGAATCATTCTGGTCAAGCGAAATGCCTTTTCAAAAACATTTTCAAACACACACACAAAAGCAACTAAAGTGAGATAAGCAATTAGGCAGTAGATAACTACGGATGGAAAGAGTGCTAATACCTTCCCTTTTCATAACTTCCTCCATACTCGAGAATCTAACGAAAGTCTTTTCTGTTCTTTTTGCCTTCCGTAATTGGATAAAAGAAAAGTCGACTCTTGCTATCCGCAACATTTACGATAAAATGCAAAACAAACAAGTCAGTTCTCCACCGTGTTCTGAAATGGCGACTCTCTGGAATACCCTAAAGAGAGGTTACCTTAAGGTCTAGATCACTTTAATTGTTTGACTTGTATGCTTTACTTTTAAGGGTTTCTTGGGTATTATACTTGTGGGGGATTCTACACCCTGATCCAGGTTTCCTTAGGTAAGTAGCAATGAATCGTCGCGACCGTTAGGCGTATACCGAAACGGTCAAAATGATGGCTACGTTAGTGCGACACTTTGGAAGACCTGATGTTCCTCATGTTTAGTTGAGGAAAGTATTTGGCGTCTGTGTGGTGTCATTAGCACTAACTCAACTATTAGAACCCTAATTAACCCAACTTTTAGAACCCTATTATAGGATAGGTTGAACCCACTTAAACTCTGGTAAGGTAGACATCATGACATCATAATATCATAACATCATGTCATCATGTCATCATGTCATTTCTAACTATTTCAAGGACCTATCGATTTATCTTTGCTCTGTTTTGTAGGAGTTATGGCTTCCAGGAAGATTATCCGAATCAACTTAGTGGGTATACCTAACTTTCAAAATTAGGTTCGAAGTTCCGATCCTTTCAGTTCATCAAAAGACATGGTTATCACCTTGACTTGGTTATCTCGGTTTGAAGAAGATATGATGCACGTCATATTCCAGTTCTTCGATCTGAAACATCACTGCTTTACATTCCCAGATTACTAGTTGGTTCCTACATTGGAAGAGTTCTCTAAGCTACTCGGGATACCTATCCTTGATCAGATACCATTCACCGGTTCAAAAAAAGCTCTGAAATACGAAGACATCGCATCAACGTTACATCTAAAGCGATCAAACATAGAAGCTAATTGGGAAACAAGAAACAGAGTTAAGGGTTTGCTTGCTAAGTTCCTGATAAAGAAAGCACGAGAATTCCTAAAGGATATGAGTTTCCATCCATTCGAAGGCGTTTTGGCCTTGCTAATCTACGGCTGTTGTTTCCTAATCGGATCGGTTCATGATAGCGCCATCAAATATTCCTCACTTGTAATCTAGTGCCTACCTTACTTGGGGATATTCTGCATTCTCTCTACACTCATACTATCAAAAGACAAGGAACTCTCATGTGTTGCATACCGTTACTTTCCAGGTGGTTTATTTCGCACCTTCTCGTCGATGTGAAAAGAGCGAGCAAAGATTGAAGTGGTCTCAAGGTTGATGTCTCTCTCATTCAGGATATTCGTTGGTGTCTTCTTTCTCAAAAGGACTTCACTTTCATTGAGCGTTGTGGGGAATTCCCTAATGTACCACTCCTTGGCATAAGGGGATGTATCACTTACAATCATTCTCTAGCTCTACATCAGTTTGGTTATGCTCGGAGAGATGGTCCTCATGATATGCTTCTTCAAGACATTGTGTTTGACTACGAAAATGATCTCCAGAACTACCGTCTAAGATTTGTACATGCTTAGGGCATGGTGAAGAAGACTGATACCAAGACTTTGGGACACAAAAATTCCATTCCTTGGGAACCTTACCTCAAATGGGTGCGAGTTGGAGTTCAAACATGCTATAGGTGACGAACCCTATACCGTTCTCCATCCAAACATGCCTACTAATTTCGAAGACTTGAAGAGATCCTGGATTCAACTTAAAGAAGAAAGGGATACATTCGAAGCTCAGTGCTATGCAAGAGAGAAGAAGGTATTAGAGTTTACAAAGCTACTTAACGAGGAGCGAAGCATCAATACCTACTTCAACGCAAAGAGGAAGCGTCCATGGGAGACCTAAGCTCTAGGAATTTCTTTTTATTTGTTTAAACTTTCTTTTGTATTTGCTAAAGATAAACTAATAAAAAGTTTGTTCGTGCTTGTTTAATAAATTTAAATTCCTAAGGTCCTTGAAAACATTTCATTGTATAACATCACATATCATGGCATAACATTCCATAACAACAGGTACATTGAAGACCGATTTTCTTATTCTCCCGCTGTTTATTTCAGTAGAAATGGCTCTTGAACAGACTATAAAAGATCTCCAAGCTCAGAATGCTCAATTCTAGGAGATGTTCAACTTGGTCCAGGCAGGAAAGATCGAAGAAACTCATCACCGAAAGAAGAATAAGACCATTGGTATCCTCGACATGGGAAGAAATCACAAAGGTCCATCTATATGGTCGGGAGTTCGAACTCTCGGACAAGGCGGTAAAGCGGAAGAGTATCAGAACAATGAAGGAAGCCATCATGAGTCGAAAATGAAGAGAAGACTATGTGAGTGACGGTATCCTCCGGACAACGAAAATTACAAACAACTTGAAGACCGTCGAATCTTGTGGAAAATTTGAAAATGTTAAGTGAACTTTGATGATCCCGGTCTTGTTCTAGTGTGGTAATTCACTCAAATTCAAAGTTCCTACCTTTTCCAAGTATGATGGCATCTCTTGTCGAAGCTACATCTTAAGTCCTATGTTCAGAAGATCCATCATCATTGTCATACCCAAAATTTTCCCTCCATCTTCTCAAGATATTTCATACATCTGAGGATTACTCGAGGTTGTTGAGAGACAACTCTCTCTAGCAATCGACCCAAACTAGGGTTTGGCAATTCTCGAGATCAAGATGAGCTTCCAACATCTCCAATGGTCTTCACCTCCTCATATGCTTCAAGATTCTCCATGTCAAGTTTGAAGCCTTAGTCAAGTTTCCTCGATCGATTGCTTAGATGGTTGAAAATCGTTTGTATGGACAAAAAGTCAGCTGTGGTCAACATACTGAGTCAAACTTCATAATTTTTGGTCAACATCCTCATTTTGAAGTTATATTCATCATTTGATCAAGGTTGATCATGATTCATCAAGAAAACTCAAGATTTGCTCAAAATCAAACTTTCTAAATTAGGGTTTCAGATGAAAAGTCAATGAACTTTGGTGATCATAACTTCTTCATACTTTCTCAAATTTTTCACCACCTCTTGTTTTGAAGGAAATTCAATTCTCTACAACTTCATGTCTCACAAGAATGTCCAAAAATGCTTCATTTGAGAGGTATAGCTCAAAACATTACAAGTCATTTTCAAAGTCAACAAAAGTCAACTTTTTCTTTTGAAGATATATTGAGCATGGAAACTCCAATTGATATGAGACCAAAAGGTTGGTTAGAGGACTCTTAGAGCTTTCAAAAAGTCCAAGAACACTCAAAATGTGGAAAATTGAGCAAGATACACCATTCACAAGTTGGGATTTTGAAAGAGTGCACAAAGATGCTTCTAAAAATCAAAAATTTTGCAAATGGGCCTTTTCTTCATTCAAACTTGTTCCTTATACAATTAGGAATATCGACCCAATGCCACGAATTTTTATTTTATTTTCTATTTAATTTGGAATTTATTCATTTAAATACAAATTAAATTCAAAATAAAATATAAAATCAAAATTAATTGCAAACTTGATTTTTAATTCTTCCTTGGATCAATCAACTCATTAAAACCAGGTAATTTTCGAAATTGGATTGATATAGCAAGAATGGATTGAGAATTAATCAAAAATTTGAAGATTTGATTTTCTACAAAAATCAAATTTGATTAGCATTGATTATTGATCAAATCTTTCCAAAACAACTCAAATCCATCGGTATAAATGTACAATGCATACCTATCGAAGGACGGAAAAATTGCCCTAAGAACCTAAAAAATTTCAAAGAAACTTGAGAAAAAAGCAATTTGAATTACATTTTGCGGGCCAATTCAAGGAGTTTGAGGATTGAATAAGCATCCTCGGTCCGACTATTCAATCATCGCGTTAAACGTCGAAGTCGTCCTAGATCACGGTTTTATCAACATAACTTCAAATCGAATCCATACATACGATCATGATTAATGTGTTTGATTGCATATTTGTGTTGCTAATGATGTTTTAAGCACGCATAGTTTGATTTGAGTTTCGAGGCAAGAATCACGAGATGGTTAGGGTTTCTGTCCGTTTTAGGGTTTCACAAAATAGGAAAAATTGGACCATGAGACCTATACCAATGCATAGGAATGATCTCGAGGTCGAACCATGGTGTAAATTTATTTATATTATGTGTGCTTGCTTTTTGATTTTGCGAGTGCAGCGTCGAGCAATGGCGGCCTTTAGCTTTCAAAATTCAAATGAAACGATGAAGTTCTTGGCGGCGGAGCGAAGCAATGGAAGCGGCCGTAGCGTGTTGTAATCCACTCATTGACTTTCAAACAGCTTGCATACATGGCGTGGTGGTTAAGGCGTTCACGTGCATAGATGCTCTCCGGGTCATGAGTTCGATCCTCACGAGCACCGGATTTGGTTTTTCTTTACAAACTTGCATTTTTCATATTTTCTATTTTCTTAATTTTTATTTCCATGTTATTTTAATTTCTTTTCATATTTTATTTATGCATTAAAAATCATCAAAATATTTTTTCCTTTTACACTTATTTTCAGAAAATCTTTATTTAATTTAACAAATTAAAAAATACAATTTTGCATGCATATTTATTTTTATTCATAATTTTGCATTTAAATCACTTTTAATTAGTTTTTAATTACTAAATTGCATTCAAAAATCCCAAAAATTATTTTAGCATATTTATATTATTTCAGCATGTCATATTTTTCTTATTTAAAACTTGCATTTTCTAACATTTTTCTCTTCGATTCAATCCGTATTTTAGAGTTCTCGATTCTACTGGGTTGATCCGATTAGAGACGATTTTTCTTTATCATTTTATTTTTCTCCAACAATATGGCTACATGGGATGTAATAGTTTAAATTAGGCTTTTATTTTCCATGAAGTTTAAATTATGTATACGCCCCAAGCCATGTAATAGCGTGGACATTTACCTTTCGCATTTACCTCGCATTTAAATTTCACTTATAAGCTTGCTAGTAATTAGTATGTTAGGAATAAATTGAAGACATGCCCATTAATTTTCAAGAAATATACGATCAACACACTTAACTACCTTCCACCCAAGGTAATTCTCTCTCGTTGCCTTACAGAATTCAAAATGGTCAAATGTCCCTCGAGCGTAGAGGTATTCTACTTCATTGCCAAACAAATCATCATAGTCCTTCGATACAAAAGATCATAAGACCCACGATGTACTTCTCTGAATACATGATCTTGACCCCGATTATAGCCTCGAAAAATGATGATAGTCCTTGAATGTCTTGGATACTCCTACAGAGTTGCTTTCTGACCATCGATGTCCTCGAATGTCCGCTTACATCAGCAGATGGGTTTACCTACCAACTAATGGTATGGATGCGCTATTCTAAAGGAGCGATAAATAACCGCAACGACCAATTACGAGTAGGTAATAAGACTTTTAGTTGCTTGCTCAAATCAAAATACTTTCACCTCACACTTTTTCAAAGTTCAAACTTTTTTCAAAAGCGAAACATTTAGAACACTTTGTATACATTCCTACATGAATCATTACAAAGTCAAGCGAAAATACCTTTTAAAACATTTTTGTCAAACAAGAAAGCCTGATTTAAGTGATCTAAGAGCAACTAAGGCAAGTGGATAACTACGGATGGAAAAGTGCTAATGTAGGATTTCACAGATCTGCTGTTGCTTTATGTTTGACTTTGCTTTATCTTTAAGGAGTTGCTTGGGTATTATATTGTGAGGATCCACACACGGATCCAGGGTTTCCTTTTAGGTAAGTAGCAATAAATAAGTTTCTGTTAGTTAAATGATATCAAAATGGTCAACATTGGCTGTAAAGCGTGTTACCCCAAAATTTCCCTCCATTTACTCAAGAGATTTCATACATCTATACTCGAAAGTTCCTCAAGGTTGATCAGACAAACTCTCTCTGGGCAATCAACCCCAACTGGGTTTGGTATCTCGAGCCAAGATGGGCTTCCAACATCTCAATGGTCTTCATGCCTCCTCATATGCTTCAAAGATTCTCCATGTCCAGTTCGAGCTTCCTGGATCAAGTTTCCGAATGATTGCTCGGATGGTTGAAAATCGGTTTATTGGACAAAAAGTCAACTATGGTCAACTACGGTCAAACTTCATAATTTTTGGTCAACATCCTCATTTTGATTACATTCATCATTTGATCAAGGGTTGATCATGATTCATCAAGAAAACTCAAGATTTGCTCAAAGTCGAAACTTTCTAAATTAGGGTTTACAGATGAAAGTCAATGAACTTTGTTGATCATAACTTTCTCATACTTTCTCGAAATTTTCCACCACCTCTTGTTTTGAAGAAATTCAATTCTCTACAACTTCATGTCTCACAAGAATGTCAAAAATGCTTCATTTGAGAGGTATAGCTCAAAACATTACGGGTCATTTTCAAAGTCAACAAAAGTCAACTTTTGAATATATTGAGCATGGAAACTACAATTGAGATGAGACCAAAAGGTTGGTTAGAGGACTCTTAGAGCTTTCAAAAGTCCAATAACACTCAAAAATGTGGAAAATTGAGCAAGATACACCATTCACAAGTTGGGCCGATTTTGAAGGAATGCACAAGAGAGATACTTCAAAATCAATTTTTTTGCAAATGGGCTTGCTTTTCTTCATCAAACTTATTCCTCATACAATTAGGAATATCCAAGCCCAATGCCACAATTTTATTTATTTTTTCTATTTAATTTGGAATTATTCATTTAAATACAAATTAAATTTAAAAAATAAATATAAAATCAAATTAATTACAAAAGATTTTTATTCTTTCCTTGAGACCCAAGCAACTCACAAAGGCCAGCAAATTTGATTTGATCAATATGGCAAGATTGGTTGAAATTAATCAAATTTTGAAAATTTGATTTTAATACAAAAATCAAATTTGATTGCTTTGAATGTTGATTGATTAACTCCAAATATCCGGTATAAATATATGATGCACATACCTATCAAGAGAGAGCGGAAAAATTGGCTCAAGAACCCTAACCTAAAGTCAAAATTTGGTACTTGAGCAACTAATGACCATCGATCCGGTAGGTTTCAATTAGTTTGAGGATTCAACATATTCCTTGACATTTACCTAAGTGTAATAGCGTGGGACATTTACCTTCCGTACTTTACATTCGCATTTAATTTCCGCACCTATAAATTGCTAGTAATTAGGCGTGTATGGAAGATAATAATTGAACATAGCCCACTAATTTGCAAGATAAAATAGAAATCAACACTTCTTCACACAACACCCGCAGGGTAATTCTCTCTCGTTGCCTTCTGAATTCAAAATGGTCATGTCCCTCGAGCGTAGGGTATTCTGTACCGTTGCCTTCAAACAAATCATCATAGTCCCTATACAAAGATCATAAGACCCACGATGTCGCCTGAATACATGATCTTGACCCTCGATTGCATGCTACGAAAATGATGATAGTCCTTGAATGTGCTAGGATACTTCCTGAAGTTGCCTTCTGACCATCGATGTCCCCGAATGTCCGCTTACATCCAGAATGGAGCTACCTACTAACTAATGGTATGGCTAGCGCTATTCTAAAGGCGTAGAAATACGAAAACGACCATTACGAGTGGGTAATAAGTCTTTTAGTTGCCTCAAACAAATGCTTTTCACACCTCACTCTTTTTTTAAAGTTCAAACTCTTTTCAAAAAACATTTAGAACACTTTGTATACACTCCTACATGTCATTACAAAGTCAAAAAATGCCTTTTCAAAACATTTTTGTCAAACACACGAGAAAGCAATTTTTAAAGGTGATCTAGAGCAACTAAGAGCGTAGATAACTACGGATGGAAAGGGTGCTAATACCTTCCCTTTTCATAACCATTCTCCGAACTCGGAATCTAAGCGAAGGTCTTTTACGTACTTTTACCTTCCCTTAATTGGATAAAAATAAAAGTCGGTGGCGACTCTTGCTATCCTTTATTGCGATACAAAAATCTACAAAGTCGAGTTCAATGTTCACTGACACTTTGGATGTCTATTCTCTTCATTCCCAAGTTGAGGATAGTATTTGGCTTACCGTGGTGTAGGCGTAACTAAACTTTTAGAACCTTAATTGACTCATCTTGGCCATTAGAAGGTAGTGAGATGGTCGACTGAATTAATGAGGCAGGGGTTGGTTGATACTCGATGCTTTCGCTCATTGAGATCGTACTTTTGGGACATTTTTGATGCGACCACTTGATCGTATTGAATATAGCCTACGAGAAAGATCAATGATGTGAGATTCCTAGAACCGGTTACTTTTATGGGGCCAGGATGAACCAACTCAAACTTTTGGTGGGGTAATCACCTATACCTCATCTGAAGCCTTGAACCTAGGCTCATTGTGTGATTTGTTTGTGTGTGCCAAACATGACATCATGACATCATTTGCATTGCATATCATTTCTAACTATTTCAAGGACCTAGGGTTTATCTTTGCTCTTGTTTTGTAGGGATTATGGCTTCTAGAAAGACTATCGAATCAACTTCATGGGTATACCTTCTCGGCTCAAAAATTGGTTTGAAATTCCGACCATGCTCGGTTCATCAAAAGACATGGTTATCTACTTGATTTGGTTATCTCGGTTTTGAAGAAGATATGATGCATGTCTATTCGGTTCTTGATCGAAACACCATTGCTTTACATTCCCAGTTATCGGTTGGTTCCTACCTTGGAAGAGTTCTCTAAGCTACTTGGGGTACCTATTCTTGACCAAATGCCATTCACGGTCTAGAAAAGGTTCCTAAGTCTGACATCGCATCATGCTTACATCTTAGCGCTCGGACATTGAAGCCAATTGGGAAACTAGAAGTGGAGTTAAGGGTCTACTTTCCAAGTTCTTAATCAAGAAAGCAGAAATTCCTCAAAGTTATGAGTTTCCATGCATTTGAAGAACATTGTGGCCTTGCTAATCTATGGTTTGGTTCTATTCCCAACTTCGGATCAATTCATAGATGTCAATGCCATTAAGTTGTTTCTTACCCGCAATCCGTGCCTACTTTACTTGGAGACATCTACATTCTCTCCACACTCGTACTACTAAGAGACAAGGAACTCTCATGTGTTGCATACGTTACTTTCTAGGTGGTTTATTTCGCACCTTCCTCCATCGGTTTGAAGAATGAACAAAGGATGAAGTGGTCTCAAAGATTAATGTCACTCTCTCATTCAGATATCCGTTGGTCTTTTCTCTCAAAAGGACTTCACTTCATTGGCGTTGTGGAGAATTCCCTAATGTACCACTACTTGGTATAAGGGAGTATTACTTGACCCTTCTTTAGCTCTACGTCGGTTGGTTTTGCAGAAGGATGGTCCACATGATATGCTTCTCAAGATATTGTGTTCCTACAATCACGATCTCGGTGCAGGCGAAGGTTCATACGCTTGGGGCATGGTAAAGGAGGCGATACCAAGACTTTGGGGCACGAAACTCCATTCCTTGGGAACCTTACCTCAAATGGGTGTGAGCTCGAGCTCAAAACCTCATGATGCCATTCACTTTGTTCTACGGTAATTATGGAACTGTTGCTATGGGTGGCGTACCACTATCGTTCTCCATCGACATGCATGCCTCTTGATTTTGAAGACTTGAAGAGATCTGGATTCACTCAAGGAAAGGGATACCTTTGAAGCTCAGTGTTATCTGAGAAGAAAGTGTTAGAGTTGACCGCTACTTCACGAGGCGAAACATCAGCCCTACATCGGCACCAGGCGCCCATGGGAGACTTAGAGATTTAGGATTTATTTGTTTTCTTTTATTGTTTGAACTATCTCTTGTACTTAAAAGAAAAAGAATAATGAAAAGAGTACTAATAAATGTTTGTTCATTGCTTGTTTAACAAATTTAAATCTCTAAGGTCCTTGAAAACATTGCATTGCATTCGCATAAACATTGCATATCATAGCATAACATTGCATCACGGTACATTGAAGATTGGTTTTCTCATTTGCTCGCTATTTATTTTAGCGAAATGGCTCTTGAGCAGTCATCAAAGATCTTGGCTCGAGAATGCTCGGTTTAGGTAGATGTTCACGGTTTGGTCCAAGGCCAAGAAGATTTGAAGAAGCTCATCAGAAGAAAGAAGGTTGTTGCTTCTCCGGCATGGGTAGACTACAAGGAGGTCCTAAGTGGTTAGTCGAATTGAGCTCTCGAAGGAAGTGTCAAGAAGGAGGATGAGCAAAGTAACAAGGGTGATGGTGAAGGCGGTCGACTGAGCTTGAAAGAACTATGATGATAATACTCGATGAGGATGACAAGTACAAGACTTGAGGCGTCGAATCTTTGTGGAAAACACGAAGATGTCGGGGCTGAACTTTGATGACTGAGTCTTGTCCACAGTGTGTGATTCCTCCCAAGTTCAAAGTTCCTACTTTTGCTAAGTATGATGGCATGTCTTGCCCAAAGCTGCATTTGAAGTCCTATGTCGGAAGATCAATCCCACACATTGATGAGAAGTTGTGGATGCACTTATTTTCAAGAGTTTGTCGGAACCCGGTGAAGTATAGTAGTATCCGTACTTGGGTGACTTGGCGATGCTTTCTGAGACGGTATGAGTACAATCTTTGAATTGACACCTCGCATGCAACTACAAAGCATGTCTATGGGTCGTGATGAGAAGTTCAAGGGTATGCTCGAGAAATGGAGAGATCTAGCGAGCGAGTTCACCCCCTTGTCCAATAGGGAGTTGGTTGATATGTTCATAGGAACAGCAGCAGGCCCATTCTTCAATCATCGATTGGAAACTCTTGACCGGATTCACGGTGATACTTCTGACGGCGTATTGAAGGTGGTATCAAGTGGGAAGATTAGGATAGAGACATCTTCAAATTTGCGAAGAGATCTTTTGGTGGTAAGAAAGAAGCCAATCTTTGTGTATGGTCAGGAAAAGCAGAAGAAGACGACCGTGCTCAATCGTGGGGGCGGTTGTGATCTCGATCCTACATCGGCACAACCTCGTGAGGACAGCGTGCGTAACCGGGCAGCGAAGGCAGGTTCACGAAGATCAATATGCCTTTATGAAGCCTTGCAACACATGTTGAAAGCGGTGATTACCTTGAGGATCCTCCTCGAATGTCACACTTCCTCTCGAGATACAATCCTAATGCTAAGTGTGCTTACCATTCCAATAGCCGGGACATAGTCTTGATGATTGTTGGGCTCTGAAGAACAAGATTCAAGATATGATTGAAGCTAAGCAGATTGAGTTTGATCCTCTGTTGAGACTCGAATGTGATCAGCGCCTATGCTAATCATGACAAGGTTCCAATCTTTGTTGGTGTGATACTTATGTTTTCAACATAGATGACTTGACCATTCCTCGATATTGTTAAGAAGAATTTGTTGCAAAGGTGTCAACCGGGATGCCCAGTATATTTGGTGCCCATCCGGCACTGATGGTTGTGCTTGGTTGAGAAGGCGTGTTCGGTGCATGATGGATAACCGTGAGATACTATTTACGAAACCACTTGTCACGAGAGTGTGAAGAAATGTCTAAGTTGAAGATCGACAATGCAGCAAGCTGTACCATATGTGTGGGATACCTTGGGCGTAAGTGGAAAGTATGATTACATGGTGAAGTACCTTGTTCACGCTACAAGAATTCCTATTGAAGATGTTAAAGCGACGGATGGGGTGGCGATTTCGAAGACTATCTTGATGTTAACAATAAGGATTTCCTTTGCTAATTCAGTGCAGGTGGCACCTCTTATTACTTCTCCAAGACAGGTTCCATATTCCTCGACAAAGCTATTCCTTGGAACTATGGGTGATGTTTACTATCATGGCGTCAGCAAGACCCTCGACCATTGAAGATCTTACGATTTGAAGCTACCATTCGACATTGACAACATCACAGGATCAAGTAGGTGACCGAACGGAAGGGTATTCTCTCCGATATCTCTCCTCCAAAAGACATGCGACTCCGGCTCGCATTCGATTATTCAATCCTTCCCCAAGCTAGAGGAAAGAACGATGACTCATCCTCGACAAAAGTACCAAAATTCTTTGAAGACACCTCAAACAAGAAATGGAGAAGTACGAAGATTATCAAGAAGAGTGATTACAATGTTGTGGAGCAGTTAGGACAAACTCGTCCAAGATCTCATGCTTGCTGCTCTTGTGCTCTGAGGCTCATGCTAATGCCTTGGTGAAGTTTACGAAGAATGTTCATGTGCATGAGAACCTACCACTTGACAGTTTGAAGTTTGTATTGCTAGCACATACAACGGCCTAGAAGCCTACGATCTTGATTTGACTCTTTGGAAAGAAACACAACAAAGCCTTGCACATATCTGTTGAATGCAAGACTACATTGTCTCATGTCTTGGTGGATACGGTTACTGCTCTGAATATCCTCTAGAAGGCTTTTGATCGACTTGATGTCGAAGGGTTGGTTACGAGACCCGGTGACATTGTTGTGAGGCTTTTGATGGTTCTAAGAGCGATGCTTGGAGCTCACTCACTTTGTTAAAGTCGGTTCGGACTTTTGACTCCACCTTCTTTGTCATGGACATCCGTCCCTTACTCTTGCCTACTTGGGCGCCCTTGGATACATGGGTGATACCTCCTACACTGAGTGAAGCAGGTGAAGGGAAGGTTGTTCGATTATGTGGTGAAGAAGAGTATATGTCGATCATCTACAATCATTCCGATACCTCGAGATGGAGGAGAATTCTTTGAGACTCACATCAAGCTTTTGAAACAATGCCAGTCATGCACTGACTCTCTGTCCTCTCGAGGTTGTTAAGACTCGCCTAGGATGGCCTCATTGAAGGATGCTCGCTGCTCATTGAAGAAGTAGTACTATTTGGGGCCGGCTCCGATCTCCCTTTCAAATCCGACAAAGGTGGTTTAGGCTTCACCAAAGTCGGAAGATGATACGCCAGCGTCTTGCCAACTTCCTTTCCGCATCGGCCAGTGGAATCCATGCTATAGAAGGCGGCGACAACGACTTGACATCGGCAAGTGGATCTTCGACTCGGATCATGGGCTCGGCAATTGGAAGGCGAAGGCGTCATACCAATCTCCTTTAGTCGGGAGTAATTGCTCTTGTTTTGTTTTGCTTTTCGTATTTCTTTATGTTTGAACAATAAACTTTGAAAGCCTAGTGCCTTGCGGGGCATCATGGCTCGTTGCGAGGTTATTATCACATTGTTTGCATTTTCATTCAATAAATTCGTTGGACTTTTGCATTCAATTGTTTTTTTCTTTCTTTACTTTATCACCCCTAAAAGCTATGTGTTTCTTACACACACCCGTGATACAACTGCGAATCACTCGAATCTAGTTAATAACGGCTATGCTATTGCTAAATATGACTTCGATAATCCGATCTACCAAGAGAAGAAAGTGAGGAAGATTGTGAAGTGCGGGAGAACTTGCGGTGCTACTGACAAGAAGGGCGAGTTATCTGACCACGCGAAGAGCAAGTTGAGGTTGTGAATTTGAGTGCTTGGCGAGCAGAAAAGAGATCAAGATAGGAAGCGGGTCTTGAGCAGTGTTAAAGAAAGGTTGGTTCGGATGCTACGAGACTATATTGAGGTTTTGCTTGGTCATACGAAGACATGCACAGTTTTAGACATTGATATTGTGGTACAGATTGCCAACAAAGAAGGTTTCTCTCGATAAAAGCGAGAAGGTTAATCGATGCGTCTGAGATGTCGAGAAAATCAAAAGCGAAGTTGTAAACAGTTCAACGCGGTTTCTTAGTACTTCCTATCCACAATGGGTTGCGACGTGGTTCTGTGCCTAAGAAGGATGGCAAAATGCGAATGTGTGTGGATTACGGAGATGAACAAAGCGGTCAGAAAGATGATTTCCCACTTCCTCATATTGATGTTACGGTTGACAACACCGCTCGGCATAAGGTTTTCTCCTTCATGGATGGTTTCTCGGTTCAATCAGATAAAATGGCTCACGAAGACATGGAAGACTACTTTTGTTACGGTGGGGCACTACGCTACAAGGTTATGCGTTCGGATGAAAGCGGGTGCCACTTATCGTGCTATGGTGACATTATTTCATGACATGATTCATCACGAGATAGAGGTCTCGTCGGCGACATGATAGCTCGATCCGCAATGAAGAAGAACATCTTGATCATTTCGAAACTATTTGTGAGTTGAAGAAATGCAATGAGACTTAATCCTAACAAGTGCACTTTTGGAGTCGGATCAGGAAAACTCCTAGGGTTTGTTGTCGATTGGAAAAGGTATTGAGGTTGATCCGCCAAGGTTAAAGCTATTCGAGATGCCCGGCTCCATGAAGGAAGTCGGAGGTTTCTTGGGCGATTGAACTACATTGAGATTCATTGCACAGCTTCTACTTGTGAGCCAATCTTCAAGTTACTAAAGAAAGATCAAGTAGTGGAATGGAATGGCGATTGCGGATCGCTTTTGACAAAATCAAGGAGTACCCTACAATCCTCCATACGATGCCGCTGCCGAAGGAAGACCTCTTATCATGTACTTGATAGTCTAGAGAATTCAATGGGATGTGTGTTGGGGCAACATGGCCGAGTCAGTCGAAAAGAGCATGCAATATACTACCTTAGCAAAAGTTTACCGTGAAACAAGATACTCACATCGAGAAAACTTACAGCGCTTTAACTTGGGCTGCTTCATGGCTAAGGGCAGTATATGTTGACTCACTTTACCTTGTTGATTTCCAAGATGGATCCGATAAAATACATATTTGAGAAACCACTCTCTCGGGAAGAATAGCAAGATGGCAAATGATCTTGACGAATATGACATCGGTACACTTCTAGAAGCGATCAAAGGAAGTGTAGTAGCCGATCATTTGGCTCATCAAGCGTAGATGACTATCGATCTATGCGGTTAATTTCGGATGAAGATGTTTTACTAGTCTGATTGTGAAGAACCGGGGCCAGACGAAGGACACGAACAAGGATCCCGATGGACCATGGTCTTTGATGGAGCCTCAACGCACTTAGCAATGGCATTGGCGCCATCATTACATCCCTACGGAGACGCACGCCTTTCAGACTTATGTTTGGTTGCACTAACAACATGGCGAATCTGAAGCGTGCATCATGGGTATCAAAACTATTGACTTAGAATCAAGTTCTTACAAGTGTATGGAGACTCGACTTTGGTGATCGGTCGGATTAAGGCGAGTGGGATACGAAGCAGAATCTCATTCGTATCGAGGCATGTTACGAGTTTGATCCCTACTTGAAGAGATCACTTTCAATCACATTCCACGAGAAGAGAATCGGTTGCGAGCGTTGGCTACTATGTATCTATGTTCAAGTCGGATGGGACAACGAGGCTCCCGGATCATCATTGAAGTTTGTGAACCGGTATTGTTATGAGCTTGATCTGAAGAGAAACCTGGTACTCTGGCGTGAAGAGGTATCTTGAGACTCGGGAATATCCCGGGGGCATCATCAATGATAAAGTTCATGAGAAGATTTGCATCCAAATTCTTCCTCGACAACGACATCTTATACAAGCGCAACCACGACTTGTGCTTACTCATTGTGTAGACGAGAAAATAGATACGCATCATGGAAGAGTTACGAAGGCGCATTTGGTACCACTCCGTGGACACACCATGGCTAAGAAGATTTTGAGAGCAGTTACTATTGGTCTACCATGGGCGATTGTCACCTTCGCTCGATCTTGTCACAAATGCGGTTTATGCAGACAAAGTACGTACCTCGATTACCTACAGTTTAACTTCTCCTTGGCCTTTTGCAATGTGGGGCATTGACATGATCGGAGAAATCAAGCCCGACTTCCAATGGACATCGTTTCATCCTTGTGGCAATTGACTATTTCACCAAGTGGGTAGAAGCGACCTCGTTCGCATACATTACCAAGAATGTTGTGGCTCGTTTCATCAAGCATAATCTTATCATCGGTATGGCACTCCGAAAGGATTATCACGGATAGGTTCCAATCTCAACAATAAGATGATCACCGAACTACTGCAGCGATTCAAGATCAAGCATCCAACTCTTCTCCTTATCGGCCTAAGATGAATGGCGCGGTGGAAGCCGCCAACAAAACATTAAGAAGATTATCTGAGAAGATGTGACTTACACAAGATTGGCATGAGATGTTACCATTTGCTCTTCATGGTTATCCTTTCTACGAACATCAGAAAGGACCCCTTCTCTCTTGTTATGGGTATGGGCAGTCCTACCCATTGAGGTTGAGATACCCTCGACGAGAGTCCTCCAAGGCGAGAGTTAAGCGAAGGCGATTGGGTCCGGACTCGCCTTGACGGATTAACTTGATTGATGAGAAGCGACTGCGTCCATTTGCCATGGACGGATCTATCGAGCGAATGATCGAGCATTTAACAAGAAGGTCAAGCAAGAGTCTACCAAGTCGGTGATCTAGTAGTCAGCGCATCATTCTTCCACAACCGAGGGCAAATGGACTCCCACCATGAGGGACCATTTGTAGTCAAAATAGTGTTTTCGGCGGAGCTATGATACTTAGCACCATGGATGGTGAAGACTTCACACAATGAGCAGGACATAGTCAAAAATACTACGCATAAAGAGACCGCTAGGTCGGTGACCTAGCAAAAAGGGCATCTGGCGAACCAAAGGTTCGGGCAAAGTTAAGGATATATACAAAACATGTACACGTAGTCGAAAACACGAAAGGCGGCTTGGGCAAAAGGGTATCCGTGGGGCGAAAACCGAAAGGCGGTCTAGGCAAAGTTAGGGATTTAAGCGTACGACTATGTCTCTTCGGATCACCTTCAGACTACTATCGACATTCAAGATTCAAATGGCGAAGATCATTCCTCACTTTCTCTTTGACAAGGAGATGAGATAGTTGAAATATATGAGTACTAGCATAGTTGGAACTTAACGAGATTGTTTCCGATAGCTTTTACCTTTCTTGTGTACAAACTACTTGGCCATCATACCTTTCAAATAAGCATAGCTTCTTTCTCTTTACAATTTTGTTGTTGTCGTTTTGCAATAAGTCCAGCGTTTGTTTTGAATGACTATACGTTTGACAATAAGAATCTAATCACAAACATCTGACGGGCACAAAAGTAGTTACTACGGGCTCTAGGAATTGAGATGACGAAGGTCACCAAACATCCCCATGAGCATAATCCCATGAGATGTCACTCACTAAACCTCCCGGTAGGTATATATGTTAATCCACGGCGGTGATTCCACTCGAAAATGTTACATCGGTCTCACGGTAACACTTCATCCCCAGCTAAGATGTTTATCCCGCGGATATCTCTCAACAATTCTCCTTTTCTCGGCCGGTATTGGTCAGGACTAGAGAGAAAATCATCTCCTATTCGACGAGAGATTCAGCGGAGCTGACCGGTCTCAGGACCATCAAATGCTCTCCAGGTAAGATCCGCTCGAAATCCGATGGGCGCACTAATTCTTCCAGCGGGGTCTACATGCAAGATCCCCATGGACTTCCTCCCGGACTCTCCCAGTGGGGTCTATGTATGAGATCTCAACAGCAGGCTTCTCAATCTCTATTCCTCAACAATATCTAGGCCCAAGACTTGGTCGGATAGTGCATCGGAGGAATCCGGGATATCTTTCTTCTCCTTCAAAGCGGGGTTCTCACTACTCGATCCCAAGCGGTGAAATCCTCAAGCAGAACATCATCTTCTTCAAGATGGATATGTTTTGAAATACCACAACATCTATCATTCATACATTACTCATAAAGTCATAATTCATGCATATGTCATTCATATACATTGTCATGCATCATACTTTGCATAAGACTAACAAATATTCTATCAAAGTTTCTCTTGTTTTTTCTCCAGGTGAAAGTCACTTAAGCAATGGTCGGATTAAGCCCCGACAAGCGGAACCTATGAAGACCACCACAGTTGTCCTCAACAGTTGGTCGAATTAAGCCCGAATCCGGAAAAACTATCTGAAAGACCACTGTTTGTCCTCAAGCAGTGGTCGAGTTAAGCCCCAAATCGGCAGAGCTATAAAGAGCCTGGTTATCCTCACACACCAGTGTCGGCGAAGATATCGACTCTCTCTTATGCTCAGCCCAGCGGCTACAGTGCAGCGGCTCGGTTGCCTTGGATGGCATCTTAAGCCCGTCTCCGACTACTTGTCAACATTTCTTCGCCTTGAGAATCTTGCATATTTGGTTAAAATCAATACAAACCAATAACTTCAAAGATGAGCACGAAGTCTAACGACTCCTCGGGATGGCATCTTAAGCCCGTCTCCATGCTCCTTCGAGCGATTGCGAGCTAGCGTGGCTCATCCCGGTCGATCTTTCGGATGGCATCTTAAGCCCATCCCGTCAATTCTCCTTATCAACACCTCGAGTCTATCGACTCATCCCCAGTGATCTCTTCTCGAAATGGCATCCGTAAGCCCGTTCCGCATCATCCACCAGTCAGGTGCAAAGGTGTACTCGGTGTTGATCATCTTCTACCTTGGTCACGAAGGCAGGCGTGTCAATCTAACCTTCGGTACAAGAAGATTGAGCGAGGGGGGCAGTATCATACCCCAAATTTTCCCTCCATCTTCTCAAGATATTTCATACATCCATACTCGAGGATTCCTCGAGAGTTGATCGGACTCTCCCTAGACAATCAACCCAAACTAGGGTTTGGCAATTCTCGAATCAAGATGGACTTCCAACATCTCAATGGTCTTCATGCCTCCTCATATGCTTCAAAGATTCTCCATGTCAAGTTTCAAGCCTTCAAGTCAAGTTTCCTCGACGATTGCTCGGATGGTTGAAAATCGGTTGTATTGGACAAAAGTCAATGGTCAACATCTGATCAAACTTCATAATTTTGGTCAACATCCTCATTTTGAAGTTACATTCATCATTTGATCAAGGGTTGATCATGATTCATCAAGAAAACTCAAGATTTGCTCAAAAGTCGAACTTTCTAAATTAGGGTTTCAGATGAAAAGTCAAGCGAACTTTGGTGATCATAACTTCTTCATACTTTCTCGGAAATTTTTCCACCACCTCTTGTTTTGAAGGAAATTCAATTCTCTACAACTTCATGTCTCACAAGAATGTCCAAAAATGCTTCATTTGAGAGGTATGGCTCGAAAACATTCAGGTCATTTTCAAAGTCAACAAAAGTCAACTTTTTGTTTTGAAGATATATTGAGCATGGAAACTCAATTGAGATGAGACCAAAGAGTTGGTTAGAGGACTCTTAGAGCTTTCCAAAAGTCCAGAACACTCAAAAATGTGGAAAATTGAGCAAGATACACCATTCACAAGTTGGGATTTTGAAAAGATGCACCTGAAGATACTTCTAAAAATCAAAATTTTGCAAATGGGCTTACTTTTTCTTCATCAAACTTGTTCCTTATACAATTAGGAATATCCAAGCCCAATGCCACGAATTTTATTTATTTTCTATTTAATTTGGAATTTATTCATTTAAATACAAATTAAATTCAAAAATAAAGTATAAAATCAAAATTAATTGCAAAATTGATTTTATTTCTTCCTTGGGATCAATCAACTCATTAAAGCCAGCCAATTTTGAAATTGGATTGATATAGCAAGATTGGATTGAGAATTAATCAAAATTTGAAGATTTGATTTTCTACAAAAATCAAATTTGATTGGCATTGATTATTGATCAAATCTTTCCCAAAACAACTCCAATCCATCCGGTATAAATGTGATGCATACCTATCAAGAAAGGGCGAAAAATTGCCACAAGAACCTAAAAATTTTCAAAAAACTTGAGAAAAAAGCAATTTGAATTATTCATTTTGCGAGCGATTCAAGGAGTTTTGAGGTTGAATAAGCATCTCGAGGTCGAGGAAGCTATTCAATCATCGCGTTGAAGCGTCGAAATCGTCCTAGCGATCACGGTTTGTATCAACATAACTTCAATCGAATCCATACATCATCATGATTAATGTGTTTTGATTGCATATTTGTGTTGCTAATGATGTTTCTAAGCTTTACGCATAGTTTGATTTGAGTTTGGGGCAAGAATCACGAGATGCCATGGTTAGGGTTTCCTGTGCGTTTTAGGGTTTCACAAAATAGGAAAAATTGGACCATGAGACCTATACCAATGCATTGGAATGATCGAGGAATCGAACCATGGTTTTAAATTTATTTATATTATGTGTGCTTGCTTTTGATTTTGCAGTGCATGGCGTCGAGCAATGGCGGCGCTAGCTTTCAAAATTCAAATGAGAGCGATGAAGTTCTTGGCGGAGCGAAGCGATGGAAGAATGACGCGTGTTGTAATCCACTCATTCTTTCAAACACGCTTGCATACATGGCGTGGTGGTTAAAGTTCACTTGCATAGATGCTCTCCGGTCATGAGTTCGATCCTCACGGCACCGGTTTGTTTTCTTTTACAAACTTGCATATTTTCATATTTTCTATTTTCTATTTATTTTATTTCCATGTTATTTTAATTTCTTTTCATATTTTTATTTATGCATTAAAAATCATCAAAATATTTTTCCTTTTACACTTATTTTCAGAAAATCTTTATTTAATTTAACAAATTAAAAATACAATTTTGCATGCATATTTATTTTTATTCATAATTTTGCATTTAAATCACTTTTAATTAGTTTTAATTACTAAATTGCATTCAAAAATCCCAAAAATTATTTTACATATTTATATTATTTCCACATGTCATATTTTTCTTATTTTAAAACTTGCATTTTTCTAACATTTTTCTCTTATTCGATTCATCTCGTATTTTCGAGTTCTCGTTCTTTTAGGTTGATCAGATTGAGACGATTTTCTTTATCATTTTTTTTTCTCCAATAATGTATTGTCTATGGGATGTAATAGTTTAAATTAGGCTTTTATTTTCCATAAAGTTTAAATTATGTATACGCCCAAAGCCATGTAATAGCGTGGGACATTTACCTTTCCGCATTACCTTTCCGCATTTTAAATTTCCGCACCCTATAAACTGCTAGTAATTAGGCGTGTATGGCAAGATAAAATTGAACATAGCCATTAATTTTCAAGATAAAATACGAATCAACACTTCTTCACCACGCACCCCATAGGGTAATTCTCTCTCGTTGCCTTACAATTCAAAATGGTCATGTCCCTCGAGCGTAGGTATTCTAGCACCATTGCCTTCCAAACAAATCATCATAGTCCCTTCGATACAAAGATCATAAGACCCACGATGTAGCCTACGAATACATGATCTTGACCCTCGATTGTAGCCTACGAAAAATGATGATAGTCCTTGAATGTGCTAGGATACTTTCTACAAGTTGCTTTCATGACCATCCGATGTCCCTTCGAATGTCCGCTTACATCCAACGAATGGAGTTACCTACTAATGGTATGGATAACGCTATTCTAAAGGAGCGTAAATAACAGCGACCAATTACAGTAGGTAATAAGACTTTTAGTTGCTTGCTCAAATCAAATACTTTTCACACCTCACACTTTTTCAAAGTTCAAACTTTTTCAAAAGCGAAACATTTCGAACACTTTGTATACATTCCTACATGAATCATTACAAAGTCAAGCGAAATGCCTTTTCAAAACATTTTGTCAAACACACGAGAAAGCACAATTTTAAGTGATCTAAGAGCAACTAAGAGCCCGTAGATAACTACGGATGGAAGGGTGCTAATACCTTCCCTTTTCACCTTCTCCCTTACCAGAATCTAACAAGGTCTTTTCTGTACTTTTACCTTCCTTAATTGGATAAAAATAAAAGTCGGTGGCGACTCTTGCTATCCGCATTTGCGATACAAACACTAAAAAGTCGAGTTCACCGTATCACAATCATACTGAAGACAGGAAATTATGGATCCATTTCTTTCAAGAGAGTTTATCCGGACCTCAGTTGGAGTGGTATTATCAGCTAGAGAGTGTCATACCCCAAAATTTTCCCTCCATCGACTCAAGAGATTTCATACATCCATACTCAAGTTCCTCGAGTTGATCGAACAAACTCTCTCCTAGACAATCAACCCAAACTAGGGTTTGGTATCTCTCAAGTCAAGATGGATTTCCAACATCTCCAATGGCCTTCATGCCTCCTCATATGCTTCAAAGATTCTCCATGTCAAGTTTCAAGCCTCACAAGTCAAGTTTCCTCAGACAATGGTTCGGATGGTTTGTCAGTGTATTGGACAAAAGTCAAGCGTGGTCAACATACAGTCAAAACTTCGATTTTTGGTCAACATCCTCATTTTGAAGTTACATTCATCATTTGATCAAGGGTTGATCATGGTTCATCAAGAAAACTCAAGATTTGCCCAAAAGTCAAACTTTCTAAATTAGGGTTTCTAGATGAAAAGTCAAACTTTGATGATCATAACTTTCTCATACTTTCGGAAATTTTCCACCACCTCTTGTTTTGAAGGAACAATTCTCTACAACTTCATGTCTCACAAGAATGTCCAAAATGCTTCATTTGAGAGGTATAGCTCAAAACACAGGTCATTTTAAAAGTCAACAAAAGTCAACTTTTTGTTTTGAAGATATTTTGAGCATGGTAACTCCAATTGAGATGAGACCAAAGACATTGGTTAGAGGACTCTTAGAGCTTTCCAAAAGTCCAAGAACACTCAAAATGTGGAAAATTGAGCAAGTTGGGCAATTTTGAAAGAATGCCTGAAAAGTTACTTCAAAAATCAAATCTTTTGCAAATGGGCCTATTTTTCTTCATCTAACTTGTTCCTCATACAATTAGGAATATCCAAGCCAATGCCACGAATTTTTGATTTATTTTTCTATTTAATTTGGAATTTATTCATTTAAATACAAATTAAATTCAAAAATAAAGTATAAAATCAAAATTAATTGAAAGATTGATTTTTATTCTTTCCTTGATGTCAATTAACTCTGAAATGCTAGCCAAATCGAAATTGAAGCAAAAATGAATTAGATTGAAATTGATCAAATTTGAAAATTTGATTTTCATGAAAAAATCAAATTTGATTATCATTGATTATTGATCAAATCTTTCCAAATTCAATCTCAAATCCTTATATATACCTGATGCATATCAATCAAAAAGGACGAAGAATTGCTCGGAACCCTAGTTTCAAACTCAATTCGTGACCTTCAAGCAAGCGGCAGTCATTGATTCAGCTTGTTTCAAGTGGTTTGAGCATCCAAATACATTCCTTGCCATCCTGGAATCGATCCAGACCTTTACTTCATTCAAAACCATCGGTACTGCCAAATCCGAATCGGTTTGTTCTTGTTTTGAAATCGTGTTTCAATCATCATGCATTATTAACTTTGTTTATGTTTGTTTTGTGGTTAGTGTTGAGTTTACAAGCTTTCGGACACTTTGATTGAGTTCCATGGCGGAATCCGATATGCCATTGTTAGGGTTTTGGCCTCGATTTAGGGTTTCCTATCACAGGGATAAATTGGACCATAGACCACCACCATTGTCTCTAGAATGTGATTTCCAATCGATTCATGTACTCCTAACTAATTTATATTACGTGTATGAGATTTTGGAAAATGCAGGGACTATAGCGTCGCACTGAGGCCGACGCTATGTTTTCAAAAATTTAAAGCGAAGATGATCTGGTATGAGGATGCGATCAGGGGCGACACTTGTCCTTCTTCCGTTTGCTCCGGTTTCCAAACACACGCGCGTGCTAGTTCAGTTGGCAAGGGACATGACTTGTGAAGGCAAGGTCCTGGGTTCGATCCTCCCCAGGACCATTTGGTTTTTCTCCTTTTTACAAAACTCTATTTTCCTATTTTCATTATTTAATATTTTCCATTACATTTTAATTCTTTTCTATATTTTATTTATACATTAAAAAAATCATCAAAAAATATTTTTCTTCTTACAGTAGTTTTATAAAATCTTTATTTAATTTATAAAATTAAAAAAATACCTTTTTGCATGCACATTTATTTTTATTTTGATTTTAGCATTTAAATCATCATAAATTAGTTTTTAATTATTAAAATGCATCTAAAAATTCCAAAAAAATTATTATAGCTTATTTATCTTATTTCCAGCATGCATAAATTTTCTCATATTAAAATTGGCATTTTTCTAACATTTTCTCTTATTTCGATTTTATCATATTTTCCGTTTTTCTCATTCTTTCACAGGTTGTTCCGATTCAGACGTTTCTTCCGTTTTTTATTTTACTTTTCAATAATGTAATTGCTCATGGGTTGTAATAGTTTAATTTAGGACTTTTACTTTCCACACTCCTAATTATGTATCTGCCCCAAAGCCATGTAATAGCGTAGGTTTACCTTTCCGCACCTTTACATTCCGCATTTTACTTTCCTTATCAATGCTAGTAATTAGGCGTGTATGGCAAGATAATAATTGGACATAGCTCACACTAATTTCAAGATAAAATATCTGAATTTGACACCTCTCTCTACACGCACCCTTAGGGTAATTCTCTCGATGCCTTTCGATTTCAAAATGGTCATGTCCTCGACGTAGAGGTATTCTAGCACCGTTACCTTCCAAACAAATCATCATAGTCCCTTCGATACAAAGATCATAAGACCCACGATGTCGCAGATACATGATCTTGACCCTCGATTGTCGCCTCTGAAAAATGATGATAGTCCTTGAGATATGCTAGGATACTTCCTACAAGTTGCTCTCAATGACCATCCGATGTCCTTCGAATGTCCGCTTACATCCAACAGATGGAGCTACCTACTAACTAATGGTATGGTTGGCGCTATTCTAAAGGAATGTAGAAGTACAACAAAGCGACCAATTCGAGTGGGTAAATAAGTCTCTTGTTGCTTGCTCTATCAAATGCTTTTCACACCACACAAGTTCAAATTCTTTCAAAACAAAAAACATTTCCGAACACTTTGTATACACTCACTACAGAGTCATTACAAAGTCAAAGCGAAATACCTTTTCAAAACTTCTTTGTCAAACACCTGAAAGCAATTTTAAAAAGTTATCTAAGAGCAACTAAGGCCAGTAGAATAAGCTGCGGATGGAAAGGGGTGCTAATACCTTCCCTTTCATAACCATTCTCCCGACTCAAGAATCTAACGAAGATCTTTTTCTGTTTACCTTCCCTTAATTGGATAAAATAAAAGTCGGTGGCGACTCTTGCTATCCGCATTTGGATACAAAAATCCTACAAAGTCGGTTCATTATCACAGGCGTGGCTCTCTTCGAGACACACCTAAAGAGAATTGCCTTGGGTTTCTAGATAACCTTTAATGCTTTGTTTGAATTGTATGCTTTATCTTTAAGGGTTGCTTGGGTATTATATTGTTGGGGATCCTACGGATCCGGGTTTCCTTTTAGGTAAGTAGCATTAGATCATCGCGACCGTTAGGCGTATAACTACGGTCAACATGATGATGCTACGTTAGCGTGACACTTTGGTTGCTTGATACTCTTCATTCCCAAGTTGAAGAAAGTATTTGGCTTCTGTTGGTGTCATCAGCTAAAAACTTTAGAACCTTAATTGACCCATCTTGGCCATTAGAAGGTAGTGAGATGGCGGCTTTGGTGTGAACCGAGGTTGGTTGATACTGATGCTACGCTCATTGAGATCGACTTTGGGACATTTTCGATCGACCACTTGGCGTATTGAAATAAGCGCTGAAAGATCGTGATATGAGATTCCTAGAACCAGTTACTATTATAGGACAGGATGAACCAACTCAACTTTTGGTGGGGTAATCACCTATACCTCATACAAGCCTTAACCCTAGGCTCATTGTGTGAATTGTTTGTGTGTGCTAAACATGACATCATGACATCATTCGCATTGCATATCATTTCTAACTATTTCAAGGACCTAGGATTTATCTTTGCTCTGTTTGTAGGGATTATGGCTTCTAGAGAGACTATCCGAATCAACTTCATGGGTATCCCTTCTCAACTCAAAGAATTGGTTTGAAATTCCGACCATGCTCGGTTCATCAAAAAAGACATGGTTATCTACTTGATTTGGTTATCTCGGTTTGAAGAAGATATGATGCATGTCTATTCGGTTCTTTGACCGAAACACCATTGCTTTACATTTCAGATTATCATTGGTTCTACCTTGGAAGAATTCTCTAAGCTACTTGGGGTACCTATTCTTGACCAAATGCCATTCACCGGTTTAGAAAAGGTCCTAAGTTCGAAGACATTGCATCCGCCTTACATCTTAAGCAGACATTGGAAGCCAATTGGGAAACTAGAAGTGGAGTTAAGGTTTACTTTCCAAGTTCTTAATCAAAAAAGAGAATTCCTCAAAGTTATGAGTTTCGAATTTGAGAACATTGTGTGCTAATTTATGGTTTGGTTCTATTCTAACTCGGATCAATTCATGTATCCAATGATTTGTTTCTTACCCACCAATCCGTGCCTACTTGGAGATATTCTACATTCTCTCCACTCGTGCTACTAAGCGACAAGGAACTCTCATGTTGTATACCGTTACTTTCAAGGTGGTTTATTTCGCACCTTCCTCCATCAGTTTTGAAGAATGAACAAAGGTTGAGATGGTCTCAAAGTTGATGTCACTCTCACCGTTCGATATCCGTTGGAACCTTTTCTCTCAAAAGGACTTCACATTCATTGGCGTTGTGGAGAATTCTAATGTACCACTACTCGGTATAAGGGAGGTATTACTTACAACCCTCCTCTAGCTCTCCGTCAGTTTGGTTTTGCTCGAAAGGATGGTCCACGTGATATGCTTCTCCAAGATGTTGTGTTTGACTACAATCACGATCTCGAAATTACCGACGGTTTATACATGCTTGGGGCATGGTAAAGAAGACGATACCAAGACTTTGGGGCACCGAACTCCATTCCTTGGGAACCTTACCTCAAATGGGTGCGAGCTCGAGCTCAAAACCTCATGATGCCATTCCGCTTTGTTCTAGTAATTATGGAACCTTGCTATAGGTGGCGTACCTATCTTGTTCTCCATCCGACATGCCTCAGATTTTGAAGACTTGAAGAGATCCTGGATTCAACTAAAGAAGAAAGGATACCTTTGAAGCTCAATGCTATGCAAGTGAGAAGAAAGTTCTAGAGTTGACCAGCTACTTCACGAGGCAGAAACATCAACACACATCGGCACCAGAGGAGCGCCATGGGAGACTTAGAGCTTTAGGATGTTTTGTTTTCTTTTGTTTCAACTATTTCTTGTACTTAAAAAAAAAAGAGGAATAATAATGAGAAGTACTAATAAATGTTTGTTCATTGCTTGTTTAACAAATTTAAATCTCTTAGGTCCTTGAAAACATTGCATTGCATTCGCATAAACATTGCATATCATATATTGCATCACGGGTACATTGGAGATTGGTTTCTCATTTGCTCGCTATTATTTTTTAGCGAAATGGCTCTTGAGCAGGGTCAAAGATCTCCAGCCCGAATGCTCGGTTTAGTGAGATGTTCACCAACTTGGTCCAGGCCAAGAAGATTTGAAGAAGCTCATCAACAAGAAGAAGAGGTTGTTGGTCTCCTCAACATGGGTAGAGCGTTTCAAAGGGGTCCTAAGGTGGTCAGCCCATTGAGCTCTGAAGGAAGTGTCCATGCAGGGGAGTACCAGGGTGATGAAGGTGGCGTGAGCCAAAGAAAGGAGGAGGGATCATTCGATTATAGCCAACACTCGATGAAGATGACAAGTACAAACAACGAAGACCGATCGAATCTTTGTGGAAAATCGAAGATGTCGGGCTGAATTTTGATGATCTGAGTCTTGTCTGACCATGTGGTTCCTCCCAGTTCAAAGTTCCTACTTTTGCTAAGTATGATGGCATGTCTTGCCCAAAGCTGCATTTGAAGTCCTATGTCGAAGATCAATCCCTTGATGACGAGGAAGTTGTGGATGCACTATTTTCAAGAGTTTGTCAGGAACCAGGTTGGAATGGTACCATCAATAGAGAATGACCAGTATCCGTACTTGGGCGACTTGGTGATGCTTTCTCTGACAATATGAGTACAATCTTTGAATTGACACCCACTCGCATGCAACTACAAAGCATGTCTATGGGTCGTGAGATTCAAGGAGTATGCTCGAAGTGGAGGGATCTGGCAGGCAGAGTTCAACCACCCTTGTCCATAGGGAGTTGGTTGATATGTTTATGGGGACACGGCAGGCCCATTCTTCAATCATCGATTGGAAATTCTTCATCCGGATTCACAGTGATATTGACGGCGCATTGAAGGCGGTATCAAAGTGGGAAGATCCATGTGAAGTCATCTTCAATCTTTGCGAAGAGAGATCTTTTGGTGGTAAGAAAGAAGCCAATCTGTGTATCGAAAAGCCGAGCCAAGACCGACCGTTACTCATCTGTGGGGCGGTTGTGATCTCGATCCTACATCGGCACAACCTCGGTGACGGGGCAGTAGCGTGGACGCCAGCGAGGCAGGTTCTGATCAACATCTTTGTCGCAAGCCTTGCAACACATGTTGAAAGCGAGTTGATTACTTTGAGGATCCTCCTCGAAATGTCACCCTTCCTCTCCAATCAATCCTAATGCTGGTGTGCTTACCATTCCAACAGCCCAGGGCACGACAACGGACAATTGTTGGGCTCACGAGAACAAGATTCAAGATATGATTGAAGCTAAAGATTGAGTTTGATCCTCCTCGAGACTCAGATGTGATCAGCGCCTATGCCTAACCATGACAAGAGTTCCAATCCGTTGGTGGCGATACTTATGTTTCAACATAGATGACTTGACCATTCCTCGATTGATAAGAAGAATTTGTTGCAAGCGGTGTCGATCCGGGATGCCTAGAGAATTGTCGTTGGTGCCCATCTGCACGATGGTTGTGCTTGGTTGAGAAGGCGTGTTCGATGCATGATGGATAACCGTGAGATACTATTTACGAAACCACTGTGCGGAATGTGTGAAGAAATGTCTAAGTTGAAGATGACAATGCGAATGAAGCCTATCATCTGTGTGGGATACCTTGGGCAGCCAAGTGGAAAGTATGATTACATGGTGATACCTTTGTCACGATAGTTACAAGATTCCTATTGAAGATGTTAAAGGCGACCGGATGGGGTGTGATTTCGAAGACTATCTTGATGTTAACACTATAAGGTTTCCTCTGCGATCCGTGCCTAAGTGGCACCTCTCATTATCACTTCTCCAGGCCGGTTCCATATTCCTCGACAAGGTTATCCTTGGAATTATGGGTGATGTTTACTATCATGGTGTCAAGCAAGATCCTCGACAATTGAAGATCTTCTGCTGAAGTTTCTATTCACGACATTGACAACATCACCGGATCGATGGTGACCCGAACGGAAGGTATTCTCCGGATCTCTCCTCCAAAAGACACTGCGACTCCATTTCGCATTCCGGCTACTCATCAATATCCCACTAGAGGAAAGAACGTGCTTTCATCCTGCTCATTAGAAGTACCAAAGGAAGTTGCGAAGACACCTCCAAACAAGAAATGGAGAAATTCGAAGATCATCAAGAGTGATTACAATGTTGTGGAGCAGTTAGGACGGACTCCGTCAAGATTTCCATGCTCGCTTTGCTCTTGTGCTCGAGGCTCACGCTAATGCCTTGGTGAATTTCGAAGAATGCTCATGTGCCGCAAGACACTACCACGACCAGTTTGAAGTTTGTATTAACTGGCACGCCAACAACGGCCTAGGCTTCTCCGATGATGATTTGACTCCCGGAAGAAACATAACAAGGCCTTGCATCTCCATTGAATGCAAGACTACTGTATCTCATGTTTTGGTGGATCTGGTTCTGCTCTCGAATATCCTTCGATGCTTTTGATCGACTTGATGTCGAAGGGTTGGTTCAGAGACCGGTGACATTATCGTGAGAGCTTTTGATGGTTCTAATACGATGCTTGGAGAGCTCACTCGCACTGTTAAGTCGGTTCCGGACTTTTGATTCCACTTTCTTTGTCTGGACATCCGTCCGATATTCTTACTACTTGGGCCCTTGGATACATGGGGCGGTACCTCTACTTTGCATCAGGCTGAAATACCGGAGAAAGGGAAAGTTGTTACGATTGTGTGGTGAAGAAGAGTATAGTCGGTCATCTACAATCATTCCGCTATCTCGAGATGGAGGGTGAATTCTTCGAGACTCCCTGTCAAGCTTTTGAAACAATACCCAGAGTCATGCCTGTTGACTCTCCTGTCACTCCTGAGGTTACACAAGCTCCGCCTAGGATGGTCTCTTTGAAAGATGCTCAAGCTGCTGTTGAAGAAGGTAGCTGTTGGGACAGCTCCACAGTCTTCCTTTCAAATTTGACAAAATGGTTTAGGCTTCACCATCAAGGGTCGAGAAGATGATACGCCGCTGAGCGTGCGACCAACTTCCTTTCCGCATCGGCGGTGGAATCCATGCTATAGAAGCAGCGACGACACGGCCGACATCAGCAAGTGGATCTTCGACTCCGGATCATGGGCTCGCAATTGGAAGGCGAAGGCGTCATACCAATCTCCTTTAGTCGGGGTAATTGCTCTTGTTTTGTTTTGCTTTTCGTATTTCTTTATGTTTTGAACAATAAACTTTGAAGCCGGTGCCTTGGGCATCATGGCTCGTTTGCGAGGTTATTATACATCGTTGCGTATTTTCATTCAATAAATTCGTTGGGCTTTTGCATTCAATTGTTTGTTTTCTTTCTTTTACTTTATCACCTTCAAAAAGCTATGTGTTCTTACACACCACGTGATACTGCTGAATCACTCGAATCTAGTTAATATGACTATGCTAGTGCTAAATATGACCGATAATCCGATCTACCAAGCCGAAGGCGAAAGTGAGGAAGATTGTGAAATGCCGGAGAACTTGCCGGTTCTCTGACAAGAAGAAGCGAGTTATACAGCCTACGAAACAGGTTGAGGTTGTGAATTTGGAGTCTCTGACAAAACAGAGAAAAGAGATCAAGATAGGAGCGGGTCTTGAACAATGTTAAAGAGAGATTGGTTGGATGCTACGAGATTATGTTGAGGTTTTGCTTGGTCATCGCGAAGACATGCGGGTTTAGACATTGATATTGTGGTACATCGATTACCGACAAAGGAAGTTTTCTCCGAGATGAAAACAAAGGTTCGTCGCCAATCTGTCAGGCTCATGGTCAGGGTTATGCCGTTGGATGAAGAGCGGTGGCCACTTACCAGCGTGCTATAGTTTTATTGTTCATGACATGATTCATCGAGATAGAGGTCTCGTCGGCGACATGATAGCTCGATCGCGGTGAAGAAGAACATCTCGATCATTTGCGGAAATTGTTTGATAGGTTGAAGAAGTGCGGGTTAAGACTTAATCTAACAGAAATGCACCTTTGAGTCGAGATCCGGAAAACTCCTAGGGTTTGTTGTCGATTGGTAAAGGTATTGAAGTTGATCCGCCAAAGTTAAAGCTATTCAAGAGATGCCGGCTCCACTTGAGAAGGAAGTCGAGGAGGTTTCTTGGGCGATTGAACTACATTGCCGGTTCATTGCACACCTAACTGCTACCTGTGAGCCAATCTTCAAGTTGCTAAAGAAAGATCGGTAGTGGAATGGAGCAGCGATTGCGGATCGCTTTGACAAAATCAAGGTACCTACAGAATCCACCTATCCACGATGCCGCCGAGGAAAGACCTCTTATCATGTACTTGACAGTGTTAGAGAACTCAATGGGGTGTGTGTTGGGGCAACATGGCGAGTGCAGTCGAAAGAGCATGCAATATACTACCTTAGCAAAAGTTTACCGTTGTGAAACAAGATACTCGACTTGAGAAAACTTGCAGCTTTGGCTTGGGCTGCTCGCCACTAAGGCAGTATATGTTGACTCACACTACCTTATTGATTTCCAAGATGGATCCGATAAAATACATCTTTGAGAAACCGACTCTCTCGGAAGAATAGCAAGATGGCAAATGATCTTGACCGAATATGACATCCATACACTTCTCGACGATCAAAGGAAGTGTGGTAGCCGATCATTTGGCTCATCAAGCCGTGAGCGACTATCGGTCTATGCGGTTAATTTCAGGGCGAAGATGTTTTACTAGTTACAGTTACGAAGAAGAACCAGGCCGAACGAAGGACCTGAACAAGGATCCCGATGGACTATGGTCTTTGATGGAGCCTCAACGACTTGCAATGGCATTGGCGCCATCATTACATCCTGCGGTGGACATTCCTTTCACCGCAGATTATGTTTGTTGCACTAACATGGCCGAAATGCAGGCGTGCATCATGGGTATCAAAGTGCTATTGACTTAAGAATCAAGTTCTTACGAGTGTATGGAGACTCGGCTTTAGTGATCGGTCGGATTAAGTAGTGGGATCTGAAGCATCCGAATCTCATTCCGTATCGAGAGCATGTTCGAGTTTGATTCCCTACTTTGAAGAGATTACTTTCAATCATATTCCACGAGAGAGAATCGGTTGGCGGGCGCATTGGCTACTATGTCATCTATGTTCAAGGTTAGATGGGACAACGAGGCTCCGGATCATCATTGAGAGGTTGAATGAACCAGTATTGTTGTGAGCTTGGCGGAAGAGAAACCTTGGTACTGGCGTGACAAGGTATCTTGAGACTAGAATATCCCGAGGGCATCAGTAATGACAAGAAGTTCATGAGAAGATTTGCATCCAATTCTTCCTCAATAGCGACATCTTATACAAGCCAACCCACGACTTGTGCTTACTCATTGTGTAGACGACGGCAATACGTATCATGGAAGAGTTACAAAGTAATTTGGTACCCACTCCAGTGGACACACTATGGCTAAGAAGATTTTGAGAACAGGTTACTATTGGTCCACCATAGGTGATTGTCACCGTATGCTCGATCTTGTCACAAATGCGATTATGCCGACAAAGTGCGTACCTCCGATACCTCTGAATGTTTTAACTTCTCCGTGGCCTTTTAATGTAGGGCATTGACATGATTGGAGAGATTAAGCCCACGCTTCCAATGGACATCGTTTCATCCTTGTGGCAATTGACTATTTCACCAAATGGGTGAAGCGACCTCGTATGCATCATTACCAAGAATGTAGTGGCTCGATTCATCAAGCATAATCTTATCACATCGGTATGGCACTCCGAAAGGATTATCACGGATAACGGTTCCAATCTCAACAACAAGATGATTACCGAACTCTGCCGCGGTTCAAGATCAAACATCACAACTCTTCTCCATATCGGCCTAAGATGAATGGCGCGATGGAAGCCGCCAACAAGAACATTAAGAAGATTATACTGAGAAGATAGCGGTGACTTACAAAGATTGGCATGATGTTACCATTTGCTCTTCATGGTTATCGCACTACAACACGAACATCAACGAGGCAACCCCTTCTCTTGTATACGGTATGGAAGCGTCTTACCCATCGAGGTCCAGATACCTCAACGAGTCCTCCAGGAGGCAGAGTTAGGCGAAGAGATTGGGTCCGAACACGGCTCGACCAGTTAACTTGATCGATGAGAAGCGACTGGCGTCCATCGCCATGGACGGTTTATCGAAACGAATGATCGGGCATTTAACAAGAAGGTGACGAGTCTACCAAGTCGGTGATCTAGTAGTCAAGCGCATCATTCTTCCACAAGGTGATCGAGGGGCAAATGGACTCCCACCTATGAGGGACCATTTGTAGTCAAAACGATATTTTCGGTAGACTATGATACTTAGCACCATGGATGGTGAAGACTTCCACACCACAGTGAGCGGAGACATAGTCAAAAATACTACGCGTAAAAGAGACCCGCTAGGTCGGTGGCCTAGGCAAAATAGGGCATCTGGCGAACCAAAGGTTCGGGCAAAATAAAGGATATATACAAAACATGTACACCGTGAGTCGAAAACACGAAAAGCTTGGGCAAAAAAGGTATCCGTAGGCGAAAACCCGAAAGAGGCGGTCTAGGCAAAAGTTAGGGATTTAAGCGCGACTATGTCTCTTCTAGATCATACGCTTCGGACTCTATCAGCATTCAAGATTCAAATGGCGAAGATCAATTCACTCACTTTCTCTTGTGACAAGAGATGAGATAGTTGAAATATATGAGTACTAGCATAGTTGGAACTTAACGAGATTGTTTCCGCTTTTAGCTTTTACTTGTGTACAAACTACTTGGCCATCGCCACCTTTCAAATGAACATAAGTTTCTTTCTCTTTACAATTTTGTTGTTGTCGTTTGCAATAAGTCCAACGTTTGTTTTGAATGACTATCGCATTTGACAATAAGAATCGATCACAAACATACGAAAAGTGAATATGCAAAGTACTTACTTACTACAGGTTCCGGGGTGGGATGCGGCGAAAGTCAACGAATAGTTCCCCACGAGCATAAAGGTGTCACCCACAACACACCTTCCCCAGCGGAGTATAAGGGAATCCACGAGCAGCAATTCCACTCAATCGAGCAACGTTACATCAGTCTCTAAGCAGTAACACTTCATCCCAGTGATATTCTCAATCCTCCCCTCCCTCGAGCGGTATCCGGACTCAAACTTGGTCGAGATGGTGCATCGGAGGCATACACCTTTATTCCCCGACCGGAGATTTGCGGACTCTAGACTCTTCAAGCCTGTCTCGGTAACCATCAAATACTCTCCATGAGATCTACACTCGGAATCCCGATGAGCGTCTCTAAATTTCCTCGGCGGATCTACATACAAGGTCCCCGTGATTGCCTCCCGGACTCTCCTCGGCGGGGTCTATCTGAGATCTCCAACAACAGCTTCTCGGTCTCTACCTTCCTCAACAACGTCTAGGCCCAGACTTGGTCGAGATAGTGCATCGGAGGAATCCAAGATATCTTTCTTCTCCTTCATAAGCGGGGTTCTCACCACTCGATTCCCTAGGCGGAAGTTAGAAATCTTCAAGCAGAATATCCGCATCTTCTTCAAGATGGATATGTTTTGAAATATCCAACATTCATCATTCATACATTTCTCATAAAGTCATAATTCATGCATATGTCATTCATATACAGTCATGCATCATACTTTGCATAAGACTAACAAATATTCTATCAAAGTTTTCTTGATTTCTCCAAAAAGCAGTGTGATCATTTACGGCCTTAAGCAGGTCGAGTTAAGCCCAGAACGGAAAACTATCGAAAGACCGCCTTGGAACAGGTCGAGTTAAGCCCCGAGCCGACGGGAAAACTATCTGAAAGACCGCCTCCGACGTGGTCGAGTTAAGCCCGAACCGACGGAAAACTATCCAAAAGACCGCCTCTGGTTATCTTCGATAACAGCAATGGATCAAACACCCGATGCACAACAGGGAAGCTATCCACCTTTTTGCCAACTACAATCTCTCCCAGAGTAATCAGCGCGAAGATTTATTCTGACAGCAACTACAGAGTCTAGCGTACGACTCAGTTGCCTTGGATGGCATCTTAAGCCCATCTCCGACTATTTGTCAACATCTCTTCACTATCAGAATGCTGCATATATGGTTAAAAATCAATACAGACCAATAACTTCATTTAAAGTGAACACGAAGTCTAACGTACGACTCCCTTCGGATGGCATCTTAAGCCCATCTCCTCTCCATTCCAGGAACATCTACAGAGTCTAACGTACGACTCACCCTCCAGCATCGACCTTTCTAGATGGCATCTTACGCCCATCTCTGTCAGCTCTCCTATTAACAACCTCGAGTCTAGCGTACTCGTTCCCCATAGTCTCCAACTTCTCCAAATGGCATCTAAGGCCATTCCGCATCATCCACCAGCGGCGAGTGCAAATTTTCGGTGTACTCGGTGTTCAATCATCTCACCTCCAGTCACGAAAGACAAGCATGTCAATCTAACCCTTCCAGTACAAGAAGATTGAGCAGGGCAGCTGTCATACCCCAAAATTTGCCCTCCATCGACTCGAGATTTCATACATCCATACTCAAGGATTCCTCGAGAGTTGATCGGACAAACTCTCTCCTAGACAATCAACCCAAACTAGGGTTTGGTATCTCTCAAGTCAAGATGGATTTCCAACATCTCCAATGGCCTTCATGCCTCCTCATATGCTTCAAAGATTCTCCATGTCAAGTTTCAAGCCTCACAAGTCAAGTTTCCTCGAACAATGGTTCGGATGGTTGAAAATCGGTGTATTGGACAAAAGTCAACTATGGTCAACATACGGTCAAAACTTCGATTTTTGGTCAACATCCTCATTTTGAAGTTACATTCATCATTTGATCAAGGGTTGATCATGGTTCATCAAGAAAACTCAAGATTTGCCCAAAGTCAAACTTTCTAAATTAGGGTTTCTAGATGAAAAGTCAATGAACTTTGATGATCATAACTTTCTCATACTTTCTCAGAAATTTTTCCACCACCTCTTGTTTTGAAGTAAATTCAATTCTCTACAACTTCATGTCTCACAAGAATGTCCAAAAAATGCTTCATTTGAGAGGTATAGCTCAAAACATTACAGTCATTTTCAAAGTCAACAAAAGTCAACTTTTGTTTTGAAGATATTTTGAGCATGGTAACTCCAATTGAGATGAGACCAAAGACATTGGTTAGAGGACTCTTAGAGCTTTCCAAAAAGTCCAAGAACACTCAAAAATGTGGAAAATTGAGCAAGTTGGGCAATTTTGAAAGAATGCACAAAGAAAGTTACTTCAAAAAATCAAATCTTTTGCAAATGGGCCTATTTTTTCTTCATCCTAACTTGTTCCTCATACAATTAGGAATATCCAAGCCCAATGCCACGAATTTTTGATTTATTTTTCTATTTAATTTGGAATTTATTCATTTAAATACAAATTAAATTCAAAAATAAAGTATAAAATCAAAATTAATTGAAAGATTGATTTTTATTCTTTCCTTGATGTCCAATTAACTCACAAATGCTAGCCAAATCGAAATTGAAGCAAAAAGGCAAGATTAGATTGAAATTGATCAAATTTGAAAATTTGATTTTCATGAAAAATCAAATTTGATTATCATTGATTATTGATCAAATCTTTCCAAATTCAATCTAAATCCTTCGATATATACCTGATGCATATCAATCAAAAGGACGAAAGAATTGCTCCGAACCCTAGTTTCAAACTCGAAATTCGTGACCTTCAAGCAACGGATCATTGATTCAGCTTGTTTCAAGTGGTTTTGAGCATCAAATACATTCCTTGCCATCCAGATCGATCCAGACCTTTACTTCATTCAAAACCATCCAGAATTGCCAAATCCGAAATCGGTTTGTTCTTGTTTTTTTTGAAATCGTGTTTCAATCATCATGCATTATTAACCTGTTTTATGTTTGTTTTTGTGGTTAGTGTTGAGTTTACAAGCTTTCTGGACACTTTGATTGAGTTTCCATGGCCGGAAATTCGATATGCCATTGTTAGGGTTTTCGGCCTCGATTTAGGGTTTCCCTATACAGGATAAATTGGACCATAAGACCACCACCATTGTCTCTAGAATGTGATTTCCAATCGATTCATGTACTCCTAACTAATTTATATTACGTGTATGAGATTTTGGAAAATGCAGGGACTATAGCGTGTGAGGCCGCGCTATGTTTAAAAATTTAAAGCGAAGAAGATGAAGTCGGCGCAGGGATGCGATGGGAGACACTTGTCCTTCTTCCGTTTGCTCGGTTTCAAACACACAGCGTGCTAGTTCAGTTGGCAGGGACATGACTTGTGAGGCAAGGTCACAGGTTCGATCCTCCCGGGACCATTTGGTTTTCTCCTTTTTACAAAACTCTATTTTCCTATTTTCATTATTTAATATTTTCCATTACATTTTAATTCTTTTCTATATTTTATTTATACATTAAAAAAATCATCAAAAAATATTTTTCTTCTTACAGTAGTTTTATAAAATCTTTATTTAATTTATAAAATTAAAAAATACCTTTTGCATGCACATTTATTTTTATTTTGATTTTAGCATTTAAATCATCATAAATTAGTTTTTAATTATTAAAATGCATCTAAAAATTCCAAAAAAATTATTATAGCTTATTTATCTTATTTCCAGCATGCATAAATTTTCTCATATTAAAATTGGCATTTTCTAACATTTTCTCTTCGATTTTATCATATTTTCCGGTTTTCTCATTCTTTCACAGGTTGTTCCGATTCAGACGTTTCTTCCGTTTTTTATTTTACTTTTCAATAATGTAATTGCTCATGGGTTGTAATAGTTTAATTTAGGACTTTTACTTTCCACACTCCTAATTATGTATCTGCCCCAAAGCCATGTAATAGCGTGGGTTTACCTTTCCACCTTTACATTCCGCATTTTACTTTCCGCACCTTATCAATTGCTAGTAATTAGGCGTGTATGGCAAGATAATAATTGGACATAGCTCACACTAATTTCAAGATAAAATATCTGAATTTGACACACCTCTCTCACACACGCACCCCTTAGGGTAATTCTCTCTCGATGCCTTTCGATTTCAAAATGGTCATGTCCCTCGAGCGTAGAGGTATTCTAGCACCGTTGCCTTCAAACAAATCATCATAGTCCCTTAGATACAAAGATCATAAGACCCGATGTCGCCTCCGAATACATGATCTTGACCCTCGATTGTCGCCTACGAAAATGATGATAGTCCTTGAATGTGCTAGGATACTTCCTACTGAAGTTGCTTTCAATGACCATCCGATGTCCTTGAATGTCCGCTTACATCCAGCGAATGGAGCTACCTGCTAACTAATGGTATGGTTAGCGCTATTCTAAAGGAATGTAGAAGTACAACAAAACGACCAATTCTGAGTGGGTAAATAAGTCTCTTAGTTGCTTGCTCTATCAAATGCTTTTCACACCACACACTTTTTCAAAGTTCAAATTCTTTTCAAAACAAAAAAACATTTCCGAACACTTTGTATACACTCCTACATGAGTCATTACAAAGTCAAAGCGAAATGCCTTTTCAAAACTTCTTTGTCAAACACACAGAAAGCAATTTTAAAAAAGTTATCTAAGAGCAACTAAGAGCCCGTAGAATAAACTGCGGATGGAAAGGGGTGCTAATACCTTCCCTTTTCATAACCATTCTCCCGAACTCAGAATCTAACGAAGGTCTTTTTCTGTTACTTTTACCTTCCCTTAATTGGATAAAAATAAAAGTCGGTGGCGACTCTTGCTATCCGCACATTTGGATACAAAATCCTACAAAGTCAGTTCACTTATCACGGTACCCACATTCATACAGGAATAACATGGTAGATGCTTATAAGCAGTGCATTACAATCTTGAATTGGCTACTGCATGCAACTCTGAGAGCATGTCTATGGGTCGTGACGAAGTTCAAAGAATATGCCCAATGGAGATCGGCGGGCGAGTTCAACCACCCTTGTCCAATAGGGGTTGGTTGACATGTTTATAGGAACAACGGCAGGCCATTCTTCAAACATCGATTGGAAACTCTTCGACCTTCAATTCGCGATATTGATAGGCGAACACATCGAAGCCGGAATCAAGAGCGGAAAGATTCAAGTAGAGTCATCTTTGAATGCTGCGAAGAGATCTTTTGGTGGTAAGAAAGAAGCTAATGTTGTGTATGGTCAGAAGGGCCGTGACAAAGCTGATCGCACTCAATCTGTGGGGGCAGTTGTGATATCCAATCCTACACTAGCGCAAACTCAATGAGACAACGCGCATAGCCAGAACGTGCCACGAAGACATTTTACAAAGATCAACATACCGTTGTCTCAAGCATTGCAACACATGTTGAAAGCATAGCTGATTACTTTGAGGGATCCTCCTCAACACGTCAACACTTCCTCTCTAAAGTACAATCCTAATGCGAGGTGTGCATACTACTCCAACAGCCCAAGGCACGACACCAACAACTGTTGGGCTCTGAAGAACAAAATTCAAGACATGATTGAAGCAAGGGAAATTGAATTTGACCCTCCTGTCGAAACCCCGAATGTGATCAATGCACCAATGCCTGACCATGGTAAAAGTTCCAATGCTATTGACGAAGACTCCTACGTTTATGATGTGAATAAGCTGACTATTCCTCTGATGACTGTTAAGAAAGATTTGCTGCAAGCCGGTGTATTTCTAGGATGCCCTAATAACTTTCGTTGGTGTGCGCTTGAATCTGACGGATGTGCTTGGTTGAAAAGGCGTATTCAACGCATGATGGACAACCGAGAAGTGTTGTTTTGGAAACCTCCATCTGTGGAGAATCTGCACGAAGACATCTCTAAGAATCTGAAGATTGAAGACACGAGCAAAGCCATTCCAGAAGTCTGGGATACCTTGGGCAGCCAAGTGGAAAGTTTGATTTCATGGTTAAATATACCGCTCCTAAAAGTTAAAATATTCCAATTGAAGACATCAAGGCAACTGGATGGGGAGACAATTACCCAGAAGACTATGCTGACATGAACACAATAAGGATCACCTCTGTCGATCATGCGCCTAGAGTGGCACCTCTCATTATTACCTCTCCCAGATCAATTCCATATTCCTCTGACAGAGCTATACCTTGGAATTATGGAGCCGAAGTTTACTATCATGGCGTCAAGCAAGAACCTTTGACCATTGAAGACATTGCAGTTGAAGCTACCAATCCTGACATCGACAACATCAACGGATCAAGCAAGGTGACCAGAACCGAAAGAGTGTTCTCTCTAGAGATCTCTCCTCCAAAAGCCACTACTACACCAATTCACATTCCTGCTATCAAACCAGTTCCCGAAGCTAGAGGGAAAGAACCAGTGACTCATCCTGTTTAGACAGAAGTACCAAAGGAAGTTGTTGAGCATACCTCCAAACAAGAAATGGAGGAAATTCTGAAGATCATCAACAAGAGCGACTACAATGTTGTGGAACAGTTGGGACAAACTCCATCCAAGATCTCCATGCTAGCTATGCTATTATGCTCTGAGGCTCATGCTAAAGCCTTAGTAAAGTTTCTGAAGAATGCTCACATACCGCAAGACACTACTGCTGACCAATTTGAAGGTTGTATTGCTAGCCTGACCATTAACAATGGTTTCGGTTTCTCTGATGCTGATTTAACTCCTGCCGGAAGGAAATACAACAAAGCCTTGCACATCTCCATTGAATGCAAGGGCACTACATTGTCTCACATATTGGTAGAATCTGGTTACCTTTGAATGTTACGCAGAGTGCTCGACCGACATAATGCCGAAGGAGTGGTCATGAAGCCCAGTGACATAATTGTAAGAGATTTTGATGGTTCTAAATGAACGGTACTTGGAGAGCTCATCCTGCCAATTAAAGTCGGTTCCCATACTTTTGACTCTACTTTCTTTGTCATGGACATTCGTCCAGCTTATTCTTTCCCACTCGGACGCCCTTGGATACATGGGGCAGGCGTTGTCACCCCTACCCTACATCAGAAGCTGAAGTACCCAGTGAAAGGGAAGATTGTTACAGTATGCGGTGAAGAGGAATATATGGTAAGCCATTTGCAGTCATTCCGATACATCAAAATGGAAGGTGAATTTGTCGAAACTCCCTGTCAAGCTTTCGAAGCAATTCCACGAGTCATGCATGTTGACTTTCTGTCAATCCACGAAGTTACTAGAGTTCCACAGAAGATGGCCTCCTGAAGGCGCCAAAATGCTGATTGAAGAAGGATACTATACTATTTGGGACAGCTCCTAATTTTCCATTCAAATCGACAAGACGGTTTGAGCTTCACTATCAAGGTCGAGGAAGATGATACGCCATAAGCAGCGCGACAAGCTTCCTTTCCAAGGCGGAGTCCATGCTATAGAAACAGCGGCGACAACCGATATCAACAATTGGATCTTCCCAACTCCAGACGACGGACTCAGCAATTGGAAGACTGAAGATGTCATACCAATCTCCTTTAGATAGGAGTAATTTCTTTTTTATGTTATGATTTTCGTTTATTATGTTTCGAACAATAAACTCTAAGCCTAGTGCCTTTCCCGGGGCACCACGGCTCGTTTGTGAGGGTTACTATTTGTCATTTGCATATTCTCATTCAATAAAATCAGTGGAATTTTGCATTTAAATACTATGCTCTTTTCTTCCTTTTATTTTATCACCCTTTCAAAAGTTATGTGTTCTTACACACACCCATATGATACACTGCAGATTCACTCCGAATCTCGTCGATAACAACTCTGCTATTGCTAAATGTGACTTCGATAATCCAATTTACCAAGCCGAAGACGAAGGTGAGGAAGATTGTGAAGTGCTAGGAGAACTTGTCAGGCTACTACAACAGGAAGAACAGGTTATACAACCACACGAGGAGCCAGTCAAGGTTGTGAATCTAGGTACCGATAAAGACAAAAAGGAAATCAAGATAGGAACGGGTCTTGAGAACAGTGTCAAAGAGAGATTGGTCTAGATGCTGCCAGACTATATCGAGATTTTTGCTTGGTCCTACGAAGACATGCCAGGTTTAGATATTGACATTGTGGTACACCGAATACCAACGAAAGAAGTTTGTCTCCCTATGAAGCAGAAGGTTCGTCATATGCGTCCTGAGATGTCTGAGAAAATCAAAGCCGAAGTTATGAAACAATTCAATGCCGGTTTCCTAGCCATTACTTCTTATCCACAGTGGGTTGCGAACGTGGTGCCCGTACCTAAGAAGGATGGTAAAGTGCGAATGTGTGTGGACTACCGAGATCTGAATAAAGCAAGTCCGAAAGATGATTTTCCACTTCCTCATATTGATGTCCTAGTTGATAAAACTTCTCAACACAAGGTTTTCTCCTTCATGGATGGTTTCTCTGGTTACAATCAGATCAAAATGGCTCCTGAAGACATGGAAAAGACTACTTTCGTTACACAGTGGGGCACATTCTGCTACAAGGTCATGATGTTCGGGCTGGAGAACGCTGGCGCCATATACCAATGTGCTATGGTAGCTTTGTTTCACGACATGATCCATCACAAGATAGAGGTCTACGTCCACGACATGATATCTCGATCACAAAATGAAGAAGAACATCTCGATCATTTGCGAAAGCTTTTTGATAGACTGAGAAAAGGTATTGAAGTTGACCCCGCCAAGGTTAAAGCTATTCAAGAAATGCCAGATCCCCGTACCGAGAAGGAAGTCAGAGGTTTCTTGGGACGACTAAACTACATTGCCAGATTCATTGCACATCTAACTGCTACTTGTGAGCCAATCTTCAAGTTATTGAAGAAAGATCAAGTGTTGGAATGGAACGACGATGGTCAGACAACTTTTGACAAAATTAAGAAGTACCTACAAAATCCTCCTATCCTGATGCCACTTGTCAAAGGAAGACCTCTCATCATGTAATTAACAGTATTAGAGAACTCGATGGGGTGTGTGTTGGGGCAACATGACGAGTCTGGTCGAAAAGAGTATGCAATATACTACCTTAACAAAACGTTTACCGACTGTGAAACAAGATATTCACAGCTCGAGAAAACTTGCAGCGCTTTGGCTTAGGCTGCTCGCCGACTAAGACAGTATATGTTGACTCACACTACCTTGTTGATCTCTAAGATGGATCCGATGAAATACATATTCGAGAAACCTGCTCTCTCCGGAAGAATAGCAAGATGGCAAATGATCTTGATCAAATACGACATTCAGTATACTACTCAGAAGGCGATCAAAGGAAGTATAGTAGCCGATCATTTGGCTCATCAAGCCATAGATGACTATCAGTCTATGCAATTCGAGTTTCCAGACGAGGATGTTATGTTAGTCACTAATTACGAAGAACCTGGACCAGATGAAGGACCTGAACCAGGATCCCGATGGACCATGGTCCTTGATGGATCCTTAAACGCACTTGGCAATGGCATTGGCGCCATCATTACATCTCCCATAGGCAGACACACGCCTTTCACCGCCAGACTTTGTTTCGACTGCACCAACAACATGGCCGAATATGAAGCGTGCATCATGTGTATCAAGGTTGCTATTGACTTAAGAATCAAATTCTTGCAAGTATATGGAGACTCAGCTTTAGTGATCAGTCAGATTAAAGGCGATTGGGATACGAAGCATCCAAATCTTATTCCATATCGAGAGCATGTTTTAAGTCTGATCCCTTACTTCGAAGAAATCACTTTTGATCACATTCCACGAGAAGAGAATCAGTTGGCAGACGCATTAGCTACCATGTCATCTATGTTCAAGGTCAGATAGGACAACGAAGCTCCCCAAATTATCATTGAAAGGTTCGACGAACCAGCATACTGTTGTGAACTTGATACCGAAGAGAAACCTTGGTTCTACGAAGTGAAGAGGTATCTCGAGGCTCAGGAATATCCCGCAGGGGTATCTATTAATGATAGAAGTTTCTAAGAAGATTCGCTTCCAAATTCTTTCTCAGTAACAACATCTTATACAAGCGCAATCACGACCAGTGCTTACTTCGCTGTGTAGATCAGAAAACAGCAGAACAAAGAATAAGTCAAATGAAGCCCTAAAATTCCTTTTATAGCCAAACCTCCCTGGGCATACGAAGGGTCACACCCTATGGAGCTTCACACACCTCCCCAAGTGGGACGCGTGGCCTGAGGGGTCAATGCGTGTCACCCCTAAGCTGACGTATAAACAAGCCACACAACTCATTCACGATCAGATCCCCTGCTCTCGTTATGCCCGGGGGAGCGAAGGCGAATTCATGCCTGCAATTATCCGTCCAAACAGTCTAACTCGATCATGTCTCACGCTATGGGCAAACCGCTCTCCTCGACGGGGAAAGCCACACCAGCGGGGTCCCCGATGGACGACTCCACGACTCAAAGTCATCACTCTCTTCAATAGCAATAACTTGGGGGGCTCTTGTTCTGGGCTGGCCCAACATCTGGTCCACCGCTATTGAGGCTCAATCCAATGGGCATAAGGACTCGAAGGCCCATCTGTCCATAACCGCTAGGGATGTCCCCATGTGCGCGTTAGAGCCACGTGGCCAACGGTTACTCAACCGTCACCCTGCCCTCCGAGAATAACGGGTCAACTGTCCCGCATATCACGGAGCAGCAGACCAGGGAGGAGGCCACGCACTGGACTCCTTGCTCACGCAAACTCTGGCAGTCCCTTAGTGGGCTTCGCTAAACTACCCACTAACTAGACCTTGGCCCAACGCTAGGGGTTATAAATACCCTCTCATTCGAGAGGGTCAGGTATACTATTCTATTCTATTCTCTTCACTTCTTACTTGCTCTCTCCTCTTGCCCTCTCTTACTTTGGCATCAGAGTATCTTGCAGGTACCCCCCATCTCTTTCAACCGCAGCAGTAGCTTGGGCATTGACGATCCTTCTGATCAAGTACGATCAATTTTAAATCTAGCTTTCCACAAACCTATCACCATTAAATAATGGATGTGTGTTTAGGAAATTCCTCTTGTTAGAAGAAGTGTTAAAAGTCATCTTCATTATGAGACAAATAGTCTTTAAACTAAAGTTAGGCTCTGATGTCACTTGTTGAAAATGTGACTCTATACACAAATAGGGGATAGGGTGAATAATTGAGATTTAAAAAACGTTGGTTAAAATCAAAATCATTTGAAAAATCAAAGTTTAAAAATATTTTAAAACAAACGAGTAACAATGCAGCAAAAACAAAGAAATATATGGCAAATCAAAGGAAATAAAATAAAATAAAAGAGACAAGGGAGGAAGTAATAAAACTAGAGATTTATACACGTACAGTCTAACAATTTGGCCTACTCAAGTTGCCAAGAAATCTTCTTGAGAGTATCCACCATCTTGAAAACTTTTAATAGGATATCCCCACAGACCTTCTTATATAAGGATATAAATTTTTAATAATAACTTCCAAACAAATAGTGAATAGAGTTTGAAGTGAGTTTATCCTCCAAACAAAACAAAGATTTCACACGGGTTAATCCCGAATCAAGATGGAGTTTTACACACCATATCCTTTGAACCAAGAAGAAATTTCGTGTTGGATATCCTTCGAAAAATCAGGGTTTTACACTGGATGACCAAATAGCCGAGATGATTTTTTTTTACAACCTAATCTCTAACTAACCGAGCTTTTATACTAGGCCGAACTCCGAAACTAATATGAGATTTTACATAGAATGAGTTTGAGACGATAGAGTTTTTAAATCAAGATGAGCTCACTAACCGTTGTGACAATTTTGATGGTTGATCTTCACAATTAAAGAGGAGCTTTTTCAAGATGGAACTCCAAACCAAGCAGAGACTTCCTAAGACAATTCCCTAAAATAAACAAGAGTTTTTATTGATTTAAATCCTAATGAAACAACTTCTGATAAAAGAATATTTTACATTAGAGATAATTCTTTCTTGGTAATTTACAATTAAGCCCTTTTTCATAACAATGTTCCTCACTTGAATACAAAAATACTTTTGAAACGCTATGGAAAAATATTTGTGATAAAAACGAGATTTATAGAAAATGAAGAATGAGTGAGAAAGTAGGATCAATACCTATTTTATGGATGAAATAAAATTATAGACAAACTCTCTATTTATAGGTCGACTGTGGTTTAAATTTAGAAACATTCCATAGACCAAATGACGACCATGGTTGATTAGGATAATCAATTATTTAACCTCAATAATAAATTGTTCAAGTCATAACTGGAAATGGAAGGTATATATAAAATATAAATAAGGTTAAAGTGAAATTGATGTACATATAAAATATTAAGAAAATGTAAAGTCTCAATAAAAATGGTGGTGGGAAAAGGTCTTGTGGGACAACCTTGAATAGATCTTGCCGAGGAATGAAAGGTATCCATGAGAAGATTTTAGTCAAAATATTGTTATAATTATCATCAAGTCTTTTTTAGAAAACAATTGATGTGTTCAAGATGTTTGTTTATATTTTTGAGCTGAGGAACTCAAGGAAGAAGAACAGTTAGGTCAACATATACATGATGGTTGATTTTGGATAGATTGAGACTGTTGCAGAAAAACATTAGTTTCAGCAACTAATTTCAAAACCACCACAAGGATCCCAGAACTAAACAGAGCTTAGTTCTAGTTAAATCCTACTTTGCCAAAAGGCCAAACCCAAGTCCTAGAAACCATCAAAATAACACCTTTTGCAACCCTCAAATTCTTTTTTAACAGTTATGTTTGCGATGCAACAGTATTCATTCATAAGAAACATGAACGCAAATCAAATATTTGAGATGTTTCATCAACATGAATGCATTTCCCAAAATAGACTAAATATTGAATACAGTAAAATTGAAACTTATATCAACAAATCAGAGTGGCGCAGCGGAAGCGTGGTGGGCCCATAACCCACAGGTCCCTGGATCGAAACCAGGCTCTGATAAGTGATTATTTTCCATTTTATTATGTTTTTTAACTACTTTTGCTTCTTCATCTAGCTTTGGTAATCTTAAGTACATCCAATTCCCTTGTTCAAATTATTTACTGTTTTACATTTTTTCCAAAGCTCATATCCCTTGAAAATGTGCCATTCATATTTAAGATGAAAATTTACAAACTTGTTTGAATCAGCAATCAAAAACAAATTTATCTCTCTCTTACAAACACAGAGAAACAAATATTAGTTTTGTTTATTTTCATAAATGTTAAGTTCCAACTATAACAATTACATGTACTAGCACAGTAGTTGAAAGCAGAAAGCTTGGAACTGCAAATCTTCCATGACACCAGCTTACAAGGCAGTGACATGCTATTTTAGGTAATCAAATGCAACAAACATAGATAGTTTGATTTGTATAGAAGGAAATATATAGTAACATTTACTTTTTTTAACTCTCAACTTTATTCATAATTATTCATTATCTCTTGAAAATCCACTTGTAAGTTCAAGTCGAGTCTGTAGGTTTAAAGCCCAGATCCAGCTAGTCGCCTTTTTGACGCATTTGATACTGATAACTGACCAAGCTTGTCTGTGTTAGTGTCACTTGATACAGTTCTTTCTTTTGTTGGTGCATAATGTCGCAGCCATTCTCCAACATATACCTGAAACAAGAAATAGATTAGGTTAATGTAAATTTTCGGTTACTTGATATGATAAAATTCAGCCTCAAAACGGTAAAGTTAGCAAATTATTTTCCAGAGGTATCAATGCTACAGAGATCATAACACGAGATATAATTTAATGAAAAGTAATAACCTGTTGAGGTCTCATAATCTTTGTATCGGGATCATCCAAGGACTCGCGCCAATGTGATAAGTATCCAGCCATACGAGGGATAGCAAATAAAATAGTGAAAAATTCGAGTGGAAATCCCATAGCCCTGAGATTTTGCATAAACCCATCAGATCATATATATATATATATACATATATATATATATATATATATATATATATATATATATATATATATATATATATATATATATATATATATATATATATATATATATATATATATATATATATATATATATATGCCGAGTTAGAAAACAGGATGTAGTAATAGATTTACCTATATATTAATCCAGAGTAGAAGTCAACATTTGGATATAGCTTCCTCTTGATAAAATACTCATCAGACAGAGCAACCTTCTCCAAGGCAACAGCAACCTACATAATCAAATAATGGCATATAAAATTTCCAATTCTAAACTAAATAAATTGACCAGAGTCGATATTTAATGAATCAAGGAATTATTGATAAGTCTCAAGAAATATACATGAAGAAAAGAAAAAAAAGTGTTCTGATATTGGATACAAAATGGATTAGCACCTCTATCAGAGGATCCCGGCCAACAATGGAAAACACTTCCTCGGTCAATTTTTTTAAGACCTTTGCTCTAGGATCATAGTTTTTGTACACACGATGTCCAAAACCACTCATCTTTCGTTTCCTAGAGAAAAAACAACGGGCAACAATATGATAGAAAACTAAAACTACGTAAAAAAGCAGGTGACGAAAAAGAGAAAATCATCAGCAAATCAGCATTCTTTAAAGATAGGAAAACACAAGACCCAGAAGAAATAAAAGGTAATATAAACCTTGCTTTAACACCCTCGATGAACTCTGGAATATTATCAACAGTTCCGATTTCACTCAGCATTTTGAGGACAGCCTGTATAATGGAAGGTAAAATTAGCATTGTCACACATGAGAGTTCTGCTTTGCATTACTTTCTGCATACAAAAGTGCAATAGAAAAAATTGATAACAACTTGGGCAACTTGAACCATTTATATTACCTCATTAGCTCCACCATGAAGAGGTCCATATAGAGCTCCAACACCACCAGCAATGGCAGTGTATACATCAACACCACTACAAATAACATTATAGTTAAAGAAACTTATAACATGCTGCTTTATTTTTCTTAGAAAATTGATATTAACAATCTTTCGATAAGTAGTGAAACATCTACCTTGATGCAAGGTGACGCACAGTAGATGTAGAGCAATTCATTTCATGCTCAGCATGCAGGATGAAGATGATGTCAAGTGCACGAGTTAGACGAGGATTGGGTTTATATGAAGGATTGCCACTGAAAATATGCATAGTGGAGATTTAATAAGTTAGACTATATGCCGATTAAATACTTGAATCTGAAAATTTCTCTCTCGCTCTGATACCATTCAATCATCAAATATTAAATCATAAACTGTTTATTTGGCAAGTATATCATATTACTTCTGAAAATACATACAGAGAATCAAGCATGTAAAGGAAGTTCTCTGTGTAAGACAGTTTGTTGGATGGAAGCACAGGTGGCCTTCCTGCAAGTCTAAGATTAATCGCAGCAGCAATTGTTGTTATCTGCAAAATAAGCATAGAATTGAATGAATATTGCACAAAAATTCAGAACGTTGTGTTTAAACAGTGTAAGAAGCACTCTGAATAACTGAATGACATATATAGTATGGATAGAAGAAGATTAAGGAATTCATAGAATTGAATAGCAAACCTTTCCAATAATCCGCACTATTTGTTTGTCTCTTACTTGCTTTGAGTTGTAGATATCAAGACCCTACATTAAAATATAAGAATTTTTTAAAATAAGGATAAAATGTGAATCAAATAATATAACATGGCAAAATGTTGAATCCCAATAAAAAATAAAGTTCTGCTCGGATCCCACATGTAATTATCCGCACAAGTCAAAATAAACACGAACTAGAACATTGTCAAAATGCATAAATTGGAAAAATAGGGGTAAGAAGTTCTATAAAATAAAGTTGAGAAAAAATTTCCATCACAAAAGTATTAGTTGGGTATACAGAGTTCCACATTATGTTATCATTATACAGTTGCATCAATGCGGGGCAGCTCAAAAGATGAGTTAGTTCTTGACAGCAGTTTATGTTACCTCTGAGAGCAGGGTTTGCATCAGGATGATAAACAGATAAAGCACTTAGAGCGTTAACAAGAACACCCATAGGATGTGCATCTTGAGGCATTGATTGTATGAGGTCCTAACAAAACAAATGTTACGCAACCACTGAGTTAGAAAAATAAACCGATATTATCAATTGGCGATAGTGGAAAATAGTGGTTTGTTCAAATTTTTGCTAAGCAATTGAGCTATATAGCGCCTCTGTTTGGCAACATGTTGTACAAAATAGCGTATCGCTGAGAAATAGTGATTTGTTCAAATTTTGCTTCTCTATTTAGCAACACTAAAGTACACGCGCACTTCTAAATAATAAGTGGACAAAAGGTGTCTTGTATAGGTTGCATAACATTAATCAACTTGCCAGTTGGATGATGTAACAAAGTTATCCGATAACAGAAAAGCTCACCAAAACGCCTTGTGGTACAGCAGAATGTTGAGATACAGCAAACTCCCAATCTTGTAACTGACGAGCAGAAGGCAAGTTTCCATACACTAAAAGACAGAGTTAGATAACCTCAACGACATAACATTAACCTTAGTCTTATCAGACACGAAAATCTGCATCTAAGCTAGTCCATGGCTGGAAAAAAAATTGATCCACATATTATCATGACCAAAGACTGTAAAAGCAGGGTCATGTTTAGGCTATAAATATTTGATCCTAAAATATATTAACTCATAATTACACTATACTGGGGAGTTTCAGCCTCAATATTTTGTACTCTTTATTATTATATTGCACTTGATAATTTAGTATAACCAATTTAAAAATAGCTATCCATAGGCGTCTTACCTGTTAAGTAACAATATATGTTACTCATCAAATTGGAAAACCGTTAGTCAATGGTTATTTTAAGCAACTCCATTTTCAATACTAATTGATTACTTTACACTAATTTGATGAAAACTACTCACATATGAGATATGCCACTTCCGGAAAGGTACTTTTCTCAGCCAACTCCTCAATAGGGTATCCTCTATATCGAAGGATTCCCTCATCACCATCAATATAAGAAATTGTCGATCGCACAGGAGCAGTATTCAAATAACCAGGATCATAAAGCTTGAGCCCCTTATCATTCTTCCCAGTTGATATCTATAAACCAAAAATTACCGAATCACATAATATAGAACAAGTGAATAAGAGGAGAAATCAAATCACACCACACCATTATAACATTTGAATAGCATTTTATCAAACCACTTATGATTTCATCATTTACCTCCGTAAAATAATTATTTGGATAAAAATCCATAAGATTCTCACTGTAAACTCAACAATCATCATAGAAAGGATCAAAATTGAACAAGACCCAATTCAACAAATCAAATATCATTTAAAGTGCCAAATCTACAATTGAAAATTCATCAACACAAATTTCTCATACTCTAGCAGACAAAACAACAAACAGTTAATCAGCAAGCAATAAATAAATAAACAGTTTGCATCATCACCTTCTTGAAATCATTGGCTTTGACGGTGCCATCAGGAGACACCTCAATACTATACTTCTTCCGGTCCGTTCATCAACAACAGTGAGAGTCCCTTTAACATTCGGCGGCGGAGAGATCCCGGAGGAAGCTGAAAGATGGAGAGGCTGGATGACTCCCTCGGCGGTGGTAGTGGAAGACGGAAGCAAGTGAGCTGTGAGGGTAGCCAAACGGTTCCTTGCAGCGTCGTGCACTCGCGATTCGGTTGTACTGGATGTCGTTGACATTGTACGATGATACGATGGTTGTGTTGGTGATTGTGTTTGTTTATGTTTGTGTTTGATTTTTGTTGTTGTGTTTGAATGGATTCGAGAAAAAGGGATCGGATTAGTGTTTAATTAGTGGAGATTAATTATAATTAGTATTGGGATTAGAAGGTTGGAATAGTGTTAATTGGAAATTGGAATCGAAGTTAGATTAACGTGTTTCATAATAGATTGGTGTTACGTACGGTACACCATATCCATCTAGATTATTTAAAATTTGGAGTTTACAACAAATGTCTAATCAAATATATCTAAATGAGAAAATAAATAATGAAAATATGTCAAAATAATAGCATTCATTTTAAATTTTAAAATTTTAAAATTATTAAAATAAGAAATTTATTTCCAAAATTCTATATAAAGAAAAGTTAGTTTGAGTATAATTGGAAATAATTAATTCCTACACTTCTATATTAAAAGATTGAGCATAACAAACCATACTTTTCTATTTAACAAAACAATTTATAATTAATATTTAATATTATAGTGTTATATTTGTAAGCATTTTAAATAAGGATGACTCTAGATTCCAACTATGATGATGTTGTTTATGTGACATCTGTAAATTTAAAATTTTAGTAATTAATTATATATTTACAATAATTAATTATTTGTGTGTAGTAATTTATTTAAATTATTTGATATGTGTGCTATGTATGTGATTGTCATATACCTTATTTTTTATCTTTAATATGTTCACTCATAATATCATGTTATCATGTCCATTTTGCATTATAATTCATGCATTCTTCTGAGTTTCTAAAGCAGGGGACTAAGCTAGTTCAATTGGCTCATTCATCACTCCTGGCGCGGAATTAGGGTTTTGGACCATGGATAAAGTATGTCTGATTCCTCAAGCGTAAATTGATTATATAGTCTTCTACAAGTCTTAAGGTATCTATATATGGTTCGTCGATCTATATGATTCATCAGAAAATCTAGAAAGGTCGGATAATAACAAATTTGAGTGTGCTCGATAAAAAGTCAACAAAAAGTCAAACTTTGATTAAGTGGAATTTTCGGTCAAAATTATTGTCGAAAGTCGATATTTGAAAAAATATGATCATTTATTGAGAAAAGTCGGAAGAATCAGACAAAAATGAGATTTCTTGCATTTTTAGTAATTTTAGACTGAGAAAATTTTTCTAAATTTTTAAGAGATTCGTGTTCATGAAATCGTGCTGTCGATTCTCTATCTCGTTTGTTTGCGGTCGAAAGTTCACGAACTTATACTTGTTGGAAAGATCATATTTCTTACTGCAAATTTGCCCTTGTGAAGATTTCTCCAAAAAATGTCTAGATTTCGAGTTATGAGGCCCCGAAGTTTGGTGTTCACTATTATACATTTCGACACATTGAAATTTTGAGCATTTTTTAGCATGGCCAAATACCCGACTTCAAAGATATTTTACACGTGTTTCCAAGCGTCGTTTCGAGTTGAGTTCAAATAGAAAGTTGTTCATCTCACGACAATCTACAATCTTGCCGAAGGAATCAAATCCATTAGGGCTCTAAATTGAAAGTTATAAAGCTACAAAGTCAAGGAAATAAATTTGAAAAATGTAGACAATATTGTCGGCATTCGCATCAGTTATAATTTCATGACTTTGTGGCTATTTTTGAGCATGCTACAAGCGTTATCTCGATAAATTTTCAACACAAAATTGCTCATGGAAATTCGTTCGTCAATTTTGGTCTGTGGATCTTTTCTCGAGGGTGCGTATATTTCGACCTATCGAATGTAGAAGGGAGGTGTGTGGGCATGAGTTGCATGTCGTCATTTAGTGATGATTTGAATGATGGCGCGTTTGAGATGCACGTGGATGGTGTAAGTTTCAGCATAGTATGGGTTCGTAATCACATTACTAAAGATAGCCAAACATTCGGAGGTAGGGAGGGGATGATGAAAGTGGTTTACTTGAACTAGCAGAAGAAAAACGCAATAAACTTTTTCGTTCGGGGGAGGTCCTTCTCATTCTGATCTTTGGCCATAACGCGAGAATGGAGGCTCTCTCTCTCTAGAGACCATCCGTGCTAACAGAAGATAACCAAAAAACCTCATCTCACCATTCTCTTCTCTCTCATCCACACCACCCTTCCCTTCATTCTCCGTCAACCGGAACCACCATAACAAACTTTCTCCCTCCGCCATTTCTCGCACAACCATCACCCTCCATAGCTCACTCTTTGGTTCTTGCTCACCTTCAACTCTAAGAAGCGGAATCATAACAAACTCCGGGATAGTTACGACATCGACGATATGATGAGCTCTCTCTTTCTCGGCTTTCAACATCTTTGACCGGAGATTCCTTTTTGGATTCTTCACCATCTGAAGCTATCTTGGTGGCTTTACGTAGCCTTCTTCATCTTCAATCAATAGGTGCCGGTAGCTAAATTTGTTAGCAAGCTTCTAGGTTTTCTGGATCTTTATTCATCATTATTGCTATTACAGAAGCTGCAGTAGAGTTTTCTTTGAGCCTTGAGCAAGGTTGAAGGTGCGACAAACATTTCTTCGTTTGGTAATTTTATTTTTACCCTTGTATCATACGGAGAATTCACGCTAACAATCATGTAGCGTAGTCTGCGGAATCCTCCCATGGAGATAATGTTTATGCTATGGCTTAGAATCTAATATTTCCAAATGTTTCAAATCTTGAAATTCTTTACATGCTTCGCATATGGCGTTTGAGTGAGATTCATGTTTTTCTGAATCTGAATTCAATGGCGAAAAATAAGGCAGGTGGTGTAAGTGTGTTACGTTTCTGGTATGATTGCGCTTTCTGGTCGCCGGTTACAACGACGAAGATGACCGGAGGTTAATTCAGGCGCCATGTTGTTCAGTCTGGTAGTTGTTGTAGCGAGCGCTAGACATGGCGGCATTCGGTTGGTCGATACTTTCTTTTTATTATATTGATCATTTTTTATGTTTTTATGATAATATATCATTAAACATATATGACCAATTGATAATCATGTGTAGCATGGTAAAAATTAACGTGACATAATTCATGATAATAAAAAAGCTGATTCTTTTGGTTGATAATTGGACTTAATTGATGGGCTTAAGTGTTGATGAACTAGACTGGGCCTTACGCTTAGAAGTGAATTGCATGTTAATTTCATGTTGTCCTCACTTTTTCTAGCATTTTTTAGGTGTTAATTCGTTCATAATTTTTAGCCGATTTTTTTGTGTAGACAATAATATGTTAGTTTCTGACTTGTGATAATTTTTAGGTATTTTTTATTTGATTAGGAATTAATTAGATTAATTTTTATTAGATGTTTAGAATTAGGGTTTTTAGCACATTCTTTTCGATTTCGTGCACTTGATATTTGTTTGGTATTACATTGCTTATGGTTTATCTTCCCGCATTTACTATTTTCTAGAGATCATGAGAAGTAGGGGTTTATCGCTTTTTAGATATCATCAGAAGTAGAAAAAAAGCGTGGGCTCGAAATTCGCTATTTAAATACCTATAGCAGGCATTCTACATTTTGTGTGCTATGTGTGCTTGGTGTATTTAAAACCTTGCCCGTGAGTAGGTACTTTTCAGTAAGTGTTTATTATTTGTGCTTTTATAGAGGTGTGGTGGTTAGGAAACCTATTATGGCACCATCATTAAGTCCTAATGAGAAAGGCACGCGGAAAAGGGTTAGCAACCAACCCCTGCACAGTTCAGTCCATGCCATCCTAGCTCATGTGAATCGTGAAGGCTTCTTTTATCGAGTCATATATATAGTGGTAAGGGTTCCTTATTCTGACCCTCCACGCTTTGTCTGGAGTTCGCGTCGTCATGCGCTGATACTCGTATTCATATACTCTTCACACTTGGTAATTCATATCAAGGCGTGAATCTCTTTCCCATAGAGAAAACTCTTGGTTGACTCTGAATCGCTCTATGTGGCTATGGTTTTTCTCCGAAAGAAAGCTCTTGGTTGACTCTGAATCGCTCTATGTGGCTATGGTTTTTCTCCGAAAGAAAGCTCTTGGTTGACTTAGGTGACGCGCCGCCCTTGGCTATGGTCTTTCTTTTTCTCCTCGCGCTTCTATGTATCATTTATTTTTGCATTACATTATTTGTGTGCTTTTGCCAAAGCACTTGCTTGCCTCCTCCCTTTGTATCCCTTGGTTGGTCAACCAAGGTGGATATTAGGATAGTTTCCCCTAGGACCGCTCGGCTAGAGTAGTTTTCGAGCTTAAATGTTAGGATTGTCATCCATGCATGCTAACTTAGTTAGAAGCTCCCTTTATCCTTAACCTTAGGATCAATCATTTTATGATAACATTAGGGTAGAACTAGTTAGTTTCCCTTATATGGTTTCTTGTTTATTTTGCATACTTGCATTAAATCTAGATCTTCTTTCTTTTCTTTCAAAAAATCTCCAAAACACTTTTAATACAACAAAAACACTTTATTCAAGATAAAATCAACAAACCAATTCAAATTCTTTTCGCCTTTACGGTATATCAATCAAAATTTTCAAAAGAACATGTTAATTCCTTTTTGTGTTGACGTGTAAAACTCCAAAGGTCAGGTTGCGGCAGGAAGCGAATTTAACATCGTTCCATTAAAAACACGAAACCAACCAAAAAATATGAGCCGAACCACAGGGCTCTGAATTTTCCATTACACGAGGGAATACGTAGGCATCTGGTCACGTGGCTCGACCGAGCAAACTTTGTAAATAATTCTTTCTTTTCCCCATGTTTATTTGTTTTCTTTCTTTCACATGCATTCCCTTGGCATTAAGCATTAGACATAGACATAGAGATTAAGCAATATATATAACACACCCATTAGATAGAAAAAAGAAGTGGATCCTGTAGAATACTACAGACGTGTGGGGTGCTAATACCTTCCCTTCGTGTAACCGACTCCCTTACCTGATCTCTTGATCGTAAGACCATGATTTCTCCCTTTCAAGTTTAATCGATGTTTACCTTTCTCTCCATGAGATAAAAGACGTTCAATGGCGACTTTATTGATTACACTCAGTGATTTTACCAATTCCTTTAGTGATGGGTTAGTCGGATTCGGTATGTTAAACCGTAGTATTATAATTAGTAAGAATGTCGGTAATGATAAAGCTATTTTATTAGTAATAATTATATAGAAATAATAGAAAATAGGTAATTGGGCCTAATAGGTGAAAAGAGAAGAGTAATATAGGGGTACGATGGATAAGTCCATTAGTGGTTACTAGGTTAGTGTTGTTTTATTAGGGGTTAAAGAAATAGAAAAGATATAAGGGTTAGTATGAGGAATAGCAAAAGAGAAGAGAAAAGAGTTTCACGAGAAAAGAAGAGAAGAGCGAGAAAGACGAAAAGGGCAAGAGTATAAAAGTTTGTGGAATCAACCTAGAACAAGGTATGGGTGAGTTTTTGCTTGGTTATTGGGATTATATGATGATATGTGATGGATAGTAACATGGATTAGAATCAATTTTACTAATTTCTATGTTTTGAATCACTTAGATTTCAATTTGGGAATTCACGTGTTGGTGTATGATTGTATGGTAATGCTTGAGATTATGTTGTTGTGTTCTGGGTGATCTACTATGAAATGACTTATGTGGGTGTAAAAATGTTATTTGGGAGAAGAAAATCGCATTGAAACAATGATGTCTGTGCAACAACAGGGCCTATGGCGTTCGCCATTAGCCTTATGGTGTTTGTCGTGATGTCTCAGCCTATGGTGTTCGCCATTAGTCTTGTGGCGTCCGCCATTATGTATTAGAGGTAGATATAATTTAAAAATTCGTATCTTTTGAACCGTAACTCCATTTGAATATCGTTCAAAGCCTTAGAAAGCTAGAACGATAATCTTTTCAACGAAAACATATTTGTTGGCAGGATATGATTTAATTATTGTATGGTTGTGAAAAATGACATGTATATATGTTATATGTATTGGTGATTGGTGTTGGATTGTAATAATGTTTTGTACATTGTTTGCTATGTCTTGACTTTGATTTATGACATCATATTCTACGGGATTAAGAAGGCGTTACATTAGTGGTATCAGAGCATAGTCGATTAATTGACCAAGTTGTTAATGTGTTTATTCAAGTTTATATTTGATATGTGTATGGGACACTATTGATATTGTTTGTTGTATCGAGAATTTGTTGTTGGAAATTCTCTGAATAATGGTTGAAGAAAGGAATGACGACGCGATCGCTAAAGCTTTGGCCATGTTGGATGGAGCAATTGGGATAAATCCTCACATTAACATGAATGTTGTGAAGAACAACAATGATGATAAGTTTCGTGCATTGGGGAAGTTCCAGAGGAACAATCCGCCGATTTTCAAAGGAGCAGATGAATCTGACAAGGCACATGTATGGCTATGGCGATTGAGAAGATATTTCGAGTCATAAATAGTTCACATGCGTAGAAGGTACAATTTAGCATGCATATGCTTGAAAAGGAAGTTGAGGACTGGTGAGGTAACACTAGTTAGAGATTCAAAGAAGAAGAAGTTAATGTTACTTAAGATGTTTTTAGGGAAGCATTTATGTAGAAGTATTTTCCAAAAGATGTGAGTGGGAAGAAGGAATTTGAGTTCCTTGAGCTGAAACACTATAACTCAATTGTGGTAGAGTATGCAATAAGGTTTGAGAAGCTGATTAAGTTTTGTCTTCATTATAACACTGCTAATGTGGAGAGATCCAAATATCTTAAGTTTGTGAATGGTTCAAGGACTGAGATCAAGCAAGCCATGGGTTACCAGCAAATCACTCGATTTTCTAAGCTGGTTAACAAGGGTAGGATCTATGATTAATGTAGTAGAGTTTGTTCTACTCTCTAAAAGAGTTTGAATGAGAATAAAGGAAATGGTCGATTTAGAGGGAAGCCATGTGTGACTCCTTATGTTAAGGGGAAATATAAGCTTATTATGATAAGAAGTTGAGTGGGGGAAGAACTCCTTCTCCGGTTAAGTGTTTTAAGTGTGGTGTCAAAGGACATCGTGCTCCTGAGTGCATAAGTATTGAGCTAAAGTGTTTCAAGTGTGGCAAGCCAGGTCACAAAGATTTTCAGTGCAAGGGAGGTACGAGTGTGACTTGCTACAACTATGGGGAGCAAGGTCACATTAGTATCAAGTGTGATAAACCGAAGAAGGTGCAATCTAGAGGAAAGGTGTTTACTCTATAAGGTTTTGAGACTACTACTGAAGATAGGTTAATTAGAGGTTCGTGATTTATTAATGGTACACCTTTGATTTCTATAATTGATATTGGAGCGACATATTCTTTTATTTCTTTAGATTGTGTTAAGAGATTGAATCTTGAGTTATATTTTATGAATGAGAGTATGGTTATTGATACTTATACTATGGTAACTTTGATTATTGATGAAAATGGAGCACTTGGTGATTTGCCGATAGTTCATGATTTTTCAGAAGTATTTCCTGGAGATATAAGTAATTTAATGCCAAAACGTGAATTGGATTTTACGATTGACTAAGTACCTAGGACTAGTCCAGTATCAATTGCTCCATATTAGTTGTCAGCATCAAAATTGAAGGAGTTGAAGAGTCATCTTAAAGATCTGCTTGAGAAGAGGTTCATCTGTCTGAGTGTGTCAATGTGGGGTGCACCAGTCTTATTAGTTAAGAAGAAAGAAGGTTCTATGAAGCTTTGTCTGGACTATAGACAACTGAGTAGGGTGACTATCTAGAAAACGTATCCACTTCCGAGGATTGATGATTTGATGGATCAGTTGGTTGGTGCAAGTGTGTCCAGTAAGATAGATTTAAGATATGGGTATCATCAGATTCATGTGAAGGTTAGCGATATCTGAGCATCTAAAGATTGTATTAATAGTGTTGAAAGAGAAACAGTTGCATGCTAAAATTTCTAAGCATGAGTTTTGGTTGAAGGAAGTTAGTTTCCTTGGCTATATGATTTCGAGTGGAGGTATTGTAGTTGATACGTCGTAGGTTGAAGTTGTATCCTAATGGAAAACTCCAAAATCTATTTCTGAGATTAGAAGTTTTATTGGTTTTGCAGGTCATTATTGGAAATTTATTGAAGGATTTGCAAAGTTAGATTTATTATTGACGAGGAAAGGTCAAGCTTTTATTTGGGATGAAAAATGTGAAGAAAGTTTTCAAGAACTTAAGAGAAGGTTGACGACAATTCCTGTTTGGATTTTGGATATTTAACATAAGCATTTATGGTGTATTTTGATGCTTCGTTAATGGGATTGATATGTGTGTTGATGCAAAATCAGCAAGTTGTAGCTTATCCTTCAAGGCAACTTAAAGTGCATGAGAGGAATTATCCTACATATGATTTAGAGTTGACTGCTATTGTGTTTGTATTGAAGCTTTGGAGGCATTATTTGTTCGTATTAAGATTCCAGTTGTTTATTGATCATAAGAGTTTGAAATATTTATTTGATTAAAAATTTAAATACGAGGCAGAGGAGATGATTAGAATTTTTGAAGTATTATGATTTTGGGTTTTACCATCCAAGTACAACAAACATGGTAATTGATGCAATGAGTAGGAAATCCTTGCATATGTCAATGATGATGGTGAGGGAGTTGAAAATGATCGAACAATTTTGAGATATGAGTTTGGTTTGTGAAGAGAATTCTTATGGGGTTAAGCTTGATATGTTGAAGCTTGTAGGGAAGAAATAATAATAATAATAATAATAATAATAATAATAATAATAATAATAATAATAATAATAATAATAATAATAATAATGATTAAATTATAAAAAATCATTTTAACAATCAAATTAGTTTATACTAGGGAAGAAATAAAAAAATAAGATTTTAATATATATTTTTGGATTCAAAATATATTTAAAAAATATTATTATTATCAAAATCCTAACTAAAACTTATGTATCAATTTCATTAAAATTATAACTAATACACTAACAGGAAGAAATAAAAAAATATAAACAAGATTTTAATATATATTTTTGAATTCAAAATATATTTAAAATTATTATTATTATTATTATTATTATTATTATTATTATTATTATTATTATTATTATCAAAACCCTAGCTAAAATCTTACGTGTCAATCTCAATAAAGTTATAACTAATACACTAATAAAATATAAATAAGATTTTAATATATATTTTTGGATTCAAAATAATTTAAAAAATATTATTATTATTATTATTATTATTATTATTATTATTATTATTGTTATTACTATTATTATTATTATTATTATTATTATTATTATTATTATTATTATTATTATTATTATTATTATTATTATCATCATCATCATCATTATCATCATCATCATCATCATCATCATCATCATCATCATCATCATCATCATCAAAACTCTAACTAAAAACTTATGTGTAAATCTCACTAAAATTATAACTAATACACTACAACCATCCATGATAATATTTAAAGTATAAAAAATATACAGTACAAATTATTACTTAGAAAAATTAAAATAAAAAAATAAGCAAGATTAAAATTATTTACTACACTATTTATATTTTTATATAAAATTTTAATTACTAAGTTTTTTAAAAAAAAAATACTAATTAAAAATCACAAATGTATAAATTATTTTAATAACTAACTAAGATAAAAAAAATTTATACTTTGTTTATAAAAATTAAGAAGATTTTGTCTTAACAAATCATATATTTAATTTATATAATTCAAAATTTAATTATGAATATACTAAAAATATTTTTTATCTATATAAATTAGTACAATAATTTTTAAAAATCAAATTTATTTTTAACTTAAATATTTTTTTAAAAAATAATTTATCAGTAAATTTTTTATATACCAAATTAATAAATTTCTATCTTGATCCTATTTCTCAAAACATAGTTTTAAAGTTCATATTTCTCTATTTTAATCTTATCATATTGACTATTTATAAAATTATACATTTTTTGGAATTTAATTGTTACGATATTTTATTTTTATTATCTTAAATTTATTGAAAATATATAAATTAATGAAATAAAAACTAATGAAAATGCTTATATTTTTTGTTAAGTTTCAAAATAATAAAATTAAAATATGTCGTATATTTTCTTTAAATTTGAATGTAGAAGAGAGAGATGTTTTTTTAACTTTAAATTGATATAGGATAAAAATATATTTCCATTCTCTTAATTCACATTCACTTTTATTAATTTTTTGGGTTAAATAGGTTTTACCCCCGTCAAATAGGCGAGTTTTGATTTTTCCCCCTTAAAAAAAATTGTTGCGCAGACCTTACCAAATAAAAATTCTAACAGTTTACCCCCTGACCATATATTTGACCTAACACCACCAGTAATTGTACTACGTGTCAGTTACGTTATTAAATAATGGAAAAGGATTGCCACGTGATGGGTTTATGCTTGAGTGTTCATTTCAATCAATATTTTTCTTTTCAGATCTTTGACGACATGGATTTGCCTTTTGCTAAACTGCAGCTTCTACCAAAAGGGTGGACATGGAGGTCACAATGGGTATAAACTATAATCATTTTTAGTTTCACTTTCTTTTTTCTCCATTGCAACACTTGTTTGGGTTTGGTTTGACATCCTATTGAGTTTATGGCGCCGATTCTTTATGAATTCTACTCTTCAAATCACAGGCTACAACATGGTAAAGAAAAAAACGCAAAGTAAAGGATTACAGGCTTACCTATCGGAGTCACTCCGGTGGCTCTTCAACAATGGCCTGATATAAGAAAACCAGAGATTCTTCCACTACTTGCTCAGGTACGAACACTCCTTCAATTACTGTTGAGAATATAAATTTTATTGTTTTCAAGCTTCAAGCTTTATTATTTGTATTAGTGGATAAAGTAGTTTTACTATTCTGTTTTGTCCAGTTAGTTACTTTTGATTGGTAGTTAAGGGATAACCATTTGTTATATATGGATATAGCTATCCCACGTGTAACTATATACAATAAATCATCATTTTCAATTGTGAGCTTCTTTTTCCTTTTCTTGCTCTCTTTCTTTTCTTGCTTTCTTTCTTCTTCTTCATGGTGAAACAACTTCCCATAATATGGTATCATTCGCCAATTCGATCCTTCTTCCGTTGCTCTTCACATTGAATCTTTAAACCTTCTTTCTCATTTCTTTCTCAGCTTCCATGGCTCCTCCTTGAGTTTCGGATCCAGCCTTGGATCAAACTTCCCCATATTATGTTTTAATGATGTTCCTGGTTCATTTTTCCTAAACTCATTGGTTCTAACTATCATTCATGGGCTCGAAGCATGAAGAGAGCACTCGGTGGAAAGATGAAGATTGAGTTCATTGATGGTTCTCTTCCTGCTCCCGTTGATTCATTCGATCCATCCTTGCGTGCTTGGAATCAATGCAATATGTTAGTCCATTCTTGGATCATGAATTCAGTTTCAGATTCCATTTCTTAGTCCATCGTCTTCATGGAGAATGCACTTGATGTATGGAATGGTTTGAAGGAAAGATTTTCTCAGGGTGATCTCATACGCATCTCAGAGTTACAACAAGAAATTTATAATCTCAAGCAAGAAACCAAATCGGTAACTGATTTCTTCTCTGAACTTAAAATTCTTTGGGAGGAGTTAGATCTGTATTTGCCCTTACCTACATGCACATGTCGCATTAAGTGTTCTTGTGAAGCTATGCGAAGTGCAAGATCTCATCACCAACTGATGCAAATTATCAGATTTTTAACTGGTTTGAATGATCAATTTTCTGTTGTCAAATCCCAAATTCTGTTAATGGATCATTTACCTAACATGAATAATATTTTTTCCATGGTCATTCAACATGAGAGACAACTTCAGCTTCCTATTTCCAATGGTGAATCTCAAACTCTGATTAATGCTGTTGATTTCAAGAAATTTGGTGCAAAAAATAGTTCATTCATACATGGAGCTCGTGTTTGTACTTCCTGTGGCAAGACAAATCACACTATTGAGAATTGCTTCAAGAAACATGGTGTTCCACCATATATGCAGAAGCAGTTTCAGAACTCAGCTAACAATGTTGCATCAGATGGCAATGATGATGGTCCTCTTTCCAATGGTGTTGACATTAAAAGTGATAACTCTCCTATGACTCAAGGTCAATTCAATACTCTCATGGAACTAATTCAGAAGTCCGACATTGGTCAATCTTCAGGACATGCTTCTTCTAATCAAGTTGTTGTTGGTCATCTATCAGCAGGTAACACATCTCATTGCATGCATAGTAGTAGTCATAGCTCATGGATTATTGATTCAGGTGCTTCTGATCATATATGTAGTTCCATTAAATGGTTTCACTCCTATAAACAAATTTCTCCTATCAATGTTAGGTTACCAAATGGATAATTTTTAGTTGCTAACTATTCTAGTACAATCTATTTCTTTTCTGAATTCATTGTGCACAATGTCCTCTTAATCCATGAGTTTTCCTTAAATCTTTTATCTGTTTCCAAACTATGTGAATCTTCTAATTGCAATGTTAGTTTTATCAATTCACAATGTGTTATACAGGACAAAGTCACACTGAAGATGACTGGTTCTGCTGATAAAAAAGATGGATTGTACTACTTAACACTAAGAGATAATGATTCACTTCCTACACAATCACCTGATTCCACATCTGCTATAGCAGCCACAGTTACATTACCAGAAAAAGCCTTATGGCATTTCAGATTAGGACACTTATCCAATAACAGATTTTTGTACCTACATTCTCAATTTCCCTTTATCACAGTCAACCATAGAGATGTTTGTGATGTTTGTAGCTATGCTATACAAAGAAAACTTTCCTATACTGTTAGCAATAATAGAGCTGCTCATCCTTATAACTTGATTCATTTTGATATTTGGGGACTTCTTGCTGTCCAATCTTTGCATGGTCACTCATATTTTTTAAATGTTGTTGATGATTGTAGTATATTTACATGGATAACTTTAATGAAAAATAAGTCTGAAGCTAGATAGCATGTTATAAACTTTGTCAATCTCAAAGAAAACCAACATAAACTTTCTGTCAAAACCATTAGAACTGACAATGGTGCTGAGTTTAATATCCCTGATTTCTATGCATCTAAAGGAATTATCCATCATACCAGTTGTGTGGAATCACCACAACAGAATGGTAGAGTGGAGAGGAAACATCAACATTTGTTAAATGTTGGAAGAGCTATCCTTTTTCAGTCTAAACTCCCCAAACAATTTTGGTCATATGCTGTTTTGCATGCCACATTCATCATTAATAAACTCCCTACTCAAGTTTTAAACAACTTTTCTCCTCATTTCATATTGCATAATGAACATCCTGATATGCATAGTCTCAAAGTGTTTGGCTCTTTAGCTTTTGCATCCACATTAAATGTTCATAGAACTAAACTTGAGTCAAGAGCTCGAAAGTGTGTTTTCTTAGGATACAAGAATGGGATGTAGGGTGTGGTACTCTATGACATTCACAATCATACCATCCTTGTATCCATAAATGTTATACACCATGAACATATATTTCCTTATTCTATCAATAATTCTATTAACTAGGATTATCACCCTCACAAAGAACCTACTGAACCTGTTCAACATGACTCTGTCATACATGTTCCATCACAGACCATTGAACAAACTGATGATGAACAAGATAACCAAAATACCACAATTAATGACCCAGTACACCATTTTAACACTGACCCTGAAATTGTTGAACACACTGATGAGAACCATGACATTCAACATATACCTGATACACACGATACTGAAAATTGCAATACTCAGTCTAGACCTGTTAGAACCAAACAGACACCTCATTATCTCTCAGACTATGTGTGCAATACATCTGATGCGTCAGAGTCAAGTCATCATCAGGTACATCCAAAGTTATTTATCCTATTTCAAATTATGATTCATTGAAATTTCTATCGCATCTCATCGTGTCTTTGCATCAAATGTCTCTCTCTCATGAACCAAGAATTACAAAGAAGCATGCATCGAGCGGTGAATTAAAGCGATGAAGTCGAATTAGATGCATTAGATAAGAATAAGACTTGGAACATAGTTGATTTTCCACCACATATCGAGCCAATTGGTAATAGGTGGGTGTTCAAGTGAAACATAAAGCGGATGTACGATAGAGGTATAAAGCTCGGCTTATGGCCAAAGGCTACAACCAAATAGAAGAACTAGATTTTTTGATCGTTTTCACGGTAGCAAATTACAACTATCGAACACTTCTTGCATTGCGACCATCAATAATTGGTTCTTACATTAACTTGATGTCAACAACACATTCTTACAGGGGGAATTGAAAGAAGATGTGTACATGACAATACGAAGGTGTTACATGTGACAAATCTAACCAAGTTTGTAAGCTTCAAAGAGTTTATCGGTTAAAAAAGCAAGTCAAATGGTATGAAAATGGTCTTGTTGTTTTGCTACACCAAGGTACACTCATCATACGATTATTCCTGTTTATTTTAAAAGCGACAAACATTTCGACCATCTTAGTATATGTTGATGACATAATTCTAGTTGGCAATTCTATGTCTGAGTTTTATCGTATCATGCTTATTTTGGATGACACATTCAGTATTAAGGATTTGGGAACATTGAAGTACTTTCTTGGTCTCGAAGTCGCTCACTCAAGGACAGGTATCTCCTTATCACAACGAAAATATTGCCTTGACCTCTTGCAGGAATCTGGTTTGCTTGGATCTAAACCAACTCCTACACCTCTCGATCCATCTGTCAAATTACATGCTGATAATGGTAAAGCCTTTGATGACATTGAAGCCTATAGGCGCTTGATAGGTAGATTGTTATACCTTAACACAACACGTCCTGATATCACGTATGCCACTAAACAACTCATCCAGTTTCTTCACAATCCAACCATGGCATCATCTGCTTGAGTCATTCGTTATCGGCAGCCACAGAGAGAATTCTATTTGAAGGATCTGACTTACAATTGCTGGGCTTCTCAAATTCTGATTGGGCAGGTTGTATTGATTCAAGGAAGTCAATTTCAGGCTATTGATTTTTCCTTGGAACTTCTCTTATATCATGGCGTGCGAAGAAACAAAACACCATTTCCAGGTCGTCTTCAGAGGCAGAATATCGAGCATTATCCTTTGCTACATGTGAATTGCTTTGGTTGATAGCTCTCATGAAGGAATTGCATATTACATGTTGTCATACCCCAAAATTTGCCCTCAATCTACTCAAGAGATTTCATACATCTATACTCAAGGATTCCTCGAGAGTTGATCGGACAAACTCTCTCTGAGCAATCGACCCAAACTAGGGTTTGGTATCTCTCGAGCCAAGATGGGCTTCCAACATCTCAATGGTCTTCATGCCTCCTAATATGCTTCAAATATTCTCCATGTCAAGTTTCAAGCTTCCTGAGTCAAGTTTCCTCGAATGATTGCTCGGATGGTTGAAAATCGGTTGTATTGGACAAAAGTCAACTATGGTCAACATACGGTCAAACTTCATAATTTTGGGTCAACATCCTCATTTTGAAGTTACATTCATCATTTGATCAAGGGTTGATCATGATTCATCAAGAAAACTCAAGATTTGCTCAAAAGTCAAACTTTCTAAATTAGGGTTTCTAGATGAAAAGTCAATTGAACTTTGATGATCATAACTTTCTCATACTTTCTCGAAATTTTCCACCACATCTTGTTTTGAAGGAAATTAAATTCTCTACAACTTCATGTCTCACAAGAATGTCCAAAAATGCTTCATTTGAGAGGTATAGCTCGAAACATTACTTTTCAAAGTCAACAAAAGTCAACTTTTGTTTTGAAGATATATTGAGCATGGAAACTCCAATTGAGATGAGACCAAAAGGTTGGTCGAGGACTCTTAGAGCTTTCCAAAAGTCCAAGAACACTCAAAATGTGGAAATTGAGCAAGATACACTATTGAGAGTTGGGCAATTTTGGACAGATTGCCAAAAGGACATTTTGGTCAAAATGCAAAATTTTCCAAATGGGCCTAAAATCTTTGATCCAAACTTGTTCATGACATGATTTTGACCCATAAATGCTTAGCCATGGCAATTTTCTATTTTATTAATTTATTTTTGAATTTTAGAACATTTAATTCAAAATTAAATTATATAAAATATGAAAATGATATATTTTTCCAAAAGGGTTGATTTTATATCTTCCTTGAAGTCCAAGATAGCCCAAGACTCTTGCCAAATTCGTGCATGATCATGCATTGAAGAGGAAATCAAATTTTCTTCAAGAAAATTGATTTTATTTGAAAAAAATTGAATGCTCCAAATCAAATCTTTTTTCACTCCTTTTTCTCTCCAAATCCTCTCTATAAATACCAAGCATCATAGCCAGCCAAAGGGACGAAACCCTAGCTCAAGCCAAACCCTTATTTTGCCAAAATATTTTCAAGAATTGGAGAAAGTCGTGTTTTAAAATCCAGCCACTTTCAGCCCTCAAACATCATTCCATCGTGCTCAGAGGGTAAGTTTGAGTAAGAATACATTATTGGCATTGATCAAACCATCCAGAATCGATGCATATACATACATACATATTCAAAACTTTTTGATTTTTGCATTTGATTATTTTGCTTGTGTTAATCGTTTCTAATGCCTTTCTTGTGTTCATGAGACTCCATAGGCTCGATCTGGGCAATCGTTATTGGTTTTGAACGTCAGAATTGCATTATGCCATTACTAGGGTTTTTAGAACTGTGAGCTTCGAATCTCAAATTGCAGGCCGATTCAAAGGAAACTGAGACCACCATTGGATTCGCAGACCCCGATTTAGGGGGTGCCTAATCCGACTTTCAATTCGTATTTTGCGAGTTAGGAAATCGGTGGCGGAGAAGCGGGAGCTAGGGCTCGGCGTCGGCTGACTTCGGTTGTGTGAGGATGGCGTGGTAGGATAACGCGTTCTGATTCGCTCTCTCTTTCCATATGGACCCCACGCGTGCTGACTTTGATTTTTAACTCACTCATGACGCGTCATCACTTATGTTGATTTGTTTCCAGCTTTTCAAACATCAAACGCCACTTGTCCCAGTGGTTAAGACGCTTCATGTGCAAAGATGCCTTCCAGGGACACAAGTTCGAATCTCCCCAGGACCGGTTCTTTCTTTTCTTTACAAACTTCAAACTTTTTCTTATTTTTCATATTTTTCTTATTATTTAATATTTGCATGTTATTTTAATTTCTTTTCATATTTTTATTTATGCATTAAAAAATCATCAAAAATTAATTTTCTTTTTGCATTATTTTCATAAAATCTTTATTTAATTTATAAAATTAAAAAATATATTTTGCATGCATATTTATTTTTATTCATAATTTTGCATTTAAATCACTTTTAATTCATTTTTAATTATTAAATTGCATCCAAAAAATCCCAAAAATTTATTTTAGCATATTTATATTATTCCCAGCATGTAATAATTTTCTCATATAAAAATTTGCATTTTTACTAAAATTTTTCTTGTTCGATTCATATCGTATTTTAGATTTCTCGTTCCTTTCTGAGTTGATCCGGTTGATTCTTTCTTTATCATTTTATTTTCAATAATATAACTGTCTATGGGATGTAATAGTTTAAATTAGGACTTTATTTTCCATGTTTAAATTATGTATCGCCCCAAAGCCATGTAATAGCGTGGGACATTTACCTTTCCACACTTTACTTTCCATGATTTACTTTCCGCACCTATAATTTGCTAGTAACTAGGTATGGCAAGATAAAATGAGCGTAGATCATTTCTAATTCCAAGATAATATATCTGAATTTGACACACTCTTTTCACACATGCACCCTAGGGTAATTCTCCCTCGTTGCCTTCAATTCAAATGGTCAAGTCCTCGAGCGTAGAGGTATTCTAGCACGTTGCCTTCAAACAAATCATCATAGTCCCCGATACAAAGATCGTAAGACTCACGATGTCGCCTCTGAATACATGATCTTGACCTCGATTGTCGCCTCGAAAATGATGATAGTCCTTGAATGTGCTAGGATACTTCCTACAAGTTGCCTTCTACCATCCGATGTCCTTGAATGTCACTTACATCCAGCAGATGGAGCTACCTACTAACTAATGGTATGGCTAGCGCTATTCTAAAGGAGCGTAGAAATCTGAAAACGACCAATTGGGTGGGTAAGTCTTTAGTTGCTTGCTCTAAAACCAAATGCTTTCACACACACACTCTTTTTCAAAGTTCAAACTTTTTCAAAATGAAACATTTCCGAACACTTTGTATACATTCCTACATGAATCATTACAAAGTCAAGCGAAATGCCTTTTTCAAAACATTTTTGTCAAACACGAAAGCACAATTTTAAAAGTGATCTAGAGCAACTAAGAGCCGTAGATAACTACGGATGGAAAAGTGCTAATACCTTCCTTTTCATAACCTTCTCCCTACTCGAGAATCTAATGAAGGTCTTTTTACGTACTTTTACCTTCCTTAATTGGATAAAAATAAAAGTCGGTGGCGACTCTTGCTATCCGCACATTGCGATACAAAAATCCACAAAGTCGAGTTCTCCGTGTTACTGGTGGCGACTCTTGAGGATACACCACTTAAGAGAGAATGCCTTAAGTTTCTAGATAACTTTTACCGCTTTACTGTTTGACTTGCACCTTTATCTTTAAGGGTTGCTTGGGTATTACATTGTTGGGGATCCTACACGGATCAGGTTTCCTTTTAGGTAAGTAGCAATAAATCGTCGCGACCGTTAGGCGTATATCAAAGCGGTCACATGATAGCTACGTTAGCGTGACACTTTGGTTGTCCGATACTCTTCATTCCCAAGTTGAAGATAGTATTTGGCTTGCGTGGTGTCATCAAGCGCTAACTAAACTTTTAGAACCTTAATTGACCCATCTTGGCCATTAGAAGGTAGTGAGATGGCGGCTTTGGTGTAGACCGAGGTTGGTTGATACTCGATGCTACGCTCATTGAGATCAGACTTTTGGGACATTTGATCGACCACTTGGTAGTCGTATTGAAATAAGCGCCTCGAGAAAGATCAATGATGTGAGATTCCTAGAACCGGTTACTATTATAGGACGGATGAACCAACTCAAACTTTTGGTGGGGTAATCACCTATACCTCATAGCCTTAACCCTAGGCTCATTGTGTGAATTGTTTGTGTGTGCTAAACATGACATCATGACATCATTTGCATTGCATATCATTTCTAACTATTTCAAGGACCTAGGGATTTATCTTTGCTCATTTTGTAGGGATTATGGCTTCTAGAAAGACTATCCGAATCAACTTCATGGGTATACCTTCTCACTCAAAATTGGTTTGAAATTCCCGACCATGCTCGAGTTCATCAAAAGACATGGTTATCTACTTGATTTGGTTATCTCGGTTTTGAAGAAGATATGATGCATGTCCTTTTCGGTTCTTGATCCAACACCATTGCTTTACATTCCCAGTTATCGGTTAGTTCCTACCTTGGAAGAGTTCTCTAAGCTACTTGGGATGCCTATTCTTGATCAAATGCCATTCACGGTTTGGAAAAGGTCCTAAGTGCGAAGACATTGCATCGACCTTACATCTAAAGCTCGAGACATTGAAGCCAATTGGGAAACCGAAGTGGAGTTAAGGGTTTACTTGCTAAGTTCTTGATTAAAAAGCAGGAATTCCTCAAAGTTATGAGTTTCCATGCATTCGAAGACATTGTAGCCTTGCTAATCTATGGTTTGGTTCTATTCCCTAACTCGGATCAATTCATAGATGTCAACGCCATTAATTTGTTTCTTACCCACAATCCAGTGCCTACTTTACTTGGAGACATTCTACATTCTCTCCACACTCGTACTACTAAGAGACAAGGAACTCTCATGTGTTGTATACCGTTACTTTCAAGGTGGTTTATTTCGCACCTTCCTCCATCAGTTTTGAAGAATGAACAAAGGATGAGATGGTCTCAAAGGTTATTGTCACTCTCTCATTCAGATATTCGTTGGAGTCTTTTCTCTCAAAAGGACTTCACGTTCATTGAGCGTTGTGGAGAATTCCCTAATGTACCACTACTTGGTATAAGGGGAGGTATTACTTACAACCCTTCTCTAGCTCTACGTCAGTTTGGTTTTGCTCGAAGAGATGGCCCGCATGATATGCTTCTCCAGATATTGTGTTCGACTACAATCACGATCTCCGAATTACAAGCGAAGGTTCATACGCTTGGGGCATGGTAAAGAAGGCGATACCAAGACTTTGGGGCACGAACTCCATTCCTTGGAACCTTACCTCAGGTGCGAGCTCGGGCTCAACCCTCATGATGCCATTCACGCTTTGTTCTACCGGTAATTATGGAACTGTTGCTATAGGTGGCGTACCTATCCGTTCTCCATCTGACATGCCTACTAATTTGAAGACTTGAAGAGATCACGGATTGACTCAAGGAAGAAAGGGATACCTTTGAAGCTCGATGCTATGCAAGTGAGAAGAAAGTGCTAGAGTTGACCAAGCTACTTCACGAGGCGAAACATCAGCCTACATCGGCACCAAGAGGAAGCGCCCATAGGAGACTTAGAGCTTTAGGATTTTATGCTTTTCTTTTGTTATTGTTTTGAACTATCTCTTGTACTTAAAAAAAAAAGAATAATAAAGAGTGTACTAATAAATGTTTGTTCATTGCTTGTTTAACAAATTTAAATCTCTTAGGTCCTTGAAAACATTGCATTGCATTCGCATAAACATTGCATATCATAGCATAACATTGCATCACGGTACATTGAAGATTGGTTTTCTCATTTGCTCGCTATTTATTTTAGCGAAATGGCTCTTGAGCAGATCATCAAAGATCTTCAAGCTCGAATGCTCGGTTTCGTGATGTTCACCGGCTTGGTCCAAGGCCAAGAGGATTTGAAGAAGCTCATCAACGAGAAGAAGAAGGTTGTTGGTCTCCTCGACATGGGCGCTACAAAGGTGGTCCTAAGAGGTCGATCGGATAGAGCTCTCGGAAGGAAGTGTCAAGTGAACAAAGTAACAAGGGTAATGGTGAAGCGATCGGCTGAGCTTGAGAAGAACTATGATGATGGCCATACTTTGATGAGGATGACAAGTACAAGCAACTTGAAGACCGTCTGAATCTTTGTGAAAACACGAAGATGTCGGGCTGAATTTTGATGATTTGAGTCTCGTCCACGGTGTTGTGATTCCTCCCAAGTTCAAAGTTCTTACTTTTGCCAAGAATGATGGCATTTCTGTCCAGCGCATTTGAAGTCCTATGTTCAGATCAACCCCTTGAGGGCGAGAAAGTTGTGGATGCACTATTTTCAAGAGAGTTTGTCCGGAACCCGATTGGAATGGTACTATCGGCTAGAGAATAAGTATCCGTACTTGGGTGACTTGGTGATGCTTTCTCTGAGGCAGATTATGAGTCAATCTGAATTGACACCCACGCGTGCAACTACAAATCATGTCATGGGTCGTGACGAAGTTCAAAGTATGCTCAAAATGGAGATCTAGCGGTGAGTTCAACCGCCCTTGTCCAATAGGGAGTTGGTTGATATGTTCATGGAACAACGGCAGCCCCGTTCTTGATCATCGATTGGAAACTCTTCATAGGATTCACCGGTGATACTTCTGAGGCGTGTCGTTTGGTATCAAAGTGGGAAGATTCATGTAGAGTCATCTTCAATCTTGCGAAGAGATCTTTTGGTGGTAAGAAAGAAACTAATGCGTGTATTCGGAAAAGCCGAGCCAGACCGACCGTGCTCAATCATAAAGCGGTTGTGATCTCGATCCTACATCGGCAACCTCGGTGAGACAACGTGTGAGCATAGCGAAGACAATTCAAGATCAACATGCCTTTGTCCAAGCCTTGCCACACATGTTGAAAGCGAGCTGATTACCTTGAGGATCCTCCTCGAATGTCAACACTTCTCTCAGGGATACAATCCTAATGCTAAGTGTGCTTACCATTCAATAGCCACGGACATAATCTTGATGATTGTTGGGCTCGAAGAACAAGATTTAAGATATGATTGAATCTAAGCAGTTGAGTTTGATCCTCTGTTGAGACTCGAATGTGATTAGCGCCTATGTCATAATGAGGGTTCCAATCTTTGTTGGTGGCGATACTTATGTTTTCAACATAGATGACTTGACCATTCCTCTAATGGTATTAAGAAGAATTTGCTGGTGGTATCGACCAGGATGCCTAGAGAGCTGTCGTTGGTGCCCATCCAGCTGATGGTTGTGCTTGGTTGAGAAGGCGTGTTCGATGCATGATGGATAACCGTGAGATACTATTTCTAAAACCACTGTCTGGAGAAGAAATGTCTAAGTTGAAGATTGACAATGCGAATGAAACAACCATCGTGTGGGATACCTTAGGGCAGCCAGTGGAAAGATTCGATTACATGGTGAAGTACATTCTGAGATTCTGATTCCTGAAGATGTTAAGGCGACGGATGGGGTGATTTCCCGAAGATTATGTTGATGTTAACACAATAAGGATTTCCTCTGCGATCCTGTGCCTAAAGTGGCGCCTCTCATCACTTCTCGAGGCCGGTTCCATTCCTCGACAAAGCTATCCTTGGAATTATGGGTGATGTTTACTATCATGGCGTCGAGCAAGACCTCGACCATTGAAGATCTTCTATTGAAGCTACCATTCGACATTGACAACATCACGGATCTAGTAAGGTGACGAGCCGGAAGGTATTCTCTCGGATATCTCTCCTCGAAAACCGCGACTCCATTTCGCATTCCAACTATTCAATCCATTCCCCGAGCTAGAGGAAAGAACGATGACTCGTCACCTCGACGGAAGTACCAAAGGAAGTTCAAGAACACCTCCAAACAAGAAATGGAGAAGTGCGAAGATTATCAAGAAGAGTGACTACAATGTTGTGGAGCAGTTGGGACAAACTCAGTCCAAATTTCCATAGCTGCTGCTCTTGTGCTCGAGGCTCGTACTAATGCCTTGGTGAAGTTTATGAAGAATGCTCATGTGCATAGGAACACTACCGACCCAGTTTGAAGTTTGTATTGCTAGCACTGGCTGCCAACAACGGCCTAGGCTTCTCACGATCTTGATTTGACTCCGGAAAAGAAACCAACAAAGCCTTGCACATCTATGTTGAATGCAAGGCACTACATTGTCTCATGTTTTGGTGGATACGGTTACGCTCGAATATCCTTCAGAGAATGCTTTTGATCGACTTGATGTCGAAGGGTTGGTTACGAGACCTAGTGACATTATTGTGAGAGCTTTTGATGGTTCAAAGCGACGATTGGAGGAACTTGCTCACTCTGCTGTTAAAGTCGGTTCCAGACTTTTGACTCCACTTTCTTTGTCATGGACATCCGTCCGCTTACTCTTGCCTACTTGGGCCCTTGGATACATGGGGCGGCGTACCTCTACCTTACATGAAGCTGAAGTACGGTGAAAGGAAGGTTGTCACGGTATGTGGTGAAGAGTATGGTGGTCATCTGATCATTCAGATACCTCGAGATGGAAGGGTTCTTTGAGACTCTGAAGCTTTTGAGACAATCCCAGTCGTGCTGGTGACTCTATCCTCTGAAGTTACATAAGCTCCGCCTAGGATGGCCTCGTTGAAAGATGCTCAGGCTGCTGTTGAAGAAGGTAGTACTATTTGGGGTCGACTCACGATCTTCCTTTCAAATTTGACAAGGCTGGTTTAGGCTTCACCATCAAGAATCGAGGAAGATGATCTTGCATGAGCGTGCGGCCAACCCTTCGCATCGGCAGTGGAATCCATGCTATAGGCGGCAATGACGACATCGGCAAGTGGATCTTCGACTCGGATCAGGGCTCGTAATTGGAAGGCGAAGGCGTCATACCAATCTCCTTTAGTCGGGAGTAATTGCTCTTGTTTTGTTTTGCTTTTATTTCTTTATGTTTGAACAATAAACTTTGAAAGCCTAGTGCCTTGCAGGGCATCATGGCTCGTTTGCGAGGTTATTATCATCGTTTGCGTATTTCATTCAATAAATCGTTGGACTTTTGCATTCAATTGTTTGTTTTCTTTCTTTTACAACCCCTTCAAAAGCTATGTGTTCTTACACACACCCGTGATACCTTTGAGAATCACTCGAATCTCGTTAATACTGCTATGCTATTGCTAAATATGACTTGATCCGATCTACCAAGTAGAAGGCGAAAGTGAGGAAGATTGTGAAGTGCGAACTTCCGGTTGCTTTCTGACAAGAAGAGCGAGTTATCTGACCACTGAAGAGCAAGTTGAGGTTGTGAATTTGGGTGCAAAAGGCAGAAAAGAGATCAAGATAGGAGGCGGATCTTGAGGCAGTGTTAAAGAAGATTGGTTCGGATGCTACGAGACTACATTGAGGTTTTGCTTGGTCATACGAAGACATGCCGAGTTTGACATTGATATTGTGGTACAGATTGCAGACAAAGAAGGTTTCTCGGTGAAGCGAGAAGGTCGTCGCATCGTCTGAGATGTCGAGAGAAAATCAAAGCCGAAGTTATAAAGCAGTTCAGCTTGGTTTCTTAATTGTCACCTCTTATCCCGATGGGTTGCAAATGTGGTACCGTACCTAGAAGGATGGCAAAATGCGAATGTGTGTGGATTACGGAGATCGAACAAAGCAAGTCAGAAAGATTTTCCCTTCCTCATATTGATGTTACGGTTGACACATTTCGGTATAGGTTTCTCTTCATGGATGGTTTCTCGGTTACAATCGGATCAAAATGGCTCGAAGACATGGAAGACTACTTTTGTTACGGTGGGGCTACTGCTACAAGGTTATGCGTTTGAATTTGAAACGGGTGCCACTTATCGATGCTATGGTGACATTATTTCATGACATGATTCATCACGAGATAGAGGTCTCGTCGGCGACATGATGCTCGATCCGCAGAAGAAGAACATCTTGATCATTTCGGAACTGTTTGATAGGTTGAATCTGATGAGACTGATCTAACAAGTGCACCTTTGGAGTCGGATCGGAAAACTCCTGGGTTTGTTGTCGGTGGTAAAGGTATTGAGGTTGACCCGCCAAGGTTAAAGCTATTCAAGATGCCAGCCCCACACCAGAAAAGTCGGGTTTCTTGGGCCGATTAAACTACATTGCAGATTCATTGCACTAGCTGCTGCTTGAGCCAATCTTCAGTTACTAAAGAAAGATCAAGTAGTGGAATGGAGCAGCGATTGCGGATCGCTTTTGACAAAATCAAGGAGTACCTACAAAATCCTCCTATCACATGCCATCTTTAGAAGGAAGACCTCTTATCATGTACTTGGCAGTGTTAGAGAATTCAATGGGGTGTGTGTTGGGGCAACATGGCGAGTGCAGTCGAAAAGAGCATGCAATATACTACCTTAGCAAAAGTTTACCGTGTGAAACAAGATACTCACGGCTTGAGAAAACTTGCAACTTTGGCAAGTTGCTCGCGACTAAGGCAGTATATGTTGACTCACACTACCTTGTTGATTTCAAGATGGATCCGATAAAATACATATTTGAAAACCAACTCTGGGAAGAATAGCAAGATGGCAAATGATCTTGACCGAATATGACATCGGTACACTTCTCGATCAAAGGAAGTGTAGTAGCCGATCATTTGGCTCATCAAGCCGTAGATGACTATGATCTATGCGATTCAATTTCGGATGAAGATGTTTTACTAATTCTGATTGTGAAGAACCGAGGCCAGACGAAGGACACGAACAAGGATCCCGATGGACTATGGTCTTTGATGGAGCCTCGAACGCACTTGGCAATGGCATTGGCGCCATCATTACATCCCATGATGGACTACTCCTTTCACATGATTATGTTTGATTGCACTAACAACATGGCGGAATCTGAAGTGCATCATGGGTTAAAACGCTATTGACTTGAAATCAAGTTCTTACAAGTGTGGAGACTCGGCTTTGGTGATCGATCGGATAAAGGCGAGTGGGATCTGGCATCCAATCTCATTCCATATCGAGAGCATGTTACGAGTTTGATCCCTACTTGAAGAGATTACTTTCAATCACATTCCACGAGAAGAGAATCGGTTGGCGGACGCATTGGCTACTATGTCATCTATGTTCAAAGTCGGATGGGACAACGAGGCTCGGATCATCATTGAGAAGTTTGTGAACCAGCATATTGTTATGAGCTTGACACGGAGAAACCTTGGTACTATGACGTGAAGAGGTATCTTGAGACTCGGGAATATCCATGAGGGCATACATCAATGATAAGAAGTTCATGAGAGATTTGCATCAAATTCTTCCTCGACAACGACATCTTATACAAAGCTGACCACGACTTGTGCTTACTCGTGTGTAGACGGAAAACGGTACACATCATGGAAGAGTTACGAAGGCGTTTGGTACCCGCTCGGTGGACATACAATAAAGAAGATTTTGAGCAGGTTACTATTGGTCCACCATGGGCGATTGTCACCTACGCTCGATCTTGTCACAAATGCGGTTATGCGACAAAGTACATTACCTCGGTACCTCACGAATGTTTTAACTCCTTGGCCTTTTGCAATGTGGGGCATTGACATGATTGGAGAAATTAAGCCTGACTTCAATGGACATCGTTTCATCCTTGTGGCAATTGATTACTTTACCAAGTGGGTAGAAGCGACCTCGTTCATATCTGTTACCAAGAATGTTGTGGCTCGTTTCATCAAACATAATCTTATCGTCGGTATGGCACTCCAGAAAGGATTATCAGATAATGGCTCTAATCTCAACAACAAGATGATCAAGAACTCGCACATGATTCAAGATCAAGCATCACAACTCTTCTCCTTATCGGCCTAAGATGAATGGCGGATGGAAGCCTAACAAGAACATTAAGAAGATTATCTGAAAGATAGCGGTGACTTACAAAGATTGGCATGAGATGTTACCATTTGCTCTTCATGGTTATCGCTTTTCTACACGGACATCCACGAGGGCAACTCCCTTCTCATTATCGGTATGGGCCGTCTTACCCATCGAGGTTGATACCCTCAACGAGTCCTCGGGAGGCGAGTTAGGCGAGCGATTGGGTCAGACTCGCCTTGACAGTTAACTTGATTGATGAGAAGCGACTCGCGTCCATACGCCATGGACGGTTATCGAGCGAATGATCGAGCATTTAACAAGAAGGTCACCGCAAGGTCTACCAAGTCGATCTAGTAGTCAAGCATCATTCTTCCACAAGGTGATCCGGGGCAAATGGACTCCCACCTGAGGGACCATTTGTAGTCAAGGCGGTATTTTCGGTGAACTATGATACTAGCACCATGGATGGTGAAGACTTACACCTGAGCGGAGACATAGTCAAAAATACTACGCATGAAAGAGACCCGCTAGGTCGTGAACCTAGGCAAAAATAAGGGCATCTGGCGAACCAAAGGTTCGGGCAAAGTTAAGGATATACAAAACATGTACACGGCAAGTCGAAAACACGAAAAGGCGGCTTGGGCAAAAAGGTATCGGTGGTAGAAAAGAAAGGCGGTCTAGGCAAAGTTAGGGATTTAAGCGTCGACTATGTCTCTTCGGATCACACTTCGAGACTACTATCGGCATTCAAATTCAAATGGCGAAGATCAATTCACTCACTTTCTCTGACAAGGAGATGAGATAGTTGAAATATATTAGCATAGTTGAGAACTTAACGAGATTGTTTCGCATAGCTTTTTACCTTTCTTGTGTACAAACTACTTGGCGCCATACCTTTCAAATAAATAAAGTTCTTTCTCTTTTCCTTTATGGTTTGCATAAGTCAACGTTTGCTTTGAATGATTATATGCATTTGACAATAAGAATCTAATCACAAACATCGAAAAGTGAACATAAAAGTACTTACTACGAGCTCCGAGAATTGAGATGCGTGAAAGTCACCAAAACATTCCCCAGAGCATGATCCACAAGGTGTCCTCACAACACAACTTCCCAGCAAGAGAATCCACGAGCAGCAATTCCACTCAACTAAGCAATGTTACATCAGTCCCAGCGGTAACCTCGCTTTGATCAAATTATTTTTTTTTGGCAGTATCCGGACCAGCTTGGTCGGATAGGACTTCATCTTCATCCCCCGACTGGGATCATGGATTCGACTCTTCCAACCCGGTCTCCGGCAACTACAATTGCTCTCCGGCGAGATCACACTCAGAATCGATGGGCGCCTCCTAAATTTCCTCGTGGGATCTACATACAAGGTCCCCAGCGGATCGCCTCCCAGATTCTCCTCGGCGAGGGTATATGAGATCTCCACCACGAGCCTCTCGTCTACCTTCCTCACAATATCTAGGCCCAAGACTTGGTCGGATAGTGCATCGGAGAATAGGATTTCTTTCTTCTCCTTCAGCGGGTTCTCTACTCGATTCCCCAAGCGGAATCGAATCTTCAAGCGAAAATCCACATCTTCTTCAAGATGGATATGTTTTGAAATACCACAACATCTATCATTCACTATAAAAGTCATAATTCATGCATATGTCATTCATATACATTGTTGCATCATACTTTGCATAAAACTAACAATATTCTATCAAAGTTCCTCTTGTTTTCTCAAAAGCAGTGAATGATCACTTCAGCCTAAGCAGGTCGAGTTAAGCCCGAATCGGCGGAAAACTATCGAAAGACCACCCTAGTTGTCCTCAGTTGGTCGGATTAAGCCGAATCGGGAAAACTATCGAGCCCTTGGTTGTCCTCCGAGGTCGAGATTAAGCTATCGGGAAAACTATCGAAAGACCACCTTGGTTGTCCTCCGGCGACTAGTCGAGATTAAGCCAGATCGGCGGAAAACTATCAGAAAGACCGCCTCTGGTTATCCTCAGATATGACAATGGATAACAGGCCTTTCAGCAGGGAAGATATCCACATTTTCCAACTCTACCTCCCTCGAGTAATCGGCCACAGATTATTACGATCCTTATTATCAGCGGCAACTACGAGTCTAGCGCGACTCGGTTGCCTTGGATGGCATCTTAAGCCCATCTCAGAGCTACTTATCATGATTCTTCACTTTGAGAATCTGCATATATGGTTAAAATCAATGCAAACCAATAACTTCATTCAAAAATGAACACGAAGTCTAACGTCGACTCCCTCGGATGGCATCTTAAGCCCATCTCCATACTCCTTCGAGCGACTCTGAGCCTAGCGGCTCACTCCCGACATCGATCTTTCGGATGGCATCTTAAGATCCCATCAATTCTCCTATGACATTCCGAGTCTAGCGTCACGACTCATCCCCGGTAGAGTATCCAACTTCTCCAATGGCATCTGTAAGCGTTCCGCATCCATCCACCAGCGAGTGCAAATTTTGGGTGTACTCGAGTGTTCGATCATCTTCCCTCCGGTCACGAAGACAAGCGTGTCAATCTAACCCTCCATACGAAGATTGAGCAGGGCATTTGTCATACCCCAAAATTTGCCCTCCATACTCAAGAATTTCATACATCTATACTCGAGGATTCCTCGAGAGTTGATCGGAGAACTCTCTCTAGACAATCAACCCAAACTAGGGTTTGGTATCTCTCGAGTCAAGATGGACTTCCAACATCTCAATGGTCTTCATGCCTCCTCATATGCTTCAAAGATTCTCCATGTCAAGTTTCAAGCTTCCAAGTCAGTTTCCTCGAGACAATTGCTCGGATGGTTGAAAATCGGTTGTATTGGACAAAAGTCAACTATGGTCAACATACAGTCAAACTTCATAATTTTGGTCAACATCCTCATTTTGAAGTTACATTCATCATTTGATCAAGGGTTGATCATGATTCATCAAAACTCAAGATTTGCTCAAAAGTCGAACTTTCTAAATTAGGGTTTAGGTGAAAAGTCAAGCGAACTTTGGTGATCATAACTTTCTCATACTTTCTCAAATTTTCCACCACCTCTTGTTTTGAAGGAAATTCAATTCTCTACAACTTCATGTCTCACAAGAATGTCAAAAAATGCTTCATTTGAGAGGTATAGCTCAAACATTCTGGTCATTTTCAAAGTCAACAAAAAGTCAACTTTTGTTTTGAAGATATATTGAGCATGGAAACTCCAATTGAGATGAGACCAAAAGGTTGGTTAGAGGACTCTTAGAGCTTTCAAAAGTCCAAGAACACTCAAAAATGTGGAAAATTGAGCAAGATACACTATTCGAGTTAGGCGATTTTGAATGATTGCACAAAAGGACATTTTGGTCAAAATGCAAAATTTTCAAATGGGCCTAAAATCTTTTGATCAAACTTGTTCATGACATTATTTTGACCCATAAATGCTTGCCATGGCAATTTTCTATTTTATTGATTTATTTTTGAATTTTATAACATTTAATTCAAATTAAATTATATAAAATATGAAAATATATTTTTCAAAAATTGATTTTATATCTTCCTTGAAGTCCAAGATAGCCCAAGACTCTTGCCAAATTCGTGCATGATCATGCATGAAGGAAATCAAATTTTCTTCAAGAAAATTGATTTTATTTGAAAAAAATTTGATGCTCCAAATCAATCTTTTTCCTCCTTTTTCTCTCCAAATCCTCTCTATAAATACCAAGCATATTTGTGACAGGGAAGAAACCTAGCTCAAGCCAAACCCTTATTTTGCCAAAATTTTTCAAAATTGAAAAATCAATTTTTAAAATCAGCCACTTCGACCCTCAACATCATTCCATCGTGCTTTCGGAGGTAAGTTTGAGTAAGAATACATTATTGCATTGATCAAAACCATCGAATCGATGCATATACATCATACATATTCAAAACTTTTTTATTTTTCATTTTGATTATTTTACTTGTGTTAATTGTTTCTAATGCTTTTTGTATTCATGAGACTCCATATAGGCTCATTAAGGCATCGTTATTGGTTTGACGTCGAATTGCATTATTACTAGGGTTTTAGAGCGTATTTGAATCTGGTGTAGGCCGATTCAAAGGAAGCTGAGACCACCATGGATTCATGAATCCCGGTTAGGTAGCCTTAATCCAGCTTTGATTCACGTATTTTTGCGAGGTTAGGAAATCAGTGTAGGAAGGCAATAGGGCTAGGGCTCGGCGTTGACTTCGGTTGACCCGTGAGGATGGCGTGGCGGGATGGCATTACGATTAGTCTCTCTTTCCATGGATGCCTGTCTTGTTTTGATTTTGACTCACTCCGGCGTCATCAACATGTTGATTGTTCCGACTTTTCAACACAAGCGCCACTTGTCGATGGTTAAGGCGCTACGTTCAGATGCCTCGAGGGCACAGTTCGAATCTCCCGAGACCGGTTCTTTCTTTTCTTACAAACTTCAAACTTTTCTTATTTTTCATATTCTATATTTAATATTTGCATGTTATTTAATTCTTTCATATTTTATTTATGCATTAAAAATCATCAAAATTAATTTTCTTTTGCATTATTTTCATATCTTTAATTTATAAAATTAAAAATATAATTTGCATGCATATTTATTTTTATTCATAATTTTGCATTTAAATCACTTTTAATTCATTTTAATTATTAAATTGCATCAAAAATCCCAAAATTTATTTTAGCATATTTATATTATTTCCAGCATGTAATAATTTTCATATAAAAATTTGCATTTTCTAACATTTTCTCTTATTCGATTCATATCGTATTTTAGATTTCTCATTCCTTTACAGGTTGATCCGATTGAGACGATTCTTTCTTTATCATTTTATTTTCAATAATGTAATGTCTATGGGATGTAATAGTTTAAATTAGGACTTTATTTTCCGCATTTTAAATTATATACGCCCCAAAGCCATGTAATAGCGTGGGACATTTACCTTTCCGCACTTTACATTCCGCATTTAATTGCACCTATAAATTGCTAGTAACTAGGCGTGTATGGCAAGATAAAATGAACATAGCTAATTTCAAGATAAAATATCGAATTCAACACACTTTTTCACATGCACCCCTTAGGGTAATTCTCTCGTTGCCTTACAATTCAAATGGTCATGTCCCTCGAGCGTAGAGTATTCTAGCACCGTTGCCTTCAAAACAAATCATCATAGTCCCTTTGATACAAAGATCATAAGACCCACGATGTAGCCTCAATACATGATCTTGACCCTCGATTGTCGCCTCTGAAAATGATGATAGTCCTTCGAATGTGCTAGGATACTTCCTACTGAGTTGCCTTATGACCATCCGATGTCCCTTGAATGTCCCGCTTACATCCAACGATGGAGCTACCTACTAACTAATGGTATGGCTAGCGCTATTCTAAAGGAGCGTAAAATGTCGACCAATTAGTGGGTAATAAGTCTTTTAGTTGCTTGCTCTAAAACCAATGCTTTTCACACCACACTCTTTTCAAAGTTCAAACTTTTCAAAGCGAAACATTTCCGAACACTTTGTATACATTCCTACATGAATCATTACAAAGTCAAAGCGAAATGCCTTTTTCAAAACATTTTGTCAAACACACGAGAAAGCAATTTTAAAAGTGATCTAGAGCAACTAAGAGCCCGTAGATAACTACGGATGGAAAGGGTGCTAATACCCCTTTTCATAACCTTCTCCCTTTTCAGAATCTAACGAAGGTCTTTTTATACTTTTACCTTCCCTTAATTGGATAAAATAAAAGTCGGTGGCGACTCTTGCTATCCGCACATTTGATACAAAAATCCAAAGTCGAGTTCACCGTGTTACACATGTACCAAGCTTCTGTCTTGTCTCTGTGACAGTCAAGTGCGATGCACATTGCTCTCAATCCGGTGTTCCACGAGCGAACAAAACACCTTAAATTGTATGTCATTCGTGAAAAATTGCAACAAGGCTTGCTTGACTTACCTATCTCTACTACATGAACAACTAGTTGATTTCCCTAACCAAAGCTTTATCAATTCAACTTTCAACAAATTCATTTCCAAACTTGGCATGATCAATATTCACCATGCTTAGCTTGAGAGGGCTATTGAGAATAGATTTTATTGTTTTCAAGCTTGAGCTTTATTATTTGTATTAGTGGATAAAGTAGTTTTACTATTCTTTTGTCGAGTTAGTTACTTTTGATTGGTAGTTAAGGGATAACCATTTTGCTATATATGGATATAAGCTATCCCGTGTAACTATATACAATAAATCATCATTTCAATTGTGAGCTTTTTCCTTTTCTTGCTCTCTTTATTTTCTTGCTTTCTTTCTTCTTCTTCATGGTGAAACAACTTCCCATAATAATTCAATCTTGGCTGTGAGAATAGCTTGTGGGTATTGAGAATAGTTTGTGCAGTTTATGTTTAACTTCTTTTTTGTGGTTTAAGTCGATGCGGGATATATTTTCTTCAAGTTTTTGTATCAGTTTTTGATGGTTAGGTGCAGGTCATGTTCGGTTTTATGCAGGTTTCTTGGTGGTGACAGTTTGTAATGAAGGCATTTATATGGACTCGCTTGATTGTGTCGTCTTTGTCGCCTGTTGTTGCACCCCAAAATTTGCCCTCTTATCTCAATTTTATTTGGTTTAAGCTTCACGTTTATCATAACATTCACATGCATTCATACCACTGGTTCTATGGTTACGGGTTGGAGTTGAATTCCAAAGATTTTGCTCTGAACGGAAAAGACGTGGTGCTTTCATCCAATCTAGGATATTTGAAAGCTTGAGAGTTTAAGCGTTGAATCTTATCCATTCTTATCTATCGATTTTTGGGTTTGGATTTTGGTTGTTGAAATGAGCGGTCTCTTTCTTGATAGAACTATAGAAGTTTTGTTGTATTGAATATCATTGCTTCCTGGTTCAAGAGATCAATTCATCACGAGTTTAGGGTTTGCTGGTGGTTCGAGATTTTACTCTGCAAAGCCTGGTGCCTTGGTTTCTTCTGATTATTTAGTTCATTCTTGATAAAAGTTGGGTTATGATTATCGATTATTGATCAACATTCGAGTTTTGTTCATTTGACTTGCTCGTCAACTTTGTTTTGTTTTGGCAAGAGTTGACGTATGGCGTAATGAAAATACTCATCTAGAGGCTTGTTTACAAGATTCAAGAATGTCAGTTGCCACTGTCTAGACCTTTTTAAGTGTCACGTTCATAGCTCACAAGATTCAAGGCATTCAATGAAAAGTTAGAAGTTTCTTTATGAAATTCGTTTGGTTTCAAATCTTTCTCTACTACCGAATATGTTTCAATTTGCAAATGTGGTGATAATCCCATTAATTTCAAGTGGAATCTATCGCTCAATTCTTAAACAATCATGAAATCGTCAAAGTTGACTAAGGTTTTGAATCAAGAACTTTATTTGAAACTTAGAGTTTCAATTTTTGTTTCAAGTGGCAAAGGGCTCCGAATTTCTACATGAATGGATAAACACAAAAGCTTTATGGCCGGGAAATTCAAAGGAATTCAAGTATTTCTTAAATCAAGTCATCAACCATCTTTGCATCAAGAAGTTTAATTCTCAAGTTTCACATACTATAGGTTCAAACTCTAAAATACAACAATAGTGTTACTACTCGTTTGATTCAGACTACGGATTGGGGTTATAGATTGATTTGGAATTGGGCATATTCTAATCAACAACATGATGTGTCTCAACCAAGTTAATATTAGTTTATAATGATTTTAATAGTATTTGGTTCATAGCCATTTCCAACTTTCATCTACAATTGCTATAACGATGAAGATCGCATTAGTAGTATTTAAAGATCTAAAGCTAAGAATTCAAGTTGATACATAATTCTTAAATCTTGTGTTCATGAAATTTCAAGAGCTTCAAAATTACTCTAAGGTTTTATTTGTACAGAATACAAGAACAATTCGGATACATGTATTACAATTCATCAAATCTTAAAATACAAGTTACAGTTCCTATTGAATACTAGTGTTGTTCTAAACTTTTTGAATCCTCCAAGCTGTAAGTTTCTTCATGGATATGTTCTTGACTTTGTTTTCAAGCTTTCCATTCCTCCAAGCTTTCCTTAATCTTTTTTTCGAGCTCGTAGCAGTACTCACATTCATGAAACAACAAAAAGAAAGCGGTTAGCAATAATGGACGGCATTAGCAAGGATACAAAGATACATTTACGTGATCTCATCATTAGGGATGGATGTTTGGGATCAGATTATGTTAAGGGTGTGTGTTTCTCAATCATGTTCAAAAAGACCCTACCCTTTTGCAAATCACAACACATAGTTGGTTCACAAAAGGGGGGGGGTGTGGTTCAGACACCATCATTACCACTGCTGCAGCAAGTACATTGTTCAGAAATCAAAAAAAATGTGGCAGCCCAATACATCAACAGCCAGCATAACAGAAAACAATAACAACCCAATACATCATAGTCCAGTAAGTGACAATACTGCTAAGTCCAGTACAGAACAACAAGGCTGGCATAACAGATTTTTGAGACCAACATCTCAAAAAAACATAACACCTAAAGCCCAGTTTTTTCGTTCTTTTCTCAAGGCCTTGTTCCCAACACATTACATCAGAGAAAACCCTAATGTAGGACATTATAAAAAGGAAAAGGCACAATAATCAAGGGGAGGCAGTAACTGTTCACCTAAAACCCTAATCCCAAACACCATTCGAAAAAGCCAGAAACCCAGAATACCAAACACAGTAAACCAAAAACCCAAAGCATAGCAACCAAACAACATACGAAATCCCAGAAACAATACAAGTTCATCATTTCCCAACAATAACCCCTTCAGAAAATTTCAAAATAGCCACAAAAAGAGCCAAGTTTCGAAAGGTATTACCCGTTTGAATGAGGAAGGGGGAGGTTGCGAACTCTGTGTCGCCATCCTTCTCCTTCACTCCATGTTTTTCTTTCTTTTTGCATGAGCATCATATCGCCGTCACCGAATAAAACTAGGGTTCCTTTTTTCCCTTTTCAGTTTCAACAATCTGTAATGAGAAACCAAAAATCAAAACAAGTTTTCAGAAATCAGATAATCAGTAAAACAGAGTAATCAGTAAATCAGAGTAATCAGAACAGTGAGTTCGAGAGAGAGAGAGGGATCGATTTTCGCTGCGAAACAAGGAGAGAACAACAGATCGCGAGCAAGAAAACGGTGAATCGCGAGGATGAGAGACGAATCCAGTGAGAGTCGCATTGAGAGACGACGAGAGATGAGAGCGGCGATGAGGTTCGGTGAGGAATCGCGGTGAGATCGAGAGAACAACAGTGAGGGACGATGAGAGATGAGAGCGGCGATGAGGGTTTTTCTGGATCGTGAGAGATGAGAGTGAGACAAATTTCTTCCCTTTTGTTTCAGTTTTCTTTTGTTTGTTTTATAAATCAAGTTTAGTTTTATAAATTAAGTTTAGTATTATAAATTAAGTTTAGTTTTATAAATTAAGTTTTAGTTTTATAAATTAAGTTTTAGTTTAAGTTAAAATAATATTAAGTCTCAGTTAAGACATCAATTAATTTTGTTTTCTTTTAATAAATCAGTAAAATAAGCCATGGATTAATATGTAGTTAAATGAGTGTATTAGAATAAGCTTTGTTGTTTAGTCCAGGCGGTGACACTTGTCACCGTCTGTATGGTCTGTTTGGAATCCGGTACAGGTACACCTATGGTAACCATCTTGCACTCTCATTCACAAGCCATCAGATCTGTCAAGATCCAGATCTAACGCTCCAGAATGGTGGACCACACTATGCTTCATGGAATGGCTCATATAAGATCCAGCAACACTTTTGGGCTTGGGCTCAGTTTGCTGTCCACACCCCTAGATTTAAAGCTCCAATCAGGCCCATCTCTAACTCTCTCTTTAATTTAATTATTATGCAAAGTATTTTTTTTATTGATGTATTAAATAATAATTAGTATAAGATATTTTTTATTTTCTAAATTATCAATTAAATTATTAGTTGATTTTTTATCAAGTAGAAAAAATATATCCTAATAATTATTTAAATTCCGGTTGTATTGTGTGTTAATTTACCTTTTTTATTATTATCCGTTTTATTATGTTATTCGCTTGTATGTTTATTACGCGATTGTACACTCCACTCACGAATTAATATAAAAGAAACGACGCATCCGATCTCTCATTTTTTGTTACCCACATCAAATTCTCTAACGGTCTCATGGTTGGGGATGGGCATGGCCATCCTCACGAGGTTAGTCAAGGCCCTCATAACCCGAAAAAATAATTGGTCCACATACCAATAACCATGCACCAGGGTCTCATGGTTGGGGATAGGAGCACCTATCCTCACGAGGTTAATCAAGTCCACATACTTGGTTAATCATAACCCGAAACTTCACTTCTCTACGTCCAATGTCGAAATTTTCAAAACACTTTCAAATCAAAACAATTAATTGAACTTGTTTTTTTCTTTAAATCAATTTTTCTACAAAAAAGAGAACATTTGGATAAGATTTGTTTTAATAGTTAGATGTTAGCCTAACGATTAAAACGAATAGAAGTTTCTAGTTGATTAGATGATAGCCTAATAAATTCAGAAATTTCAATCCATGTTCTAAAATAAATAAAAAACATAGTGTTATGGTATTTAATTAAATTGTTGGATGGTAGCCCGACGATTTAATTAAATTTAAAGTATTCGGGCCGTTAGATGATAGCCTAATAACTTAAATACTTTTATTCCATACACTTAATAAAAGTGAACTTTGTTTCACCTCACCTTTTCATAATAAAGATTTTGGATGAGAGATGATTGGCCGAGTCCCCTCACCAATCTCGAGTATTCGAATTGTTAGATGATAGCCTAACGTTTTGGTACTTGTCATCTACAATTAAAATCAATTCAACCCATTCAAATTCCTTTTCCGCTCATACGCGGTCATCAAAAAACATTTTCTTCTAAAATCAACACAACCAATTCAAACATTTTCAACAAGAACTACAGAGTTTTGATTTTCCCATTGCACTAGGGAATACGTAGGCACGCGGTTTCAAAACCGTGTCAAACTCAAAATAATAATAAATAAACCTCTTTTTCTTATTCCTTATTCATGACTTAGAAATTAGCGATTACACACACAAACACATTTCAAACTAAATGGGTCCCATCGAGTACGATTGACGTAAGAGGTGTTAATACCTTCCTTTTGCGTAACCGACTCCCGAATCCATCCTTTTTGGTCTCGTAGACCGCCTTATCCGACGTCGTGGGTTATATATATATTTTCTCGTTCTTTTTAGAACAAATAAAATTAGGTGGCGATTTCATTGTTTTGAAAATTCATTTAATTGATTTTTGAAAATCGAGTTGCTTCAGTTGGCGACTTCACTGGGGAGTATTTCAAATCTTTTTTTGACTAAGCGAGTCAACCCTAGTTTAGTTCTTCGCATGTTTGTGTGTTTGTTTACCGTTTTCTTCTTTATGCTTATTTATTGTTTATTGCTTATTGTTCTCTTTACACTTTATATATATATTATTATGTTGATATATTATTGTGATGGGAATTCATGGGTGTTGATACATAGATAAGCCCACTACCCAGGCTTCTAGGTCACCTTTTTAGGAATAGAGGGGTTGCGTAGCCTAGGTCATCCTGACTCCATTGTCTTGTGGACCGAAGCGAAGACTCCGGCTTAGAGTTGGTTGTTTTAAGGAGGTTGTTGACCCGCATGATAGTGCAGGACATCAATCTTTGGACAAATGACTTATAACTCTAAGTTTGTTCATGTTGTCCTAACCGAGACCAATCACTCAAATTTTGGATTTCGAGCATCCCGTTAAGAGCCGTTTCTTGGGGTATACTTTTACAAATACTATCGCCATGTAGGCCTCTCGTGCGATGATAGTGTTTGTAAAAGGGGATCTGAGACCCCAAGAAACATTTAGCCAAAAACCATAGGATTAGCCTTACCCGGGGAATTGTTGGGTAGACGTCGAAACCATGAGCGACCAATCCTATGAACCGACTTTATTTAATTTGCAACATGCATTGCATACATTTGCACAAAGGTTTAGCATATAACTTTTATTTTGAGGGAACCTTATAGATTTTGTTGATGCGAAGAATGAATCCAATCAGCTGAAGAACGTTCCACATCTCAAATTCAAAGAATGAAGTTGGGAAGGCGATAACTCAAAGTGAGAGAATTCCGCTGTCGTGAGAGCTTATTTTGGGAAAAGGTTTGGGAACATCCTAGATCTTTTGACTACCAATGTGGACATGGAAGCTTTGATTGCTTTGGCAAAATACTATGATCCTCCTCTTCGATGCTTCACATTCCAAGACTTTCAGCTTGTTCCTACAATTGAGGAGTTCGAGAGAATTCTTAATTGGCCTTTGAAGAACGACATGCCCTTCCTCAACATAGGAGAAGACTTGGATAAGGCTGATATAGCTGCTGCTTTATTTCTTCCTGTAAGGGAAGTGGCACCTTGGGTTACAGACAAAGGTATTCTTAGGCAAAACTTGGAAGATAAGTTATCAAGTTTGAGTGTTCAAGACGATTGGTCGACTTTCAGCTCCATTCTTGCTTTGCTCATCTTTGGGGTGGTTTTGTTTCCAACTAATGAAATTGGTTACTTGAGCCCGTTTGCTATTGGTATATTCATGTCAGAGAATCCTATTCCTTCATTGTTGGCTGATGTTCTTTACCATCTCCATGAGAGACATCTGAAGAAGCGAGGGTGGTTACGTGTTGTTCTCAGTATTGGTTGACATCTCATATCCCTCAGAGCGGACCATGGGAGAAGATCCTGAGAAACTTAACTTGGTCTCAAAAATTGGCTTCGCTTACAGCTGATGGTGTGTTGTGGCATTCTCTAGGTTGGGGATTCGTTGATGTTATCACTCACTATGGTGGATATTCTAATGTTCCTTTGGTTGGGTCTATGGGATGCATCAACTATAACCCAAGACTTGCAACAAGGCAATTGGGATTTCCGATGGAAAATGAACCAAGGCACGAACACTTGGAAAGCTTCATTGTACATGAGCTTGGCAAAAGGATATAGCAGTAAGGAAGATCCGAAGAGCTTGGGATCAAATCCATAGGGAAAGCAGAGAGCTAATCAAGAGAGGCGGAATTGATGGAAGATCTTATCGCCAGTGGGTGATAGAAAGAGTTCAAGAAGTCAAGCTGCCTTACTTTGTGGAGGTGCCTTTTGATCATCCAGAACCTGTGATCACTCATGTTCCGATAGAAGAGAATATGAGGCTTGAAATCATCAGGAAGATGGAGGAAGAAAGATTAGAGCTACAAAGCTCTAATTCTCGCATTTCCCTCAGAGCAGAAAATCTGGAAGCCAACCTCAAGGAGGTACAAGAAGAATTAGCAGGAAGAAGAAGACAGAATGAAGAGGATGAAGAGCTCCTAATAAGATGTTCCGAAGACTTGAAGAGTCTTTGCTAGGGCAAGGATCTTCGTCGACAGTTGAGAGCTGCTCAGCAACAAAGAAGGCAAGCTTATCTAGATGAAGAAAGGGCCGTTGAAGAGAAGAGAGCATTGAAAGCAAGTCTCGAAGCCAAGATTTCCGAGTTAGAAGCTTCTCTAGCACGAACCAATAAAATGCTAGAAAATGAGATGGGTACAAGGAAGAAGTGCATTGCCGAGTGGAAGCAATTGAACTAGTGAAAGGGTTCAAAATTTGAACATTACAAGAAAGAGAAATAGGGATGCTTATGAAGGCCTTAGAGAGCAATGTCAGGGTTGGATAGATGAGATCCATAATCTGAACCGTCTGTTGGATGAAAAGGATGACATTGTGTCCTTTCTAGAAGAGCAGAATGGGCATTTCTATGGGAAGTACAGCAATATGGTTGACATGTGTAACCACTTGATTGTTGATGTACCCTGGAGACTCAGGTCGGCCTTAGAAGACCTTGAAGGCAATCAGATACCTCCTGCTGTGAGCGAGTTCCTCTTCCTTTGTCAAGATGTGGTGAACCGGTTCAAGACAGAAACTAGAGATTTGAAGCCTCGTCGTGGACAACATTTCTAGTTTTTAGCAACTTATCTTATTTGAATATTTGAATTTAATGCAATGATTTAAATTCCAGTATGAATCTTATTGCTCTGTTTGAACTTGATCATCAATGTAGTTACACCTAACATTTTGGTTTTCTATGAGATTTCGTTGATTTGTAGTTTAATTAGTCTTTTCTCTAATGCTTATTATTAACTAATGAGTCTTCAAAGAGTCCCTGAAAATAAAATGTACAAAAAAAACATATCATGAGCATGCATACATACCCCATAACATCTCATACATAACAGGGTATTGAGATCAGTCATCTTACTTCTGCCGTTGATTTTCTTCTCCACTGAAGAGAGATTGCAGATTTCTACATCCATCGGTACCAGACAAGAAGCAACTTGAAGAGATTGATGGAGAAGATTGAGGCTGACGTAGCTGCCCTAGGGACAAGAATGGACGCTCGCGTAGGGCAATTGATGGAGATAATTCAAACCATGGCTCTGCAACAAGAGGTTGAGAGCTTTGGTTGTGAGGCCGCATAACCTGCCGAAGGAGCTGAAGTTGTTCCTCCCCTCGAGGAATGCTTTGTGCAGAATTAGCTGAAGTTAACACGGTCTTGTTGATCTTCTGGGAAATCGAGCTGCTTTCAAATTAATCACGCTTGGTGGTTCCTCCTCCGCCTACCCCACACATCGCCGCGGCGAGCTGGATTGGTTCCTCCACCGGAGGAGGACTATTCGATTCGGTTCCTCGGCATGAGGAAGATAACTTTGAATTGGTTTTCCAATGTTGAGGAACCAACGAAGCTAATCGGAAGTTGTGCATGCTTGAGGGCGCATAAGGCCTTTGAGAATCAAGGAGTTTTGGGTTTCGACATGTCCAACTTGGGATTGTTGCAAGGAGTGATTCCTCAAAATTCAAAATCCAGATTTCAAAGTACAAGAACGCTCTTGTCCTAAAACTCACTTGAGTACTACTTTAGGAGGATGTCAAAACTTACGAAGGATGAGAAGCTCCTCATGCATTTCTTTCAAGATAGTTTGGTGATGGACCGTTGGATTGGTATATGGGCCTTGATGGTTCGATGCGAACATGGAAAGTTGGTTGAAGCCTTCGTTCAACACTATGGCTTTAATGCGATATGGCACCTCTGAGAACCCGGTTACAACTTAGCTCGAAGAAAAGAATCTTTCAAAGAGTACACGCAAAGGTGGCGAGGTGGCGCTAAGGTTCAACCCCTATGGTAGAGCGAGAGATGGTGGAAATGTTTACCGGCACACTAGATGGGCCATACTATGCCTCTTGCGATCGACCGGTACTTTCGCTGACATGGTGATGTTTGGTGAAAGACTTGAGATGAGAATCAAGTTAGGAAAGATTCAGGATGTTGGTACTGACAAGAATCAAGTTGGTGGCGCCAAAAAGTCTTTTGGTGGTTACCAGAAGAAGAAGGAAGGCGAGTTGAGCGCACTGTATGAGCGAAGAGGAAAGAGAGGCGCAGAAATTCATCGGCAAGTTCTTCTATAACTATTCACTAATGTTCCAAAACAAGATGTTGTTCCTAGACAACCTGGCAAGACCCGTGAAGAAGTTTGATCCCTTGCCAATGTCTTATCACGGATGTATTTGCTCATTTACAAAGTTTGAATATGATTGAGTTGCCTTGATCTAAAGATTGACCGGATAACTGCCAAAAATATTTTAATCGAATGCTCGTTGCCTTTACCACTCAATGCGAGGGCATTCTATTGAGAACTATCGCCTTCAAATACAAGGTTCGAACACACTTGACACGAGGCAATCAACTTGGGCCACCTACCCCTAATGTCATTCATCCCCTCCCCATGGTGGAAAGCATTAATGCAATTTATGAAGATGGAAGTTTGAACCTGATAATGGATGTTAATGTTTTGACCACCCCGTTGTGGTGGATAAAGAAGCAATTGTTGTTGAAGGGAGACTTCCCTGGTTGTGATGATGGTTGTAAACAATGTTTGATCCAAGTTGAAGGTTGTGATGATTTGAGAAGCGAGATTGATCTGATTCGATGGGACTCTTCAATTCATCCAAAAAGAGTTTGATGAGAAGAATGGCGAAATCGAGGTTGATGTGGTTACCATCCCTGTTACTTCTAGAAGGATTCCAGTTACGATCCCGGTGCCAACAAAGAAACCTCATGTGATCATCACTTTACCGGGTCCAGTACCCTATACTAGTGAAAAGGCCATTCCGTGGAATTATGGGTCTGAATACTACCGTGGCGGAAAGAAATTGGATGTTGAGACCTCTGAAGGAGGAAAGTCTGATGAAAAGAAGATTGAAAGAATTGAGCCTGCAGTGCATGATATTGCGGAAGAAAGTCGGATTACCCGAAGTGGACGAATCTTCTCTCTACCCAATCTAGTTGAGAAAAGTCCTGAAGCTTTGGCCAAGGCTAAAGCAAACGGGAAATGAGTTATGATTGGGGGTGAGTCAACACCAAGATTTCATTTTTGTTCGAGCCCGAGATGACCAAAGATGTTGAAGAACGATGAGGTATATAAGGAAGAGCGATTACAAGATAATCGACCAGCTCGGCGAGGCCTTGCCAATTTCTATCTTAGCTTTGTTGAGGATTCGAACCTCACGCAATGCTTTGATGCGATTATTGGGGCGTCTTCGTTTCCCAAGAGATCTCGATTAACAGTTTGGAGTATTGTGAACAACATTTCACAAGTAATGGTCTCGGTTTCTTGACTTGATTTACCTCAGGAAGGAAGCATAACAAAGCTACGTTTACGTGGAGATAGCGAAAACTACTTTATCCGTGTCTTTGGTTGACACGGGATCATCTCTCAATGTTCTTCCGAAGTCTACTCTCTTGAAATTGGACTATGAAGGGTTGTCTTTGAGACCCGATTTGATAGTTAAGGCGTTTGATGGGTCAAAGAGGTGCGTGTTTGGCGGTGGATCGCCTATTAAGATAGGCCCGAGTTTTGATGCAACTTTTTTCGTCACGGATATCAATCCCTCATACTGTTGTTTGCTTGGACGCCCTTGGATTCATGGGGCTAGTGCTGTGACATCCACCTTGCACCAAAAGCTGAAGTTCTTGATTAATGGGAAGGTGGTCACCATTTATGGTGAAGAAGATTATGTCGTCAGTCATCTGAGCAACTTTTGATATGTTGAAGTTGAAGGAGAGATCCACGAGACTCCATGCCAAGCCTTTGAAGCAGTATCAGTCGATAAGATCCCTTTGCAAAAAGGTGAAGTCTCCATGGCATCCTACAAGCAAGCTCAGGCTATTGTCGAGTCAGGACATCCTGAAGGGTGGGGAAGAGTGCTAGAGCTTCCTACTCAAACGGATAAGAGGGGTTTGGGTTTTGCTCCAGGAATGAAGGTCTCAGTCTCCGCCTCAATGAACAAGGGGGTGTCTCCTCCTGTCAAGTTTGTCAAAGGTGGAATCCAGATTGAAGATGTTGATGCAATTGATGGTGAAGCGGGGCGATTATGATGTGGACAAGTGGATCTACCCTGTTCGGGGCGTGAGCTTTCAAATTGGTTCGTTGAAGGCGTTCTTGTGGTCACCCGTTTTGAAGAGTAATTTTACATTTTAAGTCATGCCATAATTCCTACGTTATGCCCAAGGCGTAGTGATCATCTTTGTAGGGCCACAATGTTTTTAACTTTCAAGTTTATCATTAATAAGGGCGTCCTTTTGCATTCAAATATTTCGCTCTTTGTTTTCTTCACTTATTCTTTAAAAGGTGGCAATATGAAATTTTACTTTATAATCATTACTTTCTTTTATACAAACTTTTTGTTTTTAACCTAAAAAAAAAAAAATAATAAAATAAAATTACCAACCACGCAGATCGATCCTTCGTTGATCCGGATTTTGTCGACGATGATTCCGCCGTGGCTCATTATGACTTCAACAAACCGATTTATCAGGTGAAGAAACCAGAAGGGGCGTGAATTACGAAGAACTAGCCGGGATGTTGAGGCAAGAAGAAAAGGTCATCCACCGCGAGACTCTAGAAGTGATCAATCTAGGACCGAGGATGCTCGAAAAGAGGTCGATTGGGGCAGCATTGGAAGATGGAGTTAAGCAAAAGCTTGTGAAATGCTTCATGAATACGTGGACATCTTGCTTGGTCTTATGAAGATATGCGGGTTAGATCACGACATTGTTATGCATGAATGCCCTCAAAGAAGGCTGCCCACCAAGGCGAAAGCTTGTAACCACATCCCGAAAATGTCAAGGAAAATTAAAGAAGAGTTCGAAGATGGAGGCGGGTTTCCTAAAGTTGTTTCTTATCCCAGGGTTGCAAACATTGTACCATACCAAGAAAACGGCAAAAGAATGTGTGTTGATTATAGGGATCGAATAGAGCTAGCCCTAAAGATGATTTCCCTCTCCACATCGACATTTTGGTCGATAATCTTGCTCCAAGCTAAAGTATTCTCCTTCATGGATGGTTTCTCTGGCTACTGACAGTTAAGATGGCGCCAAATGATATGGAAAACTACTTTTATTACAAGTGGGGAACTTTACTACAAAGTGATGCCTTTTGGTTTGAAGAATCTTAGGCAACATATCGGTATATAGTTACTCTCTTTCATGATATGATGCATAAAGAGATTGAAGTCTCGTTGATGATATGATCGCCAAGTCGAACGGAAGAAGAACACCAGTTCACTTGTTGAAATTATTCGAAGATTAAGAAAGTTCGGTGAGGTTAAACTTGGAGTAAGTGCACCATCGTGGTAAGATCGGGAAACTTTTAGGCTTTATTGTGGCGAGAAAGGATCGAGGTTGACCACCTAAAATAAAAGCGATAAAGAGATGCGAGCCAAGGACGAAAAAGGAAGTCGAGGTTTCTTGGGAGGCGAATTACATTGCTAGGTTCATTTCTCATCTTGACTACTGTGAGCCCATTTTAAAATTTGTTAGAAAGAATCCGACAACCGGTGGAGCGATAATTGTCAAACAATTCGACGGTATAAAGAGGTACTTGCAGAGCCTCCAATTCTCACCCCGGTGGAAAGGCGACCGTTGATTATGTACTTGTGTTGGAGAATTCCATGGGTTGCGTGCTCGGTCAACATGATGAGGCGGGAAGAAAAGAGCCGCCATATACTACTTGAGCAAGAAGTTCACGAATGTGAATCGAGGTATTCATTATTGGAAAGACTTGTTGTGCACTCGCGTGGGCACAAAGCGACTCGAAAGATATGTTGACTCACACTACTCTCTTAATCTCCAAATGGACCCGATAAAGTATATCTTTGAAAAGGCTCTCACAGGAAGGGTGGCGGTTGGCAAATGATCTGACGGAATATGATATCAATACACTACTCGAAGGCTATCAAAGGTAGTGTTGTGGACTATCTCGCTCAACAACCATTAGAAGATGACTATCTGACCAATGAAATTTGAGTTCCACGATGAGGACATTATGTATATCGTGATTGTAATATTCCAGTGAAGAGGGACCCGAGCGACTTGCGGTGGGCGATGGCATTCGATGGAGCCTCAAATGCACTAGGAAATGGTGTTGGCGCCATTATCGCTTCTCCAGTTTTCATATTCCATTCATAGAATCTGTTTGATTGCACCAATAATATGGCCAGTATGAAGCTTGTATTTTTGGGATTAGCGACCATTGATCGAGAATCAAAATCTTAGCGGTATCACGGAGATTACGCTTTGGTAATTAGTCAAATCAGATTGGGAGACTCGCCACGAATTTGATTCCATACCGAGATCATGTCTTGAGTTGATCCCTTATTTCGACGAGATCACTTTTGATCACATCCCAAGGGAGGAGAACAACTTGGCAGACGCTTTGGTTACTCTGTCATCCATGTTTAAAGTCAGATGGGCGAATGATGCCCCGTCTATCACTATAATGAGGTTGGATGAGCCTGTGTTCTGCTATGAAGTAGAAGGTGAGGCGGATGAAAAACCTTGGTTCTACGACATCAAAAGGTATCTCGAGACGAAAGAATACCCCGAAAATGTTTCCATCGTTGATAAGAAGGCTCTGCGTAAGTACTCGGCTAAATTTTTCCTCAATGGGGGTGTGTTGTACAAAAGGAACTATGACTCTATTTTGCTCAGATGCGTGGATAGACACAAAGCAAATAAGATTATAGAAGAAATTCATGAAGGTTCTTTTGGGACGCATTCTAGTGGGCACACCATGGCCAAGAAGATCCTGAGAGCGGGTTATTATTGGTCTACCATGGAAAACGACTGCTACAACCATGCTAGAACCTGTTACAAATGTCAAGTCTACGCCGATAAGATGCATGTGCCGCCTTCTTCATTGAATGTATTGACTTCTCCATGGCCTTTTGCAATGTGGGGCATTGATATGATTGGAGAAATCAAGCCTACCGCTTCTAATGGGCATCGATTCATCCTTGTTGCCATTGATTACTTTACCAAATGGGTTGAGGCAGCGTCTTATGCTCGTGTTACTAGACAAGTGGTCACACGTTTTATCAAGCATAACATCATTTGTCGTTATGGGGTTCCTGAGAAGATTATCGCGATAACGGTTCGAATCTCAACAAAATGATGAAAGAGGCACATGTTTTCAAGATAAAACATCATAATTCTTCTCGTATCGTCCAAAAATGAATGGTGTTGTGGGCGGCGAATAAGAATATCAAGAGGATTATACGGAAGATGGTTGTCACTTACAAGGATTGGCACGAGATGCTGCCATATGCCTTGCACGGCTATCACTTCAATCGCACTTCAACAGGGCAACTCCCTTCTGGTATCACGGTATGGAAGCGGTCCTACGGAAGTTGAAATTCCTTCCTTAAGGATTTTGGCGATGTGCAACTCGATGAAGCTGGTGCGTTGATCAATTGAATCATTGACGAGAAGAGATTGTGACTATTTGTCATGGACAGTTATACGACGTATGAAAGGGATTTCGACAGAGTGTGTCCTCGGGTTTCCAAGTTGGTGACCTTGTCTTTGAAGAATTTTGCCTCCTAACAATACGAACGCTCGGGGCAAGTGGGCTCCAAACTATGAAGGACCATATGTCGTGAAGAAAGTTTTCTCTGGAGGAGCTATGTTGCTCGCAACAATGGACGGAGAGGATTTCCCTCACCCGATCAATGCAGATGTAGTCAAAAAATACTTCGCATAAGAGAGACCCGTTAGGTTGACTGGCCTAAGCAAAATAAGGGCATCCCGGCAAGTCGAAAACCTGAAAGGGCAGCTTGGGCAAAAAAGGGTATCCCGGTGGATCGAAAACCTGAAAGGGCGGTCTAGGCAAAAGTTAGGGATTCAAAGCGAACGACTACGATCTGCACGGCACCCGTTTTATCAACTTTTACTACAACTTGATAATCCGGAAAGATGGAGAATCAGTTTAATCGGAGCATTTTGGATAGCTCGATATTAAGGAATGTTGAAGTCGCGAAGGGCACGGTGGATTCGGGGTTCGACAAAAATCCATGATTTTTGTTGTCACCTTTGTTTTTCTTTTAACTTTGATGTATACGCAATTGCCTCTTTCCAGGAATTGCTTCTTGATGTAAATGCTCATTTACGGGCTAATCAATCAATAAAGTTACTTTTATCCAAACTGTGTTTCTCTTTTATTCTGTCTGATTTTCATGTTTTTAACTGTTTTGTTTACAAAAATAACGTCCGATATTTTTAATAAACTTCGCATATAAAACATCAGAGCCCTACAACACGTGACATAATTTCTGAAGATTACTCGGAATTTCGGGTACACGCATTAATAAATGAAACCTTTTGATCTCTGCAGCAGAAATATTGTTATGTTTCCCGTTTTGCAGATTTTGTTATCCAAAGATTTTTAGAATAAAAGCGTGATACGCTTAACCTGTGGTCAACCGACAAAGTTTCTTTCTCTCCAACAAGAGTTATCTATGACATATGTGTGCCCTTGGATGATATCATTCTTTCCCCGACGCGCAAGATCGCAAAGAGCGGTTTACACCAACAAGATCATCTTCAAAGGCTCACTTGTGCCAGAAGATGTTGTCGACTCCTCTTATGCAAGAGCTCGTAATCTAGAGTTATTGAAGTTAGGAACTCTACGCAACATGATTGTCATCCCAGATGAATGTTAATCTCTAAGAGTTACTTCCCCAGTGATGTTGATCATTTGAAGTTGATACTTATATTCTGCAATCCCCCTGTCGGAGTCTAGACTATCATCTCTTTGACCAAGACCAGATGATTTATATTCAATTCATGGATGGTTTTTGCTCCCTCGGCAGCTCACAATTGCCTTTAGTCCTAGACAAAATATTAAAACATGCATCATTGCATTGCATAGCATCCTCAAAAATGCGTAGCATTTCCGTTGATATGGAGCATTACGCTAAAAATAATCTCAAACATGCATCTAAGCATAAGCCAGATTAAAGTCTACCTCGAGTACCTTTTGCGTCTCTGAAGAGAAGTTTATCCATAAAAATCCCCAAGTGGCATACCCAGTCAGTTTTCCTCAGGACATGTCCCCTTGTTGTTGCTATATGCATTTTTGACTCCGTGTCGGTCTCCTACATCATTCAAATTCAATTCAGTTACCAAGTGTCTTTCTTTTTGCAAATTCTTATTTTTGTATTCTTACCCGTGTTTGCCTCTGCCGTTAGAGTGCGAGTAAGAGTTGGTGTCTAACCTTTCTTGCTTCTCAATTATTTGAGTATCCATACTTAGTATGTGGTGATTCATATAATTTCCACTCTTGAAGAATTACACCCCGCCTTTGGCCTGAGGGATATTGTATTTCTTACACATTTGCAACCTTTTAAAGTCCAACATAGTTGGGCGATCCTTGCTAGGATCCCCATTGTTTGGCCTATTTCCCCGTGAATTCGTCTTCGATCGACGATTTTACCATTCCATATATCTTTTCCCCAGTGAGTCTGCTCCAGTCGGTCTCATTCTTGTGTATGTCTAATATCCTTACCTGACATATGCTCCCTATATGTGTTCAATATCCTTACCGAACATGTATATTCGATCTTTATGTGTCCAATATCCTTACTGGGCATGTATATATCGAAACCTTCGTTAGAGTCGTCTTCGGTCGGTCTCTTTCCAGTGTATGTCTAATATCCTTACCTGACATATGCTCCCTATATGTGTTCAATATCCTTACCGAACATGTATATTCGATCTCTATGTGTTAAATATCCTTACCGAACATGTATATTTCGAAACCTTTGTTAGATTCGTCTTCGGTCGGTCTCTTTCCGGTGTATGTCTAATATCCTTACCTGACATATGCTCCCTATATGTGTTCAATATCCTTACCGAACATGTATATTCGATCTCTATGTGTCCAATATTCTTATCGGGCATGTATATTTCGAAACCTTTGTTAGAGTCGTCTTCGGTCGGTCTCTTTCCGGTGTATGTCTAATATCCTTACCTGACATATGCTTCCTATATGTGTTCAATATTCTTACCGAACATGTATATTCGATCTTTATGTGTCCAATATCCTTACCGGGCATGTATATTTGAAACTTTTGTTAGAGTCGTCTTGATCGGTCTCTTTCCGATTATGTCTAATATCCTTACTTGACATATGCTTCCTATATGTTTCAATATCCTTCTTGAACATGTATATTCGATCTTTATGTGTCCAATATCCTTAGGACATGTATATTTCAAAACTTTTGTTAGAGTCGTCTTCGGTCGGTCTCTTTCCAATGTATGTCTAATATCCTTACCTGACATATGCTCCCTATATGTGTTCAATATCCTTACCGAACATGTATATTCGATCTCTATGTGTTCAATATCCTTACCGAACATGTATATTTCGAAACCTTTGTTAGATTCGTCTTCGGTCGGTCTCTTTCCGTTATGTCTAATATCCTTACGACATATGCTCCTATATGTGTTCAATATCCTTATCGAACATGTATATTCGATCTCTATGTGTCCAATATCCTTACCGGGCATGTATATTTCGAAACCTTTGTTAGAGTCGTCTTCGGTCGGTCTCTTTCCGGTGTATGTCTAATATCCTTACTTGACATATGCTTCCTATATGTGTTCAATATCCTTACCGAACATGTATATTCGATCTTTATGTGTCCAATATCCTTACGGGCATGTATATTTCAAAACCTTTGTTAGAGTCGTCTTGATCGGTCTCTTTCCGATTATATCTAATATCCTTACTTGACATATGCTTCCTATATGTGTTCAATATCCTTACTGAACATGTATATTCGATCTTTATGTGTCCAATATCCTTACCGGACATGTATATTTCAAAACTTTTGTTAGAGTCGTCTTCGGTCGGTCTCTTTCCAGTGTATGTCTAATATCCTTACTTGACATATGCTCCCTATATGTGTTCAATATCCTTACCGAACATGTATATTCGATCTTTATGTGTCCAGGGCATGTATATTTCGAAACCTTTGTTAGAGTCGTCTCCGGTCGGTCTCTTTCCAGTGTATGTCTAATATCCTTACCTGATATACCAGAGCTTTTGTTCCCGATCCCACTGTAAATATATAAAAAAAAATCAAAAAAATTGAAAATACGGAAAACAAAATATTTCTACTTGTTCTTCGGAGCGCAAATTTTAGGGTTCTTTTAGTATTTAATCTTCTACCTTGAAAGTTCAAAAGGCTATCGCCAATTTCACTTCGGGTTTAAGACATAATTAAATAAGGCATTTGCACCCAAAATTTGCCCTCTTATCTCAATTTTATCGGTTTAAGCTTCCGTTTATCATAACACATGCATTCATACCACGGTTATGGTTACGGGTTGGAGTTGACTTCAAAGATTTTGCTCGAGCGGAAAGGCGTGGTGCTTTCATCCAATCTAGGATATTTGAAAACGACGAGGTTTAAACGTTGAATCTTATCCTTTCTTATCTATCGATTTTTGGGTTTGGATTTTGGTTGTTGAAATGAGCGGTCTCTTTCTTGATAGAACTATAGAAGTTTTGTTGTATTGAATATCATTGCTTCCTGGTTCAAGAGATCAATTCATCACGAGTTTAGAGTTTGCTGGTGTAACACCCCATTTCTACCCAACGTTTATTATAAAATCAGAGTTCGGAAATTTTTAAACTAAAAACATGGGATGCCACATTTCAACATTAACAACACAAACAGATAAGGTACATAACACTTTTTAATTCGGAGGATCTCATAACAACTTGCAATAACTTTCAAACAAAATACTTTTTATTACTACACAGCAGAATTCATAGTTATACAACTGAATATATTATACTAATAACAACTTGAAACATCTTGTTCAACTTTCAACATACTTAACAACATTCTATTTCACAATATCACTTAGGATTCAACAAATTATACTAATAACAACAAGAGTCAACAATATAAACAACATAGACCAAACGTCCCCCCCGAGTGTTACGTATCAGAGCAAAGACATCGACTTGAACCAACAACAACTAATTCTTCCATTCTTAAATACACATGTTACCGTTATAAAGGCAGCGAAACAAATGAAGGGTGAGATATCTAACAATCTAATAAATCGTATGATAAATAATATATGATAGAATTTAGATAACGTAAATCACCACTTAACTTATTCTCACAACCAACAATCACAACATAATCATCAACATAATATAATGACAACAATTTTTCCACACAACAATATTTATCACAACATATTAATCAACGTAACAACTTAACTCAACCTGACTTAATAACAACAACTTAATAACAACGACAACATAACAACAACAACTTATAGCAACAACAACTTATATCAACAACAACACAACGACAACCACTAAACAACGAATAACAACAACTTTAACTTGCGACTCAATATGTGACTCAACTATGCAAATGCATGTGGTACCATTTGGAGGAACTCTAACTTAAAATCATGCCAGTTTATCGAGGCATTAACAAGGCATGAGCCTTCAACTTTCAACTTGTGCCAATCCAGGCCATCGTGGGTGAGCATAGCTCCAACATAAAAATTGCCAATCCAGGCCAACTTAATAATGTAATGTATGCCATGCGACCTCAACTTAAATAACAAATACACAACAATGCGACAACAACATCATACAACAACAACTTAAATATGCATCAATGGAATCAACTTAGATCAACACTGGTCATTCGACCTACAACTCAAACTTGTCCATAAATTGGGACGATTCAACTTAATCAACATTGGCCATAGGCCTACAACTTCATCAACGTATCAATAACAATAATAGTTTATCAATAAAATTAATAAGAGAAAACAACAATCAATTTCATCACTACGACTTCATGAGTTATTAACAACAACAATATCAGCAAACCACAATAATTCAACGGAAACAACACGACACAATTTTATCACCTGCAAATTCGTAATTACGGCAAACATATAACACATTGAATCAACCAAAATAAACTACAAACAAACCACGTAATTGTTCGGACTATTTCGACTATTTCCGATTAATTAATCTTCTGCTAAATTACTCAAATTTTCTACTTTGAACTACTATTAAACCACCACAATTCCTACCACTCTAAAATAACTCTAAGGTGCTCAAAATCTAAAATAACTCTAAGGTGCTCAAAATTTCTCTACCGACAACTCTTGTATATAAAATAATAATTATAAAAATAATTGATTAATGACATGACTCAAGTAATAGAAAAACAACTCTAAAGGGTCAAATACATTTACCTTTAATTCTATGACTTATTAGATTTAATTTTAAACGACTCGAAAACAATGCTGACAACTTTAAACATATAAGAATTATGCAATACAAATAAAATATAACCCTTAATAACTTAAAACAACTCTACCTTTAATTCTACGGCTTATTAGATTTAATTTTAAACGACTCGAAAACAACGCTGACAACTTTAAACATATAAGAATTATGCAATACAAATAAAATATAACCCTTAATAACTTAAAACAACTCTGACAACTTTATTAACATCTCTAACAACTCTATTAATAACTCTAACCAAATTAAAATTAATTTAACTTAATAAATTAACTTAATTATTGTCTCTTACTCAAAACAAATTAATTTAACTTAATAAATTATCTTAATTATGTCACTTACTCAAAACTCTTAAATTATTATGTTAATAATATTAAATTATTATTATTATTATTATTATTATTATTATTATAATGAAAAATGATACATTCATAGACTTGAAACGTGATACAGTATGTTACCCACCCTATCAAATTATACATTATATATTTTTAAACATAGTAATACAATAATATATTATATATTTGTAAGTATAGGAATATAGTAACATAGGAATGAACTCTCAAAGTATTTAAAACACATGCCGCTACAATAAAAGGAGAGCAATTGGCGTGAAGCAAATATATATATATATATATATATATATATATATATATATATATATATATATATATATATATATATATATATATATGATAACTCTGCATTTGCATCTCTCAATTATCAAAGCCATATATGTCTATATAAATGAAAAGTAGACATGCGAACACCGATTCAAAAATTATATAAGTTAAATCATACAAATTTAACGGTAATAAAATTAGCAACACACTGATATCAAACAATTTCTCATCAAATAAAACAACCACAAATATATAGTAATTTCTCCATTATCCTAATTCCCACATACTACTCATCATTTGAAGGTCGCTCTACGGAATTCCGGTCGAATTTCGATTTGTCTTTCGGTCTATAATTTTCTCACGACGGCAATTTTCTCCCAAGCCTATTCCTCTTTTTCTTCCTCTTTTCACGTATACTATTCTTTTCCCTTTTCTTCTCCTTGTTTTGTAACAACCTCTCCAAAAACCTAATTTCTTATTATTTATAATAACTAATAATTATATTTCTCTTATTGGACCTATTTCTCTACACCTCTCTTCTACTAATTTCAACCATCTAAGCCCAACAAATTATTCTAATTTTATTATTATTACTAATAGTCAAGTATTAGTATTATTATTATTATTATCTATCGGCTAATCAACAATTAATCCAATTAACGCCTCTTATAATAATTCCGATAATTCCCAACTTCGACTAATTCCAATAAATAATTTCTTATATAATTTAATTAAATAATTAATTAAATTTCTGGGCGTTACAGCTGGTGGTTCGAGATTTTACTCTACAAAGCCTGGTGCCTTGGTTTCTTCTGATTATTTAGTTTATTCTTCGAGAAGTAAAAAGTTGGGTTATGATTATCTGATTATTGATCAACAGTTCGAGTTTTTGTTCATTTGACTTGCTCGTCAACTTTGTTTTGTTTTTGGCAAGAGTTGACGTATGGCATGTGTGAAAATACTCATCTAGAGGGCTTGTTTACAAGATTCAAGAATGTCAAGTTGCCACCTGTCTAGACCTTTTCTGGTCACGTTCATCGCTCACGAGATTCAAGGCATTCAATGAAAAGTTAGAAGTTTCTTTATGAAATTCGTTTGGTTTCAAATCTTTCTCTACTACCGAATATGTTTCAATTTGCAAATGTGGTGATAATCCCATTAATTTCAAGTGGGATCTATCGCTCAATTCTTAAAGAATCATGAAATCATCAAAGTTGACTAAGGTTTTGAATCAAGAACTTTATTTGAAACTTAGAGTTTCGATTTTTGTTTCAAGTGGCAAATGGCTCCTAATTTCTACATGAATGGATAAACACAAAAGCTTTATGGCCGGGAAATTCAAAGGAATTCAAGTATTGCTTAAATCCAAGTCATCAAACCATCTTTGCATCAAGAAGAGTTTAATTCTCAAGTTTCACATACTATAGGATTCAAACTCTAAAAATACAACAACCGTGTTACTACTCGTTTGATTCAAGACTACGGATTGGGGTTATAGATTGATTTGGAATTGGGCGCATATTCTAATCAACATTTCAACATGATGTGTCTCAACCAAGTTAATATTAGTTTATGACAAATTTTAATAATATTTGGTTCATGACAGAATTTCAACTTTCATCTACAATTGCTATAACGATGAAGATCGCATTAGTAGTATTTCAAGATCTAAAGCTAAGAATTCAAGTTGATACATAATTCTTAAATCTTGTGTTCATGAAATTTCAAGAGCTTCAAAATTACTCTAAGGTTTTATTTGTACAAGAATACAAGAACAATTCAGGATACATGTATTACAATTCATCAAATCTTAAAATACAAGTTACAAAGTTCCTATTGAATACTAGTGTTGTTCTAAACTTTTTGAATCCTCAAAGCTGTAAGTTTCTTCATGGATATGTTCTTGACTTTATTTTCAAGCTTTCCATTCCTCCAAGCTTTCCTTAATCTTTTTTTCGAGCTCATAGCAGTACTCACATTCATGAAACAACAAAAAGAAAGCGGTTAGCAATAATGGACGACATTAGCAAGGATACAAAGCAGTACATTTTCTGTTGATCTCATCATTAGGGATGGATGTTTGGGATCAGATTATGTTAAGGGTGTGTGTTGCTCAATCATGTTCAAAAAGACCCTACCCTTTTGCAAATCACAACACATAGTTGGTTCACAAAAGGGGGGGGGGTGTGGTTCAGACACCATCATTACCACTGCTGCAGCAAGTACATTGTTCAGAAATCAGAAAAATGTGGCAGCCCAATACATCAACAGCCAACATAACAGAAAACAATAACAACCCAATACATCATAGTCCGATGGTGACAATACGCTAAGTCGATGCGAAACGCAAAATGGCATATGATTTTGTGACCAACATCTCAAAAAAACATAACACCTAAAGCCTAGTTTTTTCGTTCTTTTCTCAAGGCCTACTTCCCAACACATTACATCAGAGAAAACCCTAATGTAGGACATTATAAAAAGGAAAAGGCACAGTAATCAAGGGGAGGCAGTAACTGTTCACCTAAAACCCTAATCCCAAACACATTCGAAAAAGCCAGAAACCTAGAATACCAAACACAGTAAACCAAAAACCCAAAGTATAGCAACCAAACAGCATACGAAATCCCAGAAACAATACAAGTTCATCATTTCCCAACAATAACCCCTTCAGAAAATTTCGAAATAGCCACAAAAAGAGCCAAGTTTGAAAGGTACCTGTTGAATGAGGAAGGGGGAGGTTGCGAACTCTGTGTCGCCATCCTTCTCCTTCACTCCATGTTTTTCTTTCTTTTTGCATGAGCATCATATCGCCGTCACCGAATAGAAACTAGGGTTCCTTTTTTCCCTTTTCAGTTTCAACAATCTGTAATGAGAAACCAAAAATCAAAACCAGTTTTCAGAAATCAGATAATCAGTAAAACAGAGTAATTAGTAAAACAGAGTAATCCGAACAGTGAGTTCGAGAGAGAGAGAGGGATCGATTTTCGCCGCGAAACAAGGAGAGAACAACAGATCGCGAGCAAGAAAATGGTGAATCGCGAGGATGAGAGACGAATCCAGTGAGAGTCGCGTTGAGAGACGACGAGAGATGAGAGCGGCGATGAGGTTCAGTGAGGAATCGCGGCGAGATCGAGAGAACAACAGTGAGGGACGATGAGAGATGAGCGGCGATGAGGTTTTTGGATCGTGAGAGATGAGTGAGACAGTTCTTCCCTTTGTTTCGATTTCTTTTGTTTTTTTATAAATCAAGTTTAGTTTTATAAATTAAGTTTAGTATTATAAATTAAGTTTAGTTTTATAAATTAAGTTTTAGTTTTATAAATTAAGTTTTAGTTTAAGTTAAAATAATATTAAGTCTCAGTTAAGACATCAATTAATTTTGTTTTATTTTAATAAATCAGTAAAATAAGCCATGGATTAATATATAGTTAAATGAGTGTATTAGAATAAGCTTTGTTGTTTAGTCCAGGCGGTGACACTTGTCACCGTTTGTATGGTCTGTTTGGAATCCGGTACAGGTACACCTATGGTAACCATCTTGCACTCTCATTCACAAGCCATCAGATCTGTCAAGATCCAGATCTAACGCTCCAAAATGGTGGACCACACTATGCTTCATGGAATGGCTCATATAAGATCCAGCAGCACTTTTGGGCTTGGGCTCAGTTTGCTGTCCACACCCCCAGATTTAAAGTTCCAATCAGGCCCATCTCTAACTCTCTCTTTAATTTAATTATTATGCAAAGTATTTTTTTTTATTGATGTATTAAATAATAATTAGTATAAGATATTTTTTATTTGCTAAATTATCAATTAAATTATTAGTAGATTTTTTATCAAGTAGAAAAAATCTATCCTAATAATTATTTAAATTCCGGTTGTATTGTGTGTTAATTTACCTTTTTTATTATTATCCGTTTTATTATGTTATTCGCTTGTATGTTTATTACGCGATTGTACACTCCACTCACGAATTAATATAAAAGAAACGACGCCTCCGATCTCTCATTTTTGGTTACCCACACCAAATTCTCTAAGGGTCTCATGGTTGGGGATGGGCATGGCCATCCTCAAGAGGTTAGTCAAGACCCTCGTTTGCCTTGATTAATCATAACCCGAAAAAATAATTGGTCCACATACCAATAACCATGCACCAGGGTCTCATGGTTGGGGATAGGAGCACCTATCCTCACGAGGTTAATCAAGTCTACATACTTGGTTAATCATAACCCGAAACTTCACTTCTCTACGTCCAATGCCGAAATTTTCAAAACACTTTCAAATCAAAACAATTAATTGAACTTGTTTTTTTCTTCAAATCAATTTTTCTACAAAAAAGAGAACATTTGGATAAGATTTGTTTTAATAGTTAGATGTTAGCCTAACGATTAAAACGAATCGAAGTTTCTAGTTGATTAGATGATAGCCTAATAAATTGAGAAATTTCAATACATGTTCTAAAATAAATAAATAAAACATAGTGTTATGGTATTTAATTAAATTGTTGGATGGTAGCCCGACGATTTAATTAAATTTAAAGTATTTGGGCCGTTAGATGATAGCCTAATGACTTAAATACTTTTATTCCATACACTTAATAAAAGTGAACTTTGTTTCACCTCACCTTTTCATAATAAAGATTTTGGATGAGAGATGATTGGCCGAGTTCCCTCACCAATCTCGAGTATTCGAATCGTTAGATGATAGCCTAACATTTTGGTACTTGTCATCTACAATTAAAATCAATTCAACCCATTCAAATTCCTTTTCCGCTCATACGCGGTCATCAAAAAACATTTTCTTCTAAAATGAACACAACCAATTCAAACATTTTCAAAAAGAACTACAGAGTTTTGATTTTCCCATTGCACTAGGGAATACTTAGGCACGCGGTTCCAAAACCGTGTCAAACTCAAAATAATAATAAATAAACCTCTTTTTCTTATTCCTTATTCATGACTTAGAAATTAGCGATTACACACACACAAACACATTTCGAACTAAATGGGTCCCATCGAGTACGATGGACGTAAGAGGTGCTAATACCTTTCTTTTGCGTAACCGACTCCCAAATCCATCCTTTTTGGTCTTGTAGACCGCCTTATCCGACATCATGGGTTTTATCTATATTTTCCCGTTCTTTTTAGAACAAATAAAATTAGGTGGCGATTTCATTGTTTTGAAAATTCATTTAATTAATTTTTGAAAATCGAGTTGCTTCACCTGCGTTGACGGCGTCGTCGGCGTCGTCTTCTTCTTCGTGTTCTTCGTTTTCTTCACCATTGGCATGTTTCTATTTTGTGTGCAAAGAAACCCTAGCTTTTTCGGGGGTTAAAAGAAAATTTGTAATTCCAACTATGGAAGCATCTTATAAAATCAGAGCTACGTGACAAACTTTTTCATTATTTAATAACGTAACTGACACGTAGGACAATTACTGGTGGTATTAGGTCAAATATGTGGCCAGAGGGTAAACTGTTAGAATCTTTATTTGGTAAGGTCTGCGTAATAATTTTTTTTTAAGGGGGACAAAATCAAAACACGCCTATTTAGCAGGGGGTAAAAGCTATTTAACCCTAATATTTTTTGTTAATTATGCATTAAATTTTCCGTTTCAAACTTTTCATTTCTGTAGGTAAATTTGACTTTTACTGACAACCATAATTCATAGGTAAAAGTCTTTTTACCGTAGGTATAACCCGAAAGACCTATACCTACGATGCTTTTTTCTTTTTTCGTGACCTATAATTCTCTATACCTACGAATAGTTTACGTCACGATAGGCAATAGTTACGGATTTTAATATGGTGGTATAATTATTTAATTACACCTACGGTTTGTTACTGTAGGTATATACCTTAATAAAATCTTATATTTTCTAAAATTCCGTAGGTATAACTCTTGATGTGAATTTTATTTTATTAGTTTTTTATTCCCATATTTAATCTTCATCAAGTCAATTTTTTTACTGATATATACATTCGTCATATTAAATATATTTAAAGAAACAAATGGTAACAAAAGTGTCTTATGATATATAAGTATATTGACTCAAAGTCTTACAAACTAAAAATTAATGATATTTGTATCATATCAAGGATAGAGAGAGAGTACTTTAGGAAATTATACTAATAACAAAAAATCAAAGAAAAAGTTTGGTAATTATAAAATAAAGAAAGTTCAACTCCAAAACAAATTTTGTCCACTCAACAGCCTATAATTTTTATCTTCAAGTTTTCATCATCAAGTTTCCCATATTAGCCTTTAATCTTCACCTAGAAGAAATTAAAACAAAAAAAGATGAATAATAAAACAATTCAACATATATGATATGACTCCCTAAATATATTAGTAACTATTGAGAAATAATAATACTATCTTCATTATTGTCTGGACTAGGAGAGTTCAAATGGTTATGAGCACTAGAAGCATCAGTAACTTGTCGAACAACTTGTATTGTGTCATTCACATTTTGCCCAAAAAATGTATTTTGAATTAAGGTAATGACATTTTCTAACAAGCCCTCCATATGCTTAACAAAAACATTAACACACGTCAAAACAAAGAGTAATCCACAACTCAATGCACCATACAAACCATATAAACATGCTAAATGTAACATTCCAATTCTACCCAACGTTTATATAAAATTAGAGTGCCAAAAATTTCACAAATATGAGGCATTACATTCATAATTCGAAATCATCAACATGAAAAGCCTATCATAATAGATACACAGCACATTTTAATCCAAAGAACTTATAACAATTAATTAGTCTTCAAAAATACTTCATATTTATTCAAAACTATGCAGCAGATTCATAATATTTCAAAACTTCAAACGAAATATAGCATCTTTTAAACAACTTAATTCGAGGAAACAAATTCTCAAAGTATTAATGTCAACAATGCAACGGAAAACAATATAAAATCAATAACGGTTTATTTCCCCCCGAGTGCTACGTATCAGAGCGACGCCGCCAAAAGCTACTAAACTCTTTACTCCTCGTTACCTGCACGTTACCAATATAAAGGTAACGACCAACAAAATAGAAAGGGTGAGATATCTACCAATATAAACAGTTGCATGATAAATAATGTATTAGGATTGAATCATACAAAATTATCACATCACAATTGACACGTCACAATAACTTTCCAATCAACAACAACACAAAACCACCTCATCGTTAGCAACAAACAAATAATTTACTTCACAATTAACAAAAACGTAATTCAAATGAAACACAACAATGCATATGCATGTGGTACTAGTGGAGTAAACTCCCTTCACTATTGTCAGTTAATAGAGGCACAAGGCATAAGTCTTCTTCACAATTCCGCCAATACAGGCCTTCACAAATGCAAATGAAATACGATGCTAACAACATGCAACAACAATATAAAATCACTTCACGAGGCATACGCCTATATCACTATTATTACCAATAATCAGAGGTAATTATTGTCACTAAACACATCCTGCAACTTCACATAATTCAACATACAACAACATATTCATCGCTAATAATTCACAAACAAATCAACAACACGATACCTTCACACGATTTCAACAAAATAAATAATCGTAATCACCTACTAAAATGTACGAATCATTCCGACAATTTCTAATTAATTCCGGACAACTAATTATACTGCTTAAATCACTAACTCGGTTAATTCGATACTGCCTTTAAGTACTATTGTTACTATTTATTATTATGAAGCTGCTAATTCACTATCAACTATGTTTCTGATATTAAATTAATTATGTTATCATACTGCCAGTTTAATTGAACACATTAATACTCTTTTCACTATATTCACTACACTGCTATTTTCCATATGTTATATTAAGTAGGGAAAGTACTGCTTTATTAATCATTTCCCACTGTACTGGTTTTAATTACATCTGCTATTCTAATTAATTCAATTCCATTCATTCATGTACCAATTAATCTCTTACTGTCAGTTAATTACCGTTGTTGCTATTTTAACCTTGTTGCTAGCATACTTCTCTCGTACTGCTATTTCCACAATTATTCATTGTGTGATTATTTACTACTCCTTTAATTTCCAATATATTACTTCCACTGGAACTGTACTGCAACCTGAAATAACTTTCTAGAACATATTACACAGTGCATGGACGAGTTACGAGTGCCCCCCTCAAGTACAGGAGACGACCGCCTCCTTCCCTTCAGCCAATGGGAGGCGTCCGCCTCCATTCCCTTCCCCCAGAGAGGCGCTCGCCTTCCTCCTCCAGGGCCCCCACCTGCATCTTGTTTGTTTCTCCATGAGGCGTCTGCCTCCTCTCTTTGTAGCTACTGTCCCCACTTCGATCGACTATTGTAACTCTAATTCTCAACCATTCATATCCTATGATTAACACCAACAACACTACTATACAAAAATCAACCATTTAATTTACACACGGTCTACACAAACAAAGATAATTTCATACAATTTTATCCCCACATATGATTTATCATAATCCCGTTTAGAAAGTTAGAACCCCACCCCTTACCTTAAATTTGACAGTGGTTATAACTCCGATCGAATTCCTATTTTCCGGTTCCGGTTGTGCACTCCTTGTATCCTCTCCTAGCCTTTGTGCCTCCACTTTCTTCAATTGGTTTCCTTTTCTTACGTAAAACCCTATTTCCTATTACTACCGTCATTTATATAGTACCTAATATTATACTCCATTAATAATTAAATTAATTATTTCCACTCTTTTAATAAATTAAATATTATTCTATCATATATTCTTATTGGCCAATTAAATATTACTAACTCATTCTATTTCTCACACTATAATAAAACTCACTAAATATTCTAGTTAATTAATTTCTACTCATAATAATAATTCTCCGGCTAACTGATTATTACTTAGTCTCTTATAATTATTCCGATAATTTCTTCTTCGACTAAATTCCAACTAATCATTTCTTAATAATTCGTTTAAATAATTAAATAATTTTCCGGGTGTTACAACTCTCCCCCACTTAGAATATTTTCGTCCTCGAAAATTAGTCCGACACAACCATCCCTTAATCTTGTCTCTACATCTAACCCTCCGACATAACCACAATTTACTACTATTAAAATCCAATGTACACGCGCAATTTCATTTCACTCAAACATCAACAACCATATTAATCAACGGAGTTAGATCCACGAAAACATACCTCTGGCATCTCTGTCCGTTGGAGTTTCAACCAACGTGAACACCTTCGCACCAGATTCTTTCTTCGGTTTCTGACACTGAGTACTAATATGCCCCTCTTCAGCACCACTGAAATAGACATCCGCCTTATGTCTACACTCAGGAGCTACATTCCCAACCTTGCCACAACGAAAACACCTCTTCACATCAACAGTAGTGCATACGTTACTCTTGTGACCAGGTTTCCCACACTTGAAACAAGTCACACTAGCAGGAGCGTCTCCCCCACTAGTTCTCTGGCCCTCAACAACTTCCTATTTTCCTTTAGCAGCTGGAGCATCATACGGCTTACCACGACTCTGATTCTTGCTCCTCTTCTCAGTAACTATCTTGTAATGAGCATTGCTATCTTCTTCAAAAATATGACAGCTATCCACCAAATCAGAGAAAACACAGATCTTCTAATATCCAATTGCTTTCTTGATCTCAGAGTGCAACCCATTTTCAAACTTGATGCATTTCGAGAACTCAGCAGTTTCCGCGCTATAATGTGGATAGAACTTGGCCAACTCCACAAACTTAGCAGCATACTCAGTAACCGACTTATTACCCTGCTTTAGTTCAAGGAATTCAATTTCCTTTTAACCCAAACATCTTCAGGATAATAATTCCTCAGAAATTCCCTACGGAACACAACCCAAGTGACCTCCTCACCTGCAGCTTCCAATCTTGCATTCGTTTCCAGCCACCAGTCATCAGCCTCACTAGCTAACATATGAGTTCCATACCGTACCTTCTGTGCTAGAGTGCATTCCATCACGCGGAAGATCCTCTCAATTTCTTTCAACCACTCCAAAGCGCCATCAGGATCATGCTTGCCCTTGAACACCGGTGGATTCTCTCTCTGGAAATTTGCCAAACTTCAGGATCCAGCATCCCCGCCAGCATTCGGTTGATTCTCTAGAGCATGAGCCATTGCTTCCAAAGCAGCAGCAATCACAACATCGTTCCTTCCAGCCATTTCAACTAAGCACTACAACATAATCAACAATTAGATAAAAGTAATTAACAATACTTGATTGTTAACGACACAACAACTTGGCCACACAGACCGACCTGCTCTGATACCACTAATGTAACACCCCAATTCTACCCAACGTTTATATAAAATCAGAGTGCCAAAACTTTCACAAATATGAGGCATTACATTCATAATTCGAAATAATCAACATGAAAAGCCTATCATAATAGATACATAGCACATTTTAATCCAAAGAACTTATAACAATTAATTAGTCTTCAAAAATACTTCATATTTATTCAAAGCTACGCAGCAGATTCATAATATTTCAAAACATCAAGCGAAATATAGCATCTTTTAAACAAGTTAATTCGAGGAAACAAATTCTCAAAGTATTAACGTCAACAATGCAACGGAAAACAATATAAAATCAATAAGCGTTCATTTCCCCCCGAGTGCTACGTATCAAGCGCCGCCACCAAAAGCTACTAAACTCTTTACTCCTCGTTACCTGCACGTTACCAATATAAAGGTAACGACCAACAAAATAGAAAGGGTGAGATATCTACCAATATAAACAGGTGCATGATAAATAATGTATTAGGATTGAATCATACAAAATTATCACATCACAATTGACACGTCACAATAACTTCCCAATCAACAACAACACAAAACCACCTTATCGTTAGCAACAAACAAATAATTTACTTCACAATTAACTAAAACGTAATTCAAATGAGACACAACAATGCATATGCATGTGATACCAGTGGAGTAAACTCCCTTCACTATTGTCAGTTAATAGAGGCACAAGGCATAAGCCTTCTTCACAATTACGCCAATAAAAGCCTTCACAAATGCAAATGAAATGCGATGCTAACAACACGCAACAACAATGTAAAATCACTTCACGAGGCATACGCCTATATCACTGTTATTACCAATAATCAGAGGTAATTATCGTCACTAAAAATATCCTGCAACTTCACATATTTCAACATACAACAACATATTCATCGCTAATAATTCACAAACAAATCAACAACATGATACCTTCACATGATTTCAACAAAAGAAATAATCGTAATCACCTACTAAAATGTACGAATCATTCCGACAATTTCTAATTAATTCCGGACAACTAATTATACCGCTTAAATCACTAACTCGGTTAATTCGGTACTGCCTTTAAGTACTATTGTTACTATTAATTATTATGAAGTTGCTAATTCACTATCAAGTATGTTTCTAATATTAAATTAATTATGTTATCATACTGCCAGTTTAATTGAACACATTAATACTCTTTTCACTATATTCACTACACTGCTATTTTCCATATGTTATATTAAGTAGGGAAAGTACTGCTTTATTAATCATTTCCCACTGTACTGGTTTTAATTACATCTGCTATTCTAATTAATTCAATTCCATTCATTCATGTACCAATTAATCTCTTACTATCAGTTAATTATTGTTGCTGCTATTTGTTGGCTGAAGATTTTGATATATGTGGTTCGAAGTGGAGTAATTAAGTTCGAAATGAGACAATATTAGTGTTCGTTGGAATAAAGTGAATGTCACAGTTCGGAATGGAAGAAATGGTTCTTCGAATAAAGATATCAAAGCTCAGAGCTTCGAGTGGCAGCAGTGAAGATATATTTAAAAGAAACCTCGAAGTGGTAACGAGACTGTGTCTGTGAAATTAGTTCGAAGCGAAGATTGTCAAGGCATTTGAAATTCAAACGCGAGCGGGATGATTGGAATTCAAATATATATGCGCTGGAGCGTTCGAAGACGCGTGGAAGCTAGAGAAGAGCAGTGCTCTACATGTTCTAAACGTGGCAGGATCTTATAAGCGAGACCGTTATGGTCGAAGTAGTATAAATAGAAGTCTTAGTGTTAGGATTTCGTGTGTCATATCTATTGTACAAAATTCAGTAAACATTCAAAATACCACATGGCTAGGGAAACGAATGCTCGAACAATGTACGCGTATGATAACACCAAATATTTATAATTCAGTAAAACTCTTTATCTTTTCCAGTTTATCTTCCATTTTCGCATCAATGTCATTTAAATACTTTTACATTCAAAGTCATTTACTTATTTCTTGCATTTAAATTCTTTTCTTCTATTCGAATCCTTTACATTTCAGAAACCTTTTACATTAACGTTGTACATTCATGCTTTTACATTCATGTCTTTTCACTGAAATATTTACATTCATGTCTTTACATTAAAGTCATTTACTCTTTCTGCATTTAAACATTTCTTTGCAATCGAATCTTTATTCATTTAATTCAGTTTCGTATTTCTTTACTTGATCATGTCATTAGATTTTTTAGTATGGTAATCGAAGTACATTAAACGCCTACAAAACGCTCTAAAGACAAATCCTAACAATGAACATCAGTTTTGCCATTAGATTTATCCAAACGACCAATACCCCATAGGATCAATCTAGTCGATCCTGCAAGTTACCAGAGAGATTAAATAACAGTCATTAAGATTATTTGATAGTTTGGAGGACTAGGGGTTGTTTACCAGAAATCACTGTAAACACTATTTTAACCTTGTTGCTAGCATACCTCTCTCGTACTGCTATTTCCACAATTATTCATTGTGTGATTATTTACTACTCCTTTAATTTCTAATATATTACTTCCACTGGAACTGTACTGCTACCTGAAATAACTTGCTAGAACATATTACGCAGTGCATGAACGAGTTACAGGTGCCCCCCCTCAAGCACAAGAGACGACCGCCCCTTCCCTTCAGCCAATGGGAGGCGTCCGCCTCCATTCCCTTCCCCCAGAGAGGCGCTCCCCTTCCTCCTCCAGACCCCCCGCCTCCATCTTGTTTGTTTCTCCATGAGGCGTCCGCCTCCTCTGTTTGTAGCTATCTTCCCCACTTCGATCGACTACTGTAACTCTAATTCTAGACCATTCCTATCCTATGATTAACACCAGCAACACTACTATCTATACAAAAATCAACCATTTAATTTACACACGGTCTACACAAACAAAGATAATTTCATACAATTTTATCCCCACATACGATTTATCATAATCCTGTTTAGAAAGTTAGAATCCCACCCCTTACCTTAAATCTGACAGTGGTTATAACTCCGATCGAATTTCTATTTTCCGGTTCCGGTTGTGCACTCCTTGTATCCTCTCCTAGCCTTTGTGTCTCCACTTTCTTCAATTGGTTTCCTTTTCTTACGTAAAACCCAAAACCCTATTTCCTATTACTACCTTCATTTATATACTCCCTAATATTATACTCCATTAATAATTAAATTAATTATTTCCACTCTTTTAATAAATTAAATATTATTCTATCATATATTCTTATTGGCCAATTAAATAATACTTCCTCATTCTATTTCTCACACTATAATAAAACTCACTAAATATTCTAATTAATTAATTTCTACTCATAATAATAATTCTCCGACTAACTGATTATTCACTTAGTCTCTTATAATTATTCCGATAATTTCTTCTTCGACTAAATTCTAACTAATAATTTCTTAATAATTCGTTTAAATAATTAAATGATTTTGTGGGTATTACATCACAATGTCATTCTATGTAGCATGTATCATTCTATGCAGCAGTTTTTATAGTTTTTATGTTTACATTACATATATACTATGTCATAATAGTGTCAACACTTTGTCTTAAAGATGTATCATATCTTTGTAATGGAGCTACATATCTGTGTCATAAAGATATACATGAAAAGAAAAATGGAACTGCATTATATTTTCCTCTATAAGCAAAATGCACCATACAAACATGATAAATCAAATACTTATTAGGCTACCAGAAAAATTATTCAATAAACAAGTCAAAGTTTCAATCATGCTAACTCTATTTCAATCAACAAACCTAAGTTTCAATCATTCTAACTCGGTTTCATATAGGTAAACTTACAATCAATATGCAACTTTTTCATTAACAAGTGACCCATCTTTACGAGTATGAGTTTCAACGTAAATTTCTCGATGATCAGGCAACACTCCTTTCCCTTTTTTCATCTAAAATCAAACATAAAAGTTATATGTTAATTATTTTTTTAAATATAATTCACCCCATAAAAAGTACAATAAAAAGAAAGAAACCTTTTCATCAATAAATTTTGGGAGACTTTTTGTACCCATGCATGGACATCTTCAAACTTAGTACGATTCTGCCTATTAATTTTACTTATTTTCTGTAATTGACATCAAATATTTATATACATATTGTTAAGAAGACTCCTAAACCTACAAGAGAAAGAAGACAATCTGTGTTACTTAAAGACTTTATTTTACAATAGAGGGGGTGTAATTTATATTACCCATTTTATTTTAGATATTTCACTTGTAAGTGGCCCTGGGCCCATTTAGCCAAACCCTAGTCCTATTTATATGTTACTGTTGCCTCCTTATGAAATAGAGAGAAAAGTTGTTTTTTATTTATTTTTTATCTTCTTATGCAACTCAAATCTAATTATAGCTTAGCATAGTCTATCATTGGTGCTTTCATTCCTTTGCACTCATGGCTCCACCTAAACCTCCCAATCCTTCTTCTAAGGATATTGTAGAAGAAGCTGCTGTTCAAGTGGCACAGCTACATATCAACAATGCTTTTCAAGAAAACCAACAATTGCTAGATGAGAGATTTGATACAATAGTTTCAGATTTTACACAGCAGTTTGGGGAACTAAAAACCAGGATTGACAACGACAAACAAGTTACAGATTCTCGCCATGACTCTCTTATGTCCATTCTCCACAAGATTTCATCCCAACAAGAAAAATCACACACACAACAGACCCCATCTTCGGCCAGCAGCTCAGGTACCACACGTATTTTTCCCTCTTCTCCATTATTAACCACAGCCTTTGTTTCCAGTCCCATTTATACTCCACTACGTCAAACGACCCATCCCACTCCGCCACCCCGTGTCACAACCGTACCACCGCAAACGTTTCCCCCTCACCCACCCCAATTTCACGCTATCCCAACTTATAACCAAAACCCCACCTTTGAGCCAACTTTCAACCCACACTTGCAGTACCCGTAGCTACATCATATCCCTCCTCTCCCTGCTTTCCGGTCTCCTAAACTGGAACTTGCTCTATTTGATGGCTCAAACCCCTTGGAGTGGTTGTTTCAAGCAGAAATTTTTTTTTTAGTTTTTATAATCTCCCACCTGAAAACCGTTTATCATTAGTTTCCTTTTATTTGAAGGGTGATGCCTTGTGTTGGTTCAAATGGTTGCATCAAAATAATTTGTTAAGTGATTGGATCTCTTTTACTAAGGCTTTGGAACTCCGATTTGGTCCATCCACCTATGACAACCATCAGGCAGAATTGTTCAAGTTAAAACAGACTGGTTCAGTAGTTGAATACCAAACCCAATTTGAGAAATTAGGAAACCAAGTTTTCGGTTTACCCCCTGATGCAATTTTAAATTGTTTTATTTCTGGTCTGAATGCGAACATTCGCAATGAAATTTCTATTTTACACCTAACCACAATTTCTCAAGCTATTGGTTTGGCCAAACTAATTGAGTCTAAATTGGCAGATAAACACAAAATTCCCAAATCATACCCCACAAACACCCAAAAACAATACCCCCTACAGCTTCTCAAGTTTCATCCAAACCAATCCCAGCCAGTAACTCCTACAGCACTGTTTCTCAAAAAAATCAACAACCTTCATCCTCAAAATTACCGGTCCGCCGTTTGACTCAAGCCCAACTGCAGGAGCGTAGAGCTCAAGGGCTCTGTTTTAATTGTGATGAAAAATTTATCCCCGGTCATCGTTGTTCTACGAGCAAATTTTTGTTATTAGTTTCAGCTGATGAAATTCGGGATGATCCACCAGAATTAGAAGACACACAGAAGACTCACAAACTGATGATACACACAACACTTATTTTCAATTATCACCCCAAGCATTAACGGGTCAGTTTGCTCCTCAAACATTGAAATTTAAAGGTCTTATTGGAGGTATGTCAGTCATGGTGTTAGTGGATACTGGCAGCACCCATAATATTATGCAACCTCGCATTGCCCATCATCTTCATCTCAAGTCAACCCCAATCCCTCAATTTTCGGTGATGGTAGGGAATGGATCCCATTTAGAGTGTGCTGGCATTTGCAATAATGTTCAATTAAAGTTACAAAACAGATCTTTTACTTTACCATTCTACCTTTTTCCTATTGAGGGTGCTGATATTGTTTTAGGAATGGCATGGTTACGTACTTTAGGCCCAATACAGGCAGATTTTTTCAATACCCTCCATCACTTTTACTCACACAGGGAACTCTATCACCCTGAAAGGTGACCCAACGTCCCAACCAAAACACACTACATATCACCAATTTTGCCACCTTCTTCATACTGTTTCAGTTGCTTCTTTACATTTAATGCTTTTGACACCCTTGGAACCAAGTTCCCACACACCGGGACCCACTACCCCTAATGATCAGAGTATAACATCAACAATGCACCCAGACCTTGCCAACCTTATCACTAGCTACCAATCCATTTTCCAACAACCACAAGGTCTCCCCCTCCACGTTCACATGATCACCATATTAACCTTTTTCCAAATACCTCACTTATTAACGTTAAACCATACCGTTATCCGCATGCAAAAAAGGATGCCATGACCACCCTCATTAATGAAATGCTCTCAGATGGTACTATTAAACCTAGTACTAGCCCTTTTTCTTCCCCAGTCCTTTTAGTTAAAAAAAAAGATGGATCCTGGAGGTTTTGTGTGGATTACCGCGCTTTAAATGCCGTAACTATTAAAGACCGTTTTCCTATTCCTACCATTGACGAACTTCTAGATGAGTTGGGTTCAGCCAATGTTTTTACCAAGATAGATTTACGCTCTGGCTATCACCAGATTCGAGTTGCATCGGAAGACACGCATAAGACAGTTTTTTGTACTTTTGATGGACATTATGAGTTTCTTGTAATGTCATTTGGGCTTACAAATGGCCCGTCCACTTTTCAATCTGCTATGAATGACTTATTGCGTCCTTATTTACGTAAATTTGTCTTAGTTTTTTTTGATGATATCCTGATTTTCAGCCCTAACCATAGTGATCATTTAATTCATTTACAAGTGGTGTTTGAGTTATCAGTGAGTCATTCTTTTTACGCCAAACTTTCTAAGTGTGTTTTTGCAGTGAGTACTATTGCTTATTTGGGACATGTGATCTCGGCTGATGATGTTTCCCCAGACCCGGATAAAGTCAGGGCCATATTGGATTGGCCTATCCCATGCTCTCTCACGACACTCAGAGGATTCTTAGGCCTCACCGGTTTTTATCGCCGTTTTGTTAAGCATTACGCCACACTCGCGTCCCCACTCACCGATTTGTTGCGCTACTATGTTCGGATGGAGTACATTTGGCGAGGCCTTTACAAAGCTCAAAGAAACAATGGCCAACATGCGGTCTTAGTACTACCTAATTTTACAAAACCATTTACACTTGAAACAGATGCATCGGTGTTGCCATAGGTAGTGTTATCCCAAGATGGACACCCATTGCATTTTTCGATGAAGATGTGCCCCACTCGGTCTTCATCCGTCGTCGGGAGATGTTTGCAATCAAGAATCGTCAGAAGTGGCGTCAATATTTAATTGGTCGAAATTTCAAATATTCACCGTCGGAAGAGTTTGCGAAGCTTATTACTAGCGTATTCGGACACGAGCAGCGAAATGGACATCAAGTTACAAGGTTTTGATTTTGAGATTTTCTACACGGAAAATCTAATGTGTCGCATCGCGGATGCCTTAGCGCCAATTCTGTCCACCGACATTAAAACTCACCTTTCCTCCCCGATATCCAAAATTTGGTCCACCCTCCAAATTCTTCTTGCACATTATGGAAAATGGTTAAAACATGATTTTCCAAACAAATTGATACACGGAAAGGTTTACTTACCTATTGGGCTTGGGATTACAATGGACTTTATAATTACTCTTATTATTTTGTGTCATTATTTGACCTTTCAGCCTCTCGTTTATTTATTCTCCATGGGTTACCAAAGTCCATCGTCTCGGCCGACCCGTATTCCTCGGCAACCGGCAAGAATTTTTTCACATACAACGCACAAAGTTACATTATAGTACCGCATACCACCCAGAAATAGATGGCCAAACTGAAGTTGTTAACAGGTCTGTCGAAACTTACCTTCGTTGCGTCGTGGGTGATCATCCAAATGATTCAAAGTCTTGCACCTTGCGAATATTGGTACAATACAAGCTTCCACTTGCCATCAACATGTCTCCTTTCAAGGCGTTGTATGGGCGTGACCCTCAACTTTTGGATTATTTATTGGCTCGTGAAGGCGGAATCCTTGGATGCTTCTCTGCAACAACAACAGGAAGTCATTTCACAGTTGAAAACCCATCTGAAACGCAGCAAAATCACTATGGAAAAACAAGCAAATCTCAAGCGGCGTGATGTTACCTTTACCGAAGGGGATATGGTCTGGTTGAAACTTCAACCTTACGTCAACAAGCGATGGTGCATACGGTCCTCCCAGAAACTCTCCAAGCGCTTTTTCGGTCCATTCAAGATCATCAAGCGTGTGGGCCTCGTCGATTATCACCTGGATCTTCCTTCTTCTTCTCGCATCCACCCGGTTTTCCATGTCTCCCTATTAAAGCCATACTACACCAGCTCCGATTCACTATCGTCTTCTTCGGATGATCCCAAGCTCCAACATCCAGCAACACGTTTGGGAACACAGGGCGATGACACAAACCACAACAAGAACAGGGTCACCAGACATGCAAAGGATTCTCGGAGGGAGGGTCTGAGAGATGAGGTTTTTCAGAAATGGGGAGTGAAGCAGCTTTCAACAAGTAAAGCGTTGAATGTTCAAACAGATAGTAAATATAAGTCTGACACACCTAACATGCACTGTACTTGGGAACCAGCTGTTTCCACACCACTCTTTCCAAGCCACACGTGTCCCATTTCCCAAAGTACATCTACTCATGTTCCCACACACGTGCATCAGTTTCCAACGCCTTATGTTTCCAACGGTAGTTGCACGGATGTCTTGGGCCCGGTATCTAAGCCACTACCAACCCATTTGCTTAAGCCCAATACTCTTAAATCCATGAACCTTGAGGACAAGGTTCTTTTGGTATTGTTAAGAAGACTCTAAGCGTAAAGAGAAGACAATCATGTTACTTAAAGACTTTATTTTACAATAGAGGGGGTGTAATTTATATTATCCATTTTATCTTAGATATTTCACTTGTAAGTGGCCCTAGGCCCATTTAACCAAACCCTAGTCCTATTTATATGTTACTGTTGCCTCCTTATGAAATAGAGAGAAAAGTTGTTTTTTTTTTATTTTGTATCTTCTTATGCAACTCAAATCTAATTATAGCTTAGCATAGTCTATCACATATAGTCAAAATAATAAACATTTAAATGTATTACTCATAATATGTATTACTTACTTGTCCATCATCGGAGAACCAATACTGAACCAACTCACGGTATTGATCTTTGTCAACCCTATGATCAGGTATTGTTGATGCAACTTCTTCTTCAATTTTACTCGGATCATAAGCCATTGCCTTTAGATCACCCTTCCATTGCCTCCACTTCTCATTCAACTCAGATTTTATCATGTCTCGTGTTAATTCATTTATTGGTGGAACAAACTCAAATTTGCTCTACACAATGCGACGTTAAATTAAAAATACAGGTTATATTAAACGTACAATCATAATATATACCTCTATTACTCCTATTACCTACACAAATAATTTAAATGTACAATCATAATACATACCTCTACAACTTTTAGCATATCTTCCACGCATGTTTTTCGCATTAGTTTCCAGTTTTTGATATTGATGGGAGCATATTAATGCCTTCTAACCAAACTGCCTATAAAACGAGTAAAAGTTGTAGCTTCCTCACCACTTGGTCGACCATGGTTATCCAAATTAACAATTATGAAATCATCTTCCATTTTCCATACTTCTAACATTCTTGTTGGACCTCTTGTCCGTTTAGGTTCTATATCCACAAGAAAAATAAAAGACATGATTAGTGAGGTGACATCATTCTATTAAAATAAAAACTAAAATAGCTAGACACATTTATGTTGTATTATATACCATATACATACAATCCACACGTTATCGACAATCATATTTACAAAAAGATATAGAAACTTATTTGGAAAATGTATTTTCATTTGCTTATTAAGGATTCTAGAAAATGAAAAAGTAAAATATCTTCAAGAAATAAGTAACAAAGATGAACTAAAAATACCTTTTTCAATTTGTTCTTCGATTTGTTCTTCTTCAGCTTCTATGTCAGAAGGAATGGGGGTGAGATTCTACAGTCTCATGTAAGACACCATTTGTAGCACTAGGACTAGACTGCATCCCTTCATTATTACTTTCAATTTTTTCCTTCGAGTCATTGCTGCTCTAAATATAAAAATTAAGACAGAATAAAAAGTACATATAAAACTAGAGTACATGTAAATTTTAGTGAACACAATATAACATTACTAAATTTTAGTCTTGTAATATATTTTAAATTGTACTTTTTATTTTTTAACTAGACTAGGTAAGAAATTATTGACAACATACTGATAACGTACTGACTAAGTATACCCTCCACATACCCAATTTTACGAGAGTTGCGAACCATGAATCCGAATCCGTACCACGTATCAAAGCGAGTTACGAATTAAATGACTATGATATATATAGATGTTTATAGTTCACACATAATGACACATATTAATATTATTTATACTATAATTATACTAGTTCACACATATTTATAGTTCACGATAATCTATAATTGACACATATTATACTATATTTACACTACTTCACACATAATCTACTGTCATACATACAAACGTGTCTCTATGTATATAACACATGAATTTCAACAACACAATAAATGTAAGCTTAAACAAGCTTATAATCATTTTCTAAAAATTCTGACTATAATTTTCATTTATAAATAAGATAGTAGTTGGTCCAGATACTATAATACTATTGTTTGGTTAACTATTATACCAGTAAGGAACACAAGTGGCATTAGTCCCAAATTGAACACATTTGAAATAAGATGATTTTCATTTAAGAATTCTCCTATTTGTGATAAATATAAGAGATAGTGAAGAATTTCATTTCTCACAAATGATAATAATGAGTATGAATTCTTTTATAAAACTTGCATTATATTAAATTCATCTTACAGGAAAAAAACTCAACCACTGTCATAGTCATTTACTTTTCCATGGTAACAACAACATGACTTTCTGCTAATTGTCATTTCCTTCTCCCTTATTATAACAACAACAAACTTATCTCACATCTTATTTCCTTTGAATTTGTTGTATGGTTTATCAATCTAAGACCACCATATACTGTGATTCAACATTTTCATATATGTAACATGCAACACTCTCTCTCCTATATTTCCTTATGCAACATTCTTTATCATTGAGGCATTTCACAATCATGAAGAATTTTACAAAATAGTGTCAACATTTTGTAGAACAGCCACAGTCACGTAAAGGCTATCGCAATTTCACTTGGTACAGGACATCGCGACATTGGTAGCGGTCGTAGCATTTTGAATTAATCAAAATTTGTTATTTAACAAAAAATGGTGATTAAAGGTATCATATATTATTTTGTCGTGACTGTTTTTGGGTTGACGAACAATTTTTTAGAACCTTTTAACCCTAAATTTAACTAGATATGTTTCTGGGTTTCACATTATTATTTTTCTCTCTTTAAACTACAAGCATGGAGAAAGGGATACTTCAAGAAAAAAATTGGAGATATTATGATGAGAGAATTTGCCCCAACTATGGTATGAAGGAAAATAACAGTAAAAGGTACATGATGTTGCCAAAAGCTTATAGTACCTGATTGTATTGAGATCGTCGATGCGACAATGATGTCGGCAATGTCGATGAACTCAAAGGCTAACAGACTTTACACATACAAGATTTGAGAGAAAGCTGCAAATAAGACGTAGCAGATGGCTTCCAGAGTTAATGTTGGGATGAGAATATCCAAAACTGATAAGTTCAAAATTCTTGGTATCTAATAAAAATTCTTAGAGAGAGATACAATTCACAGTGTGTCAAAACTCCCTCAGCAATTTGGAACAGGGTGTCAAAACAAATCAAACCATGATTATATTCATATAAGACTTAGGTTCTTGTAATAAAGTATAAACACATGATTTCCAAATCCCTTCTGTATGTTGCCTAGGAAAAAACTAATAACATATGAATGTATAGTTTATTTCAACTCTTTGTTTCAGATTGTCAATTTCAGAAAATGGACTCTAAATTGACATCTATTATCATAGCGAGAAAGAAAACTACATAAAAGAAAAATTAATTAAAATCCCTAAATTGGTGAACACCCATTTTCTCATAACATATATTTTAAAATGACAACTTAAAATTTCAATAAATTCAGCAATTCACAATAATAATATATAGGTTTAATGGATATGCACTTATCTAATAAAAAACATATTTTTACGGTGTATTAGTGCATCACCCTTTTCGCATGACATATATTTTAAAATGACAACTTAAAACAATAAAAAAATAATATTTAATTTTGATACCTCAAAAGCTATATAATAAAATGAAATATAAATTAGAGTTAAATAAGTTTTTGGTCCCTGTAAATATTGCAGTTTTATTTTTAATCCTTCTTGAATTTTAGCAACGGTTTTAGCTGGCTTTGAGAACAGTTGTTTGTAAAAACTGTTGCCTAAAGACATGGAAGGACTAAAAATGAAAACTCCAATATTTATAGGGATCAAAAACTTATTTAACCCTATAAACTAATAAGAAAAAATAAAAATTCTAAAATAATTCTCACAAAATATATATATATATATATATATATATATATATATATATATATATATATATATATATATATATATATATATATATATATATATATATATATATAAAAGGAATATGAATCAAATACAATAAGTTTTATATTAAATTTATATCACCAGGTTATATTTATTGAAAAATATATTACATTTCAAATATACCGGGGACACGAGTGACAAAACTTTAAGTTACATTTGATATAAAAAGAGAATTAACAACTTTCCATCAAGAATTAATTAATTATTATTTATTTTTAATATTATAATTACTAAATGAATTTACATATTCTAATTACTAAATCAATTTACATATTCTAATACATTGCATTTAATTTGTAATCATTATTATTAAATATTTGGACGTTTCATACTTGAAGGCATAATAAGAAACCAATATAAATAACTAGATTCTAAATCAACAAATCACACATTTGAGTATCATATTTGTCAAGCATAATTACGTACGTTTGTAAACTTAATTATAAAATAGAATAAAAACGGTTGTGGGAATTAGTTTTATATATAATTTTTATCAGCAATTCATTTGGTAAGAATGAAATTTTAAAGAAGAAATATATATAAAATAGATTTGAGAGAACAAATATTATTTCTATATATAATGTTACTATACTATTAGATAGAAAATATATATAAAATAGATTCTAAAACAACAAATTACATGTTGGGATACACTCATTAACTATCATATTTGTCAAACATAAATTATTTTTTTAGTTTACATTTGTAAACTTAATTCTCAACCTTTCAACACAACTTTAAAATAGAATAAAAACCGTTCTGGGAATTAGTTTTATATATAATTCTTATGAAATAATTCATTTGGTAAGAATGAAATTTTAAAGAAGAATTACTTTTTAAACTTTTATGATTTTACCTTGGTCTTTGTTTCTTCCAATGCCATGGTGAATATGTTTTATGATGTTTTTATATATTTTATTATGTGCATTATATGATTCAATTCATATTTTGAAGGAGTGCAGATGTAATTGTAGTTTAATTCATATCCAATATATAAAAATAACGTATATAATTTTTTGACAAAAGTAAAATATTGAAAATGAAGACAAGATCAAGAAGAATATTTATTTTGACAAAAGCAAAATATTGAAAATGAAGCCAAGATCAAGAAGAATATTTAAGCAGAGGTAACAGCTATTATGAATTTGAAAATAGACTAAGAATTTTACATAATATAGAGTAAGAATAATTTTCCAAAATTTTGTAATTTTATGGTAAACTGTGTTTTCTTCCAATATAATGATTATTATGCTCTGAGACTCACGCTAAAGCCTTAGTAAAGTTTCTGAAGATTGATCACATACCACAAGACACTACTGTTGATCAATGATTGTTGTGCTTCCTTTTTACTTTATCACCCTTTCAAAAAGCTATGTGTTCTTATACATACCCACAAGATACACTGGAAATTCACTGCGAATCTCGTCGATAACGACTCTGCTATTGCTAAATATGACTTTTATAATCCAATCTACCAAGCTGGCGACGAAGGTGAGGAAGATTGTGAAGTGTCGGGAGAACTTGCCAGGTTACTACAATAGGAAGAACAGTTATCTGACCACACGAGGCCGATCGAAGTTATGAATCTAGGGCCGACAAAAGCGAAAGGAAATCAAGATAGGAGCGGTCTTGAGAGTAATGTCAAAGAGATTGGTCGAGATCTTTGCGAGACTATATCGAGATTTTGCTTGGTCCTGAAGACATGCGAGTTTAGACATTGACATTGTGGTACCGCGACTACAAGCGAAAGAAGGTTTTCTCCACAGTGAGCGAAGGTTCATCGTATGTGTCTTGAGATGTCCGAGAAAATCAAAGCCGAAGTTATGAAAAAGTTCAATGTCGGTTTCCTAGCCGTTACTTCTTATCCACAGTGGGTTGCAAACGTGGTGCCAGTACCTAAAAAGGATGGCAAAGTACTTATGTGTATGGACTACCGAGATCTGAATAAAGCAAGTCCGAAAGACGATTTTCCACTTCCTCATATTGACGTCCTAGTTAATAACACTTCTCAACACAAGGTTTTCTCCTTCATGGACGGTTTCTCCGATTACAATCAGATCAAAATGGCTCCTGAAGACATGGAAAAGACTACTTTCGTTACACAGTGGGGCACATTCTGTTACAAAGTCATGCCGTTGGGACTGAAGAACGCTGGTGTCACATATCAGCGTGCCATGGTAGCTTTGTTCCATGACATGATTCATCACGAGATAAAAGTCTACGTTGACAACATGATAGCTCTATCACAAACTGAAGAAGAACATCTCGGTCATTTGTGAAAGCTGTTTGATAGATTGAAGAAATACAGACTAAGACTTAATCCTAACAAGTGCACCTTTGGAGTCAGATCCGATAAACTCCTGGGATTTATTGTCAATGGTAAAGGTATCGAAGTTGACCCTGCCAAGGTTAAACCTATTCAAGAAATGCCAGCTCCCCGTACCGAAAAGGAAGTTAAAGGTTTCTTGGGACGACTAAACTACATTGCCAGATTCATCGCACATTTAACTGCTACTTGTGAGCCAATCTTCAAGTTACTGAAGAAAGATCAAGTAGTGAGATAGAACGACGATTGCCAGACAGCTTTTGAAAAAATCAAGGAGTACCTACAAAATCCTCCCATCTTGATACCACCTGCCAAAGGAAGACCTCTTATCATGTACTTAACAGTATTAGAGAACTCAATGGGCTGTGTATTGGGGAAACATGACGAGTCTGGTCAAAAAGAGTATGCAATATACTACCTTAGCAAAAAGTTTATCGACTGTGAAACAAGATACTCACAGCTTGAGAAAACTTGCGGTGCTTTGGCTTGGGATGGTCGCCGACTAAGACAGTATATGTTGACTCACACTACCTTGTTGATCTCTAAGATGGATCCGATAAAATACATATTCGAGAAACCTGCTCTCTCCGGAAGAATAGCAAGATGGCAAATGATCTTGACCGAAAACGAAATTCAGTATACTACTCAGAAGGCAATCAAAGGAAGTATAGTAGCCGATCATTTGGCTCATCAAGCCATAGATGACTATCAGTCTATGCATTTCGAGTTTCCATATGAGGATATTATGTTAGTCACTGATTACGAGGAACCTGGACTAGACGAAGGACCTGAACCAGGATCCCGATGGACCATGGTCTTTGATGGAGCCTCAGATGCACTTGGCAATGGTATTGGCACCACCATTACATCCCCCCACAGGTGGAAACACGCCTTTCACCGCTAGACTATGTTTCGACTGCACCAAAAACATGGCTGAATAAGACGCGTGCATCATAGGTAGCAAAGCTGCTATTGACTTAAGAATCAAATTCTTGCAAGTGTATGGAAACTCAGCTTTGGTGATCAATCAGATTAAAGGCGATTGGGATACGAAGCATCCGAATCTCATTCCATATCGAGAGCATGTGTTGAGCCAGATCCCTTACTTCGAAGAAATCACTTTTGATCACATCCCACGCGAAGAGAATCAGTTGGCAGACGCGTTAACTACCATGTCATCTATGTTCAAGGTCAGATGGGAAAACGAAGCTCCCCAAATCACTATTGAAATATTAAACGAACTAGCATACTGTTGTGAACTTGATACCGAAGGAACAAAAGAGAAACCTTGGTTCTACGAAGTGAAGAGGTATCTCTAGGCTCAGGAATATCCCACAGGGGCATCAGTCAATGATAAGAAATTCTTAAGAAGATTCGCCTCCAAATTCTTTCTCAGCAACAACATCTTATATAAGCGCAATCACGACTTGTGCTTACTCCGCTGTGTAGATCAGAAAACAACGGAATGAATCATGGAAGAGTTACATGAAGGCGCATTGGGTACCCACTCTAGTGGACATATACTGGCTAAGAAGATTCTAAGAGCAGGTTACTATTGGTCCACCATAGAAGCTGATTGTTACCGCTATGCTCGATCTTGTCACAAATTCCAGATATAGGCAGACAAAGCGCACATACCTCCAGTCTCATTGAATGTTTTGACCGCTTGATGGCCTTTCGCAATGTGGGGCATTGACATGATTGGAGAGATCAGACCCACCGCTTCCAATGGACATCGTTTCATCCTTGTTGCTATTGATTACTTTACCAAATGGGGAAAAGCAGCCTCGTTCGCATCTGTTACCAAGAATGTTGTGGCTCGATTCGTTAAGCATAATATCATATGTTGGTACGGCGTCCCCGAAAGGATTATCACGGACAATGGTACCAATTTCAATATCAAAAAATGATCTCGAACTCTGCATGCAGTTCAAGATTAAGCATCACAACTCTTCTCCATATCGGCCTAAAATGAACGGCGCAGTGGAAGCTGTCATACCCCAAAATTTGCTCTCCTATTCCTCAAGACATTTCACATATCCATACTCAAGGATTCCTCAAGGGTTGATCAGACAAACCCTCTCCTAGACAATCAACCCAAACTAGGGTTTGGCTATCCTCAGATCCAGATGGATTTCCAACATGTCCAGTGATCATCATGCCTCCTCATATGCTTCAAAGAATCTCCATGACAAGCTTCAAGCCTTACAAGTCAAGTTTCCTCAGACAATTGCTCAGTTGTATTGGACAAAAAGTCAACTGTGGTCAACATACAGTCAAACTTCCTGATTTTTGGTCAACATCCTAATTTTGAAGTCATATTCATCATTTGATCAAGGGTTGATCATGATTCATCAAGAAAACTCAAGATTTGCTCAAAAGTCAAACTTTCCAAATTAGGGTTTTCTAGAGAAAAGTCAACTAAACTTTGACTGAGTATAACTTCTTCATACTTTATCAGAAATTTTTCCACCACCTCTCATTTTGAAGGAAATTCAATTCTCTACAACTTCATGTCTCACAAGCATGGTAAAAAATGCTTCATTTTGAAGATATGGATCAAAATATTACAGGTCCTTTTCAAAGTCAACAAAAAGTCAACTTTTTGTAATGAAGTTTTATTGAGAATGGAAACTCAAATTGAGATGAAACCAAAGAGGTTGTTTAGAGGACATCTAGATCTTTATAAAAAGTCCAAGAACACTCAAAAATGTTGAAAATTGAGCAAGATACACCTTGTACAAGTTGGGTATTTTTGGACAATTGCACAAAGAGAGATACTTTTCAAAATCCAATTTTTTCCAAATGGGCCTATAATTTTATGATCCAAACTTGATCATAATATTATTTGTGACCACTTGATGCCTTGCCACGACCTCTTTCTATTTTTTTTGATTTATTTTTGAATTTAAAAGCATTTAATTCAAGATTAAATTAAATAAAATATGAAAACAAGGTATAATTTCAATTGGGTTGGTTTTTTATCAAGCTTGAGGTCCAAGATAGCCCACAAAACATACCAATTTCGTGCTAGCTCATGCATGGGAAGAAAAATCAAATTTTGAAAAGATTTGATTTTATTTGAAAGGGAAATTATTTTGCATTGAATGGCATATCTTTTTTCCTTCTTTTTACTTCCAATTCTTGCTCTATAAATACAAAAAGCATTCACAAAGACAAGAAAAGGAAACTCTAGCCCTTGGAAGCAATCCTTATTTTCTCAAAATTTTTCCAAAGTTGTCAAATTCGTGTTCTTATTTCCAGCCACTTCCATCTCATTCATCCTATCGTGTTCCTGAGGTTTTAGTTTTGGCTGATCAGAGAAGACGACCGGAGCTAGGGCTCCGGCGTCGCTGACTTGTTGACTCCGGCAAGGGCGTGCGTGGCAATTCTGCGCGATTCGATTCGTCCACCCATACATCCTGGGCCCCACGCGGTTAACTTTGTTTGAAAATCAGAAACCATGACACGTTTACGTATATAATCAATTGTTTCCAGATCTTGAACACCAAGCACACTTGGCTCAGATGGCAAGAAGGCGTTTGTTTTCTCCAGAGGGCATGGGTTCGAATCCTGGCATGTCCATTCCTTTTTACAACCTTTGAAAACTAACTTTTTTTTTTCTTCGTATTTATAATATTTTCATGCAATTTAATTAATCTTTAAATAATTTTATCATGCATTTAAAAAATCACAAAAAATATTTCCCTTTTGCATTTTAATCAGAAAAATACTTATTTAATTTTTGACATTAAAATTAATATTTTTGCATGCACATTTTATTTAATTACTAATTAATCATTAAAATGACTTTTAATTGTTTTTAATTATCGAAATCAATTCAGAAAATTACCAAAAAATTATCTTATCATCTTATTGTCATTACTAACATAATTTTTTTTTCCTCATTTAAAAATCATGTTTTTACTAATATTTTTCCTCTGATGCAATTTTCTCGTATTTTCCGATTATGTATCTGTTCACAGGTTGTAACGCTTCGGACAATTTTCTTTCATTTTCTTTTCAATTTGTAACTGCCTATGGGATGTAATAGTTTAATTAGGACTTTTACTTTCCGCACTCCTATTATGTAACTGCCCCAAAGCCATGTAATAGCGTAGGACTTTATCTTTCCGCACTTTTACGCAATTTACTTTACACCCTATAAAGCTAGTAATTAGGCGTGTATGGCAAGATAAAAATCGGACATAGATCACTCATAATGCCAAGATAACATATCTGAATTTAATACACTCTTTTCACACATGCACCCCCTAGAGTATTCTCTCGTTGCCTTTCGAATAAATGCTCAAGTCCCTCGAACGTAGAGGTATCCTAGCACCGTTGCCTTTAAAACAAATCATCATAGTCCCTTTGATACAAAGATCATAGACCCACGATGTCGCCTACGAATACATGATCTTGACCCTCGATTGTCGCCTAAGAAAATGATGATAGTCCTTGAATGTGCTAGGATACTTCCTACAAGTTGCCTTCTATGACCATCTGATGTCCCTTCGAATGTCCCTCTTACATCCAACGAATAGGGTTACCTACCAACTAATGGTATGGATAACATTATTCTAAAGGAACGTAAAACAACACGAAAACGACCATTCTGAGTAGGTAATAAGACTTTTAGTTGCTTGCTCAAAACAAAATACTTTTCACACCTCACACTTTTTTTGTCAAAGTTCAAACTCTTTTCAAAAAAACGAAACATTTCCGAACACTTTGTATACATTAATCATTACAAAGTCAAAGCGAAATGCCTTTTCAAAACATTTTTGTCAAACACACAGAAAGCACTTTTAAAAATGATCTAAGAGCAACTAAGAGCCCGTAGATAACTACGAATGGAAAGGGGTGCTAATACCTTCCCTTTTCATAACCTTCTCCCTTACTCAGAATCTAACGAAGGTCTTTTCCTGTTCTTTTCACCTTCCCCTTAATTGGATAAAAGAAAAGTCGGTGGCGACTCTTGCTATCCGCAAATTTGCGATACAAAAATCTCAAAGTCAGTTCACCGTATTACAGAAGCCGCCAACAAAAATCTCAAGAAGATCATACAGAAGATGACAGTGACCTATAAGGATTGGCATGAGATGTTGCCATTTGTTCTCCACGGTTATCGCACTACAGTACGAACATCTACAGGGGCAACCCCTTTCTCTCTCGTATATGGTATAGAAGCAGTCCTACCCATCAAGGTTCAGATACCCTCAATCAGTGTATTCCAGGACGCAGAGTTAGACGAAGAAGAATGGGTCCAGACTCGCCTTGACCATATCAACTTGATCGATGAAAAGCGGCTCGCAGCCATCTGCCATGGAAAAATATACCAAAAGTGAAGGATCAGAGCATTCAATAAAAGGTCAACCACCGAGTCTACCAAGTCGGTGATCTAGTAGTCAAGCGCATCATTCTTCCACAAGGTGACCCCAGGGGTAAATGGACTCCCACCTATGAGGGACCATTTGTAATCAAAATAGTATTTTCCGGCGGAGCTATGATACTAAGAACTATGGATGGAGAAGACTTCCCGCACCATGTGAACACAGACATAGTCAAAAAATACTACGCATAAACGAGACCCGTTAGGTTGACTGGCCTAGGCAAAAATAAGGGCATCCTAGCGAACCAAAAAGGTTCGGGAAAAAGTTAAGGATATATATACAAATTATACACCCGGCAAGTCGAAAACCTGCAAAGGCGGCTTGGGAAAAAAAAGGGTATCCCGGTAGACTGAAAACTCGAAAGGGCTTAGGGATTTAAGCGTACGACTATATCTCGTCCAGATCACCTACTTACGGACTACACTACTATCAGCATTCAAGATTCGAATGGCGCAAATCAGTTCAATCACTTTCTTCTGACAGCAACGAGATGAGATAGTCGAAAATATATGAGCAATAACATAGTTGAAACTCGACAAGATTGTTTCCACATAGATTTTATTATTTTGACAATTTCCTCTTACTAGGATATTTGTCTCTTGTATACAAACTGCCTGACTATAGGCCACTTTTCAAAATTAATGCAAATTCCTCTTTTTCAGTTCCAATTTTTATTGTTTTGTTTGCATAAAGTCCAATGATTGCTTTGAATGATTATATGCATCTGACAATAAACATCTATTCACAAGCATATGAAAAGCGAACAGAAACAGTAATTACTACAAGCTCTATGAATTGAGATGACGGCTAAAGTCACCAATACATCCCTACAGAGTCACTTTCACAAGAAATACCTCCACAAGATCATTTCTACAATCCTCACAGAGCCATCACTCTCCCTACAAAGACAAATCTTCTCCGACGAAGTATTACATTATCACCCCCTCCCAACAATATTCAAACGCTTCAACTTCATCACGTTAGTCCCCGAGCAATGATCCTATCAGCTTCAAATTCATCACGTTAGTCCCCGAGCAGTGATCCTATCAACTTTATCACATTAGTCCCCGAGCAGTGATCCTATCAGCTTCATCAGCTTCAAATTCTTCATGTTAGTCCCCGAGCAGTGATCCTATCAGTGTCGAATTCATCATGTTAGTCCCCGAGCAGTGATCCTATCAGTTTCAACCTCATCACGTTAGTCCCCGAGCAATGATCCTATCAACTTTATCACGTTATCCCCCGAGAAAGTGATCCTATCAACTTCACCACGTTACATTGAAGATGAAGATAAAACCAAAAGGGTTGTTTATAGGACATCTTGAGCTTTCTAAAAAGTCCAAGAACATCCAAAAATGTTGAAAATTGAGTAAGATACAAGTTGTGAAAGTTGAGCATTTTTGAGGAGGTGCATTAAGAGAAATACTTGAAAAAATCAACTTTTTTCTAAATGGGCCTAACTTTTCTTTAGTTCAAACTTGTTTCTTATATGAATTAGAACCTCCAAGTCCAAAGCCACGTTTTTTATCTTTTATTTTTATTTATTTTGGATATTTATTCATTTAAAACCAATTTAATTAAAATAAAAGATATAAAATAAAAATATTAAGTGCAAGATTGATTTTCTCTCATTCTTGAGGTCCAAGCAAGCCAAATGATCTGATTATTTCGAAATAATAAAGATTGGCAAGAGATTTGATTAAAATTGGCTCAAAAAGGCAATATTTGATTTTATTCCAAATCAAATATTTTTTCATTGATTGGCATGTAATTCCTTCATAATTCTTAACCTAATTTCCTCCTCTATATATACATAAGACATCCACAAGTCTAAAGGATGAAACTGTAGCCTCTCACAAACCCTAAAACTCTCTCAAATCTTTCAAGAAAGTTGCAAACTCGGATTCCAATTTCTAACCGGTTTCAAGTACTTCCAAGCATTGATTCTTGTTCCTGAGGTATAGTAGGGTAAGAATGGATCATTATCCATGGCCAAAGCACGCTGAATTATGCCATCCATGACGATCCGTTTTCATATTTTTCTTGAATTCGTATTTTCCATTTTATCTTGTTTTAATGAAATTTTACCATACTAATGTGTTCATGAGGTTGGTTAGAGCAGGTTTGATCCATCGTTTGCAAGTTTTGATGTATAAATCACAAAACGCCATTGTTAGGGCACGAGTTTAGTGAAGTTTCGGATTCCACGATACAAACAGTTTTAGGATAAACAAACCTTACCATCGTGATCGTAGGATCCAATATAGTTGATCTGGGCATTTAGTTTTTGTGTTTTGTTTGATTTTGCAGGTTTTTAGGTTGAAGGACGGCCAAAGAAGACGACTGGAGCCCTAGTTCCGGTGAGGGACTCCGGTGTTAACTCCCTGACTGCAGGCGTGGCGCTATTCCTCCATCTGATTGGCTTACATAATATACGGGGGTCCCACCATGCGCGTTTTGTTTTAAATCTTGATGTTTCTAGAATTAGTTTCAAATACATATTTATTGTTTCACTTTGATACACGGATGTATCACCACCCCAATGGTAACACATGTGCGCGTTTGGTCCCTCGCTCTGTCAGGTCGCTTGTTCGAACCTACCTTCTGGCAATTTTTTCTATAATTTTTTATTTTTACGCATGTAACATATAAAAACAATTGGAGGCGTGTTCTAACAACACATGCAGCATGGAGGAGTGGTAAACTTTTAAACCCATGACCTCCAGGTCACAGATTTAAGCCTTGCAGGGACCAAATCCAATTTTTTACCACTTTTCCTCATGAAACTCTTCTAACATTTTCTTTTTTTCTATTTTGCTTAATTTTCTTTCCAAAATTTATTTAACTATTTTCAAAAGTCACAAAAATAAAATAATTTCAGATTTAGGTTAATTAAATATTTAATTAATTTTTGACATAAAATTAATTTATGTTTCTCACAATTTAAATTATTTTTCATAATTAATTAGTAATTAACTTAGAAATTAGGTTTTCTTAACTAAATCGATTTCAAAAAAATATCAAAAATATTTTTCTTTCATAATTAGGGTTTAGGTACTCTCTCTTATCCTTAGACATTTTATTTCATTTATTTACTTATATTTCACATTTAAATTCTAGAAATCGATGTATAGGTCGAAAGGATTTTTTGTAATAGTGTGGGATTTTATTTTCTGCCTTTACTTTCCGCACCTCTATTATGTATCTGCCCCTGTCATACCCCAAATTTTGACCTAATATACCACCTTACATTTGCATCATTGCACAACTAACAGTTCAGACATCATTAATCGGGTATAGCATTCACAGGTCAAAATTAGGGTTTCATCAGATTTTCATCTGATTCAAGAGGCAACCAATTAGGGTTTGAGTTTTTCTCACCTCATTTGATCTATCTTGATCAAATCCTCAACCTTTGATCATCAGATATCCAAAATTTCTCACAGATCAATCGAGGATCGACCAATTAGGGTTTTGATCGGGCATGAGTATTCTCTGATTTTTTGAGCAGTGAATGACTTTTTTGGATAGAGATTGGTCATCATATCTTAGATACAACATCTTGACCTAATTTTTGGATTCAAAACATCACAGAAGTTCACAGAATTCATCAGTCGTTTTCAGAAACATCTGATGAAAATTCATCTGCACAGAAAAGTCAAACTTTGACTTTTGGTCAAAATTTTCAAAACAAAACTTTTTCCAACATCAAAATACTTCAAATGATCCATCATGATCATAAAAAAATCAAGAATTTGAAAAAGTCAACAAAAAGTCAAAAGTTTTCATACTTAGAAAATTTTCCACGTGTTGAAATTTCTTATTTTTTTCAAACTTCATGCCATTTTTTCACCTAGTTCCAATTTGAATTTGAAAAAACTCAAAACATGAAAGTTGTAGCTTGTGAAACAAGCTTTCCAAAATGTCCAAGAACTCTCAAATCCATGGAGTCTAGCTATACTTTTGAAATTGAAACATAAGGCTCCATAAAACTTGATTTTTCAAAGTTCACAACTTCAATTATAGGTCATTTTGAGTTTTCTTCATTTAGAAGCAATCTAAGCTTGCCAAATGGATGATTGAACTGATAAATATCAGTTAGAGGTAATAATTGAGAGGATTGGATCAAATTGTAAAAATAAGCACATGGTGAAAAAAGGAAGTTTCCTTTTTTGGCAAAAGTCTTTCTTACCCTCTAAGTTATCTTTGAATCACCAAAAGCTTGTACCTCTTTGCCTAACATTTCAGAACTTGTTGCCTATAAATAGATCACAAATTCAAGTTCAAATCACACCAAAGCAAATGCAAAATCATGCTTTCACTCTACTTTCTTCAAAATCAAGCAATTTAGTGCAAAGTGGCCAAACATTGCATTTTTGAAATTTAGTTAAAACCATAATGATCTTTGGTGTCAAACACATTCCATGATCATTATCAAACTTGTTTATAACTTAAAATCAAACTGAAATCAAGCCAAAACCAGAAATCACATGCCATGGACATATGCTTGCAAAACTGCCTTATGATTCGAATTAATGGCTAGGCTGAATTAACTTGTGTTGTAATCATTCAAACATCATCTATGAACATCATAGGAATGATCCAGATCATGAACAACAATCTGTAACTCCATTAACCACGATTTCCAGTTTTCATTTGAGCTCTATGCAGGTCGACTTGGTCAGAGCAATCCAAGCTATCTCATGAAGAGCAGATCACTCATACATCATCCCTAGAGGCCGCTGGTGCTTGAACAATCATCAAATAGCAACTGGAAGCATCAAAATCCAGAATTCGATCTCCACTTGAACAGGTCAGAGTTTCAACTTCGAACTCCATGATTTCTTGATTCATTTTGAAAAAGCTCTTGGCCAATCTCTTTCTGCACCTAACACGATCCTTAACCCTCAATAAAATCAAAGAATCATCAAACGTACATCATTTAATTTAAAAAACTCAGTTCTAGGGTTCATCGTGTTTCCCAGAAATCCAAACATGCTAGGCTTAGTAAAAATACAATTAACAGTCATATTCTTGTTCGTGATGAAAAATCGATCAAGTTTGATTTTTATTTCATTCAATTTCGTTGAGAAACGAAGATTTTAGATTGAATTTGGCAATCTGAAGATCAAACCACGAAGAACAGGATGCGCGCGTGTTCTTCATCTGTTTTCAAATTTAAAATTTTAAATATTCCAATCTCTCATTTACACGTTTGATTGTCCACTAAACACAGAAATGCGTTTGGCTCAGTGGTAGCTTGCTTGCTCTTAGTCTCCTCTGCCACGTGGTCACCCCTTTGGTCATGGGTTCAACTCCCATCAGGACCATTCTTTTTCATACTTTTTCAATTTTTCATGTTTTTTTATATAAAACTTCCACAATTTTTTTGACCAATCAAAACTCCTTATTTTAAGGTGATTTTTTGGACACTTGTCAATAAATACATCTATTTTATGATAGTGCAAAAATTTTCAGAAAAAACTTTCATTTGATTATATTTTAATCGAGCCGAAAACGACGTTCTGAACACTTTTCAAACCTCCTTTTAAGGTGAATTTTTCAAGTTTTCAACTTCCGATTTTTTTTAAAACTTCTCATAAATGAACTTTACATTTCAAAACATTTTCAAAATCATTTCTTCTAAACTTTTTTCATCAAACTTGCATCTTTTTACCATGATCGATCCGTTTTAAATGATAAAACCTGAATTCGTTTTCTCTCGAATCTCTCAATCGATCATGGGTCTCCCTTACGGTGTAAGTCCCAAAACATTCTTTTTATGTATATATTTCCTTATACATATTCATTTCTTTATGTACAAATTTTTATCTGTACATAATACAGACAAACTTCTTCCGTTTGTTTTCATTTTACACTAATTCCATTGGTTCTGAAAGGAGCATTATTCCCTGTGAAACTGCTTTCAAACCAATGGGCCTCCCTCACGGTGTAAGTCCCATAACATTCTTTTGTGTACATAATATTTCCTTGTACATATCAAATTCTTTCTAATTTTCATCTGTACATAATACAGATACTCTTTTTATACTCAAGTACAGACAAACTTCGATCGTTTGTTTTTTTACTTCACTTGTGTATACTCAAACCAATTCTTTTTATGTACATATTATTTTCCTTGTACATAACAAATACTTTCAAAAATAAACTTTTATCTGTACATAACACAAATACTTTTTGAAAATACTTTTTTCACAGATAAAACTTCGATCATTCGTTTCTATTTCATCTGTACATTCAGTAGAATACCATTGGTATTGAAAGGAGCATTATTCCCTGTGAAACTGCTTTCAAATCAATGGGCCACCCTTATGGTGTAAGTCCCAACCCTCCTATGTACATCCATATTCGTCTGTACATAAATACTCGTTCGTGTACATACTCGTTTCCTTGTACACAGTTCAGACTTGTAAATAATCAAGTTGCGCTCGTTTTAAACGTTCGTTTCACAGACACTTGTTTATATTTCATAAGCGTAAGTAAATAAACATCATGCATTGTTTATATTTCCTTCATAAACTCCTGTGAATACATATCACACACACACACACACACACCTGTTTATACAAACTGTCTAACTATAACATAACAATTAGACTAATCAATAGGTTCCCCACAATTTAGCCTCTGCTTGGGCTTCATACAAGACAATTCATCACCAGCATGAATTTAGCCTCCGCTTGGGCTTCATACAAGACAATTCATCACCAGCATGAATTTAGCCTCCACTTGGGCTTCATACAAGATAACTCATCCCCAGTTGAGTTTAGCCTCCGCTTGGGCTTCATACAAGATAATTTATCTCCAGTAGAATTTAGCCTTCTCTTGGGCTTTGTACAAAGAAACTCTCCCCGCAGAGTTAGCCTCCGCTTAGGCTTCATATAAGACAAACACTCCCCTGTTGAGTCAGCCTTCTCTTGGGCTTCGTTCAAAAGAACTCCTCATTGAGTTTAGCCTTCTCTTGGGCATCATATAATGAAAGAGATAGGAAATCTCTTATGACCTCTATTGGGCTTCAATACAAAGAATCACCAGCTAAGATAGAACCACGAAAGGATGGTTTCCCGGTGAAATCACTTTCAAAATCCCCAGAGAGTAAAATTTCCCGGTGAAATTGCTCTTATTTCCAAAAGGATGGTTTCTCGGTGAAATCCCTTTTAACACAAAGCCAGCCATACCCTATAGCTTCCTCTTGAGCTTCATACAAGGACCCTCGATGACCCTCGATGACCCTCGGAATGCCTCCTCTTGGGCTAACAATACAAGGACCCACGGGCTTCTTAAAAGCATCCCTTTAATCCAATCAATTTCTCCTAGAGATTTAGACGTTTATCATCTCTATGGAAGAAGTATCTCATCTATCACATCACATACAGTCAAAAACTTTTCAAAACTTTTTAAACTCTTTTCAAACTTTTCAAACTCTTTTCAAACAAAAACATCACTTAGTTGTAAGTGGTAACGCTTGTACACTCAAGCAAAACACCCAATACTTACAGTTAAAAGATTCAATCATCTTTTTTCAAACATCTTTCTTAAACATGTAAGTGGTAACGCTTGTACACTCAAGCAAAACACCTGTAACTTACGATGAAAGATCTCATTTCAATCAAACTTTCAAAAATGTATGTGATAAAATAGATTAGATACATTTTTCATTAAGATGACATTTGTCTGTCTCTTACTAACATCCCATTGCTTTCCACTAGTATAAGTGGGAACTACGATTGCTCTGACTTTCTCAACATCCTTTTGAGAATACGTAGGCACAAGGTCTCATCCTTGCCGAGCAAATCTCTTTCTCTCTCAGACCAAACAAACTATAGAACCCTGTAGATCTGAGCTACAAATGCTCTGATTCCCACTAGGGGATATGTATGCAGAAGATCCACAGATCTTTGCGAGCACAATAATAACAAACACTAGGATCTCACATAATCTACATTTCTTGAAATCCCAAAGGAGAAACTTTCCCAATCATAGAAATAGCAATTAAAACACACAAACATATCAAACATATTCATATATAAAGCTGTAGATAACTACATATATTTAGGGTGCTCCATCTATTCCTTTATATAATAATCCCCTTATTGAGAATCTCCCCAATGCGTTGCGTCTAGTTTGCGCTAGTCGTTACGCATACCAATATCAATTGAGGGTATTTCAGCTTTCCCCTTTTTCATAATCATTAAATCATCTTTCTTGTGTTGAAAATAATAAAGCTTGATGCTCGCGGCATCTTTATAAACGAATCAAAAGAGTAAATCGTTTCGTGCCAGAGAATCCGAACTCACGTTCGCATCCTCTAGCGCGTCACCTTTTAACGCGAACAGCCCCAAAGCCATGTAATAGTGTAGGAATCTTATTATCCACACCTTACATTTCCGCAATTTACTTTTTGCACATATTAACTGCTAGTAATTAGGCGTGTATGGCAAGATTAACCCAATCAATCTAGATCACTGACAATCAAGATAAAATATCTGAACATAACCCACTTTTCACACATGCACCCACCTTAGGGTATCCTCTCTCATTGCCTTTCGAATAATAGACATGTCCCTCGAACGTAGGGATATTGAAATTCCTGGCAGCAAATACGTGATGTCACAGAGAATGTTATGACACACTATCTGACACTCTGTTAACAATTCACACAATAAATTTAAACAACAGTAAAGAACACAATAAGTTGTTTACCCAGTTCAGTGTCTAACTACACCTACATCTGGGGGCTACCAAGCCAGGGAGGAAATTCACTATTAGTAGAATTAATTCAGGAATAAGCTAACCAGTTTATCTCCTTCACTTAAAACCTACCCAATGCAACTTCAATCTAAGTCCTACTTAGACCTGAGTTTCTACTCACTCCCCCTCAATCATAGCAGTGATATTAACCTATTGAATAATTGAATTGTGAAGACACACTTCAATAAACTATCTTGATCTTGCTTCAAAGCTTTCAATCAAGAGACAAACACTCGTGCTTCAAAGCTTTGAGTGATAAACTACCCTTACAAATAAATCCTAGTCCAAGGCTCTTATCAATTGATAATTGCTTGGCTCACAAGAGAAACTAGAATTACATAAATACAACTGTTAAATCTCCTAGCAGTACACAAAGGCGCAGCAACAATATAAGGGTTGAATTCCTTTTATAGAAGCAGTCCTGAAACTTCAGTTTTGGGCTTCCATAAAGATAGCAAGGGTTCACTTAATTTAATCCTAGAAACATGGTCTTTTCAACAACCAATTTAGGTCTAATTAAGATTAACCTAGCAGCCACGTGAGCATGCATTCTAATAACAGAAAAACATAATTTAGCAGCTCAACAAACTTCCTGAAAAGTCTCAGGAAAAACAGATTCTGCAGAACAGAATGTCACACTGAATGTCAGAACATCTGTTATGACATCAGACTATTTTCTGCAGAATTTCCAGCACAGCTTTTAGCTTCCAGTTCTGAGCTGTCCTTTAACATCCTTACCAAGTAGGATTTATCTTCAATCTCTGAATGTCATGACATTTATCAAGACATGCCATAACCTAGTTTTACCAAAAAGTAATGCCAACCTAAAACACTAACAAACTCCCCCTTTGGCACATTTTTGGCTAAAACTACTTAAGTTATCAGAGTACCTATGCAGTAGAAGACAAACTAGTTCTAAGCTTAAAGAAACTAGAACCTAGAGATAAGATAAATTCTACCCATACAGAAATCCCACAATTCCCACAATTGCCCACATACAAAATTTAAATTTCCATACAGTTTCCCAAATTCCCCATACTACTGTCACACAGTAGTTCTTCTCCCCCTTTTTAGCCATAAAGGGCCAAAGGAAACAATACAAGTACCCCAAACATATAGTATGTAATTAAGGACCAGCATTCAAAAGATTACAATTAGCTCAGTCAAGGATTACAGTGCTGTCAACAGAGAATTACAATCATCCAAAACAAAATTGAAAAAAAAAACAGAACAAGAACAAGAGACAAACAAAACAAAAACAACAAAAACAAGGACCATCACAGCAACTAATCAGTTGCTCTCCTTTCCTAAAGAAGCATTGTGATCATTATCATTGTGAGCAACACCATCAACAACATTACCAGTTACCACTTCAGCCTGAATCTTGAAACCAGAATCTTGATCAGACTCTGAAGGTTCAGGAGCCTTCCTCTTCTTGGCAATTTGAGTCCTCTTGGGTCTCGAACTACCACCAACTGATTTAACTCTATACTTCTTTGAAGAAGTTCTAGCTTTGGTCATCTTCTCAATTTGAAAGCCAGTGTTACCACCCTTTGCTTTGACATGTGAATCAGTAGGAGAAGCAATTTCAGGTTCCACAGGAGTTTCCTTGACATGATCATCAGATGTCATGACATTCTCTGAGACATCTGGATCAGCTGCTAAACTAGGGCTAGAAGGCTTTTGGTTAAGGGGAACAGAAATCCCAGGTACAGAGAGATTTTCGTTCAGGATCCTGGTGACTATCCTATCAATGGTTTCTTGCGTATATAGTACCTTCTCTGTTGCTATCTCGGAGGAGCAGATGAGGATGATCCGAAGATCTTACCCGGAGAGCAAGCGATGACCTTTGAGTATTCCGTGCATGCTGATTATGGGACTTCTTAGGGTCAGTGGCCACGGAACGCTGAGGAGAGATCTTCACAGGTTCAATTTTCAAGGCTGCAGCGCTCGCCCTAATCTCAGCCATGGTAGGAGATGGACAGTCAGAATCTTGGGATGAAGAGGATGAAGAAGACATATTTCTCTAAGATATGTTGAGAAACTGAAACCAAGAATGACAAAGAGTTTGAGAGTATCTTTTGGGTGAAGAAGATATGATACTTTCAAATGAAGAGGCTATTATATGGAGGAGTCTCTTCATATTCTTGAAACTTTTAAAAATAAGAGGGAAATAATTAAGTGACCCACTTATAATTAATTGAAATAAAAGTCTCTTCCCTCCTTGTAAGCAATCTTAATTGCTACAATTCTCATATTGACAAATACGGTTTGCTCCTTAAATTTTCAAATTGACTAGCATCAAGAGCTTTAGTAAAATGTCGACGAGTTGAAATTCGGTGACTACATGGTCGATTTAATCACTTTCTCCTCCACAAGGTCTCGATGAAGTGATATCGATGTCAATGTGCTTAGTCCTCTTGTGTTGTATAGGATTCTTTGAAATATTAATAGCTTTTCAGTTGTCACAGTACAATGTCATGACATCTGTGTGACATTGTACTCGGACAACATCTGCTTCATCGGACCATTTGAGAACAAGCGCTACCAGTTGTGTATTCATTGACGGTGGATAATGACACAGTTTTGCTTCTTGAACCAGAAACAAGATTGTTTCCCAGAAGAAGCATCCTCGGTACTTTTTACGTCGTCGGCACTACCGGCCAGTCGGCATCACAATAACCGGACAAAATTGGTTCACATCCATGGGAATACGGGATACCATAATTGCAAGTTCCACTCATACTTGAATTCTTTTCACGGTTAATGTGACTTACTTTAGGTTCAGCTTGGTATCTTGTACATACCCCAACAGCAAATGCAATGTCAGGTCTGCTGGCTATTAGGTACAACAAGCTTCCTATCATGCTTCTATACAAACTTTGATCTACCTTTTCACCACTTGTGTCCTTGGACAACTTCACATGTGTGGGGCGAGGAGTCCTTTTATGGTGGCATTCTCCATCCAAACTTTTGTGATATTCCTTGCATATTTGCTCTGTGAAAGGAATGTTTAGTCTTCCATCTGTGTGACTTGCAGTCCAAGAAAGTAGGTCAACTCTCCCATGAGACTCATTTCAAACTCAGCTTGCATTTGATTGGCAAAGTGTTTCACCATTGAGTCGACATTCCACCAAATACTATGTCATCCACATAAATTTGAGCCACCATTATCTTTCCTCCTTCATTCTTGACAAAGAGGTTTTATCAAGGCTCCTTTCACGTATCCTTTATGCATGAAGGAACTTGGTTAGCCTTTCATACCAAGCCCTAGGAGCTTGCTTTAGTCCATATAGGGCTTTCCTTAATTTGTAGACATGATCGGAAAACTTGGATCCACAAATCCTTTAGGCATTCTACATATACTTCCTCATTTAAGTAGCCATTTAGGAAGGCACTTTTCACATCCATCGAAATAATTTGAATTTGAATGCAAGCAACCCCTAGTAGTAGCTGATTGATTCGGTTTAGCCTTTGGAGAAAAGTCTCATCAAAGTCAATCCCTCAACACAGTGTAACCACAACAAGTCTTGCTTTATTTACGGTGACAACCCATACGCATCGGACTTGTTCTTGTAGATCCACTTTGTGCCAATGATGTTTGTTCCTTGGTCTAGGAACTAATTCCCATACTTCATGTTGCTTGGCGGTTCATTCATCTTGCATTGCTCCAATCGAATTCATCACTTAGAGCTTCTTTGACATTTTTTGGCTCTATTTTTGACACAAAGCAAGAGTTTGCGACAGTTTCTCTGGACCTTGTAATGACACCTTTGTTTGGATCTCCAATGATGAGTTCCTTTGGATGATCTTTCGAATTCGATGGAAGGATCTTTGTTGGCTTCCTCTGGTTCATATTTTGGTGGAGTAGGAGCAGGTACATCATCCTTATCAGGTACTTGTGGTGATGTCTCAAACCATGTCTCAACATCATATGGGACATTGTGTTCCTGATGGTGATCATCAACAATGACATTATTAGACTCCATCATAACTTTGGGTTACGGGTTGAATACCCTATATGCTCTGCTTGTTAGTGGGTATCCCGGAAAAATGCCTTCATCACTCTTAGAGTCCATTTTCTCCTTTGATCACGATCTGTCGAAATATAGCATTTCTTGCAAACACATGGAAATATTTCACAGTTGGTTTCTTCCTTCCATAGTTCATACGGGGTGGAGGAAGTTCCCTTTCTTAAGATGACCTGTTGTGAACATAAATATATTCATAGCTTCCCAAAATGAATAGGAAGTTTCTTAGCATGAATCATTGCTCTAGCGATTCTTGTATAGTCCTATTCTTTCTTTCCTGACCCATTTTGTTGAGGTGTTATAGGAGAAAACTCATGATTGATTCCCTCTGAGGAGCAGAATTCATCAAACTTGCTGTTCTCAAATTCCTTTCCATGATCACTTCTTATTCTGACAATACAACTTTCCTTCTCTCTTTGAAGTCTTTTGCATAACTCCTTAAAGACATCAAACACATCAGATTTTTCTTTGATGAAGTTTATCCAGGTAAATCTGGAGAAGTCATCCATAACAACATAGGCATATCTTTTTCCACCAAGGCTTTCAACCTGCATAGGCCCCATCAAATCCATGTGTAGCAGCTCCAGTACTTTGGAAGTGGTCAGATGTCTAGACATTGGGTGTGACATTCTGGTTTGCTTTCCAACCTGACATTCACCACAGACCCTCCCTTCATCAATATGGAGTCTTGGTCCCTCTGACAGCCTCCATAGAAATGATCTTTTTCATTCCTCTGAGATGCAGATGACCAAGTTTTTGGTGCCACAATTTTACCTCCTTTTCATCTTTTTTTGTAGAGCATACAAAAGAGAGGTTGGTGTTCTCAGATTCCCACATGTAGCAGTTGTCCTTTGATCTGACTCCTCTCATAACTACTTCTTGTTTATCATTGATTACAAGACATTCAGACCTAGTGAAGTTGACTTTGAATCCCATATCACATAGCTGACTTATGCTTATGAGGTTAGCAGTCAAGCCTTTTACTGACTCCATTTAGGTTTGGAACTCGGAGCGGTCAAGTTTCCAACACCTTTGATTTCTCCTTTAGCTCCATCTCCAAAAGTAACAAAATTTGGTAGAATGAGGTTTTATATTATTCAATAGGTTTTTATTCGGTCATATGCTTAGAACACCAATGTCAAGTACCAATCTTGCTTGGCGGACACTCTAAGAGAAGTGTGGGCTATCAATCTTGCGATCCTCTTCTTCCACTTTTGAGTGTAGGGTACCTTGATGTTCTTAGGCTTAACATAGGAAGTCGATTAGGGTATCCATGTAGCCTATAGCGGAAGGGTTTTATGTGTCCAACCTTCCACAATGGTGACATCTCCATCTTTGAAACTTCTTATTCATGTTTCTCGATCGATGTTGACCCCGATGTTGTGACATCTGCTTTGACATTGTCTTATTAGGTGCATTCTTCTTCTTGTTATCGACAAATTTCTTTGCACCCAACCACAGGCGAAACATTTCTGTTTTATGTTGTGACATCTGCTTTGACCTTGGTTTCCATGTCTCTTCTTTTCTTGTCACTAACGAGTTCCTTTTCAACACATATCCTAGACCATGCTTATTTCCACATTTTGTCCAGTGAAGGATTTCTTCAACTTATCGGTCCGTGGTCGACATCTTGGGACTTAGTCATATGGTCAAGCTTGGAATTCAACACTATAATCTCACTTTGTTGAGATGACTTATAGTGATTGTATTTTCCTTCTTCTCGACTTCGACTTCACATTTTACGCCTCAACTTCTCAATCACCTTTTTACATTTTCATTCTGCGACATACTTCACCACCGATACGACTTCTTGTAAGTATCAGCAAGTTCTTCAAAAGTTATTTCCTCATCACTAGAGTCATTACCAGAATTGCCACTTTTTGAAGGTGCAGTGACAAGTTTGGCTGATTCCTCTTCAGAGTCACTACTTGATTCACCATCAGACCAAGTGACAGTCATTCCTCTCTTTTGTTTCTTAAGAAAGGTGGTACATTCATCTCTAATATGTCCAAATCCTTCACATCCATGACATTGGATTCCACTGCCTTGACTTCCTTTTTCCTCTGACTTGGATCTTCTGCTGGAGTCATAAGATCTGCTGATGTCAGATGAAATGTCCTTGACATTTGACCTTGACTTTGGATCAATCCTCTTGATGAGCTTGTTGAACTGTCTTCCAAGCATAGCTATAGCTTCATATATCTTCTCTTCATCTTCCACCTTGCATTCCTCTTCAGAATTGGATACAAGTGCTATGCTCTTGTTTTTCTTGTCAACAGTTTCACTGATTCCCATTTCAAAGGTCATAAGAGATCCAATAAGTTCTTCAACCTTGAAGGTGCTGATGTCCTGAGCCTCCTCTATTGCAGTTACTTTCATTGCAAATCTCTTAGGCAAGGATTTGAGAATCTTTCTCACCAGCCTTTCTTCTGACATCTTTTCACCAAGTGCTCCTGAGGTGTTGGCAATCTCCAAGATATTCATGTGAAACTCATGAATAGTCTCATCTTCTTTCATCTTCAAATTCTAAAATTTGGTAGTGAGCATCTGAAGTCTTGACATCTTCACCTTGGATGTCCCCTCATGAGTAGTTTTGAGAGTGTCCCAAACATCCTTGGCCAGCTCACATTGATGAACCAGTCTGAAGATATTTCTGTCAATACCATTGAATAGGGAATTCAATGCTTTAGAGTTCCCCAGAGCTAGTTCCTCTTCCTCTTTGGTCCATTCTTCCTCAGGTTTCAAGACAGTAGTCCCATCTTTCTCAAGCTTGGTGGGATGTTTCCATCCTTTGTCAGCAGCTCTCTAAGCTTTAATATCTACTGATCTTAAGAAGGCAACCATACGAGGTCTCTAGTAATCATAATTAGACCCATCCAGAATAGATGGTCTACCTCCAAATCCTCCTTCCTTATCCATTCATGAAACTATTATCCTAGATCTCACCCGAAATAACAGGCGGGGTGCCGCTCGATGCCAATTGAAATTCACGGCAGCGGATCGTGATGTCACGAGAGAATGTTATGACACACTATCGACACTCTGTTAACAATTCACACAATAAATTTAAGCAATAAAGAACACAATAAGTTGTTTACGGTTCGGTGTCTAACTACACCTACATCAGGGGCTACCAAGCGGGAGGAAATTCACTATTAGTAGAATTAATTGGGAATAAACCAACAGTTTATCTCCTTCACTTAAAACCTACCAATGCAACTTCAATCTAAGTCCTACTTAGACACGAGTTCCTACTCACTCCCCTCAATCAGCGATGATATTAACCTATTGAATAATTGAATTGTGAAGACACACTTCAATAAACTATCTTGATCTTGCTTCAAAGCTTTCAATCAAGATACAAACACTCGTGCTTCAAAGCTTTGGTGATAAACTACCCTTACAAACAAATCTAGTCGAGGCTCTTATCAATTGATAATTGCTTGGCTCACAAGAAAACTAGAATTACACAAATACAATTGTTAAATCTCCTAACGATACACAAAGGCATATGATGGTATAAGGGTTGAATTCCTTTTATAGAAGCGATCCTGAAACTTGGTTTGGGCTTCCATAAAGATAGCGAGGTTCATAATTTAATCCTAAAAACATGGTCTTTTCAACAACCAATTTAGGTCTAATTAAGATTAACCTAGCAGCCACGTGAGCATGCATTCTAATAACGAGAAAAACATAATTTAGCGACTCAACAAACTTCGAAAAGTCTCGGGAAAAGCAGTTCTGAGCAGAATGTCTGCGAATGTCATAACATACATTATGACATCGGACTATTCTGCAATTTCGGCCGACTTTAGCTTCGATTAAGCTGTCCTTTAACATCCTTACCAAGTAGGATTTATCTTCAATCTCTGAATGTCATGACATTTATCAAGACATGCCATAACCTAGTTTTACCAAAAAGTAATGCCAACGTAAAACACTAACAGATATCTTAGCTAAGACGCTTACAAACATATCATCATAGTCCCTTCGATATAAAGATCATAGTCCCTCGATGACCCTCGGTTGTTGCCTACGAATATATGATCTTGTCCCTCGATTGTTGCCTACAAAAAGTGATGATCGTCCCTACGAATATTCTAAGGTATCCCTACATGTTGTCTTCTATGACCATCCGATGTCCCTTCGAATGTCCCTTTACATCCAATGAATAAGGTTACCTACCAACTAATGGTATGGATAGCTTTATTTCTAAAGGAAAGCAAAATAACACGGAAACAACCATTATGACTAGGTAAATAAGTCTCTTTTGATTGCTCGATCAAAATACTTTTAAGACCTCTGTTCGCGTTAAAAGGTGACGCGCTAGTGAATCGAATATAAATTTAGATTCTCTGGCTCGAAACAATTTACTCTTTTGATTTGTTTATAAAGATGCCGCGAGCATCAAGCTTTATTATTTTCAACACAAGAAAGATGATTTAATGATTATGAAAAAGGGAAAATTGTTAATACCCTCAATTGATTTTGATATGCGTAGCGACTAGCGCAAACTAGGCGTAACGCATTGGGGAAATATTCGGGTAAGGGGTTTGTTATATAAAGGGAATAGATGGAGCACCCTAAATATATATAGTTATCTATAGCTTTATATATGAATACGTTTGATATGTTTGTGTGTTTTAATTGCTATTTCTATGATTGGGAAAGTTTCTCCTTTAGGATTTTAAGAAGGATAGATTATGTGGGATCCTAGTGTTTGTTATTATTGTGCTCAAAAGATCTTTGGATCTTACGCATACATATCCTAGTGGGAATCGAGCATTTGTAGCTCGGATCTAAAGGGATCTATGGTTTGTTTGGTGCGAGGGAGAAAGAAATTTGCTCGGCAAGGATGAGACCTTGTGCCTCGCATTCTCAAAGGATGTTGAGAAGTCGGAGCAATCGTAGTTCCACTTATGCTAGTGGAAAGCAACGGGATGTTAGTAAGAGACAGACAAATGTCATCTCAATGAAAAATGTATCTAATCTATTTCATCATATACATTTTGAAAATTTTGACTGATAAAAATCTTTCATCGTAAGTTATAGGTGTTTTGCTTGAGTGTACAAGCGTTACCACTTACATGTTTAAGAAAGATGTTTTGAAAAAGATGATTGAATCTTTTGACTGTAAGCATTGGGTGTTTTGCTTGAGTGTACAAGCGTTACCACTTACAATTAAGAGATGTTTTTGTTTGAAAACAGTTTGAAAAGAGTTTGGTTGTATGTGATGTGATAGATGAGATACTTCTTCCATAGAGATGATAAATGTCTAAATCTCAAGGAGAAATTGATTGGATTAAAGGGATGCTTTTAAGAAGCCCATGGGTCCTTGTATTATTAGCCCAAGAAGGCATTAGGGTCATCGAGGTCATCGAGGGTCCTTGTATGAAGCTCGAGGAAGCTATAGGGTATGGTGGTTTGGCTTTAAAAGGATTTCAGGAAACCATCCTTTTGGAATTTAGAAATTTCCTTGGGAAATTATACTCTCAGGGTTCTATCCTAGCGCGGGTGATTCTTTGTATTGGAAGCCCAATAGGAGGCTGTTAAGAGATTTCATGTCTCTTTCATTGTATGATGCCCAAGAGAAGGCTAAACTCAATGAGGAGTTCTTTTGAGCGAAGCCCAAGAGGAGGCTGACTCAGGGGGTGTTGTCTTATATGAAGCCTAAGCGGAGGCTAAACTCAGATGAAATGAGTTACCTTGTACAAAGCCCAAGAGGAGGCTAACTCTGTGGGGAGAGTTATCTTGCATAGAGCCCAAGAGGAGGCTAATGCGGGGAACCTATTGGATAGACTAGTTGTTATGTTATAACTAGACAATTGTATAAACAAGTGTGTGTGTGTGTGTGATATGTATTCACAGGAGTTTATGAAGGAAATATAAACAGATGCATGTAAAGTTTATTTACAAGAGTTTATGAAGGAAATATAAACAGTGTACGTGAACGAGCGTTTGAAGCAGTAACTTGATTATTTACAAGTTTGAATGTGTACAAGAAAGTAAATATGTACCGAGCAGTATTTATGTCGAGGAAATATGTATGTACATAGGAGGTTGGGACTTACACCATAAGGGTGGCCCATTGGTTTAAAAGCAGTTTCACGGAATAATGCTCCTTTCAATACCAATGGTATTCGATGTATACGTCTGAGGAAGCGGAAGCGAGCGATCGAAGTTTATGCATGAAAATATCTGTATTATGTACGAGATAAAGATTTATATGAAAATAATTTGATATGTACAAGGAAAGATATGTATGTACATAAAGAATGTTGGTTTGGGACTTACACGTAAGGAGGCCGTGATCGGTTAAGAGAGAAAGCGAATTCGATCGTTTAAATTGGATCGATCATGGTAAAAGATGTAAGTTTAATGAAAATTTTGAAAAATTCTTTGAAAGTGTTTTTGAAATGTGAAGTTTGCTTGGTTTTGAAAAGAATCGGGCTTGAAAGTTTGAAAAATTCAAAAGGTGTTTTGAAAAGTGCTCAAAGTGTTTTTAAAAAATTTCGGATGATGGTTGCACTATCATAAAATAGATACATTTATTGACAAGTGTACAAAAAATCACCTCAAAATGAGGAGTTTTGATTGGTTAAAAAAAATGTTAAGGTTTGTAAAAAATATGAAGAAAAAATGAAAAGTTTGAAAAAAAATTGGTCCCAAGGAGGCTTGAACCCGAGACCTGTTGGGTGAATACGTGGCACAAAGACTTACGAGTGAGCTGGCAACCGCTGGGGCGGCGATACATCCGTGTATTGAAATCAAACAATGAAATTATATTTTAAAACAGATATTTGAATTTGAAAAAAAACGTGCGCAGTGTTCATCTTCCTCCTTCAATCTTCAATCCATCCTCAAATCCTTATTTCTTGATGAAATTGAACGAAGTAAACATCAAACTTACTCGTTTTGAGCCCAGGAACATGATTATGTTGTTTAATTTCATTTATTTTAAGCCCAGAATGTTTGAATTTCTCAAGAACACGAAGAACCCTAAAACTGAAAATCTTAATTGAAATCATGTATGGTTGATGATTTTGTCAATTGATTGAGGGTTAATGATCGTGAGTGGTGCAGAAAACAAATAGCCAAGAGCTTTTTTGATTAAAGGCAAGGAATCATAGAGTTCGAGTTTCAAGTTCTTACCTATTGAAGCTGGAATCGAAAACTGGATTTGAGTGCTTCCAGTTGTTGTTTGAGGATTGCTTGAGCACCAACGGCCTATGTGGAAGGTGTATGATCACCTTGCTTGCTCTGGAATGCTCTGGAATTCTCTACCCAAGTCGACCTGCATAAGCTCAAAATGGAAACTCGAATTCTGGGTTAGGGGTGTTACAGGTTGCTGTTTATGATCTGCATCATCTCTATGATGTATGTGGATGATGTTTGGATGATTAGAACTCAAGTTGCTCAAGCCAAACCATGAATTCGAATGATAAGGCAGTTTTGCAAGCTTATGTGAACATGGCATGTAATTCCGAGTTCTAGCTTTGCCTATGTTGTTTTTAAGTTTCAAACAAGTTTCATATGGATATTAAAACATATTAGACACCAATTTGATCAGAGTTTTTCATTAGTTTTCAAAATTGCAAGTTTTCACAAATTGACATAATTTTCTTGAATTTCAAAGATTAAGAGTGAAAGCATGTACTTGCATGGCTTTGGTGTGTCTTGAACTTGAAAGTGATACCTCTATTTATAGGTCAAGATTTCTGAAATGTTAGGCACAAAGAATTGGCATTGGTAATTCAAACTTGCCTTAGAGGGCAAGGAAGTCTTTTTGCAAAAGGAAAAGGAAACTTCCTTTTTAACCATGTGTGAAAATCCAACTTGATCCTATCCTACAATAATTACCTCCAACTGATATTTATCAGTCCTCACTTATCTTGGCAAGGTGGCATTGCTTCTAGAAGAAGAAATTCAAAAATGACATATAATCTTGAAGTTTTGAACTTGAAATCCATGGTTATGGAGCCTTATGTTTCAATTTCAAAACTATAGCTAGACTCCATGGATTTGAGAGTTCATCAGATGTTTCAGAAATTGACTGATGAATCCTGTGAACTTCTGTGATGTTTTGAATCCAGAAATTAGGTCAAGATGTTGTATCTAGGATATAATGATCAATCTCTAACCAAAAAAGTCATCCATTGATCAGAAAATCAGAGATTGCTCATCCTCGATCAAAACCCTAATTGGTCGATCCTTGATAAATCAATGAGAAAAGTTGGATATCTGATGATCAGAGGTTGATGTTTTGATCTAGATAGGTCAAATGAAGTGAGTAAAACTCAAACCCTAATTGGTTACCTCTTGAATTAGATGAAAATTTGATGAAACCCTAATTTTGACCTGTGAATGTTACACCCGATTAATTCTATTCTGAACTATTAGTTATGCAATGATGCAAATGTAAGGTGGTATATTAGGTCAAAAATTGGGGTATGACAACCTCACACTTACTTTCAAAAATCTTTTCAAACACTTTGTATACATTCCAGCGCGAATCATTACAAAGTCTTTTCCAAAATAAAACATTTCCAAAAACTTCGTATACATTCCAGCGAGAATCATTACGAAGCAAAAGCGAAATGCCTTTTCAAAAATATTTTCAAACACACACACAAAAAGCAATTTGAAAAGTGAGCTAAGCAATTAAGAGCTCGTAGATGACTACGGATGGAACGAGTGCTAACACCTTCCCTTTTCATAACTGCCTCCCTTACTCAGAATCTAACGAAGGTCTTTTCCTATTCTTTTCTCCTTCCCTTAATTGGATAAAAGAAAAGTCAGTGGCGACTCTTTCTATCCGCAACATTTGCGATAAAATGCAAAACAAACAAGTAAGTTCTCCCACCGTGTTACAGAAAGGAACCATAATAAAGCGTTACACATCTCCATAGAATTTTGGGGCACTACTTTGTCTCGTGTGTTGGTGGATACTGGTTCCTTTTTCAATGTAATTCCCAAATCAGTGTTAATGAAGATTAACTATGGTGGTCTTGAACTTCGGCCTACTGATCTGATTGTTAAAGCATTTGATTGTTCTAGGTGATCTGTCTTCGGAGAATTGGACCTCCCCATCAAAGTTGGCCCTCAGCTTTTCGTTATAACATTCTTTGTCATGGACATCGAGCCTGCCTATTGTTGCCTCTTGGGCCATCCATAGATTCACAAAGTTGGAGCGGTCACGTATACTCTTCACCAGAAGCTGGAATACCCAAATGTGGTGGAGGTAGCACCCAAGTTCAACAAGTTTGGGTTGGGTTTTGACCCTATTCTACGCCATCAGATTCTGAAAGCACCCAACTTGGCTACTCCCGTGAGGTTTTATAGCGCCGACATCAGTCCCAGACAAGAAAATGTTGTGGATGATTTAGACAATGCATTTGATGTTGACAAGTGGATCTGCCCCAATGTCCCTGGCGTGGAGCTGAACAACTGGACCTCGGAAGACTGTGTCCCAGTCACGATGGTCAAAGAGTAATTTTCTTTTGTTTTTGTTATCATGCAAATAATTCATGTGCTCTTCCCAAGGCACGATGAATCATATGTAGGGCCACCATGTTTGCATTTGCAACTTTTTATCATGAAATAAAAGAACGTCTTTTCATTCAAATGTTTTATTCCCTTTCCTTCCATTTTACATCACAATTTTAACAATGACAATGCTTTATTTTTCTTTTATCATCTAAAAACTAAAATAAGCCTTAAAATCAATCATGCAGATATAATCCCACACTCCTAATGGATTCCTTTGATAACGACTCTGCTATCACTCTTTATGACTTTGATAATCCGATCAACCAAGTCGAAGAAGAAGGTGAGGAAGATTGTGAACTCCTTGAAGAGATAACAAGAATGTTTAAGCAAGAGGAAAAGGTCATCCAACCACATCAGGAAGAGATTGAGAAAGTGAATCTGGGTAATTCCAATGTGATTAGAGAGGTCAGAGTTGAGGCCACTTTAGAAGACAGCGTGAAGCAAAGATTGATTGAACTACTCCGAGAGTATTCAAACATCTTTGCTTGGTCCTATGAAGACATGCCTGGGTTGCATACCGATATCGTTGTGCACAAGCTACCTTTGAAAGAAAATTGTCCTCCTGTTAAGCAGAAACTTCGAAGAACTCATCCAGAGATGTCTAAGAAGATCAAAGAGGAAGTCTAGAAACAGCTTGATGCAGACTTTTTGAAAGTCATTTCTTATCCTCCATGGGTTGCCAACATTGTTCCTGTGCCCAGGAAGGACGACAAGGTGCGAATGTGTGTGGATTATAGGGATCTGAACAGAGCCAATCCGAAAGACGACTTTCCGCTTCCCTATGTTGACATATTGGTGGATAATACGGCTCATGCAAAAGTGTTTTCGTTCATGGATGGATTTTACAGGTATAATCAGATCATGATGGCACCAAAATACATGGCTAAAACAACTTTTATCACCCCATGGGGAACTTTCTGCTACAAGGTGATGCCTTTCGGTTTGAAGAATGTCGGGGCAACGTACCAGCGTGCAATGGTAACTCTTTTTCATGATATGATTCATAAAGAGATTGAAGTATATGTCGACGACATGATTGCTAAATCTCAAGATGAAGAAGAGCATCTGGTACACCTACAAAAGTTGTTTGACAGGCTGAGGAAATTCATATTGAGGCTGAATCCGAATAAGTGTACGTTTGGCGTATGATCTGGCAAGTTGTTAGGCTTTGTTGTAAGTGAAAGGGGCATCAAGGTTAATCCTGCTAAAGTAAAAGCAATTCAAGAAATGCCTGAACCAAGAACTGAGAAAGAGGTCTGTGGCTTTCTAGGGAGGTTAAATTACATCTCTAGATTCATCTCTCACATGACTGCCACATGCGAACCTATTTTCAAATTACTAAGAAAAGATCAAATGGTCAGGTGGAATGATGATTGTAAAGTCGCATTCGACAAAATAAAAGAGTATTTGCATGAACCTTCGATTCTCATGCCTCCCGTGGAGGGTAGGCCGTTGATCATGTATTTGACAGTGCTCGAAGGCTCAATGGGGTACGTGCTGGGGAAACATGACGAGTCTGATCTAAAAGAGCATGCAATATACTACCTAAGCAAAAAGTTTACCAACGGTGAAACAAAATACTCACTGCTCGAGAAAACTTGTTGTGCTTTAGCGTGGGATGCTCGCCGACTAAGATAGTATATGCTATCTCACACAACCTTATTGATATCCAAGATGGATCCGATCAAGTACATATTTGAGAATCCAGCTTTGACAGGCCAGATCACTAGGTGGCAAATGATCTTAACAGAGTATGACATTCAGTATACCACTCAGAAAGCTATCAAGAGTAGTGTGTTGGCAGATTATGTTGCTCACCAGCCTGTGGACGATTATCAGCCAATGAGGTTTGAATTTCTTGATGAGGATATCATGTACATCCGAGATTGTAACATCCCTGGTCCAGATGAGGGACCCAAACCAAGATCCAAGTGGTCTTTGGTTTTTGATGGAGCCTCTAATGCGTTGCGCAATGGTGTTGGTGCAGTAATTACTACTTCGGACGGTCATCACATCCCGCTCACGGCTCAAATCTGCTTTGATTGCACCAATAACATGGTTGAATATGAGGCTTGCATATTTGGTATCGAGGCGGCGATTGACTTGAGAATTAAGCATCTGAAAGTGTACGGAGACTCTGCACTTGTGATTTTCTAGATTAACGGTGATTGGGAGACTCGTCACCCAAATTTGATTCCTTATTATGAACACGTGATAAAATTGATTCCTTACTTCGATGAGATAACTTTCGACCACATCTCACGAGAAGAGAACAACCTGGCTGATGCTTTGGCCACCTTAGCATCCATGTTTAAAGTCAAATGGGCTAATGAAGCGCCTTCGATAACCATTCAGAGACTGGATGAGCCAGCCTTTTGTTTTGAGATTGAAGTAGAGAAAGATGGAAATCCTTGGTTTTATGATGTCAAGCGATATCTTGAAACTCAATAGTATCCAGAGGAAGCTTCTGTGATAGATAAGAAGTTCTTGAGAAGATTCTCGGTGAAGTTCTTCCTCAACAACGGCGTGTTGTACCGTAGACATCATGACGGGCTACTTCTCAAATGTGTTGGTAAAGATGAAGCTGCAAAGATCATCAAAGAGATGCACGAGGGCTCATTCGGAACTCATTCCAGTGGGCACACTATGGCAAAAAAGATCTTGCGAGCTGGGTATTACTTGTCAACCATGGAGGTTGATTGTTTTAATCATTCCCGGGTTTGTTACAAATGCCAAGTATATGCTGACAAGGTGCATGTGCCACCATCGCCTTTGAACGTTTTAACCTCTCCTTGGCCATTTGCTATGTGGGGCATTGATATGATCAGAAAGATTGAGCTGACAGCATCCAACAGACATCACTTCATTCTGGTTGCAATAGATTATTTTGCCAAGTAAGTTGAAGCAGCATCCTATGCAAGCGTCACTAAACAGGTGGTTTCCCGGTTAATCAAGCACAACATCATCTGCCATTACGGGATTCCCGACAAGGTTATCACGGGTAATGGGTCGAATCTTAACAACAAGGTGGTGAAGGAGCTTTGTGAGTCCTTCAATATTAAGCATCACAATTCATCCCCATACCGCCCAAAGTTGAACGGAGTTGGCATAAGATGTTGTCTTTTGCTTTGCATGGTTACAAGACTACCGCTCGCACTTCAACAGGGGAAACCCTTTTTCTCTCGTGTATGGCATGGAAGCAGTGCTTCCAATTGAAGTTTAGATCCCTTCATTAAGAATCATGAAAGATGTAGAGCTTGATGAAGATGAGTGGGTGTATAACCGCTTGGACCAGTTGTGCCTCATTAATGAGAAACGGTTGGCAGTTGTCGGTCACGGACAAGTTTATCAGTAGAGGGTGAAGAGAGCGTATGACAAGAAGGTGCAACCTCAAAATTATCAACCTGGTGATCTCGTGCTAAAGAGGATAATACTTCCTCGGGGTGATCCTCGGTGTTCGCGTTAAAAGGTGACGCGCTAGAGGATGCGAACGTGAATTCGGATTCCCTGGCACATAACGATTTAAATCTTTTGATTTGTTTATAAAGATGCCGCGAGCATCAAGCTTTATTATTTTCAACACAAGAAGATGATTTAATGATTATGAAAAGGGAAATGAAATACCCTCAATTGATATTGGTATGCGTAACGCGCAAACTAGGCGTAACGTTAGAGATCGAGTAAGGATTGTTATATAAAGGGAATGGATGGAGCACCTAAATATATGTATCTGACTTTATATATGAATATATTTGATATGTTTGTGTGTTTTAATTGCTATTTCTATGATTGGGAAAGTTTCTCCTTTGGATTTTAAGAAGCGATAGATTATGTGGGATTCTAGTGTTTGTTATTATTGTGCTCAAAAGATGGATCTTCGCATACATATCTAGTGGGAATCGAGCATTTGTAGCTCGAATCTGAGGTTCTATGGTTTGCGTGAGGAGAAAATTTGCTCGGGATGAGACCTTGTGCCTACGTATTCTCAAAAGGATGTTGAGAAAGTCAGAGCAATCGTAGTTCCCACCTATGCTAGTGGAAAGCAACGGAATGTTAGTAAGAAGACAGACAAATGTCATCTTAATGAAAAAATGTATCTAATCTATTCCATCACATACATTTTTTTGAAAAAGTTTGATTGATAAAAATCTTTCATCGTAAGCTATAGGTGTTTTGCTTGAGTGTACAAGCGTTACCACTTACATGTTTAAGAAAGATGTTTGAAAAAAGATGTTTGAATCTTTTAACTGTAAGTATTAGGTGTTTTGCTTGAGTATACAAGCGTTACCACTTACTGTTTAAGAGATGTTTTTGTTTGAAAACAGTTTGAAAAGAGTTTGAAAAGTTTTTGACTGGATGTGATGTGATAGATGAGATACTTCTTCCATAGAGATGATAGATGTCTAAATCTCCAGGAGAAATGGATTGGATTAAAGGGATGCTTTTAAGAAGCCCGTGGGTCCTTGTATTGTTAGCCCAAGAGGAGGCATTCGGGTCATCGAGGGTCATCGAGGTCCTTGTATGAAGCTCAAGAGGAAGCTATAGGGTATGGCGGCTTTGTTTTGAAAGGATTTCAGAGAAACCATCCTTTTAGGAAATAAGAGCAATTTCAGGAAATTTTACTCTGGGATTTTGAAAGTGATTTCAAGGAAACCATCCTTTCGGTTCTATCTAGCGGGTGATTCTTTGTATTGGAAGCCCAATAGGAGGCTGTTGAGATTTCTGGTCTCTTTCATTGTATGATGCCCAAGAGAGGCTAAACTCAATGAGGAGTTCTTTTGAGCGAAGCCAAGGAGGCGACTCAACAAGGAGTGTTTGTCTTATATGAAGCCTAAGCGGAGGCTAACTCTGGGGAGAGTTTCTTTGTACAAAGCCCAAAGAAGCTAATCTGGGGATGAGTTGTCTTGTATAAAGCAGCGGAGGCTATACTGTGGAGATAAAATATCTTGTATAAAAGCGGAGGCTAAATTCATGCTAGTGATGAATTGTCTTGTATGATGCCACGAAGGCTAAATGTGGGAACCTATTGATTAGTCTAATTGTTATGTTAATAACTGACGATTATGTAAGCAGTGTGTGTGTGTGATATGTATTCACAGGAGTTTATGAAGGAAATATAAACAATGCATGATGTTTATTTGCAGCGGTTTATGAAATATAAACAAGTGTACGTGAAGCGAGCGTTTTAAGCAGCGCTTGATTATTTACAAGTTTGAGCGTGCAAGGAAGTGAATATGTACGAGTTTTTATGTACAGACTAAGATGAATGTACATAGGAGAGTTGGGACTTACACCATAAGGGTGGCCCATTGATTTGAAAGCAGTTTCACAGGGAATAATGCTCCTTTCAATATCAATGGTATTCAGTGTAAAATGTACAGATGAAACGGAAATGATTGATTGAAGTTTATTTATAAAAGATATCTGTATTATGTACAGATGAAAAGTATTTGAAAAAGAAGTATCTGTGTTATGTACAGATAAGAGTTTTGAAAAAAGTATCTGTGTTATGTACAGATAAAAGTTTTGAAAAAAAGTATCTGTGTTATGTATAGATAAAAGTTTGTTTTGTATTTTGAAAAGCATTTTGATAAGGAAACTGTGTATGTACACAAAGAATATTGGTTTGAGTATACACAAGTGAAGTGAGAACAAACGATCGAAGTTTGTATGTACTTGAGTATAAAAGGAGTATCTGTATTATGTACAGATGAAATTTGTATGTACAAGGAAATATTATGTACACAAAAGAATGTTATGGGACTTACATCGTGAGGGAGGCCCATTGGTTTGAAAGCAGTTTCACAGGGAATAAGGCTCCTTTCAATACCAATGGAATTGGTGTAAAATGCAAACAAACGGAAGAAGTTTGTTCGTATTATGTACAGGTAAAAAGATATGTACATAAAGGAATGGATATGTACAAAGAAGTATATGTACATAAAAAGAATTGTATGATGGGACTTACACCGTGAGGGAGGCCCATTGGTTTGAAAGAAATTTCACAGGGAATTCTATCTTTAGAACCAATGGATTTGGTGTATAGACAAACGAATGAAAAACAAATGAAAGAAATTTGTTTACGTTTGAATATTGACAATGATGATTTGAATATGTACAAGTAAAACTAAATATGTACATAAAGGATTGGGACTTATACCATAAGGGTGGCCCATGATCGATCGAGAAATTCGAGAGAAGACGAAATTAGTTTTATCATTTTAAATCGGATTGATTATGGTAAAAGATGCAAGTTTAATGAAAAAGTTTTGAAAAATGATTTGAAAATGTTTTTGAAATGTTAAGTTCATTTATGAGAAGTTTTGGAAAAAATCGGAAGTCAAAAACTTGAAAAAAATTCACCTTAAAAGGAGGTTTGAAAAGTGTTCAGAACGTCGTTTTCGGCTCGATTAAAATTTAATCAGATAAAAGTTTTTTTCTGAAAATTTTTGCACTATCACAAAATAGATGTATTTATTGACAAGTGTTTAAAAAATCATCTCAAAATGAGAAGTTTTGATTGGTCAAAAAAATGTTGAAAGTTTGATTAAAAAAAAACATGAAAAATATTGAAAGTTTGTAAAAAGAATGGAAAAAAATGGTCCTGATGGGTGTTGAACCCATGACCATTGAGTGGGACGCGTGGCAAGAAGACTTAAGACCAAGCCAGGAACCAACTGAGCCAAATGCGCTGGAGTGTTAGTGGACTGAGAACACACGTTAATATAAGATTGGACCATTTGAAAATTTAAAAATGAAGAACACCAAGAACACGCGCGCAGTCCTGGGTTTATGGTTTGATTTTCAGTTTGCCAAACTCGATCCAAAATCCTCGTTTCTCCATGAAATTGAGTGATGTAAAAATCAAAATGACTCGATTTTGAACAAGGAATACAACGGTGGTTGTTAATTTCATTTATATTTAGCCCAGAACAATTTAGGTTTCGAAGAACATGATGAACCCTAAACTGAAAATCTTAAATTAAATGATGTATGTTGGATGATTGTTTGATTTTTTTGAGGGTTATCAATCGTTATGAGTGCAGAAAACAATTGGCCAAGAGATTTTTTCAATTGGTTCAAAGAATTATGAGAATCAGTTTCGTGTTCTAACCTGGAAAAATGAGAATCGAAATCGATGCTAGAGTGTTTCCAGTTGCTGTTTCTTGATCATGTGAGCTCCAACGGCCTATAAGGAAGCTATGAGGATGGTCTCTGCACCTCTTGGATCAAGCTGAATCGTTCTACACAAGTCAACCCTGCATAAGCTTGAAATGGAAACTGGAAAATGATGTAAATCGTGTTACAGTTAGATGTTCTTGATTTGAATCAACTCCATGATGTATATGGATCGTGTTTGGATGCTCAGAACTCAAAGGAATCAAGTCTAGCCTCAGTTTCGAATTCCATGGCAGTTTTGGAAGTTTATGTGCATAGAATGCAAAATCTGTTTTCCAACTTGATTAGTGTTAATTTTATGTTTCATACAGGTTACATATTGATTATAAAACATGTTAGACACCAAAACTTTTCATGGTTTTCAAAGATTTCAAAATTTGCAATGTTTCTCAAAATAACATGAATTGCTTGATTTTTTAAGAAAGTAGAAAGAAAGCTTGTATTTGTGGAGCTTTGGTGTGGATTTTGACTTGAAATGTGATCAATTTATAGGCAAATAGGTTCTGAAATGTTAGGCAAGTGTCCATGGTATTTGGATGAATCATGGATTGCTTAAGGGGTAAGAAAGTCATTTCAAAAGCAAAAGGAAGGTTCCTTTTTTACCTTGTGTGAAATTATCCAACTTGATCCAATCTTTCAATTATTACTTCTCACTGATGTTTATCAGTTTGATGACTCAATTTGGCAAGGTGGCAAGTGATCTAAATGAGAAAAACACAAAATGACCTATAATTGATGTTTTGGATCTTTGAAAATCAAGTTTCATGGAGCCTTATGTTTCAATTTCAAAGACATAGCTAGACTCCATGGATTTGAGAGTTCTTGGACATTTTGGAAAGATTTTTCCATGATCTACAACTTTCATGTTTTGAGTTTTTTCAAATTCCAATTGAAACTAGGTGAAAAAGTGGCATGAAGTTTGGAAAAAATGTGAAATTTCAACACTTAGAAATTTTTCTAAGTATGAAAACTTTTGACTTTTTGTTGACTTTTTTCAAATTCTTGATTTTTTATGATCATGATGGATCATTTGAAGTATTTTGATGATGGAAAAAGTTTTATTTTGAAAAATTTGACCAAAAGTCAAAGTTTGACTTTTCTGTGCAGATGAAATTTCATCGGATGTTTGATGAATTACGTGAACTTCGTGATGATTTGAATCCGAAATTAGGTCAAAAGGTTGTATCTATGATATGATGACCAATCTCTATCCAAAATAGTCATCCACTGCTCAAAAAGTCAGAGAATTCTCTTGCCCGATCAAAACCCTAATTGGTCGATCCTCGATTGATCTGTGAGAAAATTTGATATCTGATGATCAGAGGTTGATGATTTGATCAAGATAGATCAAATGAGATGAAAAAATCTCAAACCCTAATTGGTTAGCTCTTGAATCAGATGAAAATCTGATGAAACCCTAATTTTGACCTGTGAATGCTATATCCGATTAATGCTGTTTGAACAGTTAGTTGTGCAATGATGTAAATGTAAGGTGGTATATTAGGTCAAAATTTGGGGTATGACACTCGGGTTAAGTGGAAGCCGAATTATGAAGGGCCGTTTGTTGTGAAGAAAGTTTTCTCTGGTGGTTCTATAATGCTCGCAACGATGGACGGAGAAGATTTTCCACTACCCGTGAACGCGGACGTAGTCAAGAAATACTATGTGTAGACTTTCTTAGTTAAGAAAAAAGTAAGGGCCAGCGACTACGTCCCACATCAGATCAACGGTCGCACCTTGTGAAAACATCTCAAGCTACTCCGAAGGGCAATGATCAAGCCAATCACCTTTTTTGGGAAAAGCGAAGTGATGAGATAGTTGGAGTTATGAAAGTGATAGCAGGGTTGAAACACGATGAGGATCCATTGTCTCATTGCCATGCGTTTTAGTTTTCCTCTTATTTTGCTTTTGCAATTACCTCATTCCAGGAATTGCCTCCTATTGTACTTGCCAATTTACAGGCCTACTTCCAATTAATAAAATAAGTTTTTTCTTGTCAATTAATTTCTTGCATTTACTGATTTGTTTGCGAAATACGTTCAACGTTTTTGTGGTAAAGTTTTGCATATATAAACGTTGTTGGTTTTTACCGTGATCGGAAACTTTTAAATATTATTCCAAGACTTGAATAACCTGGATGGCAGGCAGATTTGTCGCATCATGTCAGGAGCACTCCATTAACACTGTATTGCAGGAATTCTTCCTTGTTAGCAGATGTTAGGATGCATTAAGATGGGGATCAAATGGAGTCTTCCCCGGTGGGTTCGCTCCTATATAGGATGGATCTCAAAAGCTCTCAGATATCCCCTTGGATTGGCAAAGTCAAATCAGTACTTGGTGCCAAGAATCATTGATGGGTGTCTCCTCGTCATCCCCAATGGAGTTTCTCTTTTCCTCCCCAGTGTTGCTCTGGACGGAGATTATTGCTATGCATTGCACAAATCCCTAGTGCGGGTCATGGGTACCTATTTCAGTTGAAGTTCCCCAGTAGTTACTCATCAGAATCTCGGATGTGTCGGAAAATTGCATCTTTACATCCCTGGTGGAGACAGTATCCGAATTATTGATCACATACTTTTCATCCCTAGTAGGTCGGCGCGTCGTTGTCTTCCCCGGCCGGAGTCATGATGGGTAACGGTGAAAGATTTCAAGTATTCCCTTTTATTCCAGCGGATCCTTTATCCAATAGACAAGTTTCTCACAGTGCCATCTCCTAAGCATGCTCGTCTGACGACATTCAATTGCCCCAAGTGATCTTCTTTTGAATCATCAACTTTGCCGTATCTTTAGTCGCTTTTCGATGCTTGTTCCCCAGTGGAGCTTCTCAATTTGAGCTTGATGGTTTGGTGACCTGCGATCACCGGCTTGCTCGCTTTCATACTTTTTGCAAGCATGCATCATCGCATCTGCATTATTTCCGAGGAAATTCATGCATTTCATAGGGTTATAAGCCAGGAACGTAATTCTCGTCCCCAGTGGTATTCTTGTGTCTCTCTGAAATCCCAGCAAGGATATTTTCCTTGGTGTGTGGCATCTTTATTTGGAATCCATCGTGTCCCAGTTTTTCTTGGTGCGGTATGTCCATTATCTCTGTTGGTGTTGAAACTGCCAGCTCTTATCCTAGTGCAACACGTCTTCAGCATTGAAAGCAAGCCCTACACTTGTTTTCTTATTTTTGCACAAGAGTTGATTCACTACCAATTTTTGAACAGGTCTGAGTATTACGCTCTCATATATGCATGATGCAGACTACCCTGTGTTATGTGTGGAGTCTGGTCAACATTTCCAGTCTTCATCTTTGTTGAAAATGCCAAGACATCCCCTGGTGCAACGTCCTTAGGACATGTTCTTCCCCTATACCTTTTCGAGAACAAGAATAAACTTGTTTTCCCCTCAGAGTACAACGTTTTGAGTCAATAAAGCCTAATCGGCACTTTCTAGACTTCGCATCACAAACCCGTTTGGTTATTCCCTGGCGTAATGTGGTTAGTCTAGTCGGTGTATCTAATATTTGTTTCCACTAGCATGTCAGCTCTCCCCTGGCATTGTGGGTCATATTTTGAGAACAATAATACACTTGTTTCTCTCCTTCGTAAAGCCTAATCAGCGTTTTTTGGTCTTTGCATCACAATCGTCCAGTTGTTTTCTGGTGTAATGTGATTAGTCTGGTTAACGTATCTAGTCATTGCTTCTGCTTGCATGTCAGCTCTCCCCTGACATTGTGTATTGAATTGGGTAGAAGCCAATTCTATTTAGGCCAGGATTACACCTATACCTATCTTTGCAGAATTCAGCATTTATTATGTGCTCTCTCTTGTTGCGGCCCAGTTAAGCTCTGGCGCAGCATATCCTTTCTCCAGTGAGGCTCATTGGAATTCTAAAAGTCCACACTTGTCTCTTGATAAAGCTTTTGGTATTCATAGCGTCAATTTTCGAGTCCATTTCGATATTCAATCACCTCACACCTTGTCGCTCGAAAGGCAGACGCCAACCTTACTTCCAAGCTTGAGGATGATTGAATAGGGGCAGCTGTTGTACCCCAAAAATTTACCCTATTCTTTTCCGTATTTCTGGATTATAATTCGATTGCATAAAATATATATGTAGTCGCATGCACATCATTGATCATAAAGTTACCAGGTTCAAAGTATCCCAAATGGCAACAAGAAAGGAATTTATTCGCTTATTTCTCAGTAAAGCGAATTATGGGTTTTCAACGCATTTTGGGCACTCCACAAGGCGTATCTCTCAACTCGTCAGGTATTTTCTGATGCTTTTCGACCGGCGTTTCCTTCTCATTATTATATCCAACTTTTGTTTGAAAGCCGGAAGTAGATTTTGTGAGGAAAGTCCCCTAAAAATTGATTTCTCCAGCGGTTTAGACTGAATTTTAGTGTTGAACTGTGTGTTCTTCCCGCTAAATAGTTCATATCTCCTAGCTGGAAAATCGAAACTGAGCGGGATCGATTCTAAAATTTTGTATCGAAGCCCTCTACAACTTTCGTTTCCAACTCGGGAGCTGATTTCTCACCAATCAATACCGAAATTTTATTCTTTGGGGTTGATTTTGAGCTGAACCGGGTAATTTTCATCTGATACATGAAGTTCGAAAAATCATATCTCACTCGGTTTTTATCGAAACAAGGTGGGACCAGTGCCAAAAGTTCACAAATTTTGTTATCTTCTATTGTATCAGAAATACTCACTTGCAAATTTTGATCAGAAGACCCTCGTTCCAGGCATTTTCTCAGAAGAGCGCAAATCAAATTCTGCATGTGTCAGTTGCCTACAAATTATGCTGAAACTTCAAAAATTCCTTTCGCCTTGAACGTTCATCCGATCAAGTCAAAATTTTGATTCACGCAAACAAAATCGCATTCCAAACACTTTTTGTTTACATTCCGACTTCAAATTCTGCACGAATTTGGCTGTTTTGGATTAACTACGAAAATTATTCGGATAATCATGATCTATGCTTGATTATGGATCTTAGGCCCAATTCCTAAAATTATAAATAGGTTTTTGCCTTCACAAATCAAACAACACAATCATTTTCTTAATTTAAACTACTAATCACTCTCCAAATCCCTCTCAAAACCAAAGAAAAACTCAAGAACGAATTTGAAACTTCAACTTTCCCTCCAAGCAACCACCACAGGCCGCCACCGGACCTCGGCCTGACACCTCTCACCATTGTAGACCGCGCTAAGTGCGCCCTGCGATTTCTGATTTTCTCATTGCAGCTTCTCTCCACAGAATCTTGATCTTCTTCTCATTCTTCTGCTCGAATCTGACGTAGAAGTATCGGTTTTCTCTTGATTTCTCCTCAATTGCAATATTCAAGGATTTCTTCTTCATCTTCTTCAATTCTCCATTGAATATTTCAAGTTTTCCTCAAGAATTCAAGATCAATTCCAAGGATTATCATCAATTCGGTGCTGATTTGGTATTTTCTTTGAAGAGCACAAGGAATTCCTCTTCGATTTGATTCAAACTTCAAGTTTGAGTAAGTGTTTAGTTCAATTAAGCACTTATTTTAATCTATTATTGACTTTTAGCTTTTCTTGAAATATAATATTGTTATTGCCTGCAATTTCCATGTAAATTCTGATTTGTGAACTTTCATTCTTGAATTCCTTGATTTGAATTGGATTTTACAACGTTATTTGTGTCGGTGTGAGGATTTTTGTACATAGCATGCATATACTCTTATGCATTTGTATTCACCAAGCATCTAGGCCATAAATTTGTGCATATTGCATTCCTCACTTGTTCATGCTTTAGAGGAGCGTTTTAGATTGATTGAATTGCATCGGCTCATGATGATTTGAAGTGTAATTTGCATCCGAAGCGTGTCGACATGTAGATCTCAAGGTATCTTGATGGCTAGGAACATTATGCATTATACATAATTCCATGCATATGCATTCCAAGTGTTTGTGTTAATGTATAACCTAGACTTGACATGAGCTTCAAACATTTCTTTGTAGCATGACTTGCTTACATTAATCTTGCATATGAACATTAGAATTGTTGTTTCAACTTGCATTCTTGACGTGTTCATACATACTCTTGCATAAGAACATTGGAATTGTTGCTTTAACTTGCATTCCTCACATGTTCATGCATTTGAATTTCATCTAGAACATTGGAATTGTTACTTTAACTTGCATTCCTCACATGTTCATGCATTTGAATTTCATCTAGAACGTTGGAATTGTTACTTTAATTTGCATTCCTCACATGTTCATGCATTTGAATTTCATCTAAGAACATTGGAATTGTTGCTTTAGCTTGCATTCCTCACATGTTCATGCATTTGAATTTCATCTAGAACATTGAAATTGTTTCTTTAACTTGCATTCCTCACATGTTCATGAATTTGAATTTCATCTAGAACATTGGAATTGTTACTTTAACTTGCATTCCTCACATGTTCATGCATTTGAATTTCCTCTAAGAATATTGGAATTGTTGCTTTAACTTCCATTCCTCACATGTTCATGCATTTGAATTTCATCTAGAACATTGGAATTGTTGCTTTAACTTGGATTCCTCACATGTTCATGCATTTGAATTTCATCTAAGAACATTGGAATTGTTGCTTTAACTTGCATTCCTCACATGTTCATGCATTTGAATTTCATCTAAGAACATTGGAATTGTTACTTTAACCTGCATTCCTGACATGTTCATGCATTTGAATTTCATCTAGAACATTGGAATTATTACTTTAACTTGCCTTCCTCACATGTTCATGCATTTGATTTTCATCTATAAATATTGGAAATTTCGCTTGATTTCATGGATTAACTCTTGGCATTGAGAATGGCATGGACAAGTGATTCAGATCAAAATAGGGAAATGCGGGTTCCGACCGCTTAGCGCCATCGAGAGCTAAGCGTAAAGTTCTTGACCACGTGTTTGCAAGTCGCGCTTAGCACCACCAGGAGCGCGCTAAGCGCCAAAGTTTCTATTTGGGTCGCACTTAGCGTCAAATAGCAGGCTTAGCGCGACCTGGAACTAATTTTTCTGTTCTTTCTTAATTCCAAGTACAAACAGCATGTGTTCTAACATTCCTAATCATTGTTGGAGATGTATTCGATGTAGGAGCTTGTGTTGTACACACGTATGACATGATTATTTGATAAATCGTGTTTGTATACCCACGTATACATTCCTTTTGCTTTCTTGTTGGGTATAACTCCCTTTTTGCGGGTATATCCCTAGTGGAATGTGTATACACATGCTCCTTTGCTTGTGCTCTTACGCGTACATTCTTTTCTCTTTCTTTTGCATGCATTATAGCGATTAGCATAGATAGATATAACACACCCTTTATCTAGAAAATGGAAGTGGATACCGTAGAGTACTATGGGCGTGTGGGGTGACAATCTCTTCCCCTCGCGTAACTAACTCCCTTACCTAGATTCTCTTGATCTCTCGGTCGAAGGACCGCAATTTCTCCCCTTTAGGTTTACTCTATGTTTTCCTTTCTTCATCGTGAGATAAAAGAAGATCGATGGCGACTCCATTGATACACCCCTATCTAGCGGATATTTAGCCAGGTGGTTTCACCCGGTGATATTGTCAATGTTAGGATTTGTAGCTTCAATTGTATTGTCTTCAATGGTTAATGGCTCTTGCTTGACACCATGATAGTAGACTTCGGCTCCATAGTTCTAAGGTATAGCTTTGTCATAGGAATATGGAACTGATCTGGGTGAGGTAATAATGAGAGGTGCCACTCTCGATGCAGGATTGGCAGAGGTGATCCTTATTGTGTTCACATCAGCATATTCTTCGGGATAGTCATCTCCCCATCTGGTTGCCTTGATGTCTTCAATTGCAATCTTGTAGCTTTCAGGAGCAGTATACTTCACCATGAAATCAAACTTTCCACTTGGCTTCCCCAAGGTATCCCAGACTTCTAGTATGGCTTCTCTTATGTCTTCGATCTTCATACTTTTAGAAACATCTTCGCACAGACTCTCTACATACGGAGCTTTTAGGAATAACGCTTCTCGGTTGTCCATCATGCGTTGAACACGTCTTTTCAACTAACACATCCATCTGATTTAGATGCACACCAAGGGAAATCGTCAGGACATCGTTGAAATAAACCAGCTTGCAACAAATCATTCTTGACAGTCATCATAGGAATGGTCATCTCATTCACATCAAAAACATAGGAGTCATTATCAATGGCGTTGGCACTTTTACCATGGTCAAGCATTGGTGCATTGATCACATTCGGAGTTCCGATAGGAGGGTCGAATTCAATTTCCCGAGCTTCAATCATGTCTTGAATCTTGTTCTTCAGGGCCCAATAGTTGTTGGCGTCGTGCCCTGGGTTATTGGAGTGGTATGCACACCTTGCATTAGGATTGTATTTCGGAGAGGAAGTGTTGACATGTTGAGGAGGATGCCTCAATGTAATCAGCTATGCTTTCAACATGTGTTGTAGTTCTTGAGATAATGGCATGTTGATCTTCGTAAATTATTTTCTTGACGCGTTCTGCCCATGCATGTTGTCTTGTTGAGGTTGAACTGGCGTGGGGTTTGAGATCAGGACTGCCCCCACAGATTGACTGCGATTAGTTTTATCACAGCTCTTCTGACCATACACAACATTGGCTTCTTTCTTTCCACCAAAAGATCTCTTTGCAACATTTGAGGATGATTCAACTTGAATCTTTCCACTCTTGATTCCAGCTTCAATACGTTCTCCTGTCAAATTAAGCTCAATGAATCCGCCTGAAGAGTTTCCAATTAGATGATTGAAGAATAGGCATGTCAGTGTTCCCATGAACATATCAACCAATTCTCTATTAGACAAGGGTGGTTGAACTCTGCCTGCTAGATATCTCCATTTTTTAGCATACTCCTTGAACTTCTTGTCATGGCCCATGGATATACTCTGTAGTTGCATACAAGTTGGTGCCAATTCAGCATTGTATTGATACTCTTTGTAGAAAGCATCTGCCAAATCGTTCTAGGTATGAATGTGGGTATTCTCTAGCTGATAATACCACTCTAACTGTGCTCCTAACAGACTCTCTTGAAAGAAATGTATTCACAGCTTCATCTCTTTAGTATGAGGATGGATCTTCTGAACATGGGACTTCAGATGCAGCTTCAGGCAAGAAATACCATCGTACTTAGAAAAAGTAGGAACTTTGAACTTGCGGGGAATTACCACTCCGGGAACCAGACTCATATCGTCAAAGTTCAACCCTGACATTTTCAGATTCTCCACAGCATTCAGGCGATCGTCAAGTTTCTAGTACTTTTCGTTGTTAGGATACTGCTCGCTCATATAGTCTTCCTCTTTGTTTTCAAACTCATGATGGATTCCTTCATTGTTTTTTTACGCTTATTTCAGTTTCTCCGCTCTTGTCTGAGAATTTAAGCTGTCTGACTACCTTGACTGGACCTTTGATCATTTTCCCCATGTTGAGAATACCAATGGTCTTCTTTTTTTTTGATGATGAGCTTCTTCAGATCTTCCTGTCCTGGGGCCAAATTGGTGAACATCTCCTAGAAATAAATGTTCTGAGCCTGGAGATCTTTGACAGTCTCTTCAAGAGCCATTTGTGCTGAAATAAATGGTGAGAGAATGAGAAAATCGGTCTTCAATGTACCTGTTATGAAATGTTATGCTATGATATGCAATGTTATGCAATGCAATGTTTTCAAGGACCTTAGGAATTTAAATTTGGTAAACGAGCAAGAACAAACTTTTTATTAGTTGACTTAGCAAGTACAAATAAAAGTTGAGACAGTAAAATGAAATTCCTAGAGCTTAGGTCTCCCATGGACGTTTCCGCTTTGTGTTGAAGTAGGTTTTGATGCCTTGCTCCTTGTGAAGAAGCTTCGTCAGCTCGAACACTCTTTTCTCACTTGCATAGTATTGAGCTTCGAAGGTATCCCTTTCTTCTTTGAGTTTAATCCAGTATCTCTTCAATTATTCAAAATCATTAGGCATGTCTGGATGAAGAATGGTATAGGGTTCGTCACCTACAGCAACAACTTCCATAATCACTGGCAGGATAGGAGTATATGGCATGGTGAGATTTTGAGCGCGAGCTCGTACCCATTTGAGGTAAGGCTCCCGAAGAATAGAATTTTTGTGCCCCAAGGTTTTTGTATTAGTTTTCTTCACCATGCCCTAAGCGTGCACAAATCTTCGGCAATAACCATGGAGATCATTGTCGTAGTCAAATATGATGTCTTGAATAAGCATATCATGAGGACCATCCCTTCGAGCATAACCAAAATTTCGTAATGCTAGAGAAGGGCTGTAAGTGATACCTCCCCTTATGCCAAGGAGTTGCACATTAGGGAATTCTCCACTACACTCAATGAAAGTGAAGTCCTTTTGAGAGTAGAGACACCAATAGATATCTGAGTGAGAGAGTGACATCAACCTTTGAGACCACTTCAACCTTTGTTCGTTCTTCATTACTGACTGAAGAAGGTGTGAAATAAACCATCTGGATAATAAAGGTATGAAACACATGAGAGTCTCTTGTCTTTTCATAGTATGAGTGTGGAGAGAATGAGGAATATCTCCAAGCAAGGTAGGCATTGGATTATGAGTGAGGAAAATCTTGATAGCGTTCACGTCTATGAATTGGTCTAGATTAGGAAATAGCACCAAACCATAGATGAGCAAAGCCACAATGAATTCGAAAGCATGGAAACTCATAGCCTTTAGGAATTCTCGAGCTTTATTTATCAGAAACTTAGAAAGAAAGCCCTTAACTCCACTTCTTGTTTCGCAATTGTCTTTAATGTCTGATCGCTTTAGATATAACACTGATGCGATGTCTTCGTATTTTGGAGCTTTTTCTGATTCGGTGAAAGGTATTTGATCAAGAATGGGTATCCCAAGTAGCTTAGAGAACTCTTCTATTGTAGGTATCAACTGATAATGTGGGAAAGTAAAGCAGTGATGCTTCAGGTCAAAGAATTGGAATACGATGCTCATCCTATCTTCTTCAAAATCGAAAATAACCAAGTCGAGTAGATAATAATGCCTCTTGATGAACTGAGAGTGATCGGGAATTTCTGAGACTAACTCCTTGAAGTGAGAAGGTATACCCACAAAGTTGATTCAGATAGTCTTCCTGGAAGCCATAACCCTACAACACAGAGCAAAGATAAATCCCTAGGTCCTAGAAATGATTACCAGTGATATGATGTTATGATGTTATGGTGTCATGTTTAAATAGAAAGCACAAGCAATTCACACAACATCCCTAGGTTTAAGGCTTGCATGAGGTATAGGTGTTTACCCTACTGGATTTTAAGTGGATTCAACCTGTTCTATAATAGTAACTGGGTTCTAGGAATCTCATATCATCGATCTTTCTCGTAAGCTTTATTTCAATACGACTACCAAGTGGTCGACTGAAATATCCCGAAAGTCGAATCTCAATGAGCGTAGCATCAAGTATCAAACAACCTCAGTCTGCACCGAAGTCAGTTATCTCACTACCTTCTAATGGCCAAGATGGGTCAATTAGGGTTCTAAAAGTTTAGTTAGTGCTTATGACACCACACATACGCCAAATAATTCCTCAACTGAACATGAGGAGCATCAGGACATCCAAAGTGTCTCAGTAACTGTAGCCATCATTTTGACTGTTTTGTTTACGCCTAATAGTCACGATGATTTATTGCTTCTTACCTAAGGAAAACCTAGATTCGGGTGTAGGATCCCCACAGATATAATACCTAAGCAACCCTTTGAAAATAAAGAATACAAAGCAAAGAGAAAGCAATAAAGTGATCTAAAACCCTAAGGTAGCCTCTCTTTAGGTAGTATCCCCAGTAGAGCCGCCAGTTCTGAAACACGGTGGGAAAACTAACTTGTTTGTTTTGCGTTTTATCGTAAATGTTATGGATAGCAAGAGTCGCCACCGAATTTTCTTTTATCCAATAAAGGGAAGGTGAAAAGAACCGGAAAAGACCTTAGTTAGATTCTGAGTATGGGAGGCAGTTGTGAAAAGGGAAGGTATTAGCACCCTTTCCATCCATAGTGTCGCACCCCAAAATTTACCCTCCTTATCATAAATTTTCTTGGATTTCTTTGCAAGGGCATGAGTTCAAAAATGCGGATTTCTTGATGATCCTTGGTTCTAAGTTAGATCGCCTTTTGGTTTAGTATATGATTGAGGTTCCCCATATTTGAAATAAGCTGTAGTACAAAGGTTGGAATTACGATCATAACATTCTGGTTTCCTTGATTCATCTGATATTTTGATTCGGATTTGAAGATTGAAGTTTGAATTTCAGAATGATTAGAATTTGGATTTGTGGCTGATTATTTGGTGCATTAAGTTTTAGATTCGTTCAAAAGCTTATATGTTTATGGTGACACGAGTTAATGCAAGCAAAGTTTGAAACATCCTTTCATGCTTAATTTCTTGTTTCGACAAGAATTAATTCAAACATTGATTCAAAGTACATTCAAGTATTGTACAAAGAAAAAATACAAGTTCGTTCGAGACTTCGTGAAGTTAGAAGAACTTAATTTGTGTCAATCAGAATTTACCATTTTCACGGTGATTTAAGAGATGTAGAGCAAATAATTTGTTCGGGATTCAAATTTTGGCAACTCAAGAATGAATAATGCTAAGATTAATTGCGTTGAATTTCTTAGAATTCTTAGTTTATTCCATTCATCGTTTATACCATTTCAAATACCTCATTTTGGATTTCTTTCAAAATTCATTCAAAGTTCAAAGGTCTATATCATCACCAAGTTCAATTAACAAGAAAGACATTTTTTTATTTATTTATACTTTGAAAACGTCATTTTCAAATACAAGATCAAAATCAAGGATTGCCATTTGTTCAAGATTCAAATCATTAGTAGAGTTGGAATTGAAAATTCCAATTTGAATTGATGATCTACAAATTCCCAAGTCTTTTGCAAAAGGGATCTTACATACTTTTTATAAAGTATATATAAACATGAGTCAATAACCATTCAAGTGTATGTTTCATCCAAATATTTCCAAGCTCATTACATACTCATTCAAGAATCAAAATACTTTCTCAACTTATAAGAGACATTCAAGTCCCATATAAGATCTCAAGTTATATCACCATCTTTTGTGCTACAAGAAAGTTTCAAGTTCTAATACTTAATTCCTAATTGCATCGACATTGGCACATGATACAAATTGAATTTCAAAATATCATTCATTCAAGTTCTATATCATGGAAGTTACAAGTTTGTTAGAAGGATGTTTTTAGTTTACAATTTCTACAAAAAGTCCTAAATCCTAAAAAATAAACTTTCGTAGCATCTTCAAATCATCACGTTGTTTGTGCAAACTTCACCATTTGATCTTCAAGCTCTCCTATTTGCTCTCTCCATGTTCAACCTCTCCATTGTTGCGATTCATGAAACAGAACAAAAAGGAATGGTTAGTAATGCAAATTTGAAACGCAAGCAAGAAATTATCAAGAGAACTAATTTTAAGCAATCTCATCATTAGGGTTAAGTTCTAGGAATTAAGTTTTTCGAAGGGTTTTCAAATCTTGTTTGTAATCATTCATAAAGCCTCATAATCTGAATTTCAAGATTAATCATTGGCCAAAGAAATTCCTATTGCAAATCACAAACAAAGTTTGGTTCACAAAAAAGGAAGATGCAAAAGTACAAACTCAAAAATAGCATCATTGTACAACAAAGTTTCAGCCAAACAAATAACAAAAAGCAGCAAGTACAGAATTACAACAACCCCAATTTCAGCATTCAGAAAAGCAATCAGAAACCCCAATTGCTCAACAGTATAAAAGATATGAAGGCACAGAAACCAGGGGGACACTGTTCACGCAGCCACATTGTTTAGAGAAACCAGAAAACCCTAACAGCAATAACTATTTCTTAGAAAATATACAAACAGAAGACCTTAACCAAAAACATAGCATCCATCTTTCCAAAAACCAAATACTAAAAACAACAAACAGAAACAACAAACAAGCAAGCAAATATCACAAAAACCTAATTATTTATCATCATCCTCCTGAATCCTAACCCTTCAGAATTGAAAAAAGAAGAAGAGGAAAAGCATACCGAAACAGCCAAAAAATGCAACAGTACCAAACAAAGCCAAGAATCAGAAGGACCTCACCGAAGGGGTTGCGGCCTCTGACCGTCCTCCACCGCCTCAGAACCCTTCATTGTGTACCAGGAAGACTGAATTTGCGTCTCAGGGTCCAGTTCCTTCATCAAAATCACAAATTTTATCATCAGAAAACCTAGGGTTTCGAAACCCCCTTTCAGATCTGCACCAAACCAGTGAGTTCCTGCAAAATCAAGAACCAAAATCATGATTAGAAGAGAGATACGAAGGGAACGGTGAAATAAAAATGCGAATCAAAGACACTCTGCCGTGAGCTGCCGCCGTAAGGCAATTTCTGGCGCGGCTGGGTCATCCCTTCCGGCAAGGATTTCTTAGAGAGAAGTGAGAGCATGTTAAGTTTAGAGAGAGGAATTGGTTTCTGATCGTTTCTTTTTTTTCTCCTTTTTCCATTATCTTAATTAATTAGTTTTTTGTTATAGTAATTATATTAATACGTGTTAGTTGTCTAAGCATGGTGGTGACAAGTGTCACCACCTTTAATCCTTCATGGTCCATCCCATGCGTGAGGTTTTATGCTATTACAATGCACCTTTGCTTTCTCTTCCCCTTGATCATCATCAATCATCACTAATCTTGTAATCTGATGGCTCCCATCAAATATGGTATTCTTGTTATTATCTAACGCATCAGAAGTGAATCCTCATGCTACACTCTGGAGCTGCAACGCGCTAGATTATTGGACTTGGACCTTTCCTACTGCTGGGCCAGCGAATTCAGCATAGACCCCCCATAATTGATGTATTAAATAATAATTAGTTTATGATAATTTTTATTTGACAATTTATCGATTAAATTATTAGTTGATTTTTTATCAAATAAAAAAGATCTACTCTAATAATTATTTAAATTTTTTAATTGTATTGTGTGATAATTATTTATCTGCTCTTGTATGCTTGTACGATTTATTCACCATTGTACACTTCACACACGATTGATATAAAACGACTCCGATTTCTTTTAATTGGCTCATAAGTTAATTTCCTAAAGGGTCTCATAGTTGGGGATGGGCATGGTCATCCTCACAAGATTAATTAAAGCCCTTGTTGCTTTGATTAATCATAACCCGAATAATTTTTGGTTCATATACCATTTTGTCCATGCACAAGGGTCTCATAGTTAGGGTAGGAGCACCTATCCTCACAAAATTAATTAAGTCCATATACTTGATTAATCATGACCCGATTCCATTTCTCTTGGTCTGTTATCGAATCTCTTAAAACACTTTCAAATTAAATTAATTAATTTAATTTGTTTTCTAAATTGATTTTTTTTCATAAAAAAAAGAATACTTGGATGGGGTTTGTTTAAATTGTTAGATGTTAGCCTAATGATTTAAACAAATTTGAAGTTTTTAGGTTGTTAGATGATAGCCTAATGAGCTAAAAACTTCTACCCATGTTTTAATAAACAAAAAAATAGTGTTGTGGCATTAGGTTAAATTGTTGGGTGATAGCCCAACGATTTAATTGAATTTAAATTATTTGGGTCGTTAGATGATAGCCTAATGACTTAAATACTTTTATTCGCACACCTAATAAACGTGAACTTTGCTTCACTTCACCGTTTTCATAATAAAGATTTTGGATGAGAGATGATTTGTTGAACTTGCTCGCCAATTTCGAGTACTTGAATCATTAGATGATATCATAATGTTTCAATACTTGTCATCCACAACTTAAAATCAATTCAACTCACTCAAACTCTTTTATCACTCATACGCGATCATCAAACTCTTTTCTTACAAAGAGTGTGCAATAGTTATTTCAAACATGAACGAGGACTTAAGCTTTTCAAACAAACTATACAAGTTAAAGTTCAAGCATTTGAAATGTCTAATGCATGATTTTTCTTATAAAATCAACACAACCAACCAAGACAGTTTCAAGAAGAACTACGGAGTTTTGACTTTCCCATTGCACGGGGGAATACGTAGACACAAGGTTCTGAAACCGCGGCAAACTCAAAATAATAATAAATAAGCCCCGTCTCTTTTATTCCTCGATCATAACTTATGAATTAGCAATTTAATACACAAACAAACACTTAGAACTAAATGGGTCTCATTGAGTACGATGGATGTAAGGGGTGCTAATACCTTCCCATTACATAACCGACTCCCGAATTCACATCTTTTGGTCATGTAGACCGCCTTATCCAAATTCCGTGGGTTTTATCTATGTTTTCCCATTATTTTTAGAATAAATAAAATTAGGTGGTGATTTCATTATTTTTTAAAACAACCGATAAAAAAACTAATCATCACGCATAGTTATCTACGAGCTCTAGTTGCTTAGCTCACTTTGAAAAATTGTTTTTTGTTTTTGTGTAGTTTGAAAGTATTTAGAAAGACATTTGACTTTGACTTTGAAATGATTCTCGTTGGAATGTATATGAAGTGTTCAAAAATGTTTGTTTGAAAAATGTTTAACTTTGTAATGATTCTCGCTAGAATGTATACAAAGTGTTTGAAAAGTTTTTGAAAAGTGTGAGGTGTGAAAAATATTTTGATTGAGCAAGCAACTAGGAGTCTATTACCTACTCAAAATGGTCGTTTCAATGTTATTTGACTTCTCCTTTAGGATAAGGCTATCCATGCCATTAGTTGGTAGGTAAATTTATCTGTTGTATGTGAAGGGACAACCGAAGGGTCCTCGTATGGTCATAGAAGGCAACATGTAAGGAAACCTTTAGCAATTCGTAGGGACGATCATGACATATTCGTAGGAAATAATCGAGGGACGTGATCATATATTTGTAGGCAACATCGAGGGTCATCGAAGGACTATGATCTTTGTATCGAAGGGACTATGATGATGTTATTCGTAAGCGTCTTTGCTAATGGTATCCCTACGTTCGAGGGATATGACCATTGTATTCTGAATGGCAACAAGAGAGGATACCCTAAGGGGAGTGCTTGTGTGAAGAGTGTGTGTTGAATTCAGTTTTATTATCTTAAGATTAGAAGTAATCTAGGGTTGATTTTATCTTGTCATACAAACCCTAGTTACTAGCAGTTGAATATGTATAGTTTATAGGGTGCAGAAAGTAAAGTGTGGAATGTAAAATCCTACGCTATTACCAGGCTTCGGGGCAAATATATAATAGGAGGTGCGGAAAATAAATGCGGAAAGTAAAACCTTAATTAGACTATTACATCCCATAAGCAGTTACTTAATAGTAAAAAAAATGTGCCAGGAATTTAAACCATAACTATTACAACTTTTGAGCAATTATAATAATCGGAAAAGTAATGCGTAAAGGATTAAATTGTAAATAAGAGAAGATAATATTAGTAGAAACTAGATTTTTATGTTAAAAAAATATTTTAGGGTTAGTAAACCTAATTATATGAAAGAAAATATTTTTTGGAATTTTTGTGGATCGATTTTAGTATAGAAAAAATAATTAAAGGTTAATTTAATGATTAATTAACAATTAATTAAAAGCAAAGGGAAGAATGATTTTTTTTTTGTCAAAAATTAAGTTAAGATTTTTCTGACTTAAATATGAAAAATAAATATTTTTGTGATTTTTGTAGTATTTTAAAAAAATATTTGAAAGAAAATTAAATAAGAAAAGAGAAATATGAAAAACATGAGAAAATTGAGTTAGTTTGCAAAGTGATAAAAATATTGTGAGGAGCCAAGGATCGAACTCAGGTCCTCCTGGTCATATAGCGCGCGCCTCCCACCATTTGAGCCAAGTGCACATGGTGTTAGTGGAATGGACTAATAACAATATCAAGGAAAACAATTTTGGAAAAATATTTGAAAACAAAACACGCACGCAAGCCTTCATCTTCTTCGTTTGAAAATTTCCCACGAACTTACCCACGACTTTTCCGTGGGTAAACCTGTACCTACGAATTTCATCCATAGCTATAGGACCTGCAAATCAAAAACCTCAGAATATGCAATATAAATTTGTTAGGGAGACATGGATCGACTCAGTTTGATCCCCTGAGCACGATGGTGCCTTTGGTTTCGTCCAATTTTACCTAAATCAGAAAACCCCAATTGGAGCTTGTGAAACCTAATAATGGCATCTTAACTTTCTTGCACTTAAAACTCATTCAAACGATGCAGATAGTTTGCATATAACATAATGAACATGAATATATAATCAAAATATGTTTAAAGTGCGTGTAACTATGAATTTGATTTCAAAATTTTTAAGGCAAACCGTGATCACTGAGGTCGTGATTCTGGAGGTGTTGGTCGATGGTGAAGGCATGGATCGATTCAGGAAGCAATGAGGAATTGAATGGAAGGCTTGGAATGGCTTGAATCAATGCAAAACCGTGGCTTCTAGTTGCTTGTGTATCAAGGTTTTTTCAAGATTTTCTAGGGTTCTTGTGCCTTCAAAAATTCTTCCTTGAGGGTCTGAACATCTTGTGTTTATATAGAAGAGTGAATTAGGTTATGAATTATGTCATGAATATATGTCATTCAATGAGAGAATATTTGATTTGGAATTACACCAAATGTTGCCTTTCTTAGAACAAGTCTCATTCAATTCCTTTGCCAATCCATGATTTTCGAAATTGACAGCTTATATGGCTTTCTTGGACCTCAAGAATGATAAAAAATCAACCTTGCATTTAATGATTTGATTTTTTTCATTTTATATTAATTAAAATTGAATTAAATTGGATTAATTCAAAAATAAATAAAATAAAATAAAATATGGCCTGCTATTGGTCTTGAGATGCTCTTGACAATGTTAGAAGTAAGTATGATCAAAGAAACTTAGGCCCATTTAGGAAAAAAATTGAATTTTCTAAGTATTTCTCTTCATGCACTTCTTCAAAAATGTCAAACTTGCTCAACTTATATCTTGTTTAATTTTAAATATTTTAAAGTGTTCTTGGACTTTTTTGGAATCGAAATATGTCCTGTAAACACTTCTTTTGGTTTCATCTTCATTGAATTTACCATGTTCATGTACACTTCTTTGCAAAAAGATGACTTTTTGTTGACTTTTAGAAGGACCTATAGTGTCTTGATCCATAACACTCAAATGAAGCATTTTTGGCCAAAGCTTGTGAGACATGAATTTGTAGAGAATTTAATTCCCTTCAAAATTAGCTTTGGTGGAAAAATTTCTAATAAAGTATGTGAAAGTTATGAAGTTTGACTGTATGTTGACCACAATTAACTTTTTGTATAATACAACTGATTTTCAACCACCTGAACAATTGATTGAGCAAAATTGAGTTGTAAGGCTTGAAACTTGACATAGTGATCCCTTGATACATATGAGGAGGTATGATGATCACTGGAAGCACTAGAACTTGATTTTGTCTTAAGAGAAGAAAAACCCTAGTTGTGGGTTGATTGCTTAAGAGAGGGTTCATCTGGTCAATCCTTGAGAAATTCTTGAGTATGGAGATGTGGATTGTCTAGAGAAATAGGAGGGAAAATTTTGGGGTATAACACCAGCAATAGGTCAATTGTCCCCAGTGGAGTCGCCAGCTGAAGGAATCGGCCGAAAATTCAAAGAAATAAATCAATGAAGTCGCCATCAAACGTTTTTTATACCACCAAAAGGGAAAGATAAACATTGAAAAAACATGAAACGCAGAAATCATGGTCTTGCGATGGGAAGGTATTAGCACCCCACACGTCCGTAGTAATCTACGGTATTGTTGAAAAGTATATTTCCGGCAAATATTTTTATATCGTATCCACAGAGATTGGGTGATATTACCGCCGTTCTATAGTTAAAATTGCTTTAAGTTTACAAATTGAAAATGGTTTGTTTATGTTTGGAAATTTATCATTCACTTGTGACATAAAATGAAAATACTAAAAATGTGATTTTTATCAATTAAAAAAAGACTTTGTCAAGATTTGGTTTCACCATTCCATTTCCATATATTTTCTTATAACTAGTATGTGAACTCAATAGGTTTGAATCTAATCCAATATCCTCTCAATACCATTTATGCCTAAATGATAATGTGATATTTATTAAATTAATCCCTTAGATAATTTCTTCATCCAAAATATTAATCTAACAATCCCTAATATTTGATATAAAAGAAAAGCAAGAAATAACCTATTTCTACAATTCAATTCTTACTTGAGAAAATGCTTGAAGGACATAAGTTAAATTATCTTTTTCAACAATAATATAACTTGAAATATTCAAATAACCACACAAGAGTTTCTCTACATTCAACCTCAAATTGTTCACATACAAAGATTTACAAGAAGTACATAATGGATTTGGAATAGTTACTACCTTAATCTTGACAAAATTGGGAAATTAGTTCCTCATCACCATTGTTTCCATCAACAAGCTTGAGAGTTCTTCTCCAAAGTTCTATATCTCCTTGATAAAAATCTGATTGTGTGTTATGAATCAACAACTACCCAACAAAACTATATTTTTTTTTCTTTTCTTTTCTCTCTCTTTGTTTTGTTTTTTCCTAAGTCATGATTGCAAATGACATGACCTTTTTCATGCAACCACCCAATTCTCTTGGCCCAAAAAGTGACTAAAAGTAAACCTTCACGCCACCCCAAGACGGCTGACCCCAAAGATACTTCTAATCATTTCAAAACAGAAATGCTGATTACGCACAGTTCGCGGCGCCAACCAAGGACGCGACGCTAACTAAGGCAAATGAAGTTCGTGGCGCCACAGAAGGACGCAGCGCGAACTGAGCTGCTTTATGCTCCCCTTGTCCTTTCCTTGCCTTCCTTTGACTTATCTTGCCTTGCCTAGACTTGGTTGCTTCTTCCAACTCCACATGCATCCAAGTAAAGCTTTTTTTTTTCTCTAAAAATTCTACAAAACTAACAATTGAGGTGAAATATCTATTCTACTAAAATAAAAACAATGATAATTGCATATTTATTAATTGTGTGAATAAAAGAATAAAAATTAAATAAAACTTGGTCAACAGGACCAATAAAAATGTATAATAATTAGTACAATTTGGTCCTTAACAGGTATCCACTTTACTTTCTATCTAATGGGTGTAAAAATCTAAATATATATATATATATATATATATATATAAGGTATAATGCATGCAAAATGAGATAAAGAAATAAAGAAATAAAAGAAAGGAATGAAAGAAAACACGGGGAAAAGAAGAAAATATTTACAAAGGTTACTCGATCAAGCCCCACGACAGAATGCCTACGTATTCCCTCGTGCAATGGGAAAGTCAGAGTGTCGTAGTTCGGCTCACATATTTTGGTTGGTTTGTATTTTTTAGATTATAAGACAAAACAACAAACAACGATGATGAAACACATCCATGAAGATGAAACATCAACTATAGACGGGATGATGGAGCGTCAACAATAGAAGGGACGACGGGGCATCAACAACAGGAGGGATGATGTGGCGTCGGCAACAGCAGGGACGACGGGGCGTCAGCAATAGGAGGGACGACGGGGCGTCAGCAACAGCAGGGATGACGGGTCATCAGCAACAGCAAGGACGAAGGAGCGCCCTAAAACTAAGAATATTGGTTTGTATCTTTTACTTTGGAAAAAAGTTTCGATGTTATTAGGATGTCTTAATGCACTTGACAAAACAAAGTTTTAATCTTAAGATGCAAATGGTAAAGGTAAAATGGCTAAGGGAAACTAACCTATTTTAAATCCTAATTATTATCATGCAAAAGTTGTTCCTAGGTTATATATATAAACATGGGAAACTATTTAGATTATCTACCTAATATTGGCATACATGGATAATTAACCTACGGTCTAAACTCGATAACTAACCTAATCAAGTGATCCTAAGGGAAAGAAACAAAAAAATCCATCTTCGTTAGTAAACCAGATGAGATGAGGGGGAGAAGCAAACAAACTGCTTTGGCAAAGGCACACAAACCAAGCACACAAAAAATGCTCACAAAAAAAGAAAGATGAAGATGAGGTGGAAAGAAGTGAGTGAGTGGTCATGCAAGGTGTCATGTGAGGTCAATTTAGTAGTCATAACACACATATAAAAAGTTTAGGCAAACCATAAACAAACACCAAACATCACTATGAACACATACATGCGAAGTTAGTGCACAAACTAAGTAAAAATAGTCCTAAAAGCATACGGAAAGCAAATTGTGTGAGATTTTAAGCATGGATGAGGTGAAAGGATAATTAAAAGATAAAATGATCTAAAATTAAGTAGCTAACATGTTAACATCTTATTTTCATCATGCAAGCAGAACCATAAAAGTTCCACAAACAAAATTCTAAGAGAGTATGCAAACATGCAACAATAGTGTGTGGCGAAGTGATTGCAAGTGTGTGACATATATAACATGCAAAGAGAGTGTTAAGATGAAATTTTTACAGTATCAAATGAACCAATACATCAATTAAAACATACAAACATGCTAAAGAACTTGACAATGCTATCAATATAACATGCTAAAGTGTCATGACAAGGTGCAAATTTAGTCCTTTATGCTAAAAGCAAAGATTATCAAATGACACTAAAATTAGGGTTCTTATATGTTATTGGAGACGAACCCTACATCAAGTCACCTTAAAGGGATAAAGTTCATGAAATCAAGGTTAAAACCAAAAAACGAAAAGCAGAGCAAGGCCACAAGGATAGCCAATTTAGCTTCAAAAGAGAGACCAAGATGAAGTAACAATTGAATGCCATTCATGGGCTCATAGAAGCATCAAATTATTATAAATAAAACTTGAAAGATTAGGATCAAGATGAATTATAAACAAATTGCTTCACATAAGGCATTTGAAGGTGGTGCATAAAGCTACCTCCTAAACCATGCCATGAGCAACATCAAATCATATGAACAAAAGAAAATGGGAAAATTGTAAGAACTTGAATGGTCATATGATTGAACTCAAGCCTACAAAAGCAAATAAGGATAAAAGACTAAGAACATATCCCTCATGGATTGCAAAAGTGCATTCATTACATCTATGATCTTAGCAAAACATTGATGCATGCACAAAATGAAAGATTTGATAAATGTATGGAAGCATGAGTTATAAAATTGGAACAAAAATGTTACTGATCGGAAAAATAGCAAGCGTACTATTTTTACCAATGTAGTAATAATGGGATTTACCCCAAGTATCAACCTCGAGGATTGCGTAGGAAATACTGAGTTAGATGATTTATTCAATTGAACAAAAACAATAGTTTTAACATTGGTGGGAATAAATACTTGTAGAAAGTAAATTTGCATAAGATAAAAATTGACTTTTTGTTTAATTAAAGTATGCTAGGGTGAGTGTATAATTTGTCATGTTATAACCTTCACTCTTTGATTTATTCAACAAGTTCATCATCCTCAATTACCGATTCTCAATATTATTTTATCCTAATTCCTTAGTGACAAAATCTTTAACCTTCTTTCCTAATTTCAATTTTCATTTAAATTAGTAGAGAGGTTAAGCATGCAATTACCAAGAACTATTCTGGTTATCATAGGATTACCCTAGTCCTATGTGAAATCCTTAATAATATCATTATTTACAAAACCTTAACACGACCATCCGGCTCTACTGTGTTAAAATAGTGAAATCCTATGGTCCCATAGGGTCAAACTATGAATTAATCTAAATAATCAAATTGATGCATAACGAACTAAAATGTTGACTAAAATAGAGAGATCGGTATTGTTGTACCCCAAAATTTACCCTCTTCTTTCCCGCGTTTTTAGGCTTATAATTCCATTGCATAAAATATATGTCATATCATACATAGCATTCATCATAAGAAGTGTCAAATTCCAGGTATTCCGAACGATACCCAAAAAGAGCTCATTTCTCAATAAAGTGGATTTCGGGTTTCGGCGCATTTCGGGCACTTCAGGAGGCGTATCTCTCATATCCTTGGGTATTTTCTGTTGATTTTCGACTGGAACTTTCCTTTCATTGTCATCCACAACTCTCGTTTGAAGGTCAAGAACGGATTTTGTGAGGAGGGCTCTCAAAGAAGTCATTTTCCCCGGCATATCAAGCTGATTTTAGTGCTGAACCGTGCGTTTTGGCTCACCGAAAAGGCTTTATTTTCTAGCTGGAAGCTTGGAATTGAGCGGGACCAATTTCTAAAATTCCGTATCAAGGTCCTCTACAACTTCCATTTGCAACGCGAGAGCTAATTCTTCACCGATCGGTACCAGAATTTTAATCTCTGAGTTTGATTTTTGAGCTGAACCGAGCAATTTTCATCTGATGCGCAAGGTTCGAAAAATCATATCTCACTCGATTGTCATCGAAATGGGACGGGACTGGTGCCAAAAGTTCACAAATCTTGTTAGCTTCAAATGACCCAGAGACACGCACGTGCAAATTCCGATCAAAAGATCCTCGTCGGAGGCGTTTTCCTCACAGAGCGCGAATGAAATTCTGCATGTGTCAGTGGTTCAAAATTGATGCTGAAACTTCAAAAATTTCTATTTCCATGACCATTCATCGGATCAAGTCGGGATTTTGATTCACGCAAGCAAAATTGCATTCCGGACACTTTTCGTTTATATTCCGACTCTAAATTCCGCACGGATTTGGCTATTTTGGGATTTATTACGAAAATTATTCGGATAATCATGATTAGCTTGTTGATTAAGGATCCAAAGCTATAAATAGATTTTCCTCTTCACAAATCACAACAACACATTCATTTGCTTAATTTCCCACTACCAAACACACTCAAATTCTCTCAAATCCTAAAGCACAAAGAAACTTAAAAAGTTCAAACTTCAACTTTCCCTCCAAGCAACCACCACAGGCCACCACCGGACCTCCGTGAACCACCGGCTTTTTGCACAGAGTGCGCTAAGCGCGACCTCCGCACTAAGCGCCACCTGCGAATTCTGGTTTTTCCCCATTACAGCTTCTCCTATTCCGATCAAGATCATCTTCTCCTCCTTCTATCCATATTTGACATGGAAGGAACAGTTTAATCTCGGATTCTCTCATCAAGTTCAAGATTCAAGAGTTTCTCTTCATCTTTCTTCAATTCTCCATTGAAATCCAAGCTTTTCTTCAAGGATTCAAGCCTAACTTTGAAGATTATCCACACTTCCTTATTGATTTGGTATTTTCTTTGAAGAGCACAAGGAATTCCTCTTCAATTTGACTCCAACTTCAAATGCAAGTAAGTGTTAGGTTCAAATAAGCACTTATTTTAAGCTGTTTCTGGTTTTCAGCTTTTCTTGAAATCGAATACTGAAATCACATGCAAATTCAATGTAGATTCTGATTTTTGGATTTGTATTCTTGAATTCCTTGATTTGAATCGATTTTTGCCGCCTTGCTTGTGTCGGATTTTGGATTTTGGTTCATAGCATGCATATACACTTATGCATTTGTTTTCCCCTTGCTCATGAGACACAAACTCATATGCTTTGCATCATCCATTGCATGTTCATGCATTGGTGAGTGATTAGCTTGATCAATTCCATTGATTCATGATGATTTGAAGCATAATTTGCATTTAACATGTAGATATCCAAGCATCTAGTGCATTATGCATAAACTTGTTGCATGTGCATTCTAAGTGTTTGTGTTAATGCTTGACTTAGGTTCTTTGAAAGAGAACTCCAAAATGTCATGACTAGCTTACACCATTATGCATAAGAACATTGGAATTATCATTTTGATTTGCATTCCTTGCATGTTCATGCATTTAATTTCATAAATGAACATTGGAATTATCATTTTGATTTGCATTCCTTGCATGTTCATGCATTTAATTTCATAAATGAACATTGGAATTATCATTTTGATTTGCATTCCTTGCATGTTCATGCATTCAATCTCGTAATGAACATTGGAATTATCATTTTGGTTTGAATTCCTTGCATGTTCATGCATTCAATTTCATAAGTGAACATTGGTTTTATCGATTTCGATTTGCATTCCTTACATGTTCATGCATTTTCACATGTATTTGAACATTGGTTTTATCGATTTCGATTGGCATTCCTTACATGTTCATGCGTTTTCTCATGTAAGTGAACATTGGTTTTATCGATTTCGATTTGCATTCCTCACATGTTCATGCGTTTTCTCATGTATTTGAACATTGGTTTTATCGATTACGATTCGCATACCTCGCATGTTCACGCGTCATTGCTTTGATATGGACACATGGTTTTATCGTTCGATTCACATTCCTTGCATGTTCATTCATTCCTTGCTATGAACATTGGTTTTATCGCTCGACTCGCATTCCATGCACGTTCATTTAGCTCTCATTCATTGCTGGATTTTTGCCTGACGATACGGATCGAACCGATGCATGAAAACATCATAAACAGGTGGTTCAGACCAAAATCTGGTTTTTCTGCAGGTTGCAGGTCGCGCTTAGCGCGGTCCAGAGCGTGCTAAGCGCCAAATGTTATGACTTTTTGGGTTTCCTGACGCGCTTAGCGCGGTATACTGGCGGCGCTGGTTTATTTTTCGATTTTTCGATTCTGATGATGAATAGTAGTCCCCTTGGCCATGCTTGGCTGCTGTTTGCACTCCATTTCTTGCTGGGACACACGACGCATGCATATGCGCCTTGTTTCTTTGATATTCACACACTTTTTCCTCTATTTACTTTTGGGTCTAACTCCCTTCTTCCAGGTTTTGGTTGAGTTTGTATGTAACACCCCAATTTACCCAAAGTTTAAATATACAAAAATCAGAGTAATTAAAAATTTCATAAATTAAATATTGAGGCGTCACACCATCAAAACCAAATTACTTTAAATAGTTTGTTTTAAAGTCTACATCTCGGATACATAGCATCGGCGAAAAACATAATTTGATTCATAAACATCAAAACATCTTCTTTATTAAACTTCCTTAATAAATCGTGTTTTCATAAAGTATAATTCTTATACATAAAAGAATAACATCAAAAGAACAACAAAAAGACGACACAAATATTCCCCCCGAGTGCTACGTATCAGAGCGACACCGACTCGACTAACAACAGCTAAAACTCCATCTTCATAACCTGCACGTTACCAATATAAAGGTAATAAAAACAAGTCAATTAAAGGCATGATGAATATATATATATATATATATATATATATATATATATATATATATATATATATATATATATATATATATATATATATATATATATATATATATATATATATATAGTTTAGAATCATAAGCGATATGGATTAGCAGGTGCATTCTACCACATATCTAAATCTCACCAACTTTTATCACTATTCTAAAGTGTTTAATCGACACTTAATCACCTAAGCCTCATCGGCACAAATCATCACAATAACACGTAAACCTCCGTCACCGTGAAATCGTCACAAGCTAATACATCGCTAATTAGCACGGCAATCATAAAAAACAACATCAACCAACAATATTAAATAATGCTAATAATATAAGCAACATAAAAAAATTATCACAAAATTGGCTAAAGCCCATCATCGCTTATGGCATAAAAGCCCATCTTCGCTGATGGCATAAAAGCCCATCTTCGCTTATGGCATAAAAGCCCATACATCACAACATCATCGCAAACATCATCACAAACATCAAATAAAACTCAATACCAAAAGACTCCAAAATAGACATAATGGACTCCATGAGACTCGACTATGTTATGCATGTGGTACCCATCGCTTTGTCCGTAATTAGGGACACTTGGCATAAGGCCGATCTTCGCTCGGCATAAAAGCCATCATCGCTTGGCATAAAAGCCTCTTCGCTTGGCATAAAAGCCCTCTTCGCTTATGCAATGTATGTGACTCGACAATAAAACAACACAACACCAAAAACATCATCATCGCTCATCAAAATTGGCATAAAGCCCACATCGCCATAATTTATCCACATACAGATAAATATATCATCCCATTATAATTGCATTATGCAAAACGTCACATATACTTCACCATCATCAAAATTAACATGTCATCACTTCGCATAAACAACAAGTATTCATAATTAAATACATCATCGCAAACATCATCATCAATTAATCCTTCAATTTCCAAAAACGGAAAGATAGTAAAAACATAAATAATCATCACGGAAGTCATTCTTAATTACCGATATAAGTTATAAACATCAACCTTAAAATCGGAATATAATCGGGTTCGAAAGGAAGTGAGAAAAATCGGAAAATTTAAGGCTACAGACACATCAACACGGGTGCCCGCGTGCAGCAACACGGCCCGTGTTGAAAAGCTCCCAGAACACGCAATTTTTCCCAAGACAGTGCATCAACACGGGTACCCGCGTGCAGCAACACGGCCCGTGTTGATTTCTCTGCACAACTAAAATTTCCATTTTCAAGGGAAACACGGTCGTGTTAAATCAACACGGCCCGTGTTGATTTGCCTGCGTGAAAACTCCATCCTTTTGGGTTTTTCTCATTCTTCTACCATGGTTTTCCTTACCATTTCCATACTCTAATTTCTACAAGTTATCACCTAATAAACCCACAAAACATACTCCAAAACCAACCTTTCTAAACCACTCTAACAATCAACCAACAAAACTCATAAAATCAATCTATCAATTTTTCTCCCAATTCAAACTACAACCACCTAACATCTCTTATCACTAACTCACCATCTCTATCATCAACACAAAACACATTTCTACCATCAATTGAGAAGTTCAACAACAACAACAAAACACCAAAACAAAGGCAAACTATAAACCCCATGAATCAACATACCAATTTTTCCTAAATCCACAACATATCTATCAAACCCTAACTATATGGAAAGGAAGATCAAACCCCTTACCTCAAGATATTGGATGATCCAAGATGATTCTTACAAAGCTCAATCTACAAGCTAGCTCATGATCTTCCTCCTCTTCCCCTCTTGCTCTTCTTCTCAAAACCCCTTTCTTTTCCTCCATGTTTCTATTCTTGGCTTCTTTTCCAAATGGGAAGAAAATGAGGAAATGTGGTTTTATAACTATGTTTGCTTACTATCTCCTCCTCTTGCCCTTGTTTGGCTTTGGTATGTTGAATGGAAAGAAAATAAGGAAAGTGTTTGGATGGAAGGAAAATAAGGAAAGTGGTTTTGCAATAACCTTACTAGTAAACTAAGGTGTAAACCCAATCCTTCCCAATTAATCCTCACACTCCTAATTTATTAATATAATTAATTCAATCAATTAAAATAATTCCGGGGAATTAAATATCGGATCCGAATAACATTTTACCGAACCGAACACAACGTCGCCAGATAAGTTAATTAATATGAATATTCTCGTCGCAAGATAAATATCGATCGGTAATTCGAAAATATTAATATAATATAATATTAATTAAAACAGGGTGTTACATTGTACACCCACGTGTGCATCATTTCTGGCTTGTTTTGTTTGCCTTACCCCGTTCTTGCAGGCATTGTCGCTTCGGATGCGTATCGACATGTATTCCGCTTGTTTCGATGCTTTGAGCGATTCTCACCAGTTTACTTTTGTTGCATAGCTGCAGTATTTGAAGTATTCCGGAGCATTTCACTAGCTTGCGTTGCTCTTCGAATTCTATCCGTTTGGTACTTGCTACACTGCTTACTGCATTCTCTTACAGCTTTCCTAGATATCATGAGAAGTAGGGCTTTACAGGTTTCTTTTGCCATGAGAAGTAGGAATAGAGATGCATGATGGGGCTTCCGTAGCTGGAGCATGTTTAGGAACCCCTCTGGTTTATTTAAAGACCCGTTTAGGGCAATTCTACTTGTGATCTGTGCATATTTGCTTGTTTGTTTCTTGCAGGTTCCCTTGGTTAGGTTTGGTTCTTTAGCCTAGACATTAGGATCCACATCCTTTGCATGTCAACATAGGTAGAGATTCCCTTGCATCCTAAACCATAGGTCTAACCTTTTGCTTTGCTAGTTTCTTTTTGCATATTGCGTGTGATTAAAACTAAAACTGGCTTTTTCCTTTCAAACTCAAAACACTTAATAATGGTTTAAACTCCTTTCTCAAGGTAAAAACAACCAACCAACACAAACTCTTTTCGCCTTGGCGCGCTCCCTTTTCTTTTGTGTTTAAAACCTTTTTCACAAGTAAAAAAACACAAAACACACCAAAACAAGTGAGCCGAACTACGGCGCGACTTTCCCATTGCACGGGAATACGTAGGCATCTTGTCACGGGGCTCGATCGAGCAAACTTTGTAAATACTTCCTTCTTTTCCCCGTGGTTTCTTATTTTCTCTTTTCTTTTGCATGCATGATTAGCGATTAAGCATAGATATAACACACCCTTTAGCTAGAATTAGAAAGTGGATACCGTAGGGTACTACGGGCGTGTGGGGTTCTAATCCCTTCCCCTCGCGTAACTAACTCCCTTACCTAGATTCTCTCGATTTCATGGTCATAGGACCGCGATTTCTCCCCCAGGTTTACTCGATGTTTTCCTTTCTCCCTCGTGAGATAAAAGACGTTCGTTGGCGACTCTATTTGATACCTAGTTATCATTGTCGGAGGTTCAGCCGGTATTTTCAGCTAGCGACTCTGCTGGGGATCGTACAGACCTGTGCTGGTCCGGTCAGGAGTTGATCCTAGCTTCATTTTTCATGTCTATTGGGTGTTTATCTGCTTTATCGCTTTATCATCTTTTGTATGCTTTGCATTGCATTCTATGTGGCATATTTACTACTTTCATATATCCTGTATCTGGACTACTGCTCTGCTGGTTTTATCTCTTGATCTGGGTGGGTGTTACTTGAGGTAAAAGGCCAACTACCCCGGCCAGTGACACATAGGCTAGATGGATGTCCATGTCGAATCCCGCATCCCGTGGTGCGTGTGAGGAGGCATGGAGTATCGAATTCAGACGAGATTCGATTGACGGTGCTTTCGCCCTACACCCTGTTGTGTAGTCAGCGAAGTACTCGATAAAGGATCGTCGACTCTAACTATCATTAGGGATACCCTGTTGAGTATAGAGTTACCCTATGAGTTTGGGCGGGATATCATTACTACAGGTACTGTTGGTGACTATTGGTGACTCGTTACTGCCGGTGACTTTGTTATTGATGGTGATTTGGTATTTTCTGGTATTTTCTGGTATTTTCTGGTATTTTCTGGTATTTTCTGTGGGATTCCAGTTTGACGCCGGACCTTTGAACTTGTGACATTCAGATCCAGTTCTATATGATATCTTGGTTCGGTGACAAGTTTCAGACTGTGTGATACTTATCTGAGAGTCCAGTGCAGCAGTGGTTCCGATATGCTAGATACATGATTCAAAAACATTGCATTCATGAATTTTTTTTAACTTTTGCATATTTTAACACGCATATTTGTTATTTCCAGGATTTCTTACCTTTGAGTCTAGTTGTCGGGTTGTTTTGGAAGATGGATACTGAAAAGAATAGCAATCAGAGACGTCATCCAGTGTACAAATTTCCTGCTCCTGCTCTCGAGAATCTCCTCTTGCTTGCTAACAAGTCTCCACCTGAGAATGTTCTCACGTTTACCCGGGATTATGGAAGGATTTTGACATGGTTGAAAGCTCCTTTGACCGATTATCAGAAGGACGGGCTCCAAGCCCTTTTCCAGTTCTATGACCGCGAGTTGAGGTGCTTTGTATTCCCTGATTACTTGTTGATGCCTACATTGGAAGAGTATTCTAGTATCCTAGACATTCCTATCTTGCATCAGGTGCCTTTTCATGCTTCCATGGAGAGACCGACCGATGATCAAATTGCCAAGGCTCTTCACTTACAAAAATCTGTGGTATCCACCAATGTCGCGAGCAAGGGTGCCGTGAAAGGCTTTCATTTGGGCTTTCTTCTTCGGGAAGGTAATGCCAAATTTGTCAAGAAGGATTGGAAGGGCTTCAACGCTATTTTAGCCTGTTGTATCTACGGGATGTGCTTATTCCCGAATGAGCCAAAATTTGTTGACATGAATGCCATCTCTATTTTCATCCAATGGAATCCAATTCCGACTTTGCTAAGAGACGTTTACCACTCTCTTCAAACCCGGAGCTTCAAAGGCAAAGGTGGAGTTGTGAATTGTTGTGCGCCATTGTTATACCATTGGCTTTAGGGTTTTCTTCCCCGAAACGGTGCTTTTATTGACACTCGGCATACCATGAGGTGGATTCCTAGATTAATGGGCCTCACATCTCACGATATCAATTGGAGTCGACGCGAGATGTCCAAGACTAAGAGTGAGAAGATTATTATCCGTTGTGGAGACTTTCCTAATGTCTCTCTCATGGGCATAAGGGGAGGTATCAATTACAATCCGACTCTTGCTGTGAGACAATTGGGTTATGCTTTGTTGGGACCTCCCGATGTGAGTCTTATGCGAGAATCTCTATATTATGATGTTCCCGATGCTACCGGTATGATGACTAGAGCTGTCCAAGCATGGGAAAGCATCCGTCTTGAAGGTGGTCAATATTTTGGTAAGAAAGACCCTACGGCCTATGCTTCTTACATCCAATGGATCAAAGACAAGAATAGCGACCGTCAATGGCCCTCCCTTACCGGAGCATCGGCTTTCTATCCTTCGGAGTCAATTCCGGATGTAGTTTCTAAAGGAGATTATGAGCGTGTACTTGCTCAGAATCGTCTTTTGCTTGAAGAGAAGGAGACATTAGCGGTAAGTTGTCTTGTTACAACTCAGACAAAGAACCAGTTGGCTCACGAGCTCAAGTATTTCAAAGGGGAAGCATTTGACTCGACCAAGAAGAGGTCCAGAGTTGAAGATTTCTCCATCCCCATGGAAGAGCACCAAAAGGCTGTTATCGGCTTGGAAAAGAAGTATAAGGCTCAAATCGAAGACTTGAAGAAGCAAATGCATAATCAGAGGTTGGTGTATGAGTCCCGTATTCAAGATAGAGAAGCTCAATTGTCCCTCGTTGTTGGATAATTGGAACGTCTCAAGATTCAATTGGGTGCACCAAGGCCAGGAGAATTTCCTATGTCGGATATCTAGATTTATGCTTTATTTGTCTTATGCGGAAATCACCATCAGGCATGTTGATGGGGTTACTCCTTTTCCATGATTTTCCAAAAATGATTAATTCTATTGCTTGTAATCTTCTTTGATCCAATGATATTAGACTTTTCAGTATTTATTATCTTTGCTGAATTCTAAAACTTGAGTCAAAGTGTTAAGAGTCCTGGAAATGTTCAAATATGCCGTAGCATGCATAACATGCATATCATTCATATATATAAATACCATGCATAACAGGTTTTGTCCGTAGTTCTCATCCTCGGCTTCTGCTCTTATTTAGCAGAAAGATTGCAAACTTCCACCATCCGACCGAGCAACGAGAAACGACTGATGGAACAACTTCAGGCAGACATGGCCGCGATGAAAGCTCAGATGGAGGCGCAGATGACTCAATTCATGGAAGTCATCACCAATATGAATCAGGGTCAGCAAGAGCTGAGGGCTTTGGTTGAGAGGACTCGTTCAGAGGATGGTCGACGCAATCCGTTTGACGATGCTTCTGTGGGTCAACCCCGTGTTGAAGTCAATAATGCTGATTTGGGTATCAATGACCCCCTTCGTGGTCCAGGTGTACATCTCGCTGGTCGGTTTCCTTCTCCACCACCTACTCCGCCTCAAGGGCAGTTTTTCTTCGATGATGGGATGCAAGGGCATCGTATTCGGGGTCGTCCTCGCTCGTGGCGATTTTGATCGAATGATGAAGCTTATTCCGTGAATGGTAGTGAAGTGACTTCCCCGACGACCACGGTACCGCTTCGGAAGAAGCGGTTGAAGGCTGTTGAGGGTCAGAAGTTGTCTGGGCTGGATTTATCGGATTTGGGTTTGGCACCTCGAGTGAGGCTTCCTCCTAAATTCAAAGTTCCAGTGTTTGAAAAGTACAATGGGGCAACCTGTCCCAAAACTCATATCACTGCATATTTCCGCAAGATGGCGGTTTATACTGAAGATGAGAGATTGCTTATGCACTTCTTTCAAGAGAGTCTTACTGGGGCATCTTTAGAGTGGTATATGCATCTAGAGCGAGGCCATATCAGGACATGGCGTGATCTTGTGAATGCTTTCCTTCTGCAATATCAGTTCAACATTGATATGGCTCCCAATCGCACACAACTTTTGGGTTTGTCTCAGAAATCAGGGCAAACATTTAAAGAGTACGCTCAGAAATGGAGAGAGCTTGCTGCTAGAGTTCAACCACCCATGGTCGAGCGAGAAATGATTGATATGTTCACCAGTACCTTGTCTGGACATTACTATGTTGCATGCAGTACTTCTGCGAGCTTTGCTGAGATGGTCCGATACGGTGAGCGAATCGAGAGTGGGCTGAAATCTGGTAAAATCCAACAGGTTGAAGGAAGCTCTTCCGGTGCTAAGAAAGCTTACAACGGCTATCCCAAGAAGGAAAAGGGAGAAGCCAGCGTTGTATATGGGGGAAGAAACAAGGCTCAGGTCAATGCGGTGACCATATCCGCTTCTCAACCTCAAACCCAGGAAGCACCTCGGCAACAGAACCAGAGGCAACAAGAGAATCGTACTCCTAGGAGATTTGATGCTATCCCTATGAGTTATGCCGATTTGTTTGTCCGCTTGAATGACCTTAAGCTGGTTACTCCCAAGCCTGCATTTGTACCTCCTCCTATGGATAAACGGCCCAGAAATTATGATGCTAATGCTAGCTGCGAGTTCCATTCTAGAACCTTGGGGCATAGTATTGAAAGCTGTTATGCATTCAAATGCAAGGTGCAAGACCTCATTGATTCGAAGACTATTGAATTAGAGGCTCGACCGCAGGTTGCTGGACCAAATGTTACACAGAACCCGATGCCACGTCATGGGGCTGTTCAAGCTGTAATAGAAGATGGGGAGGTCCCTAATCTGATCATGAGTGTGGACTTGGTGAAAACACCTTTGCCTTTTGTCAAGAAGTATTTGATTGAAAGAGGTGTCTTTCCGGGTTGTGAAGCTGCCTGTGATAGATGTGAACATTGTTCTAATGGTTGTGCAAAATTGAAAGCTAGTATTCAGTGCTTGATTGATGATGGTCAGTTGTAATTTGATCGGATCCGAAAGGATGGAAAGGTTGAGATGCGGGCTGTGTCTGTGATTACCATTCCTTACACTCCAATTGTAATATCTGCGCCGAAAAAGTTTATTCCCTTATCAATCACCAAGCCGGGTCCATTGCCATACGAGAGTGATAAAGCTGTGCTATGGCATTATGGGTCAGATGTTTACTACCATGGGGTGAAACAGGAAGATGTCTCTTCCCCAACTGAGAAGGCTGATGGGCCGGACGTTTCTAATACTGATAATATCGCTGGAAGTAGTGGTATGACCCGAAGCGGGCGAATTTTCTCCAATCCAGCAATACAGCTCAAAGCAGATGCTGCTGCCAAAGCTAGGGGTAAGCAACCTATGAAGCAACCAGACTTGCAAAATGCCAATCCTGATCTAGAGAAGGATATAGAGGAAATTATGAAGTTTATCCGCAAGAGTGACTTCCGTGTGATTGATCACCGCTCGACACCGCAAAATTTCTATTCTCTCTTTGCTTCGAGATTCTGAAGTGCACCGCAATGCCTTGATGAAGCTGTTGAGCACCGCTTTCGTCCCTCAAGAGATCTCGGTTGGACAATTTGAAAATGTGTGTGCAAGCATATCAGCGAACAACGGCTTGGGTTTTACTGATTGTGATCTTCCGCCAGAGGGTAGGAACCATAACAGAGCTTTGCATATCTCCATAGAATGCCGGGGCACCACTTTGTCCCGAGTGTTGGTTGATACTGGTTCCTCGCTCAATGTGATTCCCAAATCCGCACTGATGAAGATTGACTATGGAGGTTTCGAACTCCGCCCTAGTGATCTAATTATGAAAGCATTTGATGGTTCAAGACGGTCTGTTTTCGGAGAAGTGGATCTCCCCATCAAAGTCGGCCCTCAGCTTTTCGTTTCAACTTTCTTTGTCATGGACATTCAACCTGCCTATTGCTGCCTCCTAGGTCGTCCATGGATCCACAAAGCTGGAGCGGTCACATCAACTCTTCTCCAGAAGCTAAAATACCCCTTTGAAGGGAAAACCATCACAGTCTGTGCCGAAGAAGAGTACATCGTGAGCCATCTTGCGACCTTCCGCTATGTTGAAGTCGATGGTGAGATTCATGAGACCCCGTTTCAAGCTTTGAGACGGTGCACATGTTGAAGACCCCTCAACAGGAGGAGATTAAGAAGAACAAGCCCGAATCTTCCATGGCATCTTTGAAATATGCAAAAGCTGTGGTCGAGGCCGGTCGCCCTGAAGGATGGGGCCGTGTGGTGGAGGTAGCACCTAACTTCAATAAGTTCGGGTTGGGTTTGACCGCTCGCCGCCGATAAGCACCCAACTTGGCTACTCGTGAGATTTTCCAAGGTCGCACGGCCCGGACAAGTAAGCGCCGTGGATGATTCTGACAATGAGTTTGACATTGACAAGTGGATCCGTCCCAATGTCCCTGGCATGGAGCTCAACAACTGGACCTCGAAACACTGCGTCCCAGTCACGATGGCCAAAGAGTAATTTTCTTTTGTTTCTGTTATCATGCAATAATTCCTGTGTTCTGCCCAAGGCACAGTGAATCATATGTAAGGCCACCTTGTTTGCATATGCAATATTTTTACCACGAAATAAAGAACGTCTTTTTCATTCAAATGTTTTGTTTCTTTTCCTTCAATTTTACATCACAATTTTGAAACGCAAAATGGCAATGCTTTATTTTTCTTTTATCAATCATGCAGATATAATCCCACACTCCTAATGGATCCCTTTGATAACGACTCTGCTATCACTCTTTATGACTTCGATAATCCGATCAACCAAGCCAAAGAAGAAGGTGAGGAAGATTGTGAACTCCCTAAAGAGATAGCGAGAATGTTAGAGCAAGAGGAAAAGGTCATCCAGCCGCATCAGGAAGAGATTGAGAAAGTGAATTTGGGCAATGCTGATGTAGTCAGAGGTTAAAATTGGCTTTTAGAGACGGTGAAATGTGATTGATCGATTACTCCGAGAGTATTCGATATCTTCGCTTGGTCTTATGAAGACATGCCCGGGTTGGATACCGATATTGTGGTGCACAAGCTGCCTTTGAAAGAGGAATGCCCTCCTGTTAAGCAGAAACTTCGAAGGACTCATCCTGAGATGTCTAAGAAAATCAAAGAGGAAGTCCAAAAGCGAATATGCGTGCTTTCAAAGTCATTTCTTATCCCCCATGGGTTGCCAACATTGTTCCCGTGCCTAAGAAGGACGGCAAAGTTAGAATGTGTGTGGATTATAGGGATCTGAACAGAGCAAGTCCGAAGGATGACTTTCTCTCCCCATATTGACATATTGGTGGATAACATGCTCATGCAAGAGTGTTTTCGCTCATGGATGGCTTTTCCGGTATAATCGATCAAGATGGCACCGAAGACATGGCTAAAACAACTTTCATTACCCCACGGGAACTTTTCATTACAAGGTGATGCCTTCGGATCAAGAATGTCGGGCAACTACAACAGGCGATGGTAACTCTTTTCATGATATGATCCAAAAGTGATTGAAGTATATGTCGATATATGATTGCTAAACTCGGGATGAAGAAGAACATTTGGTGCACCTACGAAGTTGTTTGATAGATCGAGGAAATTGATCGAGGTCAATCCGAACAAGTGTACGTCATGCATTTATCCGGCAAGTCGTTAGGCTTTGTTGTAAGCGAAAGAGGTATTGAGGTTGATCTGCTTAAAGTAAAAGCAATTCAAGAAATGCTCAACCAAGAACCTGAAAGAGGTCCGTGGCTTTCAGGGAGGTTAAACTACATCTCTAGATTCATCTCTCACATGACCGCCACATGCGAACCTATCTTCAAGTTGCTTAAAAAGGATCAGACGGTCAGGTGGAATGACGATTACCAAGTCGCATTCGATAAGATAAAAGAGTATCTGCAGGAACCTCCAATTCTTATGCCTCCCGTGGAGGGCCGCTGATCATGTATTGACTGCTTAAGCTCGATGGGGTGCGTGCTGGGTCAACATGACGAGTCTGGTCGAAAAGAGCATGCAATATACTACCTAAGAAAAAAGTTTACCGACTGTGAAACAAAATACTCACTGCTCGAGAAAACTTGTTGTGCTTTAGCGTACGCTCACGACTAAGGCAGTATATGTTGACCCACACAACCTTGTTGATATCCAAGATGGATCTGATCAAGTACATATTTGAGAAGCCCGCTTTGACAGGCCGGATCGCCAGGTGGCAAATGATTTTAACAGAGTATGACATTCAGTATACTACTCAGAAAGCAATCAAGAGTAGTGTGTTGGCAGACTACGTTGCCCATCAGCCTGTGGACGATTATCAGCCGATGAGGTTTGAATTTCCTAATGAGGATATAATGTATGTTCGGGATTGTAACATCCCAGGTCCAGAAGAGGGACCCGATCCAGGATCCAAGTGCTCTTTGGTCTTTGATGGAGCCTCCAACGCATTAGGCAATGGTGTTGGTGCAGTAATTACTACTCCGGACGGTCATCATATCCCGTTCACAGCTCGAATCTGCTTTGATTGCACCAATAACATGGTTGAGTATGAGGATTGTATCTTTGGTATCGAGGCGGCTATTGATTTGAGAATTAAGCATCTGAAAGTGTATGGAGACTCTGCACTTGTGATTTTCCAGATTAACGGAGATTGGGAGACTCGCCATCCAAATCTGATTCCCTACAGAGAGCATGTGATGAAGTTGATTCCTTACTTCGAGGAAATCACTTTCGATCACATTTCACGGGAAGAGAACAACCTAGATGATGCTTTGGCCACTCTGGCGTCTATGTTTAAAGTCAAATGGGCTAATGAAGCGCCTTCGATAACTATTCAGAGATTGGATGAGCCAGCCTTTTGCTTCGAGGTTGAAGCAGAGAAAGATGGCAATCCTTGGTTCTACGATGTCAAGCGATATCTTGAGACTCGAGAGTATCCTGAGGAAGCTTCCGTGACGGATAAGAAGTTCTTGAGAAGATTCTCGGTGAAGTTCTTCCTCAACAATGGTGTGCTATACCGCAGGCATCATGACGGGCTGTTGCTCAGATGTGTTGGTAAGGATTAAGCTGCAAAGATCATCGAAGAAATGAGTGAAGGCTCATTCGGAACTCATTCCAGTGGGCATACCATGGCTAAAAAGATCTTGCGAGCTGGGTACTATTGCTCAACCATGGAAGTTGATTGCTTTAATCATGCTCGAGTTTGTTACAAATGCCAAATATATGCTGACAAGGTGCATGTGCCACCGTCGCCTTTGAATGTTTTAACCTCTCCTTGGCCATTTGCTATGTGGGGCATCGATATGATCTGAAAGATTGAGCTGACAGCGTCCAACGGACATCGCTTCATTCTGGTTGCAATAGACTATTTCACCAAGTGGGTTGAAGCAGCATCCTATGCAAGCGTCACCAAACAGGTGGTCGCTCGTTTTATCAAACACAACATCATCTGCCGTTACGGGATTCCCGACAAAATTATCACAGATAATGGGTCGAATCTTAACAACAAGATGATGAAGGAGCTTTGTGAGTCCTTCAAAATCAAGCACCACAATCCGTCCCCGTACCATCCAAAGATGAACGGAGCTATTGAGGCGGCAAATAAGAACATTAAGAAGATTGTGCAGAAAATGGTAGTAACCTATCGAGATTGGCATGAGATGTTGCTTTTCGCTTTGCATGGTTACAAGACTACCATTCGTACTTCAACAGGGGCAACTCCGTTTTCTCTTGTTTATGGCATGGAGGTCGTGCTTCCAATCAAAGTTCAAATCCCTTCATTGAGAATCATGAAAGATGCCGAGCTTGATGAAGACGAGTGGGTACAGAACCGCTTAGATCAGCTATGCCTCATTGACGAGAAGCGGCTGGCAGTTGCCGGTCATGGACAAATTTACCAACAAAGAATGAAAAGAGCATTTGACAAGAGGGTGCGACCTCAGAATTACCAACCTGGTGATCTAGTGCTAAAGAGGATAATCCTTCCCCAAGGATACCCGCGGGGTAAGTGGACACCAAACTACGAAGGGCCGTTCGTCGTGAAGAAAGTCTTTTCGGGTGGCGCTATGATGCTCGTAACGATGGACGGAGAAGACTTCCCACTACCCGTGAACGCGGATGTTGTCAAGAGATACTATGCATAGACATGCTCAACAGATCAGTGGTCGTATTCCATGGCAACAACTCAAGCTACTCCGAAGGGCAGTGATCAAGCCAATCACCTTTTTCGGGAAAAGCGAAGTGATGAGATAGTTGGAGTTGTAAGACTGATAGCAGGGTTGAAACTCAATGAGGATTCATTGTCGCATTGCCATGCGTTTTAGTTTTCCTCTTATTTTGCTTTTGCAATTGCCTCATTTCAGGGGTTGCTTCCTATTGTACTCGCCTATTTACAGGCACACTTTCAATTAATAAAATGAGTTTTTGCTTGTCAATTAATTTCTTGCATTTACTGATTTGTTTGCAAAGGACGTTCAAAGTTTTGTGGTAAAATTTTGCATATATAAGCATTGTTGGTTTTACCATGGTCAGAAACTTTTAAATATTGCTTTAAGGCTTGAGTGATCTGGATGGCAGACGCGCTTGTCATATCATGCCAGGGTCACTCCGCTAACGTTGTATTGCAGGATATCCAGTTGCGCTAATGAGGAGATGGTTCAGGACTGTCCATGACATTTTCCCCAGCATTGTCCCCATCGGAGTCCCCTCTTTTCCTAGCAGACGCTTATCCTCAGCATGGGTTCGTCATATCCTTCTCATCGGAAATTCCCCAGCGAGTGGTCGCTAGAATTTCGAGTGTGCTATTTTTTCTTATCCCCTGCAGAGGCTGTTTCTGAATCCTCGATTTCGGAATGGTTATCCCCAGTAGGTTCGCCTCCTCACAATATTCCCGATTTGAGGGCCAATGTATCTTGACTTCTCCCCAGTAGAGTTGAGGTGTCTTCCCCCCTGATTCTCCCAGAATGCAAAGGATGGTCGTCGTCTGGCCATTTAGTTTCCCCAACGGTCGACATATCTTTGTCTCCCCAGCCAGGGTTATGACGGGTAACGGTGGAAGATCTTCTCCAGGTGTTCCTTACTCCCCAGCAGACTTGTTGTCTAACTGACAAATTTCTTATGGCATCATGTTTTCAACAGACATGTCAAGCAGGATTCAGTTTGCTTTGAACGGTTTTCAGGCGTTCTCTAATGTTCTGATCCCCGGCTGAGTTCCTATTGCATTCACTTTATGTATTTCTTGCAAGCATGCATCATTACATTGACATCATCCCCTAAAAGAGTCATTCATCTCATAGGATTATAAGCCAGAAATGCAATTCTCTCCCCAAGCGATGTCGTGTTTCTTTTGGAATCCGTTGTGCCCCGGTCTCTTCCGGCGCAATATGTCCATATCCTTCCGAGTAGTGTTGAAACTGCCAGCCCCTACCCTGGTTCAACACATCTTCAGTTTCGAAAGCAAGCCCTACACTTGTCTTTCCTCTCAGAGTTCAGCATTCTAAGTCTGTAAAGCCTAATCGGCACCTTTAGTCTTTGCATCACAGATCCGCCCAAGCTGTCGGCGTAAATGTGGTTAGTCTACTTGGTGTATCTAGTCTTTATTTCCACTTGCATGTTAGTTCTCCCCTGGCATTGTGTGTCTTTCGAGAACAAGAATACTCTTGTTTTTGTCCTCCACAGAGTCTAATCGGCGTTTACCGGTCTTTGCCTCACACATCCGCCCAAGCTGTCGGCGTAAATGTGGTTAGTCTGGTTTGCGTATCTAGTTTTTGCTTCCGCTTGCATGTCCATTCTTCCCTGACATTGAGGATTGAATTGGGTAGAGGCCAATTCTTCTTCCGGGACAGGAATACACGTGTACCTATTTTTTGCAGAATTAAGCGTTTATTCTGTGTCCCTCCCTGTTGTGACCTAGTTAAGCTCTGGCGCAACATATCTTTTCCTCAGCGGACATTGGAATTCAGAGCGTAAATTATCGAGTCCATTTTGGTATTCAATCACCTCATACCTTATCGCCCGGAAGGCAGACGCCAACCTTGCTCTCAAGCTTGAGGACGATTGAATAGGGGCAGCTGTTGTACCCCAAAATTTACCCTCTTCTTTCCCGCGTTTTTAGGCTTATAATTCCATTGCATAAAATATATGTCATATCATACATAGAATTCATCATAAGAAGTTTCAAATTCCAGGTATTCCGAACGATACCCAAAAAGAGCTCATTTCTCAATAAAGTGGATTTCGGGTTTCGGCGCATTTCGGGCACTTCAGAAGGCGTATCTCTCATATCCTTGGGTATTTTCTGTTGATTTTCGACTGGCACCTTCCTTTCATTGTCATCCACAACTCTCGTTTGAAGGTTGAGAACGGATTTTGTGAGGAGGGCTCTCAAAGGAGTCATTTTCCCCGGCATATCAAGCTGATTTTAGTGCTGAACCGTGCGTTTTGGCTCACCGAAAAGGCTTTATTTTCTAGATGGAAGCTCGGAATTGAGCGGGACCAATTTCTAAAATTCCGTATCAAGGTCCTATACAACTTCCATTTGCAACGCGAGAGCTAATTCTTCACCGTTCGGTACCAGAATTTTAATCTCTGAGTTTGATTTTTGAGCTGAACCGAGCAATTTTCATCTGATGCGCAAGGCTCGAAAAATCATATCTCACTCGATTTTCATCGAAATGGGACGGGACCGGTGCCAAAAGTTCACAAATCTTATTAGCTTCAAATGTCCCAGAGATACGCACGTGCAAATTCCGATCAAAAGATCCTCGTCGGAGGTGTTTTCCTCACAGAGCGCGAATGAAATTCTGCATGTGTCAGTGGTTCAAAATTGATGCTGAAACTTCAAAAATTTCTATTTCCATGACCATTCATCTGATCAAGTCGGGATTTTGATTCCCGCAAGCAAAATTGCATTCCGGACACTTTTCGTTTATATTCCGACTCCGAATTCCGCACGGATTTGGCTGTTTTGGGATTAATTACGAAAATTATTCGGATAATCATGATTAGCTTATTGATTAAGGATCCAAAGCTATAAATAGATTTTCCTCTTCACAAATCACAACAACACATTCATTTGCTTAATTTCCCACTACCAAACACACTCAAATTCTCTCAAATCCCAAAGCACAAAAAACCTTAAAAAGTTCAAACTTCAACTTTCCCTCCAAGCAACCACCACAGGCCACCACCGGACCTCCGTGAACCACCGGCTTTTTGCACAGAGTGCGCTAAGCGCGACCTCCGCGCTAAGCGCGACCTGCAAATTCTGGTTTTTCTCCATTACTGCTTCTCCTATTCCGATCAAGATCATCTTCTCCTCCTTCTATCCATATTTGACATGGAAGGAACGGTTTAATCTCGGATTCTCTCATCAAGTTCAAGATTCAAGAGATTCTCTTCATCTTTCTTCAATTCTCCATTGAAATCCAAGCTTTTCTTCAAGGATTCAAGCCTAATTTTGAAGATTATCCACACTTCCTTATTGATTTGGTATTTTCTTTGAAGAGCACAAGGAATTCCTCTTCAATTTGACTCCAACTTCAAATGCAAGTAAGTGTTAGGTTCAAATAAGCACTTATTTTAAGTTGTTTCTGGTTTTCAGCTTTTCTTGAAATCGAATACTGAAATCACATGCAAATTCAATGTAGATTCTGATTTTTGGATTTGTATTCTTGAATTCCTTGATTTGAATCGATTTTTGCCGCCTTGCTTGTGTCGGAGTTTGGATTTTGGTTCATAGCATGCATATACACTTATGCATTTGTTTTCCCCTTGCTCATGAGACACAAACTCATATGCTTTGCATCATCCATTGCATGTTCATGCATTGGTGAGTGATTAGCTTGACAATTCCATTGATTCATGATGATTTGAAGCATAATTTCCATTTAACATGTAGATATCCAAGCATCTAGTGCATTATGCATAAACTTGTTGCATGTGCATTCCAAGTGTTTGTGTTAATGCTTGACTTAGGTTCTTTGAAAGAGAACTCCAAAATGCCATGACTAGCTTGCACCATTATGCATGAGAACATTGGAATTATCATTTTGATTTGCATTCCTTGCATGTTCATGCATTTAATTTCATAAATGAACATTGGAATTATCATTTTGATTTGCATTCCTTGCATGTTCATGCATTTAATTTCATAAATGAACATTGGAATTATCATTTTGATTTGCATTCCTTGCATGTTGTTGGTTGAAGATTTTGATATCTATGATTCGAAATGGAATCATTGAGCTCGAAATGAGATGATATTAATGTTCGTTGGAACAAAATAAATGTCACAGTTCGGAATGAAAGAATTGGCTCTTCGAATGGACGTACTGAAACTTGAAGCTTCGAATGGTAATTATGATGACACATATAAAGGAAGCTTTGAAGTAGTAGTAGGTTTGTGTCTGAGAAGTGAGTTCGAAGCGAAGACAGCCAAGGTATTTGAAATTCAAACACGAGCGGATAATTGGAAGTTAGATTATATGCTACTGGAGACGGTTCAAGACGCGGGAAGCTAGAGAACACAAGATCCTCGCATGTTCAACGAGAAATATCTCATAAGTCAGACTGTTATGGTCGAAATAGTATAAATAGAAGTCTTAGTGTTAGGATTTCGTGTGTCATATCTATTGTACAAAAATTCAGTAAACATTCAAAATACCAAATGGCTAGGGAAACGAATGCTCGAATGATGTACGTATGATTGCACCAAAACCTTTATTATTCAGTAAAACACCTTTATCTTTCCAGTTTATCTTTTATTTTTGCATCAATGTCTTTTACATATCTTTACATTCAAAGCCATTAAACTACTTTTTGCATTTAAAACGTTTTCTTCTATTTCGAACTCTTTACCTTTCTGAAACTCTTTACATTAACGCTCTTATTTTCCAGAAAGTCTTTACATTTCTTATCTTTACATTTTATGCTTTTACATTTCATGCTTTTACATTTGAAATTCATTTACATATTCCTGCATTTATACATTTCTCTGCAAATCGAATCTTTATACTTTTGTTTATTCAAATCAGTTTTATGTTACTTTATTTGATCATGTCATTAATTTCTTTAACGTCGTAATCGAAATACATTGATATATATATATATATATATATATATATATATATATATATATATATATATATATATATATATATATATATATATATATATATAAAACATTCAAAAATAAGCCTTAAACATGAACCCTTATTTTGTTGTTAAGTTTAGTCAAACGACCAATACCCCATAGGATCAATCTAGTCGATCCTGCAAGTTACCAGAGGAATTGAATAACAATCATAGCGTTTATTCGATAGTTTGGAGGACTAGCGGTTGTTTCACCAGAAATCACTGTGAACAAATTGGCACGCCCAGTGGGACAGAAATTGGTCGTTATAAATTAAAACAAACTAAGGATTATAAGACATAATTATTATAAAAAAGTTCTTTCTGAGTAAACAAAGTTTGTTGGTATATGAACCTTAGGAGTGGTAGAATAACTAATAGTAACCAACCCTTGCCCAGAAGACGAAATAATAGGATGTCTAATCCAGATAATCAACAAGGGGAACAAAACGCCCCACACGGAATAGGCACTAATGCGTATGTTTCGATGGGAACGTCCAGCGCGATCCCTTCGAATGCACAGTCCGTTGCATCTTCGACTAGTAATATAGCCACGAACGGAACAAGTGGCATGTCAACAAACAATTCGATCCTAGGCAATACAGGAACCACTGGGTATCCTGGGGGATTTGTCCCACCATCAGGGGCACAAACCCATTTCGCCACCCCACCACCAACTAGACCACTCAGTTTCGATAGTAATAGACCCAGAAATCCCCCTTATGGGATGCCAACATCTTTGATGGCAGGATTACAAACTTCGACATCGAACATGTCACCACAATTAGGGTCTGGATCTGGGGCTAATCAGTTTATGACAAATAACCAAGGGTCAGTAGGTTATAGTACGCTGCCTATCCTAACCATAGAGAATCAATTGGCTTTTAGGCAGTTAATGGATGATAGCAACCACAATATGATAGGAGTGTTAGCACAAACTACGCAAGAAATCTTTGCCCCAATAGTTCAAAATGTGACTGTGACAAACAGAGAGAGAATGCAGATAATATGGGTCGAATAGCAGATTTCTTCGCTCCGCCAGAGAGGCGTAGGCAGAACCAGGCACTGGTTCGAGCGAACATACCTATCATCGAACAAGTTGCTGATGACCCACCCTATAGGCCAGTCAGAGAGGAGTTTAATTTGGGGGCAAGGGAACAAAGAGTAAATGCCCCAGTGATTCGAGAGGAACCACAAAGGGGATTTATAGAACCAGTACCGAGGGTCGAAAGATTAGATGCCCCAGTGATTCGAGAGGAACCACAAAGGGGAGATATGGAACCAGGGGCAAGGGTCGAAAGACTAGAAGCCCCAACGTTTCGAGAAGAACAACCTAGAGGCGTTGTCATGGTGGGTCGAAACCAAGATGCTGATGCAGTTGTCCATAGAATTCGAAATGACAATATCTTGGTAGAAAATAATCTAACCACCATGATAGAGAGGATTATGGCCCAAAACGGTCTTAATACAGGGATCAGAAGGCCAAATTATGCCTCCCCTATAGCAGATTATGTAATGCATACTGATTTACCAAGGGGATACAAGATCCCCAAGTTTACAAAGTTTGCTGGAGATACCAATGAATCAACAGTCGAACACATAGCCAGGTATCTGACTGAAGCAGGAGACATAGCAAATAATGAGAACCTTAGGATTAAATATTTCCCAAGTTCCCTCACTAAAAATGCTTTCACATGGTTTACTACTTTGCCTCCTGGATCCATAGATACCTGGACCCTCTTGGAGAGGTTGTTCCATGAACAATTCTATATGGGACAATCCAAGATAAGCCTAAAGGAACTAGCAAGTGTTAAGAGGAAGTTTACTGAACCCATAGATGAGTACTTAAATAGGTTCAGACTTTTAAAATCTAGATGTTTCACAGTAGTTCCCGAACATGAGTTAGTCGAAATGGCCGCTGGTGGCCTGGACTATTCTATTCGAAAGAAATTAGACACACAATACTTGAGGGACATGGCTCAGTTAACAGATAGGGTTCGACAAGTCGAAAGACTAAAGGCCGAAAAGGCCAGGGCTTTCAAAAGTAATAAGAAAGAAAGAATTTCTTATGTCGAAACTGAGGAAGTTGAAGACTATCCTGAATTCGAAGAGGTCGAAATAGATCTCGCTGAATTAAAACAGGCTCCACCCTACTCTTGTAAACCATTAGTTCCCACAAAAGGGAAAGAGATTGTTGAAAATGAGAAAAGTGACAAGTTCCCAAAGAAGGTGTATACCTTCGATGTGACAAAGTGTGATGAGATTTTCGATCTGCTTGTCAAAGATGGCCAGTTAATTGTGCCATCGAATGTCAGAAGACCTCCTTTAGATCAAAGAAAGAAAAGAGGTTTTTGTAAATATCATAGTTTTCTAGGCCACAAAACCTCACAGTGTTTTCTTTTCAGGGATTTGATTCAAAACGCAATTAAGGATGGCAGATTAAAATTTGCTGATAAACCAAAGATGAAAGTGGATGAAGACCCTCTGGATGTTGCAGACACCAACTACTCCAAGCCTTCGTGTGTTGGGGAAGTCAATATGGTGGAAGCAGACCAAGAGACTACTCCATTAGGAGAAGAAAGCATTGAGGATGGAAATTGGGTGTTAGTCGAAGTCAACAATGGAGTCACTGAAGACGTCCACAAACAACTAGAGGCTTCGATCGAAGCAGTGCCATCTGTTGTTTCGAAAGAAATCCAGGCTACTGAGGGCCAGGAGAGTCAGACGCAAGAGTTAACACAGGCTACAGAAGGCCTAAGGCTCAAACTGGAGAGGATCCAGATTACAAAGCAATCCCCACCTAAAAACAAAATTTGGGATAAAAGGTGACGCGCCTGAGGATGCGAACGTGAATTCGGATTCCCTGGCACGTAACGATTTAATCTTTTGATTTGTTTATAAAGATGCCGCGAGCATCAAGCTTTATTATTTTCAACACAAGAAAGATGATTTAATGATTATGAAAAAGGGGAAATCTGAAATACCCTCAATTGATATTGATATGAATGACTAGCGTAAACTAGACGCAACGCATCGGGGAGATTCGGTAAGGGGATTGTTATATAAAGGGAATAGATGGAGCACCCTAAATATATGTAGTTATCTACAGCTTTATATATGAATATGTTTGATATGTTTGTGTGTTTTAATTGCTATTTCTATGATTGGGAAAGTTTCTCCTTTGGGATTTTAAGAAACAGTAGATTATGTGGGATTCTAGGTTTTGTTATTATTGTGCTCGCAAAGATCCGGATCTTCTCGCATACATATCCCTAGTGGGAATCGAGCATTTGTAGCTCGGATCTACAGGGTTCTATGGTTTGTTTGGTCCGAGAGAAAGAAATTTGCTCGGCAAGGATGAGACCTTGTGCTCACGTATTCTCAAAAGGATGTTGAGAAAGTCGAGCAATCGTAGTTCCCACTTATGCTAGTGGAAAGCAATGAATGTTAGTAAGAGATGAAAATGTCATCTTAATGAAAAATGTATCTAATCTATTTCATCACGTACATTTTTGAAAAGTTTTATTGATAAAAAATCTTTCGTCGTAAGTTATAGGTGTTTTGCTTGAGTGTACAAGCGTTACCACTTACATGTTTAAGAAAGATATTTGAAAAAGATGTTTGAATCTTTTAACTGTAAGCATTGGGTGTTTTGCTTGAGAGTACAAGCGTTACCACTTACAATTAAGAGATGTTTTTGTTTGAAAATAGTTTGAAAAGAGTTTGAAAAGTTTTGAAAAGTTTTTGACTGTATATGATGTGATAGATGAGATACTTCTTCCATAGAGATGATAGATGTCTAAATCTCGAGGAGAAATTGATTGGATTAAAGGGATGCTTTTAAGAAGCCCGTGGGTCCTTGTATTGTTAGCCCAAGAGGAGGCGTTCCGAGGGTCATCGAGGGTCCTTGTATGAAGCTCAAGAGGAAGCTATAGGTATGGTCGGCTTTGTGTTTAAAAGGGATTTCACCGAAACCATCCTTTTGAAATAAGAGCAATTTCACCGGAAATTTTACTCTGGGATTTTGAAAGTGATTTCACCGGAAACCATCCTTTCGTGGTTCTATCTTAGCTGGTAATTCTTTGTATTGGAAGCCCAATAGGAGGTCATAAGAGATTTCCTATCTCTTTCATTGTATGATGCCCAAGAGAAGGCTAAACTCAATGAGGAGTTCTTTGAACGAAGCCCAAGAGGAGGTCGACTCAACAGGGGAGTGTGTCTTATATGAAGCCTAAGCGGAGGCTAACTCTGCGGGGAGAGTTTCTTTGTACAAAGCCCAAGAGAAGGCTAAACTCTGCTGGAGATAAACTATCTTGTATGAAGCCCAAGCGGAGGCTAAACTCAACTGGGGATGAGTTGTCTTGTATAAAGCCCAAGCGGAGGCTAACTGTGGGGAACCTATTGATTAGTCTAATTGTTATGTTATAGTTAGACAGTTTGTATAAACAGGTGTGTGTGTGTGTGATATGTATTTACAGGAGTTTATGAAGGAAATATAAACAATGCATGATGTTTATTTACAGCAGTTTATGAAATATAAACAAGTGTTTGTGAAACGAACGTTTAAAAAACGAGCGCAACTTGATTATTTACAAGTTTGAATGTGTACAAGGAAATGAATATGTACACGAACGAGTTTTTATGTACAAACTAAGATGGATGTACATAGGAGGGTTGGGACTTACACCATAAGGGTGGCCCATTGATTTGAAAGCGCCACAGTGAATAATGCTCCTTTCAATATCAATGGTATCGAGTTTGAAATACGAAACGGAAACGAATGATCAAGTTTTATTCAGGAAAAGTATTTTCAAAAAGTATTTGTGTTATGTACAAATAAAAGTTTGTTTTTGAAAAGAAATTGTTATGTACAAGAAAAATATATGTACATAAAGAATGTTGGTTTGGGTATACACAAGTGAAGTGAAAACAAACGATCGAAGTTTGTCTGTACTCGAGTATAAAAGAAGTATCTGTATTATGTACAGATGGAAATTGTATGTACAAAGAAATATTATGTACACAAAATAATGTTATGGGACTTACACCGTAAGGGAGGCCCATTGGTTTGAAAGTAGTTTCACAGGGAATAATGCTCCTTTCAATACCAATGGAATTGGTGTAAAATGAAAACAAACGGAAAGAACTTTGTCCGTATTATGTACAGTTAAAAAGATATGTACATAAAAGAAATTTTTTTTTTGTTTGTTTATGTACAAGGAAATAATATGTACAAAAGAATTTTTGTGGGACTTACACCGTGATGGAGGCCCATGATCGATCGAGAAATTCGAGAGAAGACGAAATCGGTTTTATTGTTTAAATCGGATCGATCATGGTAAAAAGATGCAAGTTTGATGAAAAATTTTTGAAGGAATGATTTTGAAAATGTTTTGAAATGCAAGATTCATTTATGAGAAGTTTTGAAAAAAATCGGAAGTCGAAAACTTGAAAAAAATACACCTTAAAAGGAGGTTTGAAAAGGTTAACGTTGTTTTCAGCCCGATTAAAATATAATCAGATGAAAGTTTTTTTTGAAAATTTTTGCACTATCACAAAATAGATGTATTTATTGACAAGTGTCCAAAAAATCATCTCAAAATGAGAAGTTTTGATTGGTCAAAACAAATTGTGGAAGTTTTGTAAAAAAAACATGAAAAATTGGAAAAGTTGTAAAAAGAATGGTCCTGATGGGAGTTGAACCCATGACCAAAGGGTGGAACACGTGGCAGAGGAGACTAAGAGCAAGCAGACTACCACTAAGCCAAATGCGCTGGGTTGTTTAGTGGGCTAGAACACGTGTAAATATGAGATTGGAAAATTTAAATATTTGAAAATGAAGAACACGCGCGAACTGTGTTCTTCGTGGTTTGATTCTCAGACTGCCAAATTCAATCTAAAATCATCGTTTCTCAACGAAATTGAGTGATGTAAAAACCAAACTTGCTCGATTTTTCATCACGAACATGATAGTAACTGTTAATTTCATTTATTTGAAGCCCGTAACGTTTTGGTTTCAAGAACACTATGAACCCTAAATTGAAAATTCAAATTAAATGATGTATGTTTGATGATTCTTGGATTTTTTTAGGTTATTGACCGTTAGTGTGCGTAAAGAAAACGGCCGTGAGTTTTTCAAAATAATCAAAGAGAATGGATATCACAGTTCGTGTTCTAACCTAGAAAAGTGAGAATCGAATTCGATCTTAGAGCGTTTCCAGAACGGGTTTCTTGATCATTCGAGCTTCATCGGCATGTATGGAAGCTGTGTGAATGATTTGCTTGCTTCGAGCTTGCTCCAATCTTCCCAACCAAGTCAACCTACATAGACTGAAAATGGCAACTGGATTTTGATGTAAATCGTGTTACAGTTAGATGTTAATGGTCTGGATCATATACATGATGTATAGTGATGCTGTTTGAGTCATTAGAATACGCTGATCAAGCTAAACTAATAATTCGATTCATAAGGCGCTTTGGAAGTTTTTGAAAAAAATGAAATCTGATTTTTGCTTGCTTTCTTTATGATCTTAAGCTCTAAACAAGTTTTATGTTGATATTGAAGCATGTTAGACACCAAATTTTAACATGTTTTCAACTGTTTTTCAAAAATGCAAGAATTCTCCAATTTGCACTATGTTGCTTAATTTTCAAGAAAGAAGAATGAAAGCATGGATTTGTGATGATTTGGTGGATTGAGCTTGAATTTGTGAGCTATTTATAGGCAAGAGAATTTGAAATGTTAGGCAACAAGTACAAGCCAATTGGTGAATCAAGGATCTTAAGGGTAAAGAATGTCATTTGTAAAGGAAAAGGAAACTTCCTTTTTTCACCATGTGTGAAAATCTCATTTTGATTCTATCCAATCTCAATTATATCTTCCAAGCTGATATTTATCAGTTCATTAATCCATTTGGCAAGGTTAGAAAGCTTCTAGATGAAGAAACTTCAAAATGACCTATAATTTGATGTTGTGATCTTTGAAAATCAAGTTTCATGGAGCCTTATGTTTCAATTTCAAAAGTATAGCTAGACTCCATGGATTTGAGAGTTCTTGGACATTTTGGAAAGCTTGTTTCACAAGCTACAACTTTCATGTTTTGAGTTTTTCAAATTCAAATTGAACTAGGTGAAAAATGGCATGAAGTTTGAAAAATAAGAAATTTCAATACTTAGAAAATTTTCTAAGTGTTAGAACTTTGACTTTTGTTGACTTTTTCAAATTTTGATTTTTAAGATCATGATGGATCATTTGAAGTATTTTGATGATGGAAAAGTTTTGTTTTGAAAATTTGACCAAAAGTCAAAGTTTGACTTTTCTCGGCAGATGAAATTTCATCGATGTTTCTAAAACGATCGATGAATTTCGTGAACTTCTCGTGATGTTTTGAATCCGTAAATTAGGTCAAGATGTTGTATCTAAGATATGATGACCAATCTCTATCCAAAAAGTCATTTCTTGTTCAAAAGTCGAGAATTCTCATGCCCGATCAAAACCCTAATTGGTCGATCCTTGATCGATCCGTGAGAAAATTTGATATCCAAGATCAAGGTCGATGATTTGATCAAGATAGATCAAATGAGATGAAAAAATCTCAAACCCTAATTAGTAGGCTCTTGTATCAGACGAAAATCTGATGAAACCCTAATTTTGACCTGTGAATGCTATACCCGATTAATGCTATCTCGAATCGTTAACAGGCAATGATGCAAATGTGAGATGGTATATTAGGTCAAAATTTGGGGTATGACAGATGCCCCTATTTAAGTTTCTTTAACCTGAGAGATGAAGATGAATACCTTCGTTTTGATAGGTGTAAAGAGACTTAAATATCAGAATACGCAAAATTTGGACCTAAGATACCAAAAGATGCGGATGATGCAAAATGATTGCAAAATGTTTTACCCAAAGGATATCAAAGAAATGACATAACGGGGAAAAATTTATGAGGATGACTCGATCTGTTTAAGAAAAGAGAATCCTATTTGTTGGGAAACAAACAATATGTCTCGCTGGGGAAAGAATGATTCACATAATATGTGAACATCTGTTTCGTTTTGGGAAACAAAGAGATTACCTTCTGTCAGCCTTGTGACAATGTTTAAAGTAAGTGAAAATGATATTACCAATTATCAGCCCTGTGATAGCTTATGGTAATGAGTTAAAAAGATATTACCAATTATCAACAAAATGATAACTATAACAAGGTAAATCAAGGAAGTTGTCGTATTCATTTTGTGAACAATCGACTGATGATGGAAAGAGATTTTAGAATGAGTTGTGAAGATATTACCAATTATCAGCAAGGTGATAACTATATCAAGGTAAATCTTTGAAGGATTTGCCGTGTATTCAGCTTTTGTGAATAATGATGAGTTCTATCCAGAATGAACCGAAAGAAAGAAGTTAATCAAAACATTGTTCCCAATGAGGGATAATCTCACCGAAAGATGGTAGAGAAGAAAATGTATCGCTTGGGGAAAATGAGAGAGAGATATACTGCTTTGAGGATACTTCACCGGGAATAAAAAGAGAAAAATGTATTTTTCCTGTTTGGGAATACTCCGGGGAAAAATGTATTTTCCGCTTGGAGATATTCTATCGGGATGTATACTTACATGAGTAAGTATGATTTACACCAATGATTTGGAAGCAAACATTTTGAGAGATGCAAAAATGCAATGAATGATGCTATTATGTATGAATGTCATGAATGTTATATGCATGCTAACAATACTCGACAAAGACACTTAAAGCGATATTTAGGAAAAGGATCACACACCGAATAAATACTTGGTGAAAATTGCAAAGAATGGTGCGATGTTCACTAATGAAGAATTTGAGTTGCGCTTTTAAACTTTCCGAGAAAGGCATTTCATTGGCAACTCACCGGGATTCTTTTTGATAAGAATACCGCCCTTGATGATTTCTCCGAGGAGAAGATCAGTAGGGCTTGCTTTATCCTTCTGAGATCGAGACACTTACGGAGAAACTGCTGAAGTTCTTTCCATGTTCATAGTTTCAAAGGAGAATTTTGCTTTTGTTTCAAAATTTTGAAGTAAAAATTCATTTAAAACATTTTAGTTTCAAAAGTGATTTTCACAAATAAAAAAGCGTTATTTTGCAAAACAGAATAAAGTAGGAATTGCAAACAAAAGGCACAAGGAAAAATTTATTGATAGAATGGTAATCAGCCAAATGCGTGACTCCATGGACTATTTACAAAAGTTGGAAATGATAATTTATTGGGAAAAGGCTACATTGAAAGCAAATAACCGCTACTATCCCTAACAACTCTGAATTCCAATTGTGCTTGTTGCTTTAGAAAAGTTGATTGAAGATCCATTGGTGGAAGATTCTTCAAAATGGACAAAATACAGACTGACTGCAGGTTTTTAATCCATCAGGATAATCTCTGTTTATTGTCTCTAATTTTTGCCTGGATCGCCTTTTCAGGTTTTCAATCCACCGAGACGCTCTTTTTTGCCTAAGCCGCCTTTTCGTGTTTTTGACTTACCGAGTGTTTTTTTGTTTTTAGACAAAGTATTTTTTGATCACATGCTCATGGATGCGGAGTTCATCACCGTCCATAGTTGTGAGAGTCATAGCACCGCCAAAGAAGCTTCTTTTAACGATGTATGGGCCTTCGTAGTTAGGAGTCCATTTGCCCCTAGAATCTGTTTGAAAAGATAGAATCTTTTTAAGCACGAGGTCGCCTTCTCGAATTCACGAGGTCGGACCTTTTGTCGAAAGCTTTCTTCATTCTTCTTGATAGAGTTGTCCGTGACACGTAGAGCCAGCGCTTTTCTTCAATTAAGTTCACCGGTCGATCCGCTTTGACACCATTCGACCTCGATAACTTAGTTTCCATGAGAACTCATTGATGGAATCTCAACTTCTACGGGAGCACCGCCCATGCCGTATACTAGAGAAAAGGGGTCCCTGTGAAGTGCGATCAAGTACGATATCCATGCAGAGGCGCGATTTTGCCGCCTTGTAGGTGATGACCATTTTTCGACGATCTTTTGATGTTCTTGTTATCGCCAACGCGCCATTCATCTTTGGCCTAAGGAGACGAGTTATGATGCTCGATCTTGAATTCCTATTTCTTTCATTATTTTGTTGTTCAAGTTAGATCCATTGTTCAGTAATGATCCCGCTTGAACTCCATATCGGCAAATGAGGTTGTTCTCGATGAACCTCACAACCACTTGTCTTGTAACGCTGGCGTAAGACGCCCGACCCATTTGGTGAAGTAATCAATAGCCACTAGAATAAAGCGATGTCCGTTGGACGCTTTGGTTCAATCATTCCTATCATGTCGATGCCCCACATGGAGAAAGGCCACAGAGGAGAGAACGCTGAGTAGTTGGGCACATGGATCTTATCTCGCAGAGATCGCACTGTGACATCTTTTGACGGTTTACAGCAGCTGATTCCATCGTTATCCAATAGTATCCCGCTTCTCAAGATTTTTCTGACATATGCATGCCCATTTGAACGAGTTCCAAAGACCCTTCATGCACTTCATGGATGATCATGTTCGCTTCGCCGACGCATCCGAGCAACCATGTCAAGTTTCTTTTGTATAGCACATCTCTGCTCAGAAGAAATTCTAGAAATCCTCCTTAGAGTTTTCTTATCTTTGTACGATGCCCAAGTGGGTACTCGTGTTCAAGGAAACGCTTGATGTCGTGGAACCACGGCTTATCGTCGAAACCGCTCGCTAAACACATACGCAGTGTCTTTCAAGGCTCCGATGCGACTCGGCATATCATTCCAATCGCTGACTTTGAACATGGAAGATAGAGTAGCCAAGGCGTCGCCATCCGATTTTGATCTCGAGGGATATGATGCGCTCACCGTGGTCAAGAAAGTCAACAACGCCTTGCATAATCCCTCGTAAGGAATTAGACCAAGATGATGAGTTTCATACTTGTCTTTGATTTGGTTGATCACAAGGGTGAATCTCTATATATGTCAAGGATCTTGATCCTCAAGTCAATGGCTTCTTCGATACCCATGATGCATGCTTCATATTCTCGCTATGTCATGGTGCAATCGAATAGCAATCGCGAAAACGGATATGAGAACCCTGAGTGATGATGATCGCCCCAATTCCATTGCCAAAACGTTAATCGCTTCCATCAAAGACTAAACCCCATCCGATTCGATCCGGTCCTTCTCCGAGTAGCGGTTCGTCACAATCTTTCATCTTCAAGTACATAACATCCTCGCCTTGGAAATCAAACTTGAGAGATTGGTATTCGCTGAGCGGCCGATAAGCCGTGATCTAGAATGCTTCCTTTGACCGCTCGGCGCAGATCGGATGTCATATTCAGATAGCAAGATTTGCCATCGAGCGATTCTCCCCGTATGTGCTTTTCAAAGACGCACTTGATCGGATCCATTTTGAGATTAACCAAGTCAGGTGATTGATCATGTATTGGAAGACGTTGGAAGCCCACACCAGCACAAGCAGTCGAGCATGGAGTAACGAAGTTTCACAAATGCGGAACTTTACTTAGGTAGTAGATGGCATGCTCCTTCACGGCAGTCATCTTGTTGTCCAAGCACGCAGCCCATGGACTCTTCTAGTACGGTAAGGTAGATGATTAGCGGTCTTCCTTCAATGAGGGATCAAGATTGGTGGTTCCGATGTATTCTTTGATACCGCCGAATGCTTTTGGCAATACTGTCCACACAACCTTTGATCTCTCACAGTAGCTTAAAAATCGCCCACAGTAGCGCTATTTGAGAGATGAATCGAGATGTAATTCAATCGCCCAAGAAATCCTCTTACTTGCTTTTCCGACGTGGGCGTAGGCATTTCCTAATAGCCTTGACTTTGTCGTGGTCAACTTCAATTCCTTTGACCGACGATGAAACCTAGGAGTTTTCCGATCTTACCCCAAAGGTGCATTTGTTAGGATCTGTGGAGCCGAATTTTTAGTCGTTGAAAACAACTTTAAGAGATAGTCTATATGTTCTTTTTCGTCGACTTTGCTATCATGTCATCCACGCAGCACCTCAATCTTTTGGCATCATGTCATGGAAGAGAGTAGTCATTGCCCTCGTAAGTCATACCGCATTCTTTAATCCAAATGGCATTACTTTGTAGCGTAAAGTGCTCCATGGCGTGATGAAAGATGTCTTCTCCATGTCTTCTAAGCCATTTCGATCCGATTATAACCGAGAAATCGCCCATGAAGGAAAAGACGCTGAATTTGGCCGCATATCCACTAGCATGTCGACATGCGGTAGTGGGAAGTCGCTTTTCGACTAGCTTTGTTTAAGTCCCGATAGTCACACACATTCGACCTTTCCATCTTCTTGGAGACAGTACTATGTTGGCTAGCCATTGAGGATACTCGTATGACGAGGAAACCAATACGAGTCATTGAACTTCCTTTTGATTTTCTCACCCATTTCGTGATGAACTCTCCTTAGTTTCTCGCTAACTGTGGACATTCGGGTCTTAACGGAAGTGATGCTCCATGATGCCGTATCCAAACCCGCATGTCATGGTAGGACCAAGCGAACACATCAACATATTCTTTGAGAAGACTTATCGCTTGCTTTTGACATCGCATCGAGTGAAGTCTGATGTTTACTTTTTCTATCTTCATCGTAACCCAAGTTGATTGCTTCTAGAGGTTCTTTATGAGGTCGAATGATCCTTTCCTCGTGCTTAAGCAAAGATAGAAATTTCATCCGGGATCTCTTTTTAACTTCCTCTTCTACGAATTCACGTGAGATTTCAAAGTTGAGAAAGAGCGTAGAGTTATTGCTTTCAATGGTTTTGTCCATCTGCTTAATCTGCATTTTGATTTATGTTTGATTAAAAAAGAGTTTTTATCATTTTTTTGAAAGTTAATGTATGCGCATTAATTTTGATTTTTTTACCGTGTTTTTTAGGATTATAATTTTCGTAAAAGGGTAAAATGAAAATAAACACAGAGTGTGGAAACAAAACAACGGTTTTATTTATGATTCACAATATGAACAGAGCCCTAGAATAAAACTCATTCGCCTTGGGCAAGACAAAGAGAAATTATTTAAAAGCTAAAGCCCTATAAAATATCTTCGCTTTGGGCGAGAGTTCAAAACAAAAAGCAAAATAAACTACTTAGAGCTATGAACATTAGTCCTAACTTCAACAGTTTCAGAGTGACGAACTCCTTGGAAGTCGAGGTACTCTAATTTTCCGCTTGGTTTAACCTTGAGTAGACTTTGTTACGGGCAGCTTTGAAGACTCGGACAATGGCCCTTGCCTTTTGTGTCAAGCGATCTTCTTGATTAAGACTCGAGAAGTGGATATAGCATGGTACTTCCTTGATCTTTGTGTTGAATATCGGGATGTTCCTTCCGCGGAAGAGACTGTTGTCGGCGACACTCTCTAGATCGTATCCCGAGTCGCACTTTGATCTTCGTGATCATGTTGACATAGTGATAACGAGGATCCGCTTGGTGAATTCCACACGTGTCAAGCAGATCTTCGTTGGGATCTCGATCTGCTGATTAGTTTGAGAAGACGAGAATTCTTCCTCCGGTTGATTAGGGTATTCAAAGTCATCACCCCATCCTGTAGGGTTGGATATCTTCGATCCGGATTTCGAGTCGGCACAGGTATTTCACCATGTAGTCGAATTTGCCACTGGTTCTCCCAAGGTATCCCAAATTTCAGAGATTGTGGATTTTATGTTGTCATAAGGACATGTCTTTGAATTGATCCATGATATGATTCCTCCCGAGACATACTGTGGCTATTCAAATAAGTGCTCCACTCTTCGTATTCAGATGGATAGTTTTCCTTTCTTCAATGGTTACGACATTAACCTCTTATAACAGGTTTAAGAGACTCACTGGAAATACTTCCTTGATCGGGAAGTGCTTCATCCTTTGGTTTTTCTTTGAGAATACAGTGTGAACCCGAGTCCGCTTTTGTTCCGTTGTTGATGTGTTTGATAACTTGTCCCCATCCTCGAGTATTGCCATCTTTCACCATTTGTGCAGTTTCTTTATATGAAGAAATAGATGATCCGCTTTTAGTAGATTCATCTTCTAATGGATGCTTAAGGATACGGTTCTTCAATGTCATTAGCGGTGATGAAAGAGAAACCGGACAAATGGCTTACAAGTAAAGCTTGTTCACCGCTGATAGTTACCAACTTTCCATTGACTGTGAATTTCAGCTTCTGATGGAGAGTAGAAGTTACTGCTCCTGCCTCGTGGATCCAAGGTCTTCCTAGTAAGCAATCAGATGCAGCTGGTACGCCCATGACTTGGAACGTAATTTGAAAGTGCGAGGCCAATTGTCATCGGAGATCCACTTCCCCAATAACTCACTTCCTGATCCATCGAAAGTTCTCACTATTATATCGTTGAACTTCATTGGCGTTCCTTTGTAAGCTAAACGAGCGAGCGTCATTTTTGGCATTGCATTTAAAGATGAACCCGTATCCACCAATACATTGTGCAAGGCCAAATTGTGATCTTTCCCTTCTTCCGGAAGCTCTTCGTCACTGAAACTCAGATTATTGCAGGCTATTATGTTGGAGACGATCCTCCAAATTGGTCTCGTAGTCACATCGTGATCCACATAAGCTCGGTCTAGTACTCTCATCAAAGCTTCTCGAGCTCGAAAGGCGAGTAACGACAAGATTGAAATCTTGGAAGGAGTCTACATCAATTGATCTACGACTCGATATTCGCTCTTCTTGATCAATTTTAGTATCTCTTCAAAGTCTGAGTGGATGTTGGTTCCATCAATAGACCAATATTTGTACTGTTAACAATAGGAATCGCAGGTGATTCTCGCAGATATGTTAACGGGTTCGCGTCAATGTGAATTGTAGGCGGTCCGGTGGTATCGAGTATGAACTCGCCCACTTCGTCACCGTCCGATTTATATTGACATTAATGGAAGTGTGGCATGGGTTTCTTCTTCCCATCTTCTCGTGGTTGCATTGTATTGGTAAGGAATTGCTTTGGTAAAACCGTACGGGAACAGACCCAGGCAAATCACCAAAGGAGATGTCGGATGCCGGAACCATTGTACGCGATCTCCACATGCTTGGGCATGTTGAAACAAGGGATCACAACGCTTACTTCGGATTTTCCGAGTTGATATCGAGACTAAGCTCATACGGAAAATGCCCTACAGATTTACGCCATGGTCATCTCTGCTTTAAACTTCAGATCTCCGATGTTTAGCAAATGCCGGATATCTTCTATGGTGGGACACCGAATATCTTTGAAACAGACGCTAAGCTGCATAATCGTTTGGTAAAAGCGCCATTGCACCGTGACGCTTCGCGGAGATGAACCAAGTTTCTCGATTAAGTTTACGCTTGCGACAAGATACCGTCTGTATTTCTTAGCATCGACGACCGAATGTTCGCTGTGACTAGGTTTGGATTGGCTGTCACGGGTATTCTGAAGGAAAGAAGATTAGACCTTACTAACTTCGTATCGCTTTAATGTTATGCAATGTTCGAGGTCATGACCGGTGCCCTTGGTGGAAAGGGCAAGATACGCCGCTTTGTACCACCACTAATTTCAGAACCGGAGGTGACCTCGTCAGTACGTTTCTTTCTATTAGTGTGGTAAAGTTCTCACATCGCCATTGGATCGGATCGAATCGAGTGACCCGAGGCGCACGATTTTGGTTATTAAACCGCCGAGCTCGCTGACGAGGCCATGAGTTTGTTGATTTTGTTGAAATCATGGAGCAATTCCGTGTTCGGTCAGGTTGATAGGGTGCTATGGCGCCACCGTCGTTGTTGGATGACATTCTTACGTGGTTTCCTGGATACCATTCCTACGCCATGCTCTTTTTTCCTTGAAAGCTAGTTCCAACCTTCCTAGTTCCACTAGAAGATCCCGATTCGTTAAACGTCCTGTTCGAACACCTCTTCCAATCGCATTCCCATGCTTACCATTTCGTTGAAATCCGAGCACTAGCGATCATTCGCTATAGAATGAGCCTGAGTATTCAAGAATACCTTAGTCATCTCCTTTTCTTCCAATGGTGGGTTAATTGGGCAATTTCTCCATCGTCAAGCATATTCCTTAAATGTCTCTCTTTCCTTTTGAGACAGAGCATTGCCCACACAAATGATAAAATAAAATGATAAAAATTACAAACTAAATTGAACTAATTAAACGTCTTCGTCGGATGACGATCCAAAGGCTTGATGCAACTTCAGCTTCAGGATTTCCTTCCCATAGCGAGCTTTTAGTTCGCCTTTCTGCTTTTAGCTTGTTAATGACTCTTCCGCTGCTGGGAGCGGGATCGGGTTGTCATTTCCTCAAGCTTTCTTTCCTTTCCTTGACGATCTCTAGATTGCGTTATCCTTCTGGCGAATCTTCTCATCTTTCTCCATGAGCCATTCATCCTGGAAGTAGAGCGTCTTTTCATGATCTTTGACTTGCTTCTTGAGTTTTTCATTCTCAAGGTTAGTCTTAAGGAATTTACTTTTCAAAGCTTCCTTCTCAAACCTTATCTTGGTCAAGGCTTCTTGGTATTCTCCCACAGCTTCAACGGGAAAATCGGTTGATTTGGAAGCGATTGAACATGGGATCCTCATGTTGTAAGGCATTCGAAATTCCTTCGCTTTTCTTTACCCAAGAGGTGTAGGTTTCATGGCTACACAATTCTTTGCTTTCCCTTTTTCTTTCCTTCGGATGTGATGCCAAGCTTTGATCATCTTAGCTTTCAACCCCTGGGAATCCTCTCCTTCATGATAGAAGTAGCTTTCTACTGTGAAACCAAAAGGTTTACCAGAATTTGCGTATCCGAGCTGACGTCTTGCTAGAAATGGATTGTAGTTGATTCCTCCTCGCACTAATGAGAGGTACATTGGTAAATTCTCCACGCCTCAATGATTTCCATCTCATTGTCCGCCAAGGTATACCAATGGATATCGCTTTTGTAAGAGACATGAGTCTTCTTGACCAATGCCACTGCCTTTTGTTTTCGCGAAGATAGGAGATTTAGGCAAATGTGAGGTAATCCATTTGAAAAGAGGTACACAACACACGATAGTTCCGCCTCCTTGACGATTCCTATGATGAATAGAGACGACGTATCACCAAGGTGGGGAACAGATTTCCAATCGAAAGATCCTTATGGCGCTGATATCAACAAAATTTGGGACGCTGGGAAACAACACCAATCCATAGAGGAGCAAAGCTAAAATAGCTTCAAAGGCTACCATACTACCTTCAGAGAATTTGAGAGCCTTCTCCATTAGGAACTTTGAAGTCATCCTAAGAGTTTTCCTATGGTAGTCGTTTTTGTCTATCTCGATTCTTAATGTGAGTCATCGCTGCAATGATCGGTGACTTAGGAATGGCTTCCAAACCATTGAAAGGCACTTTGTCCGACATCGAGATTCCTAGGATATGCGATACTCTTCCAAAGTAGGCATTAATCGATAATCGTGAAAGTGAAACAATATAGATCGGATCGTAAACGAACGAAAGTTTTGAGAAGTCCTTCATCAACGCGGCTTCGTAAGAGTTAAAAGAGTTCCATAGCTTTCTCAAACCGAGGGATCTTCTACCAAGGATGCTAACTCTTTAACTTTCCTACATCGTGAATTCTAAACTGTATCTTTTGGTGAATCTTCCTCCGACGTCCATCACTCTAACCTAAAATATTTTACAAAGAAAAATCTCTAAATTTTTGAAATGGGAAAAGAAAATGAAGTTTTTTTTTTTTTTTGTTTTGAATGAATGAATGAATGCATGAATGCGGCAAACATGGTTAGTAGTTATACACACGGTCAAGCGCTCAAGTCACGAGCATGAAGCCAACGATAAGAATCAACGTGGTTAAGTTCTATGGGCTTATTCATCCGTGAATCGGTTCTATCGATAATACAGCTCAACACCTCTTCAAAACATTATTGATTTGTTGAATACCGATGGTCCAATAATATTTTCAAGAGAAACTCGCCGATCGTAGTATCGCATGACAATTACTCTAGGCTTACACCAATAATCTCGCACTACATCCTAATGGCCGTGATGGTTTATGTGTTCTATCCACTCGCCTTAAGTTCCCTCGAAAGCACAATGTCTTCGCAATTACTAAACACAATACCCTCAAGACAACCTCCACTGAAGGAAATATTAACTCGTGAGCATTGAACTTCTCACGATTAATATCTCCACCTAGATCTTAAAAATATTTCTTAAACCGTTAGATTTCTTTCCATCATGAAATCGCGAAACACACAATAAAAAAAAAGATATATGCAAACATAAAAGCTTATCCCCTTTCTTTATTTTTGAAAAAAGCTCGGTGCTCTCGCGTAGTAACGCTTTTCTTTTTGAAAATCAAAGTTTCAACAGAATCCCCAGCAGAGTCGCCATTTTTCCTGTTCGCGTTTAAAGGTGACGCGCCTGAGGATGCGAACGTGAATTCGGAGTCCCTCGCACGTAACGATTTAATCTTTTGATTTGTTTATAAAGATGCCGCGAGCATCAAGCTTTATTATTTTCAACACAAGAAAGATGATTTAATGATTATGAAAAAGGGGAAAGCTAAAATACCCTCAATTGATATTGATATGCGTGAACGACTAGCGAAACTAGACGCAACGCATCGGGGAGATTCTAGTAAGGGGATTGTTATATAAAGGAATAGATGGAGCACCCTAAATATATGTAGTTATCTATAGCTTTATATATGAATATGTTTGATATGTTTGTGTGTTTTAATTGCTATTTCTATGATTGGGAAAGTTTCTCCTTGGGATTTTAAGAATGAGATTATGTGGGATTCTAGGTTTTGTTATTATTGTGCTCGCAAAGATCCGTGGATCTTCTCATACATATCCCTAGTGGGAATCAGAGCATTTGTAGCTCTGATCTACTGTGGTTCTATGGTTTATTTGGTCCGAGAGAGAAAGAAATTTGCTCGGCAAGGATGAGACCTTGGCTCACGTATTCTCAAAAGGATGTCGAGAAAGTCGAGCAATCGTAGTTCCCACTTATGCTAGTGGAAAGCAACGAATGTTAGTAAGAGACAGAAATGTCATCTTAATGAAAATGTATCTAATCTATTTCATCACATACATTTTGAAAATTTTTTGATAAAAATCTTCGTCGAAGTTATAGGTGTTTTGCTTGAGTGTACAAGCTACCACTTACATGTTTAAGAAAGATATTTGAAAAGATGTTGAATCTTTTAACTGTAAGCATTGGGTGTTTTGCTTGAGAGTACAAGCTGCTACCACTTACAATTAAGAGATGTTTTTGTTTGAAAATAGTTTGAAAAGAGTTTGAAAAGTTTTGAAAAGTTTTTGATCAGTATGTGATGTGATAGATGAGATACTTCTTCCATAGAGATGATAGATGTCTAAATCTCGAGGAGAAATTGATCGATTAAAGGATGCTTTAAGAAGCCCGTGGGTCCTTGTATTGTTAGCCCAAGAGGAGGCGCCCGAGGGTCATCGAGGGTCCTTGTATGAAGCTCAAGAGGAAGCTATAGGTATGGTCGGCTTTGTGTTTAAAAGGGATTTCACCGAGAAACCATCCTTTTGAAATAAGAGCAATTTCACCGGAAATTTTACTGGGATTTTGAAAGTGATTTCACCGGAAACCATCCTTTCGTGGTTCTATCTTAGCTGGTAATTCTTTGTATTGAAGCCCAATAGAGGTCGTTAAGAGATTTCCTATCTCTTTCATTGTATGATGCCCAAGAGAAGGCTAAACTCAATGAGGAGTTCTTTTGAACGAAGCCCAAGAGGAGGCTGACTCAACAGGGGAGTGTGTCTTATATGAAGCCTAAGCGGAGGCTAACTCTGCGGGGAGAGTTTCTTTGTACAAAGCCCAAGAGAAGGCTAAACTCTGCTGGAGATAAACTATCTTGTATGAAGCCCAAGCGGAGGCTAAACTCAACTGGGGATGAGTTGTCTTGTATAAAGCCCAAGCGGAGGCTAACTGTGGGGAACCTATTGATTAGTCTAATTGTTATGTTATAGTTAGACAGTTTGTATAAACAGGTGTGTGTGTGTGTGATATGTATTTACAGGAGTTTATGAAGGAAATATAAACAATGCATGATGTTTATTTACAGCAGTTTATGAAATATAAACAAGTGTTTGTGAAACGAACGTTTAAAAAACGAGCGCAACTTGATTATTTACAAGTTTGAATGTGTACAAGGAAATGAATATGTACACGAACGAGTTTTTATGTACAAACTAAGATGGATGTACATAGGAGGGTTGGGACTTACACCATAAGGGTGGCCCATTGATTTGAAAGCAGTTTCACAGGGAATAATGCTCCTTTCAATATCAATGGTATTGAGTTTGAATGTACAGACGAAACGGAAACGAATGATCGAAGTTTTATCTGTGAAAAAGTATTTTCAAAAAGTATCTGTGTTATGTACAGATAAAAGTTTGTTTTTGAAAAGAAATTGTTATGTACAAGAAAAATATATGTACATAAAGAATGTTGGTTTGGGTATACACAAGTGAAGTGAAAACAAACGATCGAAGTTTGTCTGTACTCGAGTATAAAAGAAGTATCTGTATTATGTACAGATGGAAATTGTATGTACAAAGAAATATTATGTACACAAAATAATGTTATGGGACTTACACCGTAAGGGAGGCCCATTGGTTTGAAAGTAGTTTCACAGGGAATAATGCTCCTTTCAATACCAATGGAATTGGTGTAAAATGAAAACAAACGGAAAGAACTTTGTCCGTATTATGTACAGTTAAAAAGATATGTACATAAAAGAATGTTTTTTTGTTTGTTTGTTTATGTACAAGGAAATAATATGTACAAAAGAATTTTTGTGGGACTTACACCGTGATGGAGGCCCATGATCGATCGAGAAATTCGAGAGAAGACGAAATCGGTTTTATTGTTTAAATCGGATCGATCATGGTAAAAAGATGCAAGTTTAATGAAAAAGTTTTGAAGGAATGATTTTGAAAATGTTTTGAAATGCAAGATTCATTTATGAGAAGTTTTGAAAAAAATCGGAAGTCGAAAACTTGAAAAAAATACACCTTAAAAGGAGGTTTGAAAAGCGTTCAGAACGTTGTTTTCAGCTCGATTAAAATATAATCAGATGAAAGTTTTTTTTGAAAATTTTTGCACTATCACAAAATAGATGTATTTATTGACAAGTGTCCAAAAAATCATCTCAAAATGAGAAGTTTTGATTGGTCAAAACAAATTGTGGAAGTTTTGTAAAAAAAAACATGAAAAATTGGAAAAGTTGTAAAAAAAATGGTCCTGATGGGAGTTGAACCCATGACCAAAGGGTGGAACACGTGGCAGAGGAGACTAAGAGCAAGCAGACTACCACTAAGCCAAATGCGCTGGGTTGTTTAGTGGGCTAGAACACGTGTAAATATGAGATTGGAAAATTTAAATATTTGAAAATGAAGAACACGCGCGAACTGTGTTCTTCGTGGTTTGATTCTCAGACTGCCAAATTCAATCTAAAATCTTCGTTTCTCAACGAAATTGAGTGATGTAAAAACCAAACTTGCTCGATTTTTATCACGAACATGATAGTAACTGTTAATTTCATTTATTTGAAGCCCAGAACGTTTTTGGTTTCGAAGAACACTATGAACCCTAAATTGAAAAATTCAAATTAAATGATGTATGTTTGATGATTCTTGGATTTTTTTTAGGGTTATTGACCGTTAGGTGTGCAGAAAGAAAACGGCCGTGAGTTTTTTCAAAAATAATCAAAGAGAATGGATATCACAGTTCGTGTTCTAACCTAGAAAAGTGAGAATCGAATTCGATCTTAGAGCGTTTCCAGAACGGGTTTCTTGATCATTTGAGCTTCATCGGCATGTATGGAAGCTGTGTGAATGATTTGCTTACTTCGAGCTTGCTCCAATCTTCCCAACCAAGTAAACCTACACAGACTGAAAATGGCAACTGGATTTTGATATAAATCGTGTTATAGTTAGATGTTAATGGTCTGGATCATATACATGATGTATAGTGATGCTGTTTGAGTCATTAGAACACAGTTTGATCAAGCTAAACTAACAATTCGATTCATAAGGCAGTTTGGAAGTTTTTTGAAAAAAATGAAATCTGATTTTTGCTTGCTTTCCTTATGATCTTAAGCTCTAAACAAGTTTTATGTTGATATTGAAGCATGTTAGACACCAAATTTTAACATGTTTTCAACTGTTTTTCAAAAATGCAAGAATTCTCCAATTTGCACTATGTTGCTTAATTTTCAAGAAAGAAGAATGAAAGCATGGATTTGTGATGCTTTGGTGTGGATTGAGCTTGAATTTGTGAGCTATTTATAGGAAAGAGAATTCTGAAATGTTAGGCAACAAGTACAAGCCAATTGGTAAATCAAGGATTGCTTAAGGGGTAAGAATGTCATTTGTAAAGGAAAAGGAAACTTCCTTTTTTCACCATGTGTGAAAATCTCATTTTGATTCTATCCAATCTCAATTATATCTTCCAAGCTGATATTTATCAGTTCATTAATCCATTTGGCAAGGTTAGAAAGCTTCTAGATGAAGAAACTTCAAAATGACCTATAATTTGATGTTGTGATCTTTGAAAATCAAGTTTCATGGAGCCTTATGTTTCAATTTCAAAAGTATAGCTAGACTCCATGGATTTGAGAGTTCTTGGAAATTTTGGAAAGCTTGTTTCACAAGCTACAACTTTCATGTTTTGAGTTTTTTCAAATTCAAATTGGAACTAGGTGAAAAAATGGCATGAAGTTTGAAAAAAATAAGAAATTTCAATACTTAGAAAATTTTCTAAGTGTTAGAACTTTTGACTTTTTGTTGACTTTTTCAAATTCTTGATTTTTTATGATCATGATGGATCATTTGAAGTATTTTGATGATGGAAAAAGTTTTGTTTTGAAAAATTTGACCAAAAGTCAAAGTTTGACTTTTCTGTGCAGATGAAATTTCATCAGATGTTTCTGAAAACGACTGATGAATTCTGTGAACTTCTGTGATGTTTTGAATCCAGAAATTAGGTCAAGATGTTGTATCTAAGATATGATGACCAATCTCTATCCAAAAAAGTCATTTCTTGTTCAAAAAGTCAGAGAATTCTCATGCCCGATCAAAACCCTAATTGGTCGATCCTTGATTGATCTGTGAGAAAATTTGATATCTGAAGATTGAAGGCTGATGATTTGATCAAGATAGATCAAATGAGATGAAAAAATCTCAAACCCTAATTAGTTGGCTCTTGTATCAGATGAAAATCTGATGAAACCCTAATTTTGACCTGTGAATGCTATACCCGATTAATGCTATCTGAACTGTTAGTTGTGCAATGATGCAAATGTGAGATGGTATATTAGGTCAAAATTTGGGGTATGACAGATGCCCCTATTTAAGTTTCTTTAACCTGAGAGATGAAGATGAATACCTTCGTTTTGATAGGTGTAAAGAGACTTAAATATCAGAATACGCAAAATTTGGACCTAAGATACCAAAAGATGCGGATTATGCAAAATGATTGCAAAATGTTTTACCCAAAGGATATCAAAGAAATGACATAACGGGGAAAAATTTATGAGGATGACTCGATCTGTTTAAGAAAAGAGAATCCTATTTGTTGGGAAACAAACAATATGTCTCGCTGGGGAAAGAATGATTCACATAATATGTGAACATCTGTTTCGTTTTGGGAAACAAAGAGATTACCTTCTGTCAGCCTTGTGACAATGTTTAAGGTAAGTGAAAATGATATTACCAATTATCAGCCCTGTGATAGCTTATGGTAATGAGTTAAAAAGATATTATCAATTATCAACAAAATGATAACTATAACAAGGTAAATCTTTGAAGGAAGTTGTTGTGTATTCAGCTTTGTGAACAACCGACAGATGATGGAAAGAGATTTTAGAATGAGTTGTGAAGATATTACCAATTATCAGCAAGGTGATAACTATATCAAGGTAAATCTTTGAAGGATTTGCCGTGTATTCAGCTTTTGTGAATAACAGACAGAGTTCTATCCAGGAATGAACTGGAAAGAAAGAAGTTAATCAAAACATTGTTCCCAATGAGGGATAATCTCAGCTGGGAAAGATGGTAGAGAGAAGAAAATGTATTTCTCTGCTTGGGGAAAATGAGAGAGGAGATATACTTCTCTGTTTTGAGGATACTTCACCGGGGAATAAAAAAGAGAAAAAATGTATTTTTTCTGTTTGGGAATACTCCGTTGGGGAGAAAAATGTATTTTCCGTTTGAGATATTCTCATGGGATGACTTGTACTTACATGAGTAAGTATGATTTACACCATTGATTTGAAGCAAACATTTTGAGAGATGCAAAATGCAATGAATGATGCTATTATGTATGAATGTCATGAATGTTATATGCATGCTAACAATACTGACAAAGACACTTAAAGCGATATTTGGGAAAAGGACCATCGAATAAATACTTGGTGAAAATTGCAAAGAATGGTGCGATGTTCACTAATGAAGAATTTGAGTTGCGCCTTTAAACTTTCGAGAAAGGCATTTCATTGGCAACTCACCGGGATTCTTTTGATAAGAATACCGCCCTTCGATGATTGGAGGAGAAGATCATCAGAGATTGCTTTATCCTTCTGAGATCGAGACACTTACGAGAAACTGCAAGTTCTTTCCATGTTCATAGTTTCAAAGGAGAATTTTGCTTTTGTTTCAAATTTTGAAGTAAAATTCATTTAAAACATTTTAGTTTCAAAAGTGATTTTCACAAATAAAAAGCGCTTATTTTGCAAAACAGAATAATGTAGGAATTGCAAACAAAAGGCACAAGGAAAAATTTATTGATAGAATGGTAATCAGCCAAATGTGTGACTCCATGGACTATTTACAAAAGTTGGAAATGATAATTTATTGGGAAAAGGCTACATTAAAAGCAAATAACCGCTACTATCCCTAACAACTCTGAATTCCAACTGCGCTTGTTGCTTTAGAAAAGTTGATTGAAGATCCATTGGTGGAAGATTCTTCAAAATGGACAAAATACATCGATCGCAGTTTTCAATCCATCGTGATAATCTGCTTATTGTCTCTAATTTTTCTCGGATCGCTTTTCGTGTTTTCAATCCACCGAGACGCTCTTTTGCCTAAGCCGCCTTTTCGGTTTTTGACTTACCGAGCTATTCTTTGTTTTTAGACAAAGTATTTTTGATCGTGGCCGCTCACTGGATGCGGAGTTCATCACCGCCCATAGTTGTGAGAGTCATAGCACCGCCAAAGAAGCTTTTAACGATGTATGGGCCTTTGTAGTTAGGAGTCCATTTGCCCCTAGAATCTGCTTGAAAAGATAGAATCTTTTAAGCACGAGGTCGCTTTCGAATTCACGAGGTCGACCTTTTGTCGGAAAGCTTTCTTCATTCTTCTTGATAGAGTTGTCCGTGACACGAGCGGTCGCGCGCTTCAATTAAGTTCACCGGTCGATTCGCTTGACACCATTCGACCTCGATAACTTAGTTTCCATGAGAACTCTCATTGATGGAATCTCAACTTACGGGAGCACTGCCCATGCCGATACTAGAGAAAAGGGTTTGCCCTGGAAGTGCGAATCAAGTACGATATCCATGCGAGCAAATGGCGTGATTTCGCGGCCTTTATAGGTGATGACCATTTTCGGACGATCTTTTGATGTTCTTGTCGCCTCAACGCGCCATTCATCTTTGAAGAGACGAGTTATGATGCTCGATCTTGAATTCCTATTTCTTTCATTATTTTGTTGTTCAAGTTAGATCCATTGTCTGTAATGATCCTGCTTGGAACTCCATATCGGCAAATGAGGTTGTTCTTGATGAACCTCACAACCACTTGTCTTGTAACGTTGGCGTAAGACGCTGCTTCGACCCATTTGGTGAAGTAATCAATAGCCACTAGAATAAAGCGATGTCCGTTGGATGCTTTTGGTTCAATCATTCCTATCATGTCGATGCCCCACATGGAGAAAGGCCACAGAGAGGAGAGAACGTTGAGTAGAGTTGGTGGCACATGGATCTTATCTGCGTAGATCCGCACTGCGGACATCTTTTGACGTGTTTACAACAGCTGATTCCATCGTTATCCAATAGTATCCTCGCTTCTCAAGATTTTTCTAGACATTGCATGCCCATTTGAATGAGTTCCAAAGGACCCTTCATGCACTTCATGGATGATCGTGTTCCGCTTTTGTCTGTCGACGATCCGAAGCAGTAACCATGTCAAGTTTCTTTGTATAGCATCTCTGCTCAGAAGAAATTCCTAGAAATCCTCCTTAGAGTTTTCTTATCTTTGTACGATGCCCCAAGTGGGTACTCGTGTTTGAAGGAAACGTTGATGTCGGAAACCACGGTTATCGCCGAAAACCGCTTCATGCAAACACATGCAGTCTTCAAGGCCCCGATGCACTCGGGCATATCATTCCAATCGCTGACTTTGAACATGGAAGATGAGTAGCCAAGGCCCGCCATCCGATTTTGATCTCGAGGGATATGATGCAGCTTCACCGTGGTGAAGAAAGTCAACAACTGCCTTGCATAATCCCCGTAAGGAATTAGACCAAGATGATGAGTTTCATACTTGTCTTTGATTCGTTGATCACAAGGGTGAATCTCCATATATGTCAAGGATCTTGATCCTCAAGTCAATGGCTTCTTCGATATCCATGATGCATGCTTCATATTTCGCTATGTTGTTGGTGCAATCGAATAGCAACTGGAGAAAACGGATATGAGAACCCTCGAGTGATGATGACCGCCCAATTCCATTGCCAAAACGTTAATCGCCCATCAAAGACTAAACCCCATCCGATTCGGATCCGTCCTTCTCCGAGTAATGTTCGTCATAATCTTTCATCTTCAAGTACATAACATCCTCGCCTTGGAAATCAAACTTGAGAGATTGGTATTCGCTGAGCTACCGATAAGCCAAGTGATCGCGAGAATGCTTCCTTTGACCGCTCGGGCGCATCGATGTCATATTCGATAGCAAGATTTGCCATCGAGCGATTCTCCTCATATGTGCTTTTCAAAGACGCATTTGATCGGATCCATTTTGAGATTAACCAAGTCAGGTGATTGATCATGTATTGGCGAAGACGCTTGGAAGCCCACACCAAAGCACAGCAGTTTTCTCGAGCATGGAGTAACGAGTTTCACAACCAGGAACTTTACTTAGGTAGTAGATGGCATGCTCCTTCACGGTGTCATCTTGTTGTCCAAGCACGCAGCCCATGGACTCTTCTAGTACGGTAAGGTAGATGATTAGCGGTCTTCCTTCATTTGAGGGATCAAGATTGGTGGTTCCGATGTGTATTCTTTGATACCGTCGAATGCTTTTTGGCAATCCCATTGTCCACACAACCTTTGATCTCCGCGTAGAAGCTTAAAAATCGCCCACGTAGCGCTATTTGAGAGATGAACTGAGATGTAATTCAATCGTCCAAGAAATCCTCTTACTTGCTTTTCCGTGACGCGGGCGAGGCATTTCCGAATAGCCTTGACTTTGTCGGGTCAACTTCAATTCCTTTTGACCGACGATGAAACCTAGGAGTTTTCCGATCTTACCCCAAAGGTGCATTTGTTAGGATCTGTGTGGCCGAAATTTCCTTAGTCGTTGAAACAACTTTAAGAGATAGTCTATATGTTCTTTTTCAGTGTCAGACTTTGCTATCATGTCATCCACGTAGACCTCAATCTCTTTGTGCATCATGTCATGGAAGAGAGTAGTCATTGCCCTCTGGTAAGTTGCGCCTGCATTCTTTAATCCAAATGGCATTACTTTGTAACAGGAAGTGCCCCATGGCGTGATGAAAGATGTCTTCTCCATGTCTTCGTAAGCCATTCTGATCTGATTATAACCAGAGAAATCGTCCATGAAGGAAAAGACGTTGAATTTGGCCGTGCTATCCACTAGCATGTCGATATGCGGTAGTGGGAAGTCGTCTTTTGGACTAGCTTTGTTTAAGTCCCGATAGTCAACACACATTCTGACCTTTCCATCTTTCTTGGAGATAGGTACTATGTTGGCTAGCCATTGAGGATACTCATAAGTGACGAGGAAACCAAATACGAAATGCTTTTGAACTTCCTTTTTGATTTTCTCAGCCATTTCAGGATGAACTCTCCTTAGTTTCTGCTTAACTGGTGGACATTCTGGTCTTAACGGAAAGTGATGCTCCACGATGCTGGTATCCAAACCCGGCATGTCATGGTAGGACCAAGCGAACACATCAACATATTCTTTGAGAAGACTTATCGCTTGCTTTGACACCGCTATCGGTGAAGTCTGATGTTTACTTCTTTTCTATCTTCATCAGAACCCAAGTTGATTGCTTCTAGAGGTTCTTTATGAGGCTGAATGATCCTTTCCTCGTGCTTAAGCAATATAGAAATTTCATCTGGGATCTCTTTTTTAACTTCCTCTTCGGCGAATTCACAGGAGATTTCAAAGTTGAGAAAGAGCGTAGAGTTATTGCTTTCAATGGTTTTGTCCATCTGTTTAATCTGCATTTTTGATTTATGTTTGATTAAAAAAAGAGTTTTTATCATTTTTTTTTGAAAGTTAATGTATGCAGATTAATTTTGATTTTTTTTTACTGTGTTTTTTAGGATTATAATTTTCAGAAAAAGGGTAAAAATGAAAATAAACACAGAGTGTGGAAACAAAACAACGTGTTTTATTTATGATTCACAATATGAACAGAGCCCTAGAATAAAAACTCATTCGTCTTGGGCAAGACAAAGAGAAATTATTTAAAAGCTAAAGCCCTATAAAATATCTCTTCGCTTTGGGCGAAGCGAGAGTTCAAAACAAAAAGCAAAAATAAACTACTTAGAGCTATGAACATTAGTCCTAACTTCAACGTTTCAAGAGTGACGAACTCCTTGAAGTCGAGGTACTGCAATTTTCCGCTTGGTTTAACCCTTGAGTAGACTTTTGTTGCTCGAGCAGTGCTTTGAAGACTCGGACGATGGCCCTTGCCTTTGTGTCATCAAGCGATCTTCTTGATTAATGCATCGAGAAGTGCGGATATAGCATGGGTACTTCCTGTTGATCTTTGTGTTGAATACTGGGGATGTTCCTTCCAGTCTTCCGCGTGAAGAGACTCATTGTCGGCGACACTCTCTAGATCGTATCCCGAGTCGTACTCTTGATCTTCGATCATGTTGACATAGTGATAACCGTGATCCGCTTGGTGAATTCCACGACGCAGTCAAGGTAGATCTTCGTCAGATCTCGATCCGCTGATTAGTTTGAGAAGACGAGAATTCTTCCTCTGGTTGATTAGGGTATTCAAAGTCATCACCCCATCCTGTAGGTTGGATATCTTCGATCCGGATTTTCGAGCTTTCTGGCGCAGTGTATTTCACCATGTAGTCGAATTTGCCAGTTAGTTCTCCCAAGGTATCCCAAATTTCAGCAGAGACTGGTGGATTTTTATGTTGCTGCAAGGACATGTCTTTGAATTGATCAGTTGGCGCATATGATTCCTCCTGAGACACATACTCAGGGCTATTCAAATAAGTGCTCCACTCTTCAGATTCAGATGGATAGTTTTCCTTTTCTTCAATGGTTACGACATTAACCTCTTGCGAAACAGGGTTTAAGAGACCTCCGCTGTGAAATACTTCCTTGATCGGGGGAAGTGCTTCATCCTTTGGTTTTTCTTTGGAGAATACAGGTGTGAACCCGAGTCCGGCTTTTGTTCCGTTGTTGACAGGTTTGATAACTTGTCCCCATCCTTGAGTATTGCCATCTTTCACCATTTGTGCAGCTTCTTTATATGAAGAAATAGATGATCTGCTTTTAGTAGATTCATCTTCTAATGGATGCTTAAGGATACGTGCTCCTTCAATGTCATTAGCGGTGATGAAAGAGAAACTGGACAAATGGCTTACAAGTAAAGCTTGTTCACCGCTGATAGTTACCAACTTTCCATTAACTGTGAATTTCAGCTTCTGATGGAGAGTAGAAGTTACTGCTCCTGCCTCGTGGATCCAAGGTCTTCCTAGTAAGCAACTGTATGCAGTTGGTACGTCCATGACTTGGAACATAATTTTGAAAGTGTGAGGGCCAATTGTCATCGGGAGATCCACTTCCCCAATAACTGACTTCCTTGATCCATCGAAAGTTCTCACTATTATATCATTGAACTTCATTGGCGTTCCTTTGTAAGCTAAACGAGCGAGCGTCATTTTTGGCATTGCATTTAAAGATGAACCCGTATCCACCAATACATTGGACAGGGAATCTGACTGGAAAATCATTGAGATGTGCAAGGCCAAATTGTGATCTTTCCCTTCTTCCAGAAGTTCTTCGTCACTGAAACTCAGATCATTGCAGGCTATTATGTTGGAGACGATCCCTCCAAATTGGTCTCGTAGTCACATCGTGATCCACATAAGCCTGGTCTAGTACTCTCATCAAAGCTTCTCGGTGAGCTTCGGAGTTAAGGAGTAACGACAGTATTGAAATCTTGGAAGGAGTCTACATCAATTGATCTACGACTCGATATTCGCTCTTCTTGATCAGTTTTAGTATCTCTTCAAAGTCTGAGTGGATGTTGGTTCCATCAATAGGACCAATATTTGTACTTGGGTTAACAATAGGAATCGTTGCAGGATTCTCAGCAGATATGTTAACTGGGTTCTGTCTAACAACAGGAATTGTAGGCGGTCTGGGTGGTACTGGAGTATGAACTCGTCCACTTCTCGTCACTCGTCCGATTTCTGTTATATTGACATTAGCTGGAAGTGTAGGCATGGGTTTCTTCTTCCCATCTTCTATCAGGGTTGCATTGTATTGGTAAGGAATTGCTTTGGTAAAACTGTATGGAACAGGACCCGGTAGGCAAATCACCAAAGGAGATGTTGGGATGCTGGAACCATTGTACGCGATCTCCACATGCTTGGGCATGTTGAAACAAGGGATCACAACGTTTACTTCGGGATTTTCCGAGTTGATATCTGAGACTAGAAGCTCATACGGAAAATGCCCTACGGTATTTACGTCATGGTCATCTCTGTTTCTGTAAACTTGTAGATCTCCGATGTTTAGCAAATGCTGGATATCTGCTCTTATGGTGGGACACCCTTGAATATCTTTGAAACAGACGTTACAAGCTGCATAATCGTGTTTGGTAAAAGCGCTCATTGCACTGTACGCTTCGTGGAGATGAACCAAGTTTCCTCTAATTAAGTTTACGTCGGTGACAAGATACCTGTCTGTATTTCTTAGCATCAGATTTACCGAATGTCCGTGACTAGGAAGCGGATTGGCTTGCGCGTTTGGGCTGGTATTCTTGAAGGAAAGAAGATTAGACCTTACTAACTTCTGTACTTCTGCCTTTAATGTTATGCAATGTTCGAGGTCATGACCTGGTGCCCCTTGGTGGAAAGGGCAAGATACGTCAGTTTTGTACCACCACGGCAATTTCTCAGGAACCGGAGGTGGTGACCTCGTTTGTATCAGGTTTCTTTCTATTAGTGCAGGGTAAAGTTCTGCGTACGTCATTGGGATCGGATCGAACTGAGTGACCCGAGGCGTACGATTTTGGTTATTAAACTGCTGAGCTTGTTGACGAGGCTGTTGAGTTTGTTGATTTTGTTGAAACGCGAGCAATTTCGTGTTCGGGTTGGTTGATAGCGGGTGCTATGGCGCCACCGCCGTTGTTGGATGACATTCTTACGTGGTTTCTCGATACCATTCCTACGCCATGCTCTTTTTCCTTGGAAAGCTAGTTCCAACCTTCCTAGTTCCACTAGAAGATCCTGATTCCTTGGTTAAACGTCCGGTTCGAACACCCTCTTCCAATCGCATTCTCATGCTTACCATTTCGTTGAAATCTCCGGGAGCACTAGCGATCATTCGCTCATAGTAGAATGAGCCTAGAGTATTCAAGAATACCTTAGTCATCTCCTTTTCTTCCAATGGTGGGTTAATTTGGGCAGCATTTCCTCCATCGTCACAAGATATTCCTTAAATGTCTCTTCCTTTTGAGACATGGAGCGAAGTTGATCCCTATCAGGAGCCATATCCAAGTTGAACTTATATTGCCGTACGAAGGCTTTACCTAAGTCGTTGAACGTTTGGATATTCGTGTTGTCTAACCCCATGTACCACTTCAGTGCGACACCGGTGAGACTATCTTGGAAGTAATGAATTAGCAACTGATGATCTTCATTATACGTAGACATTTTCCTGGCATACATCGTGAGATGGCTTTGCGGACAGGAGTTCCCTTTGTACTTTTCAAAGTCAGGGACTTTGAATTTCGCAGGTATCCTTACGCGAGGAACTAAGCAAAGATCCTGGGCGCTTTTCCCAAACAATTCTTTCCCTTGAATCGTTTTTATCTCAAGCTGCATTTTGAGGAGCTGTTCCTGGAGATTCTCCATTGAGCCACGGGAATTTGTGTTATTGCTAGGAGCATGGTGAACTTCCTCGCTCATAGTAGCGCACTACGTGTTTAATTTGTCATGATCGGTTGAGAAACCGCATGGTTACTTCGGGAAGAGTTATTCCACGCTATGGAGCGTAGTTTTGCCGCAGCAGGTATGTCGCGAGGTTGTTTGAGAAGTCGGTTGGCGAATTCGATGCCAGTTGAAAGGCATGCCCATGGATAGCCTTTCGCATATCAAGAGTGAGCTACTAGTCGGTAGTTGAAACTGAGTAGTAGTATCCTCGAAATTGGGTTGATTTTGACCGCCGATGTCGCTGTTGACTTTGCGCTGTGGCAAGTGAGTTGACCAAAGATGTGAGTCTCTCCACTTCCTCCTGTAGTGTAGTTACTGTACTACGAAGTTCAACATTCTCTTGTTCAAATCCCTCCATTACTTTCCTCCTTTTTGATCTAGTATCGTATGTTCGAGTTGACTGTGAACGCGATCGAGAAACTCTAAGACGCGACAGTTTGACGATCTTTCTATCTGTTCGAACTGTTCAAGCTGGAAAAGTATGAAATTGGAAAAGTATCAGACTCTAGACAATAGACTTAAATGCAAAGTATGATGCATGAATATGATTGTTAAGAAGGATTTCCAAAGAATTTACGCTAAAAGAGATATTTCTGGCAAATATTTGGATGGAAAATACGAATTTTATTGATTAATGAAGGAAGATTACAACAATTGTTTTTTGTTGGAGCATTGCCCACACAAATGATAAAATAAAATGATAAAAATTACAAACTAAATTGAACTAATTAAACGTCTTCGTCGGATGACGATCCAAAGGCTTGATGCAACTTCAGCTTCAGGATTTCCTTCCCATAGCGAGCTTTTAGTTCAGCTTTCTCGGCTTTTAGCTTGTTAATGACTCTCTTCCACTCGCTGGGAGCGGATCGCTGGTTGTCATTTCAAGCTTTTTCCTTTCCTTGACGATCTCCGATTGCGTTATCCTTCCTAATCTTCTCATCTTTCTCCATGAGCCATTCATCCCGAAGTAGAGCCTTTTCATGATCTTTGACTTGCTTCGAGTTTTTCATTCTCAAGGTTAGTCTTAAGGAATTTGTTTTCAAAGCTTCCTTCTCAAACCTTATCTTGGTCAAGGCTTGGTATTCTCCCACTTCAACGGGAAAATCGGTTGATTTGGAAGCGATTGAGAACATGGGATCCTCATAAGCGTAAGGCATTCAAATTCCTTCTTTTCTTTACCCAAGAGGTAGGTTTCCATGGCTACGCAATTCTTTGCTTTCCTTTTCTTTCCTTCGATGTGATGCCAAGCTTGATCATCTTAGCTTTCAACCCCGGGAATCCTCTCCTTCATGATAGAAGTTTTCACCGTGAAACCAAAAGGTTTACCGAATTTGCGATCCGAGCTGACGCCTTGCTAGAAATGGATTGTAGTTGATTCCCTCTCGCAAATAAGAGGTACATTGGTAAATTCTCCACAGCCTCTCAATGATTTCATCTCATTGTCCGCCAAGGTATACCAATGGATATCGCCTTTGTAAGAGACATGAGTCTTCTTGACCAATGCCACTGCCTTTGTTTTCGCGAAGATAGAGATTTAGGCAAATGAGGTAATCCATTTGAAAAACAGAGGTACACAACACACGATAGTTCCGTCTCCTTGACGATTCCTATGATGAATAGAGACGCACGTATCACCAAGGTGGGAACAGATTTCCAATCGAAGATCCTTATGGCGCTGATATCAACAAAATTTGGGACGTTGGGAAACAACACCAATCCATAGAGGAGCAAAGCTAAAATAGCTTCAAAGGCTACCATACTACCGCTTCAGAGAATTTGAGAGCCTTCTCCATTAGGAACTTTGAAGTCACCCTAAGAGTTTTCCTCCGGTAGTCGTGTTTTGTCTATCTCGATTTCTTAATGTGAGTCATCGCTGCAATGATCGGTGACTTAGGAATGGCTTCCAAACCATTGAAAGGCACTTTGTCCGACATCGAGATTCCTAGGATATGCATACCTTCCAAAGTAGGCATTAATCGATAATCGTGGAAAGTGAAACAAGGATAGATCGGATCGTAGAACCGAACGAAAGTTTTGAGAAGTCCTTCATCAACGCAGCGCTCGTAAGAGTTAAAAGAGTTCCATAGAGTTTTCAAACCGAGGGATCTTCTACCAAGGATGCTAACTCTTTAACTTTCCTACATCGAATTCTAAACTGTATCTTTTGGTGAATCTTCCTCTAACGCCCATCACTCTAACCTAAAATATTTTACAAAGAAAAATCTCTAAATTCTTTGAAATGGGAAGAGAAAATGAAGTTTTTTTTGTTTTTGTTTTTGAATGAATGAATGAATGCATGAATGCGGCAAACATGGTTAGTAGTTACACACGGTCAAGCTGCTCAAGTCACGAGCATGAAGCCAACGATAAGAATCAACATGGTTAAGTTCTATGGGCTTATTCATCCGTGAATCGGTTCTATCGATAATACAAAGCTCAACACTCCTCTTCAAAACATTATTGGATTTGTTGAATACCGATGGTCCAATAATATTTTCAAGAGAAACTCGCTCGATCGTAGTATCGCATGACAATTACTCTAGGCTTACACCAATAATCTCGCACTACATCCTAATGGCCGTGATGGTTTATGTGTTCTACACCACTCACTTCTTAAGTTCCTCGAAGCACAAAGTCTTCGCAATTACTTGCTAAACACAATACCCTCAAGACAACCTCCATCGCTGAAATATTAACTCGTGAGCATTGAACTTCTCACGTATTAATATCTCCATCTAGATCTTAAAATATTTCTTAACCGGTTAGGATTTCTTCCATCATGAAATCGCGAAACACACAATAAAAAAATGATATATGCAAAACATAAAAGCTTATCCTTTCTTTTCTTTTTGAAAAAAGCTTTGCTCTCGGTAGTAACGCTTTTTTTTTGAAAATCAAAGTTTCAAAGATAATCCCAGCAGAGTCGCCATTTTTCCTGTTCGCGTTAAAAGGTGACGCGCCTGAGGATGCGAACGTGAATTCGGAGTCCCTGGCACGTAACGATTTAATCTTTTGATTTGTTTATAAAGATGCCGCGAGCATCAAGCTTTATTATTTTCAACACAAGAAAGATGATTTAATGATTATGAAAAAGGGGAAAGCTAAAATACCCTCAATTGATATTGATATGCGTAACGACTAGCGTAAACTAGACGCAACGCATTGGGGAGATTCTGAGTAAGGGGGATTGTTATATAAAGGGAATAGATGGAGCACCCTAAATATATGTAGTTATCTACAGCTTTATATATGAATATGTTTGATATGTTTGTGTGTTTTAATTGCTATTTCTATGATTGGGAAAGTTTCTCCTTTGGGATTTTAAGAAACAGTAGATTATGTGGGATTCTAGGTTTTGTTATTGTGCTCGCAAAGATCCGTGGATCTTCTGACACATATCCCTAGTGGCAATCGAGCATTTGTAGCTCGGATCTACAGTGGTTCTATGGTTTGTTTGGTCCGAGAGAGAAAGAAATTTGCTCGGCAAGGATGAGACCTCAGGCTCACGTATTCTCAAAAGGATGTCGAGAAAGTCGAGCAATCGTAGTTCCCACTTATGCTAGTGGAAAGCAACGGAATGTTAGTAAGAGACAGACAAATGTCATCTTAATGAAAAATGTATCTAATCTATTTCATCACATACATTTTTGAAAATTTTTTTTGATAAAAAATCTTTCGTCGTAAGTTATAGGTGTTTTGCTTGAGTGTACAAGCGTTACCACTTACATGTTTAAGAAAGATATTTGAAAAAGATGTTTGAATCTTTAACTCAGTAAGCATTGGGTGTTTTGCTTGAGAGTACAAGTTGCTACCACTTACAATTAAGAGATGTTTTTGTTTGAAAATAGTTTGAAAAGAGTTTGAAAAGTTTTGAAAAGTTTTTGACTGTATGTGATGTGATAGATGAGATACTTCTTCCATAGAGATGATAGATGTCTAAATCTCGAGGAGAAATTGATTGGATTAAAGGGATGCTTTTAAGAAGCCCGTGGGTCCTTGTATTGTTAGCCCAAGAGGAGGCGCCCGAGGGTCATCGAGGGTCATCGAGGGTCCTTGTACGAAGCTCAAGAGGAAGCTATGGTATGGCTCGCTTTGTGTTTAAAAGGGATTTCACCGAGAAACCATCCTTTTGGAAATAAGAGCAATTTCACCGGGAAATTTTACTGGGATTTTGAAAGTGATTTCACCGAGAAACCATCCTTTCGTGGTTCTATCTTAGCGCTGGTAATTCTTTGTATTGAAGCCCAATAGAGGTCATAAGAGATTTCCTATCTCTTTCATTGTATGATGCCCAAGAGAAGGCTAAACTCAATGAGGAGTTCTTTTGAATGAAGCCCAAGAGGAGGCTGACTCAACAAGGGAGTGTGTCTTATATGAAGCCTAAGCGGAGGCTAACTCTGCGGGGAGAGTTTCTTTGTACAAAGCCCAAGAGAAGGTTAAACTCTGCTGGAGATAAACTATCTTGTATGAAGCCCATGCGGAGGCTAAACTCAACTGGGGATGAGTTGTCTTGTATAAAGCCCAAGCGGAGGCTAACTGTGGGGAACCTATTGATTAGTCTAATTGTTATGTTATAGTTAGACAGTTTGTATAAACAGGTGTGTGTGTGTGTGATATGTATTCACAGGAGTTTATGAAGGAAATATAAACAATGCATGATGTTTATTTACAGCAGTTTATGAAATATAAACAAGTGTTTGTGAAACGAACGCTTAAAAACGAAAGAACTTGATTATTTACAAGTTTGAATGTGTACAAGGAAATGAATATGTACACGAACGAGTTTTTATGTACAGAATAAGATGGATGTACATAGGAGGGTTGGGACTTACACCATAAGGGTGGCCCATTGATTTGAAAGCAGTTTCACAGGGAATAATGCTCCTTTCAATATCAATGGTATTCAGTTTGAATGTACAGATGAAACGGAAACGAATGATCGAAGTTTTATCTGTGAAAAAGTATTTTCAAAAAGTATCTGTGTTATGTACAGATAAAAGTTTGTTTTTGAAAAGAAATTGTTATGTACAAGAAAAATATATGTACATAAAGAATGTTGGTTTGGGTATACACTAGTGAAGTGAAAACAAACGATCGAAGTTTGTCTGTACTCGAGTATAAAAGAAGTATCTGTATTATGTACAGATGGAAATTGTATGTACAAAGAAATATTATGTACACAAAAGAATGTTATGGGACTTACACCGTAAGGGAGGCCCATTGGTTTGAAAGCAGTTTCACAGGGAATAATGCTCCTTTCAATACCAATGGAATTGGTATAAAATGAAAATAAACGGAAAGAAGTTTGTCCGTATTATGTACAGATAAAAAGATATGTACATAAAAGAATGTTTTTTTTGTTTGTTTATGTACAAGGAAATAATATGTACAAAAGAATTTTTGTGGGACTTACACCGTGATGGAGGCCCATGATCGATTGAGAAATTCGAGAGAAGACGAAATCAGTTTTATTGTTTAAATCGGATCGATCATGGTAAAAAGATGCAAGTTTGATGAAAAAGTTTTGAAGGAATGATTTTGAAAATGTTTTGAAATGCAAGATTCATTTAAGAGATGTTTTGAAAAAAATCGGAAGTCGAAAACTTGAAAAAAATACACCTTAAAAGGAGGTTTGAAAAGCGTTCAGAACGTTGTTTTCGGCTCGATTAAAACATAATCAGATGAAAGTTGTTTTTTGAAAATTTTTGCACTATCACAAAATAGATGTATTTATTGACAAGTGTCCAAAAAATCATCTCAAAATGAGAAGTTTTGATTGGTCAAAAAAATTGTGGAAGTTTTGTAAAAAAAACATGAAAAATTGGAAAAGTTGTAAAAAGAATGGTCCTGATGGGAGTTGAACCCATGACCAAAGGGTGGAACACGTGGCAGAGGAGACTAAGAGCAAGCAGACTACCACTAAGCCAAACGCGCTAGGTTGTTTAGTGGGCTAGAACACGTGTAAATATGAGATTGGAAAATTTAAATATTTGAAAATGAAGAACACGCGCGAACTGTGTTCTTTGTGGTTTGATTCTCAGATTGCCAAATTCAATCTAAAATCTTCGTTTCTCAACGAAATTGAGTGATGTAAAAACTAAACTTGCTCGATTTTTCATCACGAACATGATAGCAACTATTAATTTCATTTATTTGAAGCCCAGAACGTTTTTGGTTTCGAAGAACACTATGAACCCTAAACTGAAAAATTCATATTTAAATGATGTATGTATGATGATTCTTGGATTTTTTTTAGGGTTATTGACCGTTAGGTGTGCAGAAAGAAAACGGCCGTGAGTTTTTTCAAAAAGAATCAAAGAGAATGGATATCACAGTTTGTGTTCTAACCTGGAAAAGTGAGAATCGAATTCGATCTTAGAGCGTTTCCAGAACGGATTTCTTCATCATTTGAGCTTCATCGGCATGTATGGAAGCTGTGTGAATGATTTGCTTGCTTCGAGCTTGCTCCAATCTTCCCAACCAAGTCAACCTGCACAGACTGAAAATGGCAACTGGATTTTGATGTAAATCGTGTTACAGTTAGATGTTAATGGTCTGGATCAAATACATGATGTATAGTGATGTTGTTTGAGTCATTAGAACACAGTTTGATCAAGCTAAACTAACAATTCGATTCATAAGGCAGTTTGGAAGTTTTTTGAAAAAAATGAAAATGAAATCTGATTTTTGCTTGCTTTCCTTATGATCTTAAGCTCTAAACAAGTTTTATGTTGATATTGAAGCATGTTAGACACCAAATTTTAACATGTTTTCAACTGTTTTTCAAAAATGCAAGAATTCTCCAATTTGCACTATGTTGCTTGATTTTCAAGAAAGAAGAATGAAAGCATGGATTTGTGATGCTTTGGTGTGGATTGAGCTTGAATTTGTGAGCTATTTATAGGAAAGAGAATTCTGAAATGTTAGGCAACAAGTACAAGCCAATTGGTAAATCAAGGATTGCTTAAGGGGTAAGAATGTCATTTGTAAAGGAAAAGGAAACTTCCTTTTTTCACCATGTGTGAAAATCTCATTTTGATTCTATCCAATCTCAATTATATCTTCCAAGCTGATATTTATCAGTTCATTAATCCATTTGGCAAGGTTAGAAAGCTTCTAGATGAAGAAACTTCAAAATGACCTATAATTTGATGTTGTGATCTTTGAAAATCAAGTTTCATGGAGCCTTATGTTTCAATTTCAAAAGTATAGCTAGACTCCATGGATTTGAGAGTTCTTGGACATTTTGGAAAGCTTGTTTCACAAGCTACAACTTTCATGTTTTGAGTTTTTTCAAATTCAAATTGGAACTAGGTGAAAAAATGGCATGAAGTTTGAAAAAAATAAGAAATTTCAATACTTAGAAAATTTTCTAAGTGTTAGAACTTTTGACTTTTTGTTGACTTTTTCAAATTCTTGATTTTTTATGATCATGATGGATCATTTGAAGTATTTTGATGATGGAAAAAGTTTTGTTTTGAAAAATTTGACCAAAAGTCAAAGTTTGACTTTTCTGTGCAGATGAAATTTCATCAGATGTTTCTAAAAACGACTGATGAATTCTGTGAACTTCGTGATGTTTTGAATCCAGAAATTAGGTCAAGATGTTGTATCTAAGATATGATGACCAATCTCTATCCAAAAAAGTCATTTCTTGTTCAAAAAGTCAGAGAATTCTCATGCCCGATCAAAACCCTAATTGGTCGATCCTTGATTGATCTGTGAGAAAATTTGATATCTGAAGATTGAAGGCTGATGATTTGATCAAGATAGATCAAATGAGATGAAAAAATCTCAAACCCTAATTAGTTGGCTCTTGTATCAGATGAAAATCTGATGAAACCCTAATTTTGACCTGTGAATGCTATACCCGATTAATGCTATCTGAACTGTTAGTTGTACAATGATGCAAATGTAAGATGGTATATTAGGTCAAAATTTGGGGTATGACAAATCCCAATCGAAGAAGTCAAACCCACAGGGTGGGGAGATGATGATATAAAGGGGGAGGATGGAGATTGTAGCATTCCTCATAAGGAAGTCTGGGATACCCTAGGGGAACCCAGTGGAAAATTTGATTACCTAGTAAAATACTCTTCCCCAGAAAGTTCAAAGATTCGAATCGAAGATGTCAAACCATCAAGATGGGGAGATGATGTCAAAAAAGGGGAAGATGTAGATGTCAATATGGTGGACGTGGAGAGACCTCGTTCTGAAATGGAAGAAATGGAGAGATACCTCGAAAAGGAAAAGTACAAAAGGGAGGATGGCTATGCTGCAGATACCACCCTCAAAGATTATCTCATGTTGTGCCACAAGGGAAATGTTGAAATGATGCTATGTCCCAGATGCAGCATCATCTGCGACCAGAGGATTGCTGCAGATTTCGAGAGGAAACAAAGGGCTCGAACTGGAGTAAATTGGCGTCAAGACAACCAATTATTCAGATGCTACCCTAGAGCTGGGGAGAGCTTGTTGGAATTCTTAGTTCGCTATCACAAAGGGGCAACCAAGTGCCTGATTTGCCCAAGGTGTTCAGCAGCATATGACCAGAACATGGCAGGAGCGTTCAAAACTATTCCCTTCGCCCCATGCTGGAATCATAAGGAAGTTTGTCATATGAGTCAACACTTCGGAGGTAATTTTACTCAACGAAAGCCTGATACCCCTATCCAAAAGGTGATCGAAGGGTGACGTTCAAAATCCCTGCCGAAGTACCAACAGACAAATGGCTGCAAGTCAAAACCAATAAGGGGAAGGATAAATGGAAAGGCAACGAGCAAAATGCACGCCACGCCATGGTATATAGGAGACAATTCAACACTGCGAAGAGGGAGGAATTGAGACTAGAAAATTACAAAGGGAAAAACCCCATGTCCAGATCACAGTGGCGAAGGCAACAGCGAATTTGAAAGGCTGAAAGGGAAGCTTTGGCAGACAAAGGAGCAGCTTCGACCAGTAACAAAGAAGTGTCAAGTACCAACAAACCAACAATCAACAGTCAACCTGAAGACAAACCTCTAGTTAGTAGGAGGCTTTTCTCTGAAACACAACCAGATGAATCGAAAGAGTATACTCCAAATCCAGAAGAAGACGAGGATATGCTGACAGATAACTTCGAATCAGAGGGGGAGTCCTCACTCAACTTAAACTGCAACATAGTGTTTGTACTACCTTCTGAGTTTGGACAAGAGACCGAAATCGAAGAGCATGAAGAAGAGGATACCATAGATTTGATGAAACACAGACCAGTTTACTACTATGTAATGGATAACGGCGCGGTCGAAGAGTAGAACGCATTCTTCGAACATCCAGATCCAGCAATGAAGAATCATTTGAAGCCATTGTTCATTCGAGCAAAGGCAGGAGCCCATGGTGTGAACAAGGTCTTAGTGGATGGAGGCGCTGCAGTTAATTTAATGCCTCAATTCATGCTGAAAAAGTTAGGGATACAAGAAGGTGATGTCAAACCACACAACATGGTTCTATCCAATTATGAAGGGAAAGTAGGTCAGACGTTGGGGGTGGTGCAAGTGGATTTAACCGTTGGATCGAGCTGCAGGGCCCACCATGTTCATGGTGATCGAAGCCAAGGCCAATTATAACTTGCTGCTGGGAAGAGAGTGGATCCATGGCGTAGGGGCAGTTCCTTCGTCAATGCACCAGAGGCTAGTTCTATGGAGGGATGATGGCATAGTGGAGAATATCGAAGCGGACCAGAGTTACTTCATGACAACAGTCAATTTAGTTAACAAAAGGAATTATGACAAGTACCTGGCAAGAATAGCCCCTTGTACCCAAGTGACGAAATGAACGAAACGAGGGATGCACACTACTGTATGACCCTTTGCCATGATGGCATGTACTTGTCATACCCCAAAATTTGCCCTCCATCTTCTCAAGACATTTCATACATCCATCCTCAAGGATCCCTCAAGAGTAGATCAGACAACCTCTCTCCTAGACAATCAACCCAAACTAGGGTTTGGTATTTCTCAGATCAAGATGGACTTCTAACATCTCCAATGGTCATCATGCCTCCTCATATGCTTCAAAGATTCTCCATATCAAGTTTTAAGCCTCACAAATCAAATTTTCTCAGACAATTGCTCAGATGGTTGAAAATCAATTGTATTGGACAAAAAGTCAACTGTGGTCAACATACAGTCAAACTTCATAATTATTGGTCAACATCCTCATTTTGAAGTTACATTCATCATTTGATCAAGGATTGATCATGACTCATCAAGAAAACTCAAGATTTGCTCAAAAGTCAAACTTTCTAAATTAGGGTTTCTAGGTGAAAAGTCAACTGAACTTTGACTGATCATAACTTTCTCATACTTTCTCAAAAATTTTTCCACCACCTCTTGTTTTGAAGGAAATTCAATTCTCTACAACTTCATGTCTCACAAGAATGTTCAAAAAATGCTTCATTTGAGAGGTATGGCTCAAAACATTACAGGTTCTTTTCAAAGTCAACAAAAAGTCAACTTTTTGCTTTGAAGATATATTGAGCATGGAAATTCCAATTGAGATGAGACCAAACAGGTCCGTTAGAGGACTCTTAGAGCTTTCCAAAAAGTCCAAGAAAACTCAAAAATGTGGAAAATTGAGCAAGATACACCATTCACAAGTTGGGCAATTTTGAAGAAGTGCACAAAGAGAAAATACTTCTAAAAATCAAAATTTTTTGCAAATGGGCTTACTTTTCCTTTATCCAAACTTGTTCCTTATTCAATTAGGAATATCCAAGCCCAATGCCACAAATTTTTATTTTATTTTTCTATTTAATTTGGAATTTATTCATTTAAATACAAATTAAATTCAAAAATAAAGTATAAAATCAAGATTAAATGCAAACTTGATTTTTCTCTCTTCCTTGAGATCCAAGCAACTCAATAAAGCCAAAAATTTCAAATTTGGATTGATATGGCAAGATTTGATTGAAAATTGATCAAAATTAAAATTTGATTTTGTACAAAATCAAATTTGATTTGCATTGATTAGTGATTGATTCTTTCTCAAACAACTGAATCCTTCTACTATATATACACAACTCATGCCACAAATTAGGGTAGAATTTTGACCTGAGAAACCCTATTGAAGCTCAAGAAAACTGCTATACAAGCTACTAGCAGCCATCGATCCAAATTGCTTTCAATTGCTTTTGAGGATTCAAACACATTGCTTGGCATCCTCGAAGCATTCCGACTCTTACTTTGCCCAAAACCATCAAGAAACTCGAAAACCAGATTTCGGTTTGTTCATCTTTTTCAAAATTCGATTTCTCATAATCATGCATTATTAACATGTTTCATTGTTGTTTTTGTGATCAGTGATAAGTTTGCAAGCGATCTGGGCTGCTTGATTGCATTTCCATAGCCTGAAACGTGATATGCCATAACTAGGGTTCTTGACCACGATTTAGGGCTTTGCTTAAACGGAAAAATTGGACCATAAGATCTGTACTATTGATCCGAATGATGTCCGAATCGAACCATGGTCTTAGAATTCATTTATATTATGTGTGCTTGATTTTTGAATTAGCCAGGGTTGTAGCGTCGAACAATGGCCGACGCTAAATTTTCAAAAATTCAAATCGGAGAAGATGAAGTCTGGCGCGTAATGGAGGCAGTCAGGGAGCGACACTTGTTCTTCTTCTATTCGCTCCGGTTTCCAAACAGTAACACGCTCCAGCTCAGTTGGCAAAGGCCACGCGTTCTCCACCCAGGGGTTTCCAGTTCGATCCTTGGCCATGGCATGTTATTTTTACAAGTTTGCAAACTCTTTTTTTCATATTTTCATATTATTTAATATTTTGCATACAATTTTAATTAATTTCCATATTTTTTCTCATGCACTAAAAATCATCAAAAATATTTTTCCTTCTGCATTTATTTTCATAAAATGTTTATTTAATTTATAAAATTAAAAAATATTATTTTGCATGCATATTTAATTTTATTCATAATTTACTATTTAAATCAATTTTAATTAGTTTTTAATTATTAAATTGCATCCAAAAAATCCCAAAAAATTATTTTAGCATATTTATGTTATTTCCAGCATGAAATATTTTTCTCATTCAAAAATTTGCATTTTTACTAACATTTTCTCTTATTCGATTTCTCTCGTATTTTCCGATTTCTCATCTTTTCACAGGTTATCCCGTTTCGGACGATTTTTCTTTATCGTTTCTTTTTTTTCAATAATGTAACTGCTCATGGGATGTAATAGTTTAATTAGGCTTTTTATTTTTCGCAAGTTTAAATTATGTATCTGCCCCAAAGCCATGTAATAGCGTAGGACATTTATCTTTCCGCATCTTTACATTCCCGCATTTTAATTTCCGCACCCTATAAACTGTTAGTAATTAGGCGTGTATGGCAAGATAAAATCAACATAGCTCACTAATTTTTAAGATAACATATATCTGAATCAACACGCTCTTTCACACAATGCACCCCTTAGGGTAATTCTCTCTCGTTGCCTTACGAATTCAAAATGGTCAAGTCCCTCGAACGTAGAGGTATTCTAGCACCGTTGCCTTCAAAACAAATCATCATAGTCCCTTCGATACAAAGATCATAGACCCACGATGTCGCCTACGATTACATGATCTTGACCCTCGATTGTCGCCTACGAAAAATGATGATAGTCCCTTCGAATGTGCTAGGATACTTCCTACAAGTTGCTTTCTATGACCATCCGATGTCCCTTCGAATGTCCCTTTTACATCCAACGAATAGAGTTACCTACCAACTAATGGTATGGATAGCATTATTCTAAAGGAACGTAAACAATACACAAAAACGACCAATTCTGAGTAGGTAATAAGACTTTTAGTTGCTTGCTCTATCAAAATACTTTTCACACCTCACACTTTTGTCAAAGTTCAAACTCTTTTCAAAACGAAACATTTCTGAACACTTTGTATACATTCCTACATGAATCATTACAAAGTCAAAGCGAAATGCCTTTTCAAAACATTTTTGTCAAACACACAGAAAGCACAATTTTAAAGTGATCTAAGAGCAACTAAGAGCCCGTAGATAAATACGGATGGAAAGGGGTGCTAATACCTTCCCTTTTCATAACCTTCTCCCCTTACTCAGAATCTAACGAAGGGCTTTTTCTGTACTTTTACCTTCCCTTAATTGGATAAAAATAAAAGTCGGTAGCGACTCTTGCTATCCGCACATTTGCGATGCAAAAACCTACAAAGTCAGTTCACCGTATTACAGTACTGTGATAGGAAGATAATTAAAGGAGATGAAGGAGTCGAAGGCACTTCGCAAAGACGGCCAGCTGGCTGGGAGTTCGACAACCTTGCTCATGACTGAGTCTTCTTTCTTCGAAAGGATTTCGGCCTACATGGCTGAGAATGAATGGAAAGCGGCTTCAGAGGCTACAATAGAAAATACAGTTGAAGTAAACGAACTCGAAGGGAATGGTTCGAAAGACTCACCCTGTGAAGAAAACGAAATAGATCAAAGGCTCGATGCCATCTATGACAAAGAACCCTTGGGCTTCGAGAAGGATCCTACAAACTCAGGTGTCAAAATGTTAGCACAGGATCCGCTCGAAGAGGTGAATTTAGGGAATGACAACGCAAAAAGAATAACCTACATAAGCAAAAAACTCAGCCCAAGCTTCAAGCAAGAGGTGATCGAAGTCCTCAAGAAAAACAAAGATTGCTTTATGGGACTATGACGAAATGCCGGTTTGAAGAGAGAGTTAGTGGAGCAGACTTCCAATTAAGGATGGCAAGAAGCCCATCAAGCAAATTCCCAGAAGATTCGCGCCAGCAGTGCTCACAAAGATCAAAGCTGAGGTCGAAAGGTTGTTGCGTTGCAAATTCATTAGAACCACAAGGTATGTCGAATGGTTAGCAAATATAGTACCGTTATTAAGAAAATGGTTCTCGAGAATATGCATAGACTTTAGGGATTTAAATACGCAACCCCAAAGATCAATACTCTATGCCCGTGGCGAAAATGTTAATAGACTCCAGCGATTCGAATACCTAAGTATGCTAGATGGATATTCCGTTATAATCGATTTTTATTGTCAAGAAGATGTTGCTAAGACAATATTTCGCTGCCAGAGCCTTAGGCACCTATGAATGGGTAGTGATGCCTTTTGGTTTAAAAAATGCTGGGGAAACTTACCAAAGAGCAATGAATTCAATCTTCCATGATTTTATTGAGACATTTATACAGGTGTATATCGATGATATAGTCATCAAATCTATATCTGCAGAAACCCATTTGCCTCATTTGAGCCAATCATTCAAAAGAATGAGAAAACATGGCTTAAAAATGAACCCCCTTAAATGTGCATTTTTTGTGCAGGCTGGAGATTTCCTTGGCTTTGTGGTTCATAAAAAAGGAATCGAAATCAACCAGAATAAGACCAAAGCCATCATGGAGACAAAGCACCCACATCGAAAAGGGAGCTGCAATCTTTGTTGGGGAAGATTAACTTTCTTAGAAGATTCATTTCGAATCTAAGTGGAAGGACTCAAGCTTTCTCTCCACTACTTCGTTTAAAGCAAGGCCAAGCTTTCGAGTGGAACGAAGCACATCAGGAGGCCTTTGACCAGATTAAAAGATATCTCTCTCATCCTCCTATCCTGTCTCCACCCTCATGGGGAAAGCCCATGAGATTGTACATATCTGCTTCTGAATTTACCATAGGTAGTATGTTAGCACAAGAAGATAGTAATGGCATCGAAAGAGCCATATATTATTTAAGTAGGGTGTTGAATGATGCAGAAACTAGATATAGCAATATAGAAAAGTTATGTCTTTGTTTATACTTTTCTTGTATGAAGCTTAAGTATTATATAAAGCCTGTTGATGTTTATGTTTCATCTCATTTCGATGTTATCAAACACATGCTTTCAAAACCAATAATGCATAGCAGAGTTGGTAAATGGGCTCTAGCCTTGACAGAATACTCTTTAACTTTCATGCCTTTAAGGGCTGTGAAAGGTCAAGTGATTTCTGACTTCATTGTGGATCATTCACTGGTCGAAAAGGTTGTCATGGGTTATGTCGAAATGCATGCAACCTTGGAAAATATACTTTGATGGTTCGACCCACAAGGAGGGCAGTGGCGTTGGAGTTCTCATAATTTCTCCTGAAGGAATTCCAACAAAATTCAAGTATAAGTTAGATGGTCCTCGTTGCTCGAACAACGAAGCTGAATACGAAGCACTTATTGTTGGACTTGAAGCTTTGTTGGAATTGGGGGCAACTAGAGTCGAAATTAAAGGTGACTCAGAGTTAGTGGTCAAGCAGATAACAAAGGAATACAAATGCATAAAAGAAAACCTAATGACTTACTTTGTCATAGTTAACAAGTTACTCAAAAAATTCGAATACATGGATATTCAACACATACCAAGAATAGAAAATCAAGAAGCAAATGACTTAGCACAGTTGGCTTCAGGGTATAAAGTTTCTACCAAAAACTTTAAAGAATTGGTCGAAATAAGAGGAAGGGTCATGGCTACTAGACTCACACCTTCAGATTTGGAAAATATCAAATTAGGTTGTGGTGATAAAGATAGATTCGAAGTATTAGCCCTAAACACCTTATCAGATACAGATTGGCGAAGTCCACTGGTGAGTTATTTAAAAAACCCAACGTTCAATGTGGATAGGAAGATAAAATATAGAGCATTATCATATGTCCTTATGGGGAATGAGTTGTTCAAAAAGACCCAAGAAGGCGTATTACTTAAATGCCTGGGAGAAAGTGAGGCATATCTAGCATTATCAGAGAAGTCCACAATGGGGCATGTGGGGCACATCAAGCAGGCCATAAAATGAAATGGTTGCTATTTCGATATGGTATGTACTGGCCCAGCATGCTCAAAAATTGTATAGATTTCGCTAAAGGATGTGAAGAATGTCAGAAACATGCAGGGATTCAGCATGCGCCTGCAAGTGAGTTGCATTCGATCATTAAACCATGGCCCTTTAGAGGATGGGCATTGGATTTAATAGGAGAAATCAATCCTGGCTTCATCTAAAGGTCAGAAATATATCTTGGTAGGAATAGACTATTTTACCAAGTGCATCGAAGCAATACCATTAATAGCTGTAGATCAAGAGGCTATTATTGAGTTCATACAGAAACAGATTATCTATAGGTTTGGACTGCCAGAGAGCATAACCACAGACCAAGGTTCTGTGTTTACTGGTACGAAGATGCAAGAATTCGCCCAGGAAATGGGGTTTAGATTACTGACATCAACACCATACTATGCTCAAGCAAATGGTCAAGTCGAAGCAGCCAACAAAGTGATAATAGGTTTGATTAAAAAACATGTTGGTAAAAAGCCAAATAATTGGCACAAGACTTTAGACCAAGTATTATGGGCCTGTAGAACATCTCCTAAAGAAGCTACTAACACCACACCTTTCCAACTAACATTTGGTCATGATGTAGTCTTACCAGTAGAAATTCATCTACAATCAGTTCGAATACAAAGGCAAAACGAAATCCCATCTTCATTATATTGGGAAATGATGATGAATGAGTTAGTTGAATTGGATGAAGTTAGATTGCATTCATTGGAAATCCTAATGAGGCAAAAGGAAAGAGTGGCCAGGGCATATAACAAAAGGGTGAAAGGTAAATCATTCAGTACTAGTGACTTAGTATGGAAATTTATATTGCCCATGGACAAGAAGAACAAAGCATTAGGTAAATGGTCACCTCATTGGGAAGGACCTTTTCGAATAATAAAAACATTTTCAAACAATGCATATGAAATCGAAGAGGTGGCAGATGATAAACGAATCCTAAAGGTTAATGGGAAATATTTAAAGAAATATAAGCCACGCCTGCAGGAGATTCGAATAATAACAACGTAATCATAACAATATAAAGAAATGCCAAAATGGTGATATAAGTTGCCAAAATGGCATTGTTTAAATGTTACAGACAAACATTGAAATACAAAATTCATTAAACAAACAATCTTCAGAAATGGGTATTGTTCCTTAATCGATCGAACATACTCCGAAAAGACTCAAGCCTTTTCTGAGTAGAGCGCTTGGCTCCTTCCAGGATAGCAACTTCACCCTTGAGTTGCTCAGCTGCTTCCATTTCTGCAAGTCCTTTATTAAGGAGCTCTTCGAATCGACTGCCAAAAGTATTGGTTTCAAATGCCATCTGTTACTGTTGGGCCTCCTTAATTTTATGTTGAAGCTCTTGAATCTTCTTCTCCCAGAGAAGAATGGATTGAGCTCGAAGCTCATAATCAGTTTTAGCCTGCATGATATGCATGGCATGCTCTTCAGCTTCTTTAGAAAGCTTCGAAGCATGCTCATAAGCAGCATCCATTGCAGCTCGCTTCTCTTGGACTTTATTGGCAGCAGATTCATTTTGGAGGAGATACCCAGTCACGTTGTCTATCAAAGATTGAAGTTCAAATAGGATGGTACTAACTTCCAGAGAACAGGTGGTGAGGTCGACTTGATTAAGTAGTCCCTTCATAATAAAGCAGGATGTACTATCTTTCTTTAGTACTTCGAATAGATCCACATCAAGGATTGTCTTCCTAATCTTGTGAAGAAGTACAACCCTATCATCAGAAGGCATTGAATCAGCAGTCGAACCAGCACCAGCCTTAGGAAGAGGAGTGTCTCTCTGAGCTAGCTTAGCCTTCATATACCCAATAGGGTCATTTCGTTTCAAGAGGGCTAACTCCTCTTCAGCTGTTTGACGTTGGGAGGACTCAGGAAGTTCCATGCGCAATGGAGTAACATCCATTTCGACGTCCATTGGCTCAGTGGTGGGGATACCATCACCATCATTATTTTCTGCCTCATCATCTTCATCATCACCAATCAGGTCCACCACTTCGATGTCATCATCTTCATTACTGTGAGCAGCAGACTCCGTTCCTTCGCTCGAACCATCTTGAGCCTCTTCTCCTCTTCCGTCCTCAGATTCTTCCTCACTAGAATCTTCGCTCTCTTGAGAAGGGCAAGCCCTTTCCTCTTCTACGTCGGTGACTTTTTCACTTTCTTGAGGAGTCTTGAGAGGAGATTTTGGATGAGAAGTTTTTGGAGGCACTTCTATAGCATCTTCAAGAGTTGTTTCGTTTGTATCCTTGAGAGGAGGTGAAGTTCCTTGATCATCTGGTTGCTCAGAAGCCCCAATCGGAACCGCCATATTAGAGGATCCTTTATTCTGCACCAGATTACTTGAACCCCCATGGGGAGAGGAATGGGTTGGAGCAGCTGCTTTTGGTGGAGGAGTCGGAGTGGTGAGGATTAGATTCGAATCGTCCTACATGAAAGAAGAAAGATTAAAGAACATGTGCGAAGGTACGAACAACTAACTATGTTGAAAATTTGAATTCAATTTACCTGTGGATTCTCTGAGGAGATATTACTATCTATATGTTCCAACATTACGTTGGAGGTCGAAGGTGGAGTTTTAGATTTTGGTAAGGGAGCAACATCCCTGGAATCAAGTCCAGAGACATTAGTGTCCTTTGGAACATCTTTCTTCTGCTTCTTCTTCGAAGTCGTTGGTGAACTTCCCCCAACCTTGGGATCTTTCCCAGTGGTATCAGGCTTTCCCTTCTTTGGAGTGGTTGGTGGGAGTTTACTAGTCTGAAATGGTGAAAACAAGAGTTAAAGCTTCAATTATAAATTCAAGTTTATTCGAAATACCAGAACAAACTGAATACCTTTGGAGTTGGAGCAAGTGTTGGAGTTGGAGAAATTGTTGTTGCTGTTGTTGTTGTTGCATGAGTAATTGTTGGAGTTGTTTCGGGTACATCATCATGGGTTTCGATGGTTTGTTGAGAGTTGCTTCCTTCTTTAGTCTTCGAACCCACAGTCTTGATCCTGATAGCTGAAAATCGAAACAATTAAGACAAATGTTAAAACAAATAAAGTAAGAGATATTGGGGATTTCCCAAGCATTCGCACCTGCGCCTTCATTCGAAACAATCGACATGGCAGAAAGGTCATAGCGAAGATGCCCTGGGAAATTATGAAGCCAATGTCGAGCCCATGTCACAGTCTCAGATGGCTTTGGTTTCTTTTGAGATTTGTATTTGAACATCTCTTTGCAAGTCAACCACCAAGGGTATGGGGGAAACCAAGCCAGAGCCAGTTCTGAGGTAGGTAGTCTGGGAAACTTAGGTGGATGCATTTCGAGTGCCAACCTATACCTATCCTCAGGTGACAACCCTGAAGGAAGATTGAACTTAGAAACTTTTTCTTTAAATTTCTCCTTCAAGGTTTGGGACGCTCTATACACAGTGGTTTGCAAACACGTGGGATCATAGGTAGTCTCGAAATAGTTCTGAAAAGCCCTAATCTCTTGAGCATGAGTGAACATACCTTTCTTTTTGTGTACCTACACATCGAACGCAACAGTTAGTTTCTTCTGGATGGTAAGAGTATCAAACATATAAGACTGTTAGAACTTAGTCCACCAATCCAGAAAACCCTTCGATGAAAAATAGGTTGGTTCAAAAGAAATTAATTCAAACTGGGCGAAATCTTGATATTGTTCCTGCTGCAGTTTGGCTTCTCTGGCCTTGAAAGTTCAACCAGAAGTAATGGCACTCTGGTTTGAAAGAGGGGTTCAGGAATCAATTGACATAGACCAAATTGTCTTGAAACGAAGTTGGGTTGATAGGCAAACAGAAGGATTTGGTTCTTGGTTGGAGTAATTCTGGAGGAGATTAGTCTTGGGAGCAAGAAGGCTTTCCAGATGTATTGGATCTCTTTACTCTTAGCAGCCTCCGAAAGGGACATAGTGAACCATGATGGTCCATGAGTCCTCGAAGCGAAAGGTGCCATAGTCTCTTCAAAATTATGCTTTTTGGAAAAGAGCATAATGTATTGTGAGAATAGAATCTGGAAATCAGCCTTATCATCACTTGGAGTCAGTCTCCTCAGCCTTGTGCCTTCAACATTTCGATCCGCTACCTCTGGATCTTGCTCAACAATAGTATCAGCGGTGGATAGTGAAGATTCGAACATGGCATTAAGCCATAACTGGAGCAACCAGAAGGGACTAGCTAACAAGATGTTCTTAGGAGTGTGAGATTTCAGGCTCGAAACAGCTGATCTCAAACTTTCATAGAGATCAACCAGTAATAACTCACTCAAACAAACTCTCCTGTTTTTGTGTAAATCCCTTGCTAGAGGAATAGACCTGCTGGCTACTTGTAGTGACCTACTGCAAAACACATATCTCGATAACCAAAGGGTGAGGAAGGCAATATGCTCTACATCTGATACATTATCACCATTAGTGTGATAATGACTGATAAACTTTGAGAAGCTGGCCAACTTGACGTCGAAGTCAATAATGCTTGAATGTTCTTCGGAATCAGGAATATATGTCTCTCCTACCGGTGATAAGCCTGTGATAGCAGTTATATCGAAGAATGTAGGTGTGATCATTCCTCCAGGGAGGTGAAAGGTATTATAAGTACTATCCCAAAAGTACAGGGATGCAAATAGCAAAGGGTGGCTGTAGGTGAAGCCTGGTTTCGACAACTTGATTAGATTGTAAATTCCAAGCTCCTCCCATTGGTGGGATTTCTTAGCCTCTACCTTAGCAAACCAGTTTTGGTAAGCTACATCAGCAGTAGGGCAAGATCGAAACGGTTTAAAATTACTTTTAACGTAATCCAAAATGAAAGGGTGTTTTGGGGGAACATCAGGGGTTTCTATGGTTTTCGAATTAGAGGATTCATTCACATTCTCAGTTCCTAACTTAGGGGTTTCCATCTTGTTAAATAAAGGTTTAAAATCATAACAAACAAGGAAGATAGTCCTGGTATCTTTCAGGATTTCGAAAACTGTAAGAGGGCCCATTAGGGCAAACCTCTTTCCAGAAGCATTGGTTGGGATTAATACCTGAGAAGAATATAGGAGTTCTTGTTCTTTGGAGATTCCTTGGGGAATAAGCACGGATTGACCTTGGTGAATACCAACTTTGCTTTCCATGATCGTGCCAGCGTTCTTGTTTTTCTTCTTGGAAATCTTCTTCATCTGGGATGTTGTTGAAGACGTTGTTGGAAGTTGTTAAGAGCTTAAGGTTTTTGACGAGAAAAGAAGAAGAAAAGAGTTCAGAGTGTGGAAAAGAGTAAAAGACTAAGTTTGTTTAGTTTTATAGTAAGGAAGTTGAAGCACTCATCAACTAAAGCCAAGATACGTGGAGGTCGTGGGTTGGATATGGAATGAGGTGGCGTAAAGTGAGCATTGGTAATAAGCGTGATTAAAAATAATTATTGTCTTAAATAACCGCACCATGCTGTGGCAACTGTTGTGAAGCGGTTCGGAAACCCAAGAGACGTCTTGATTTACATAGTGGAAGTCATGTGCAGTATCATGATTACTCAAAGTCACATCAAAATCTTGTGAAGATGTTTAAAATAAGTATTTCTCAGAAAGAGGTTCGAAATACATATTTTAAAGGGGCATTTTGTTGGCTGAAGATTTTGATATCTATGATTCGAAATGGAATCATTGAGCTCGAAATGAGATGATATTAATGTTCGTTGGAACAAAATAAATGTCACAGTTCGGAATGAAAGAATTGGCTCTTCGAATGGACGTACTGAAACTTGAAGCTTCGAATGGTAATTATGATGACACATATAAAGGAAGCTTCGAAGTAGTAGTAGGTTTGTGTCTGAGAAGTGAGTTCGAAGCGAAGACAGCCAAGGTATTTGAAATTCAAACACGAGCGGGATAATTGGAAGTTAGATTATATGCGCTGGAGACGGTTCGAAGACGCGTGGAAGCTAGAGAAACACAGTATCCTGCATGTTCTGAACGTGGCAATATCTCATAAGTCAGACCGTTATGGTCGAAATAGTATAAATAGAAGTCTTAGTGTTAGGATTTCGTGTGTCATATCTATTGTACAAAAATTCAGTAAACATTCAAAATACCACATGGCTAGGGAAACGAATGCTCGAATGATGTACGTATGATTGCACCAAAACCTTTATTATTCAGTAAAACACCTTTATCTTTCCAGTTTATCTTTTATTTTTGCATCAATGTCTTTTACATATCTTTACATTCAAAGCCATTTAACTACTTTTTGCATTTAAAACGTTTTCTTCTATTTCGAACTCTTTACATTTCTGAAACTCTTTACATTAACGCTCTTATTTTCCAGAAAGTCTTTACATTTCTTATCTTTACATTTTATGCTTTTACATTAAAAGTCTTTTACATTTGAAAGTCATTTATATATTCCTGCATTTATACATTTCTCTGCAAATCGAATCTTTATGCTTTTGTTTATTCAAATCAGTTTTATGTTACTTTATTTGATAATGTCATTAATTTCTTTAACGTCGTAATCGAAATACATTGGATATATATATAAAACATTCAAAAATAAGCCTTAAACATGAACCCTTATTTTGTTGTTAAGTTTAGTCAAACGACCAATACCCCATAGGATCAATCTAGTCGATCCTGCAAGTTACCAGAGGAATTAAATAACAATCATAGCGCTTATTCGATAGTTTGGAGGACTAGCGGTTGTTTCACCAGAAATCACTGTGAACACATGTTCATGCATTCAATCTCGTAATGAACATTGGAATTATCATTTTGATTTGCATTCCTTGCATGTTCATGCATTCAATTTCATAAGTGAACATTGGTTTTATCGATTTCAATTTGCATTCCTCACATGTTCATGCATTTTCACATGTATTTGAACATTGGTGTTATCAATTTCGATTGACATTCCTTACATGTTCATACGTTTTCTCATGTAAGTGAACATTGGTTTTATCGATTTCGATTTGCATTCCTCACATGTTCATGCGTTTTCTCATGTATTTGAACATTGGCTTTATCGATTACGATTCGCATACCTCGCATGTTCACGCGTCATTGATTTGATATGGACACATGGTTTTATCGTTTGATTCACATTCCTTGCATGTTCATTCATTCCTTGCTATGAACATTGGTTTTATCGCTCGATTCGCATTCCATGCACGTTCATTTAGCTCTCATTCCTTGCTGGATTTTTGCCTGACGATACGGATCGAACCGATGCATGAAAACATCATAAACAGGTGGTTCGGACCAAAATCTGGTTTTTCTGCAGGTTGCAGGTCGCGCTTAGCGCAGTCCAGAGCGCGCTAAGCGCCAAATATTCTGACTTTTTGGGTTGCCTGACGCGCTTAGCGCGGTATACCGCGCTAAGCGCGCCCTTCTGGTTTATTTTTTCTGATTTTTTCGATTCTGATGATGAACAGTAGTCCCCTTGGCCATGCTTGGCTGCTGTTTGCACTCCATTTCTTGCTGGGACACACGACGCATGCATATGCGGCTTGTTTCTTTGATATTCACACACTTTTTCCTCTATTTACTTTTGGGTCTAACTCCCTTCTTGCAGGTTTTGGTTGAGCTTGTACACCCACGTGTGCATCATTTCTGGCTTGTTTTGTTTGCCTTACCCCGTTCTTGCAGGCATTGTCGCTTCGGATGCGTATCGACACGTATTCCGCTTGTTTCGATGCTTTGAGCGATTCTCACCAGTTTACTTTTGTTGCATAGCTGCAGTATTTGAAGTATTCTGGAGCATTTCATTAGCTTGCGTTGCTCTTCGGATTCTATCCGTTCGGTACTTGCTACACTGCTTACTGCATTCTCTTACAGCTTTCCTAGATATCATGAGAAGTAGGGCTTTACAGCTTTCTTTTGCCATGAGAAGTAGGAATAGAGATGCATGATGGGGCTTCCGTAGCTGGAGCATGTTCAGGAACCCCTCTGGTTTATTTAAAGACCCGTTTAGGGCAATTCTACTTGTGATCTGTGCATATTTGCTTGTTTGTTTCTTGCAGGTTCCCTTGGTTAGGTTTGGTTCTTTAGCCTAGACATTAGGATCCACATCCTTTGCATGTCAACATAGGTGGAGATTCCCTTGCATCCTAAACCATAAGTCTAACCTTTTTCTTTGCTAGTTTCTTTTTGCATATTGCGTGTGATTAAAACTAAAACTGGCTTTTTCCTTTCAAACTCAAAACACTTAATAATGGTTTCAACTCCTTTCTCAAGGTAAAAACAACCAACCAACACAAACTCTTTTCGCCTTGGCGCGCTCCCTTTTCTTTTGTGTTTAAAACCTTTTTCACAAGTAAAAAAACACAAAACACACCAAAACAAGTGAGCCGAACTACGGCGCTCTGACTTTCCCATTGCACGCGGGAATACGTAGGCATTTTGTCACGGGGCTCGATCGAGCAAACTTTGTAAATACTTCCTTCTTTTCCCCGTGGTTTCTTATTTTCTCTTTTCTTTTGCATGCATGATTAGCGATTAAGCATAGATATAACACACCCTTTAGCTAGAATTAGAAAGTGGATACCGTAGGGTACTACGGGCGTGTGGGGTGCTAATCCCTTCCCCTCGTGTAACTAACTCCCTTACCTAGATTCTCTCGATTTCACGGTCATAGGACCGCGATTTCTCCCCCAGGTTTACTTGATGTTTTCCTTTCTCCCTCGTGAGATAAAAGACGTTCGATGGCGACTCTATTTGATACCTAGTTATCATTGTCGGAGGTTCAGCCGGTGTTTTCAAGTATTCTTAACATAACAAATTAGGGACACCCCCTAGCATTGGGGGGTTTAGCCTCTCATAGAATTCAAAAATAGCATAATCAAAATATTAGATAAAGACATTACAATAGATTGGGTCTTCAATCTTCAATTGCTCTCGCGCATCAATAGTTCTCCGTTCCCAAAACTATTGAATCTCTGCTCTTCTATCGTGAATTATTCTCTCCGATCGTCAAAATTCCTCTTCTCCTTCTCAAAATCGGGTTTATATAGTGTTAGGTCATTCCCAAGCAATACCAAATGTCCAAACCACCCTTAATGACCCAAAACACTATAAAACAGCAAAAATTAAAATTCTCAGCGTCCTGGGTGACACGGGCACCCGTGTCAGCCTCTACTTCTTCTCCAAAATTGCCTTTGTGCGCCATTTCTGACACGGGCCGTGTCCCGTGACACGGGTGGCCGTGTTAGGACCTATGTAGCCTCAAATATTCTGATTTTTGCACTTCTTTTGCCCCAATTTGTCCTGTTTTATTCTTTTGACACTGAAAACACTCAAACACACAACCAAAGCGTAAAATGCGGTAAAATGACATATAACACTAAACAAATAAAAGAAACGATAATAGAGTTCAATGCCAAATATCTGTGTAAAAACCACCGATCAAACTCCTTTAAACTTAAACTATTGCTTGTCCGCAAGCGACAAATATAAGAACTTATGGGAATCAAAACATTTGGTACTCATACGTGAGACTTCAGTTCACATTGCTTAAAAGGTAGTTTGTCCGGCCATCACATGACACGAAGAGTTTTTGGTACGAACCTTTTAACCTGGAGCTTCCTCTTCAGATACCTCTTCAACTATGCTTTGTATCACTTAAGTCTTATCTTTATTTTCCTCCTTTTTCATTCGTACAATCAAATTAAGGCAATAATAATTAAGATGATCATCACATGCAAGAGACTAATCAAAACTTCTTATATCAGCACCAAACGAGCAGCATTTTCTACTTTTAATTACCGATGAAATTTCCAAAATTTGCAGTTTTATATTGTCCTTTTGGACGACGTTTGGGGATCAACTCCCTTTGCGCTGAATAACCTAGTGAGGGCTACCCAACTTAGCGAGCCAGTTTCCTTTTACCGTCTTTTCATCATTTGGTGCCATCTTTATTTATTTCACAACCAATCTTACCTGCATGCAAATCAAGACTATGTCAGACTATATGGATAAACTACTCAAGGATTACTTTTCAGAATTCAAGTACTCTGGTACAACTCTGCACGTTAGACTTGTATTACTGTCACATTATTCCAAACTTCCTCCCTTCAAAAAATCACCCCTTTGTCTCTATATACTATTCTCGGTCTTTCAGAAACACCAGCTCTTAAGCAAATCACTACCAAAATTTTCGGACAAGATTAGTAAAAATTAAAAATTTCGGGAGAATTTTTCCTTTTGGACTTACACAGCACTTAACATCAACTTAACAAGTAAAAATAAACAAACAAAGCAATAAAACCTCCCCCAAATTTGAACTAAACATTGGCCTCAATGTTTCAGACCAAACTCGAGAGAAGTGACTCATAGAGGGTAACGCAACAGCAGCTGCTGCCTCCTAGATTTCGCAAGAAGGTATCCCTTTTTATTACCTGCAAACAAAACAAAAAGAAAACTAAGTTATGAAAAACGTGGGTTGCCTCCCACGAAGCACTTCGTTTAACGTCGCCTAGCTCGACGACTCATCCCCTTATGGGGGGCACTTTTTCTTCCACACTTTGTTGCTCATATTTTCTCCTTCTACATTGACTATACCAACTGAAAATTTATTCTTTTCACATGCACCTTGTTTCTTGACTTCAAACACCTTCATGGTTATTTTCTCATCAAAATATTATAAGGTCAGATGACTTGTCTCGATATCAAAATTGCACCTGCTAGTCAACAAAAAAGGTCGACCAAGAATGATCGGGGTCTCTTCATCTTCAGGTATGTCCACGATCTGGAAATCCACTGGAAAAGCAAAATTTTCAATCTCTACCAACACATCTTCAGCTATCCCATATGACTTCTTGATGGTGTGATCAGCAAATTTTAATTTTGTTCCACTCTCGCTTATCTTTTCAATACCAAGCTTCTTGAAGATTGATAATGGCATTAAACTCACACTAGAGCCAGAATCAATTAGAACCCTTTTGAAAGTTCTATCTTTTATGGTGCATGGTATTGCCACTAATCCAGGATCCTTCTGCTTGACAGGTATTTTTCTCTCGGGCGCGATTGCACACAACTTCTCATCAACGGGTACCTGTTCATCATTTGTTGGCCTCTTTTTTGATAGAACCTCCTTCATGAATTTTTGGTACAAAGGCATTTTCTCAAGTGCTTCAAAGAAAGGTATGTTAATCTCCAGCTTTTTGAACAATTTGACAAATTTATCGAATTCCTTCTCCTTTGTGTCCCCGGCAACGGCGCCAAAAACTTGATCGGAAAAATGGCAAGTATACTATTTTTTACCGAAGTAGTAATATTGAGATTTACCCCAAGTATCGATCTCAAGGATTGCGTAGGAGATACTGAGTTAGATGATTTATTCAATTGAACAAAGATAATAGTTTTAAGATTGGTGGGAATAAATCCTTGCAGAAAGTAAATTTGCATAAGATAAAAATTGACTTTTTGTTTGATTAAAGTATGCTAGGGTGGGTGTATAATTTGTCATGTTATAACCTTCACTCTTTGATTTATTCAATAAGTTCATCATCCTCAATTACTGATTCTTAATATTATTTTATCCTAATTCCTTAGTGACAAAACCTTTAACCTTCTTTCCTAATTTCAATTTCCATTTAAATTAGTAGAGAGGTTAAGCATCCAATTACCAAGAACTATTCTGGTTATCATAGGATGACCCTAGTCCTAGGTGAAATCCTTAATAATATCATTATTTAGAAAACCTTAACACGACCGCCCGACTCTACTGTGTTAAAATAGTGAAATCCTATGGTCCCATAGGGTCAAACTATGAATTAATCTAAATAAGCAAATTGATGCATGACGAACTAAAATGTTGACTAAAACAGAGAGATCTGTATTCTTAACATAACAAATTAGGGACACCCCCTAGCATTGGGGGGTTTAGACTCTCATAGAATTAAAAAGTAGCATAATCAAAATATTAGATAAAGACATTACAATAAATTGGGACTTCGATCTTCAATTGCTCTCGCGCATGAGGAGTTCTTCGTTCCCAGAACTGTTGAATCTCTGCTCTTCTATTGTGAATTATTCTCTTCGATCGCCAAAAGTCCTCTTCTCCTGCTCAAAATATGGTTTATATAGTGTTAGGTCATTCCCAAGCAATAACAAATGTCCAAACCACCCTTAATGACCCAAAACACTATAAAATAGCAAAAATTATAATTCTCAACGTACTGGCTGATACGGGCAACCGTGTCGACCTCTATTTACGCATATTTTTCCCAAGCTTCCTTACACGACCGTGTCAGCTGACACGGGCACCCGTGTCAGCCTCTATTTCTTCTCCAAAATATCCTTTATGCGCCATTTCTAACACGGGTGGCCTTGTCAAGACCTCTATAGCCTCAAATATTCTAACTTTTGCATTTCTTTTGCCCCGATTTGTCCTGTTTTATTCTTCTGACCCTAAAAACACTCAAACACACAACCAAAGCGTAAAATGCGGTAAAATGACATATAACACTAAACAAATAAAAAAACGATAACAGAGTTCAATGCTAAATAGTTGTGTAAAAACCACCGATCAGTTACAAGTCCTATAAGATATCAATAAGTGAGCAACAAAAGCTTGAGACAAGGATGAGCACATTGCATGTTTAAAATAAAATCAAATAAGTTAGTAGAACCTATAAGGATCACTAATTGGAAATCCTAAGTTGACTTAATGGGGGAAAATAGCAAACTTAATCCTAAAAATTAAATAAAATCAGTTCAAAGACCCTAGGGTACTAAATTATTATATTCTAAACATAAATGGTCTCAAAAGTTAAAGCAAGTTAGTCCAACAAATGTAACTTCTACCCTAAGTAACCAAAGTTGACTAGATTTAGATAAATCAATCAAAAGTAGGAAAATGACCTATAAAAACTAAACAAAATTGTTTTAGAATACTTGAGGCTTATAAAAGTCAGAAACAATCAACTTGGATCCTTGAATGTTTGAAGAAACTTGGAAACAAAATTCATATTTCAAGACTAGTTGAGATAGAGCTCAAACTGGACAAGTTTTGTAAAGTATTTTGGCAAAAATAGAAATTCAATTGATAAATTCAAATAAAATTGATTTTAGTAAGTTCAAGACATTCAAGGATTCAAATCAAAATTTAAATGACATTTACAAGTTTCAAATGATCAACAATTAAATTCAACATGTGGTCCAAGCAACAAAAGTCCTAAAAAAAGCATTTACAAACCAAAAAGTCAAAACAAAAGAAAATCAGTGATAAAAATTCACAAACAAAATTCTGAAATTAACATAAGACCAAGAGGACCCTAAAGTATTTTTTTGGATTTTTTTATATCAAACAAAATTGAGAAAATAATAAAGATGCAATATATGAGATGCAAATTAAATATTTAATGCACAAAATTATTTAATGATACAAAAATGCAAAAATGATGAAATAAAAGTAAAAAATACAATTTAAAAGGATAGAATGATGCAAAATATTTTTTATGCATTTTTTATATGAGGGAAAATATTTTAATAATAATTAAAATGTACAAAATGCAATATAATGCACACAAATTATTTAATTATGCAAAAATTAGAAAATAATTAAATAAAAATCAGAGATCAATTATAAACCAATCAAATGGCCTGAAATGATTTTTGTCTAATTTTTGTAGTTTAAAAATGGTTTTAATAAAAATATTACACAAAAATTAATTAATTAATCTCTGATTTTTTTTAACAATCAAATAATTTTTTTAAATTATGAAAAAAATACAAAAAGACAGAAATAACATTCTAAGACTACCCTAATTTTTTTTATAATTTTTGGACAAATTTTGATCAAGGAAATAAAATCACAAAATCAATTAAAACAAAATTAATTAAAACACGAACATGACCAATAGGAATGTGCCACCTAGTCATCCCTAACCTCGAGCCAAACCCTAAAACGTGTTTCTACTCAAACCAACAACCTAACTTCTGATCATCGTATCTAACTCATTTCCCAACCATTTTTCATGATTCAAAGCGCAGAATAAAGATCACATGGCAAGGAATAACAAGCAACTCATAGAATTCAAAATGATCAACCATGCATCAAGAAATCAAGGCACGAAAATCACAAAAATGTGCTTTAGAATCAAGAAAAGATATACATGAAACCTAATGTTTGGCCAACTATAACCATGCATACAAGCTTTACTTCATCAGAAATCAACTAAAAAATGGAGGTTCAAGTTCAAAATCTTACCTCTTGAGTTGAGAAATAAACTCAATTAATGCCTCTGAACACAAGAAGAAATCCCACCCTCTTGATCGCTGAGCTTCAAGGAAGAAGAATAGAAGAAGAAACAAGCCTTTGGTGCAAGGAGGCATCTAGGGTTTAAACGAATGGCATTGTAAGTTTATATAGAGCATAGAGAGTGAGGGCACTGTGGTCTTAATGGCCCAGAATTCGTTTTTGAGATATTTATAAAAAAATCAGAAATTAAGTATGTTGTGTATGTCATGCGTTTTGCTTGTCTTTTAGCTCAAGTTTTGTGCGTTTTGATGAGCAAATGGTGAGTGGAAATGAGTGGGAGTCACGAAATAATGAGTTGGCTTGATAGTACAATGTTGGTAATTTTGCAAAAATCAAAAAGTTGCTTAAAATGGAAAATTTTGAGGAATGCAGTACTATGCACCATAGGAGGGTGTTATTGCCTTATTTGGTAAGATGAGAGTGAGCTAAATCGTGCTAGCATAGGTCTTGAAACCAACCAAACACTCAAAATTGCAGAAATTGCAATAACTGGTCATGGTAAGCACATCAATTGGTCAGTCAACTTGCAAGGTCGCCCTCCCTTGTGAGGTGGGCGCCTCCCATGCTTCAGGCCATCCACTTCATCTTCTTCTCCCACGGTTCCACTGTACAGGGTTTTTCTAGCTTATAGTTTTTGCATTTTCCATTCTAGCAACTTATTCTTACTAGCTTAGCAATAAAACACCAATAATCCATACTTCTAACTCAACCTTTCTAAGTTATTTCAACAATCACTCAACAAAACTCATAAACCATACTATCAATTTATCCTAAATCTAAAATATATCACCAAACCCTAACTGTATGAAATGGAAGATCAAACCCCTTACCTAAAGTTCTTTGATGATTGCAAGATGCTTCAACCAATTTCAAACTCCTAGCTTGCTCTTGCTCTTCTTCTTCCTCCAACACTTTCTCTAGTTTTTCTATAAGTATGTTTGGTGTTGTAATGAAAGAAAAAGAGGAAAATGGTATTTTATGTTGGTTTCTTACTACTAGCCAAGGGTGTACACCCAATTCTCACCAATTAGCCCTCACACCCCCCAACTTGTCTTATTAATTATCACATTAATAATATCTAATAATATTATTAACCCAATTAATTAAAATAACTCCGGGAAATTAAATATCGGTCTGAATAATATATTACCGGACCGAACGAAACATCGCCGAATATATTAACAGATATATCGATTAATATAGATATTCTTGTCGCAAAGATAATCGTCTAACGGTAACTCAGAAATATTAAAAGAATATAATATTAAATAAAACGGGGCGTTACAACTCTCCCCCACTTAAAAAGTTTCATCCTCGAAATTACCTGACTCGAAAAGCTCAGGATAGGAATGCTGCATCTTGCTTTCTAACTCCCACGTCGCGCTTTCACCAGCTGTTCCTATCCAAACAAATTTGACCAAGGAAATCTCTTTGCCACGAAGAGAATTTATCTCACGATCTTCAATCCTTAAAGGCATCGTTTCCACCTTAAGATTGTCTCGAACTTGAATATCATCCATCTCAATCACATGCGAAGGATTCGGAACATACTTTTGAAGTTGTGACACATGCAATACGTCATGCAAATTAGAAAGATTTGGCGGTAACTCCACTCTATAAGCCACATTCCCAACTTACTAGGAGTTACTCTCAAAAATACATCATCACCATCTTGAAATTCCAAGTCTTTTCTCCTTTTATCATGATAACTTTTTTGTCGACTTTGAGAAATTCTCATCTTTTCTCTAATCATCTTCACCGCCTCAGTAGTCTCTCTAACCAATTCGAGTCCAAGCACCACACTTTCACCCGACTCGTGCCAACACAAAGGAGTGCTAGACCTCCGACCATACAAAGCCTCAAACGGTGCCATTCCAATACTAGCATGAAAACTGTTGTTATAAGTAAACTCAATCAAAGGAAGATATGTATCCCATGAACCACCACGTTCAAGAATACACGCTCGTAACAAGTCTGCCAACGATTGAATCGTCCTTTCCGTCTGACCATCAGTTTGAGAATGATAAGCCGAACTCAACCTCAACTTAGAACCCAAAGCCTCTTGCAAGCTTTTCCAAAATTCAGAAGTGAACCTCGGATCTCTATCCGAAACAATACACAAAGGAATACCATGTAATCTAACAATCACATGCGTATAAATTTTCGCCAACTTCGATACTGGATAAGTGATGTTAATAGGAGTAAAGTGAGTCGACTTCGTAAGCCTATCAACAATCACCTAAATCGCATCGTGTCCTCTTGGTGTATTCGGTAACCCCCTTACGAAATCCATAAAAATGCTATCCCATTCTCATTCTGGGATCTCTAACGGTTGCATCAACCCTGCAGGTTTCTGATGCTCCACTTTAGACTTCTGACAAGTCAAACAAGCATAAACAAATTGAGCCACCTCTCTTTTCATGCCCGACCACCAAAATAGTTTCCTTAAATCTTGATACATTTTGGTCGCTCAGGGATGAATACTCAAATTGCTTCTATGACTTTCCTCCAAGATAATTCTCTTTAACTCCACATCATCGAGGATACAAATCCTATCTCGGAACCTCAAAACACCCTGAGCATCCAACTTGAAATCTTCATTTTCAGTTTGTTCAATACCAACCAACAAATCGACAAGTTTCACATCAAGCTTTTGAGATTCTCTAATGCTATCAAGGAAATCATTATTGATCTTCAACATTCCTAAGATAACACTCTTTGGCGTCACTTCTATCACAAGACTCATATCTCTAAATTGCTCAATCATTTTCAACTCTTTCATCATCAAAAGTGACATATGCAAAGTCTTTCGACTTAAAGCATCGGCCACCACATTAGCTTTACCAGGATGGTAATTCAATCCAAAATTGTAATCTTTCAAAATTCAAACCACCGCCTTTGCCTCATATTAAGCTCTTTTTGATCGAACAAGTACTTCAAGCTTTTATGGTCACTAAATACTTCAAATCTAAAACCATAAAGATAATGCCTCCAAATCTTAAGCACAAAAACAACCGCTGCAAGTTCCAAATCGTGAGTAGGATAGTTCTTCTCATGAATCTTCATTTGACTAGAAGCATAAGCAACCACCTTACCATTTTGCATAAGTACACCACCTAAACCCATCTTAGAAGCATCACAATAAACATCAAACGATTCTTCAGGATTAGGCAGAATCAAGAACGGAGCCGTTGTTAACCTTTTCTTCAACTCAAAAAAACTTTCTTCACACTTGACATCCCACACAAAAGCAGCTCCTCTACAAGTCAACTTTGTCAGAGGAAGTGCCAACTTAGAAAAACCTTCAATGAACCTTCTGTAGTAACCAGCCAAACCTAAGAAACTTCTAATCTCAGTAACAGACTTAGGAGTTTCCCATCTTAACACGGCATCAACCTTAGAAGGATCAACCGCAATTCCATCACCAAAAATGACATCCCCCAAAAAGCTCACTTCACTTAACCAGAACTCGCACTTTGATAACTTAGCATAAAGCTTCTTCTCTTTCAAGATTTCTAACACAATGCGCAAATGTTCTGTGTGCTCTTCTTCCGATTTAGAATAAACCAGAATATCATCAATGAAAACAACCACGAAACGATCCAAGTAAGGATGGAAAATACGATTCATGTACTCCATGAATACTCCCGGTGCATTAGTGACACCGAAAGGAATCACCGAATACTCGTAATATCCATACCTCGTTCTGAAAGCAATTTTCTGAACATCTTCTTCTTTCACCCTTATTTGATGGTAACCCGATCTCAAATCAATCTTGCTAAACATGCGAGCGCCAACCAATCGGTCCATCAAATTATCAATTCTAGGAAGTGGATACCTAATCTTGATAGTTACTTCATTCACCTGACGATAATCAATACAAAGCCTCATACTACCGCCTTTCTTCTTTACCAATAACACAGGAGCTCCCCACGGTGACACACTTGGTCTAACAAACTTCTTCTCGAGCAAATCTTCTAATTGGCTCTTCAATTCTGCTAACTCAGATGTGGACATCCTATATGGTGCCATAGAGATAGGTCTTGTACTAGGTACAAGATCCACAGAAAATTCAACTTATCTTTCTGGAGGTGCACTAGGAATCTCATCAGGGAATACTTCGGGAAAGTCGCACACCACCGGAAAGTTTGCAATCACAGTTTGACTCTCTACAGAAAGAGTCGCCATCAACAAGAAAACCAATGCTTCATCCTTCATGAACTCATTCAATTGTTTCGTAGACATCAGCATAGCTTGATCTTCTTCTACTAAGGAAGAAAACCTCGCAATTTTGTCATAGCAATTGATATGCACATAATTAGATCTCAACCAATCCATACCCAGAACCACATCCAACCCGACAATCGGTAAACAAACAAGATCCACTACAAAGTCTCTATCAAAAATTGATAAAGGGCAACTTGCACACACAAAAAAAGTAGTAACCGTTCCCTTAGCCGGAACTTCTACCACCATATCTCTATCTAGAGATGACAAAGTGAGATCCAATCTCTTTACACAATTAGCAGCAATAAAATAGTGAGTAGCACCAGTATCAATAATAGTAATAAGAGGAATGCTATTAATGAAACTAGTACCTCGAACAAGACCATCTTCGTTTGCCGTCGGAGCACCCGACAAAGCAAACACTTTTCCCGCTCCTTGAGTTCTCTTAGGCTTCTTACATTGAGCACTAATGTGACCTCCCTCGCCACAATTAAAACAGACCACGTCCTTATGCTTGCAATCACGAGTCACATGACCCACTTCTCCACATCGGAAACATCTCACCTCATTCTCGTTAGCTCTCACATCACTTCGAAAAACATTACTTTTGTGGCCAGGTTACCCACACTTGTAACAAACAATACTAGCAGGAGCATCTCCCCAACTAGTCCTTCGCCCTTGAAATGCTTTCTATTTCCCTTTACCAGCCGGAGTATCATATGGTTTCCCACGGCTCTGTTGACCCTTGTTTCTCTTATCAAACATAATCTTATAGTGTGCATTACTATCTTCCTCGAAGATTCTACAACTATCAATCAAATCTGCAAAGACACGGATTTTCTGATATCCAATCGCTTTCTTTATCTCAAGACGCAAGCCATTCTCAAATTTAATGCACTTCGAAAACTCGACATTCTCTCCATCACAGTGAGGATAGAATTTAGCCAGCTCGGTAAACTTTGCAGCATAATCAATGATAGACATATTCCCTTGTTTCAGCTCAAGGAACTTTATCTCCTTCTTTCCCCGAACATCCTCCAGGTAATACTTCCTCATGAAATCTCTACGGAAAACTCCCCACATCACTTCCTCACTAGCAACCTCAAGCCTCTGACGGGTGTCCACCCACCAGTCATCAGCCTCATCACTTAATTTATGAGTACCATAATGGATATTTTGCACAGGAGTGCAATCCATCACACGGAAGATTCTTTCAATCTCCTTCAGCCATGCTAAAGCACCTTCAGGATCATACTTTCCTTGGAAAGTAGGGGGATTCTCTCTATGGAAGGTGGCCAAACTACGAGACCCAGCGTTCTCGTCACCATTCGACGAGTGTTGGAAAGCCTGAGCTATTTCCTGCATAGCAGCAGCAATAGCCTCATCATTCCTACCAGCGTTCCTTCCAGCCATAACAACTTTTCCTCACAACTAAACAAGGATTAGAATCAACAAATAACAATACTTGATTATTAGACAACAGCAAACTCAATAACTTTGCCGGACAGACTGACCTGCTCTGATACCACTAATGTAACACCCCAATTCTACCCCTCATAATTAATAATAAAATCAGAGTTTCAAAATTTCATCCAACATAAATTGAGGTATCACATATTTGTATTTTCAGCACTTTGCATTATAATGCACATCACAAAAATCAAAAGTCGGATATAGCGATTCATATCATAATTCATCATATAAACATATGACTATTCACAGCATAGCGGATGTGTTCACAAAATATACATATCATCATGTTATCATCAATACATAAAGTTATAACATCATAAGATAGTATACATAAACTATCCTATCCAAAATAATAATGTCCCCCAAAACCCGAGTGTTACTACGATCAGAGAAGAGCGACTCAAAATAAAGAGACTCGAGCTAATCCTCATCATCCTCGTGGATCACCTGCACGTTACCAATATAAAGGCAACGACGAAACAAGTAAAGGGTGAGATACTCCAAAACATATTATTAAAGGCATGATAAAATATATAAATAGTTTTGGAATTATAAATGATATAAGTTAATAAGAGTATGTCAACATGTATCAAAACAAAGCATCATATAACATCGCAATTCAACATAAGCCATCAATTAAAACCCAACGCCAAACAGTTCAAACATAAACATAACTGACTCCATGAGACATGACTATGTTATGCATGTGGTACTCGTCGCTTTGTCCATAATTAGGAACAATTGGCATAAAAGCCCTCGTCGCCAATGCAATGTATGTGACTCGAAAATACAACATCAAAAATACGACACAAAAAAACATCATCATCGCTCATCAAAATTGACATAAAGTCCACGTCGCCATGTTTATCCACCTCAAGATAAATATATCATCACATCGCATATCATCAAGTATTCATTATAAATACACCGTCGCAAGCATCATGTTTAATCACATCACATCATTATCAATTAATTCACTAAATTCCAAACATGGCAAAATAGTCAAACACCAATAATCGTCGCGAAAGTCATTCCTAATAATCGGCATTAATCAAAATTGTCAACCTCGCAATCGGATTGTGCATACGTGACTTAAATCGAATAAAACGCAATCCAATTCAATTTAACCATAATTTGGCCTATTTCGGGTCATATCGTAAAAACTTAGAATTTCGAAAAACTAACCTCACCACTACGTTCTACACGTCGAACTTAGCTAGTACGTCAATTTTCGTTGAATTCGAAGCAACTTGCTCCGTCGTCGAAATTACCGAAATCGGGAAATCGGAACATAATCGGGTTCCAAATTTAATAGGCTAACTTGTGTCCTAATTATATTTTATTAATACCAACTAGTAGTATAAGGAATTTGGAAAAAGGGGAGAAACAGAAACAAAATGCATAATTATGCAGGTAACACAATTATGCAGAAGACAGAAACTCAGAAATACAGAAACAGAAAATGGCATATTTCCATTTCTTCTCCCAGCATGAAGGGACGCACGTCCCAGGGGGTTAAGGGACAGGGGGCGGCTGCCTAGGATGCTGGGACGGTCGCCCTCCCTTGTGAGGTGGGCGCCTCCCATGCTTCAGGCCATCCACTTCATCTTCTTCTCCCACGGTTCCACTGTACAAGGTTTTTCTGGTTTATAGTTTTTGCATTTTCCAGTCTAGCAACTTATTCTTACTAGCTTAGCAATAAAACACCAATAATCCATACTCCTAACTCAACCTGTCTAAGTTATTTCAATAATCACTCAACAAAACTCATAAATCATACTATCAATTTATTCTAAATCCAAAATATATCACCAAACCCTAACTATATGAAATGGAAGATCAAACCCCTTACCTTAAGTGCTTGGATGATTGCAAGATGCTTCAACCAATTTCAAACTCCTAGCTTGCTCTTGCTCTTCTTCTTCCTCCAACACTTTCTCTAGTTTTTCTCTAAGTATGTTTGGTGTTGTAATGAAAGAAAAAGAGGAAAATGGTGTTTTATGTTGGATTCTTACTACTAGCCAAGGGTGTACACCCAATTCTCACCAATTAGCCCTCACACCCCCCAACTTATCTTATTAATTATCACATTAATAATATCTAATAATATTATTAACCCAATTAATTAAAATAACTCTGGGAAATTAAATATCGGTCCGAATAATATATTACCGAACCGAACGAAATAAAAACCGAACCGTCGAAACGTCGCTGAATATATTAACAGATATATCGATTAACATAGATATTCTCGTCGCAATAATATTCGTCTAACGGTAACTCATAAATATTAATAGAATATAATATTAAATAAAACGGGGCGTTACACCTTGCGCATGGATAATTGGTATATGGACAAAACTATTTAGGTTATGGTTAGTCAAAGCAACAAGGGCTTTGATTAACCTTGTGAGGATGGCCATGCCCATCCCTAACTATGAGACCCTTAAGGAATTTGGCTTATGAGCCAAGAGGATATAAGAATCCGATTGAAGAAATAAGGAGGTAAGAAAACAAGCGAGCCCATACAAGTTGGCCATATGTATGTTCCTAGAAATTGGGACTAGCGTGGCACTAGTATTCTAAACAACCGATTGGAACAATCGGTCGTATAGTTGTCGTTGTAGAATAGCCCAAGACCAAACTATGGATGTGTGCGAGTGTGGACTATGTATGTATACCTGTTAATTGTTGAGGATCCCAAGAGGAGGTTATGTGTTCTAATATGATGATAAATGTGTAATTAAGCTGTGATTAAAATATACAAAGAGGTAAAGTTCTACACTATTATAAACCATATGGGATGGGGATACAAGTTCATGAATACGGATACATCAGATCAGAAAGTGCGATAAAAAGCTTAGATAAATAGATAAAACATCCCAAATTAACTAAATAATTAATTAAATTGAATCCTCCTATTTAATAGAATTAATCGGCAAAATAATTAATCAAATTAAATATTAATTTTTAACTCAATTAAATATTTAGAACAAAATAAATAAATATTATTTCACAATTTATTTGATTAAATAAAATACTAAAAAAATAGCATAAACAAAAAAATATAAAGAAACAAAGAAAAATGGGCCAGAAACTGAAGCAATCAGGGGGTGCTGAAAAAAGCAAAAAAAAGCCCAAGCCCAAGACAAGGGTCCGTTGGGTCCTGTATGGACAGATCCAAGGGGTGTAGCGTAGAGAGGCGTCTTTGAGCCGTTTGATGAAGATCAAGGGGTGCAGATTAGGGTTCATGGTAATAGCATGGGCGTGTGGATACGGGAACGTAATTAAAGGTGGTGACACTTGTCACCACCACTTTGAGATACTAAGACCAGATTAAATAATAAACCATAGATTAATTAAAATAAAAAAAATAGAATAAACAAAAAAACAAAACATAATCACTTGTTCTCTCTCTCTCTAGCAATATCCATGCTTTGCCTTCTCTCTAAAATGGGGTCGCCAGAAAAAGAAGGAGTAGCCGCACCGAAAATCGCCCTCGCGGCGGCGGCGGGACTCCTCTGATTCTTAATTTTTTTTTTTGTGATTGTGATTCCTCTCCTCATTCTCGTTCCTAATATGTGGTTTGTTTTTACATGAGCATCACGGTTTGGCCTAGATCTACAAAGGGGTTTTGAAACCCTAAGTTGATTTTTTTTTACGAAAAAAGCACAGATGATGATGGCAATGAAACTAAAAATGAAAGGAAAGAAGGAGAAGGGCGAGAGGCACGGTGGCCAGAACTCGTTGGTTGTTAACCTCTTTGTGAGATTGCTCCTTTTCAAAAAAAAATTCTTCGATTTGCTTGCCTTCTTCCTCTTTTTGTTTGGTTTTTTCGATTTCTGAAGGGACTTTAGGTGGGAAAATGATGAAATAATATTCTGTTTTTTCAGATCTAGGGTTGGATGTTTTAGGGCTCCTCTATGAACAGTTCTCCCCCTGATTTTTGGAAATGAATCTCTTTATATCTGATGCTATTAGGGTTTGTAATGATTTTCATTTTTATGGAAAATAGGCCTACGAAATTTGACCTTTGGGCTCTTGATTTCTAAAAAATAAAATTCTCCAGGCCTTCAGATTTGTAATTGAGTTGTTATTGGGCCTTTAACATGATTGGTATATTTTTTTTGCTTTGCTGTGTTACAAATCTGTATTCTGAATTGAGATTTTGTGACATTGTGCTGGACATGTTACTTCTGATCTTTGAACTTGGGTTGTACGAATTTCTGATTGGGCCTTTGCAATTCTGTTGTCTTATGATTTGGCTTGCTGAGTTTGTTATTGGACTTTGCATAATTTCTGTACTTGCTGCTATATGGGCTGGAATCGTGATGACATTTCTGAGTTTTTACTGTGGTAAATGGCTTTTTTATTACTCTCTTTGTGAACCAATGACTTGTCTTTATTGTAAAACCCCAATTCTACCCCTCGTAATTAAATAATAAAATCAGAGTTTCAAAATTTCATCCAACATAAATTGAGGTATCACATATTAGTATTCTCATCACTTTGCATTATAATGCACATCACAAAAATCAAAAGTCGGATATACCGATTCATATCATAAATCATCATATAAACATATGACTATATACAGCACAACGGATGTGTTCACAAAATATACATATCATCATGTTATCATCGATACATAAAGTTATAACATCATAAGATAGTATACATAAACTATCCTATCCAAAATAACAACGTCGCCCAACACGCGAGTGTTACTACAATCAGAGCAGAGAAACTCAAAAAAAAGAGACTCGAGCTAATCCTCATCATCCTCGTGGATCACCTACACGTTACCAATATAAAGGCAACAGCGAAACAAGTAAAGGGTGAGATACTCCAAAACATATAATTAAAGGCATGATAAAATATATAAATAGTTTTGGAATTATAAATGATATAAGTTAATAAGAGTATGTCAACATATATCAAAATCTCACATACTTTAAATTAGCATTTAGTGTATAAAATTAACACTTTAATTTCGTCACATAATCATTACACTCGTATCAAAACAAAGCATCCTATAATCATCGCAATTCAACATAAGCCATCAATTAAAACCCAACGCCAAACAACTCAAACATAAACATAACCGACTCCATGAGACACGACTCTGTTATGCATGTGGTACCCGTCGCTTTGTCCATAATTAGGGACATTTGGCATAAAGCCCATCGTCACTTGGCATAAAAGCCCTCATCGCCTATGCAATGTATGTGACTCGACAATACAACATCACAAACACGACACAACAAAAACATTATCATCGCTCATCAAAATTGACATAAAGTCCACGTCGCCATATTTATCCACATCAAGATAAACATATCATCGCATCGCATATCATCAAGTATTCATTATAAATAAATCGTCGCAAACATCATGTTTAATAACACCACATCATTATCAATTAATTCACTAAATTCCAAATACGGAAAAATAGTCAAACACCAATAATCGTCGCGAAAGTCATTCCTAATAACCTGCATTAATCATAATCATTAACATCGCAACCAGATTGTCCATACGTGACTTAAATCGACTAAAACGCAATCTGATTCAATTTAACCGTAATTTGGCCTATTTCGGGTCGTTTCGTAAAAACTCGAAATTTCGAATAACTAACCTCACCACTACTTTCTACACGTCGAACTTAGCTAGTACATCAATTTTTGTTGAATTCGGAGCGACTTGCTCCGTCGCTGAAATTACCAAAATCGGGAAATCATAACATAATCGGGTTCCAAATTTTATCAGCTAACTTATGTCATAATTATATTTTATTAATATAAACTATTAGTATGTGGAAGTAGGAAAAAGGAAATAAACATAGACTAACTTCAAACATTATGCAGGTAACAGAAGGAATTATGCAGAACACAGAAAATACAGAATTGCAAATTGACAGATTTTCGCTGCAACCTCCACAGAAAAAGGGACGAACGTCCCATGGTTATAAATGGGAGGAGGCGGGCGCCATAAGGGGGGGCGGTCGCCCTCCATGGGAGGTGGGCGCCTCCCTTGCTCCATTGTCTCCAATTCTTCTTGTTCTTCCACGGTTTTCTTGCAAACAGAGTTTTCTATGGTTTTTACAGTTTTCTTTATTTTCCATTCTTACAACGTATTCCTACTAGCCATGGTAATAAAACACCTACATAAATATTCCTAAATCAACTTTCCTAAGTTATTCCAACAATCACACACACAACTCATAAACTATACTATCAATTTTATCCTAAATCCAAAATATATCAACTAAACCCTAACTATAGGAAATGGAAGATCAAACCCCTTACCTTAAATGCTTGGATGATCTTAGATGCTCCAACCAACTCCAACTCCTAGCTTGTGTTCTTGCTCTTCTTCTTCCAAAACTCTCTAGCTTCTTTCTAAGTATGATTTTGGTGTTGTAATGAAAGAAAAAGAGGAAAATGGTGGTTTTGTTGGTTCTTACTACAAGCCAAGTGGTGTACACCCAATTCTCACTAATTAGCACTCACCCCCCTCCCCCAACTTGTCTTACTATAATTATAACATTAATAATATCTAATAATATTATTAACCCAATTAATTAAAATAACTCCGGGAAACTAAATATCGGTCCGAATAATATTTTACCAAACCGAACGGAATAAAAACCGGACCGAACGAAACGTCGCCGAATATATTAACAGATATATCAATTAATATAAATATTCTTGTCGCAAAACAATCGTCTAACGATAACTCAAAAATATTATTATAATATAATATTAATTAAAACGGGGAGTTACAACTCTCCCCCACTTATAAAAGTTTCGTCCTCGAAATTACCTGACTCGAAAAGCTCGGGATAGGAATCCCGCATCTTGCTCTCCAATTCCCAAGTCGCTCTTTCACCAGCTGCTCCTATCCATCTCAATCACATGCGAAGGATCCGAAACATACTTCCGAAGTTGAGACACATGGAATACATCGTGCAAATTAGATTGATTTGGCGGTAACGCCGCTTTATAAGCCACTTTTCCCACTTTACTAGTAATTTGGTAAGGACCAATAAAGCGAGGAGTTAGCTTCTTCGATTTCAATGCTCACCCAACGCCAGTTGTAGGAGTAACTCGCAAAAACACATGATCACCATCTTGAAATTCCAAGTCTTTCCTTCTTTTATCATGATAACTCTTTTGTCGACTTTGCGAAGTTCTCATCTTTTCTCTAATCATCTTCACCGTCTCAGTAGTCTCTCTAACCAATTCGGGTCCAAGCACCACACTTTCACCCGACTCATGCCAACACAAAGGAGTTCTACACCTCCGACCATACAAAGCCTCAAACGGCGCCATTCCAATACTAGCATGAAAACTGTTGTTATAAGTAAACTCAATCAAAGGAAGATATGTATCCCATGAACCACCACGTTCAAGAATACACGCTCGTAACAAGTCTGCCAACGATTGAATCGTCCTTTCCGTCTGACCATCAGTTTGAGAATGATAAGCCGAACTCAACCTCAACTTAGAACCCAAAGCCTCTTGCAAGCTTTTCCAAAATTCAGAAGTGAACCTTTGATCTCTATCCGAAACAATACACAAAGGAATACCATGTAATCTAACAATCACATGCGTATAAATTTTCGCCAACTTCGATACTGGATAAGTGATGTTAATAGGAGTAAAGTGAGTCGACTTCGTAAGCCTATCAACAATCACCTAAATCGCATCGTGTCCTCTTGGTGTATTCGGTAACCCCCTTACGAAATCCATAAAAATGCTATCCCATTCTCATTCTGGGATCTCTAACGGTTGCATCAACCCTGCAGGTTTCTGATGCTCCACTTTAGACTTCTGACAAGTCAAACAAGCATAAACAAATTGAGCCACCTCTCTTTTCATGCCCGACCACCAAAATAGTTTCCTTAAATCTTGATACATTTTGGTCGCTCAGGGATGAATACTCAAATTGCTTCTATGACTTTCCTCCAAGATAATTCTCTTTAACTCCACATCATCGAGGATACAAATCCTATCTCGGAATCTCAAAACACCCTGAGCATCCAACTTGAAATCTTCATTTTCAGTTTGTCCAATACCAACCAACAAATCAACAAGTTTCACATCAAGCTTCTGAGCTTCTCTAATGCTATCAAGGAAATCATTATTGATCTTCAACATTCCCAAGATAACACTCTTCGGCGTCACCTCTATCACAAGAGTCATATCTCTAAATTGCTCAATCATTTCCAACTCTTTCATCATCAAAAGTGACATATGCAAAGTCTTTCGACTTAAAGCATTGTCCACCACATTAGCTTTACCAGGATGGTAATTCAATCCAAAATCATAATCTTTCAACAATTGGAGCCACCGCCTTTGCCTCATATTAAGCTCTTTCTGATCGAACAAGTACTTCAAACTTTTATGGTCACTAAATAATTCAAATCTAGAACCATAAAGATAATGCCTCCAAATCTTAAGCACAAAAACAACCGCTGCAAATTCCAAATCGTGAGTAGGATAGTTCTTCTCGTGAATCTTCAATTGCCTAGAAGCATAAGAAGCCACCTTGCCATTTTGCATAAGCACACAACCTAAACCCAACTTAGAAGCATCACAATAAACAAAAAACAATTCTTCAGGATTAGGTAGAATCAAGATCGGAGCCGTTGTTAACCTTTTCTTCAATTCAACAAAACTTTCTTCACACTCGACATCCCACACAAAAGCAGCTCCTTTACAAGTCAACTTTGTCAAAGGAAGTGCAAACTTAGAAAAACCTTCAATGAACCTTCTGTAGTAACCAGCCCAACCAAAGAAACTTCTAATTTCAGTAACAGACTTAGGAGTTTCCCATCTTAACACGGCATCAACCTTAGAAGGATCAACCGCAATGCCATCACCAGAGATGACATTCCCCAAAAAGCTCACTTCACTTAACCAGAACTTGCACTTTGACAACTTAGCATAAAGTTTCTTCTCTTTCAGAACCTCCAACACAATGCGCAAATGTTCTGCGTGCTCTTCTTCCGATTTAGAATAAACCAGAATATCATCAATGAAAACAACCACGAAACGATCCAAGTAAGGATGGAAAATACGATTCATGTACTCCGTGAATACTCCCGGTGCATTAGTGACACCGAAAGGCATCACCGAATACTCGTAATGACCATACCTCGTTCTGAAAGCAGTTTTCTGAACATCTTCTTCTTTCACCCTTATTTGATGGTAACCCGATCTCAAATCAATCTTGCTAAACATGCGAGTGCCAACTAAACGGTCCATCAAATCATCAATTCTAGGAAGTGGATACCTATTCTTGATATTTACTTTATTCAACTGATGATAATCAATACAAAGTCTCATGCTACCGTCTTTCTTCTTCACCAATAACACATGAGCTCCCCACGGCGACACACTTGGTCTAACAAACTTCTTCTCGAGAAAATATTCTAATTGGCTTTTCAATTCTGCTAACTCAGATGTGAACATCCTGTATGGTGCCACAGAGATAGGTCTGGTACTAGGGACAAGATCCAAAGAAAATTCAACTTCTCTTTCTGGAGGTGCACTAGGAATCTCATCAGGGAATACTTCGGGAAAGTCGCACACCACCGGAAAGTTTGCAATCACAGCTTCACTCTCCATAGAAAGAGTTGCCATCAACAAGAAAACCAACGCTTCATCCTTCATAAACTCATTCAGTTGTTTCATCGACATCAGCATAGTTTGATCTTCTTCTACTAAGGAAGAAAACCTCATAGTGTTGTCATAGCAATTGATATGGACATAATTAGATCTCAACCAATCCATACCCAGAACCACGTCCATATCGACAAGCGGTAAACAAACAAGATCCACAACAAAGTCTCTATAAAAGATTGATAGCGGGCAACTTGCACACACAAAAGAAGTAGTAACCGTTCTCTTAGCCGGAACTTCTACCACCATATCTCTATCTAGAGATGACAAAGTGAGACCCAATCTCTATACACAATCAGCAGCAATAAAATAGTGAGTAGCACTAGTATCAATAATAGTAATAAGAGGAATGCTATTAATGAAACTAGTACCTCGAACAAGACCATCTCCGTTTGCCGTCGGAGCACCCGACAAAGCAAACACCTTTCCCGCTCCTTGAGTTCTCTTAGGCTTCTTACATTGAGCACTAATGTGACCTTCCTCGCCATAATTAAAATAGACCACATCCTTATGCTTGCAATCACGAGTCACATGACCCACTTCTCCACATCGGAAACATCTCACCTCATTCTCCTTAGCTCTCACATCACTTCGACAAACATTACTTTTGTGGCCAGGTTTCCCACACTTGTAACAAACAATACTAGCAGGAGCATCTCCTCCACTAGTCCTTCGCCCTTGAAACAATTTCGGTTTCCCTTTACCAGCTGGAGTATCATATAGTTTCCCATGGCTCTGTTGATCCTTGTTTCTCTTATCAGACATAATCTTATAGTGTGCATTACTATCTTCCTCGAAGATTCTACAACTATCAATCAAATCCGCAAAGACACGGATTTTCTGATATCCAATCTCTTTCTTTATCTCAGGACGCAAGCCATTCTCAAATTTAATGCACTTCGAAAACTCGGCATTCTCTCCATCATAGTGAGGATAGAACTTAGCCAGCTCTGTAAACTTTGCAGCATAATCAGCGATAGATATATTCCCTTGTTTCAGCTCAAGGAACTTTATCTCCTTCTTTCCCCGAACATCCTCTGAGTAATACTTCCTCATGAATTTTATAAGGAAAACTCCCCACGTCACTTCCTCACCAGCAACCTCAAGCCTCTGACGGGTGTCCACCCACCACTCATCAGCCTCATCACTTAATTTATGAGTACCATAACGGATCTTTTGCACAGGAGTGCAATCCATCACACGGAAGATTCTTTCAATCTCCTTCAGCCACGCTAAAGCACCTTCGGGATCATACTTTCCTTGGAAAGTAGGGGGATTCTCTCTTTGGAAGGTTGCCAAACTACGATACCCAGCGTTCTCGTCAACATTCGGCAGGTGTTAGAAAGCCTGAGTTATTGCCTGCATAGCAGCAGCAAGAGCCTCATCATTCCTACCAGCGTTCCTTCCAGCCATAACAACTTCTCCTCACAACAAAACAAGGATTAGAATCAACAAATAACAATACTTGATTGTTAGACAACGACAAACTCTACAACTTGGCCGGACAGACCGACCTGCTCTGATACCACTAATGTAACACCCCAATTCTACCCCTCGTAATTAAATAATAAAATCATAGTTTCAAAATTTCATCCAACATAAATTGAGGTATCACATATTCGTATATTCATCCCTTTGCATTATAATGCACATCACAAAAACCAAAAGTCGGATTTACCGATTCATATCATAAATTATCAAATAAACATATGACTATTCACAGCACAGCGGATGTGTTCACAAAATATACATATCATCATGTTATCATCGATACATAAAGTTATAACATCATAAGATAGTATACATAAACTATCCTATCCAAAATAATAACGTCGCTTAAAACCTGAGTGTTACTATGATCAGAGTAGAGCGACTCAAAATAAAGAGACTCGAGCTAATCCTCATCATCCTCGTGGATCACCTGCATGTTACCAATATAAAGGCAACGACGAAACACGTAAAGGGTGAGGTACTCAAAAACATATAATTAAAGGCATGATAAAATATACAAATAGTTTTGGAATTATAAATGATATAAGTTAATAAGAGTATGTCAACATATATCAAAATCTCACATACTTTAAATTAGCATTTAGTGTATAAAATTAACACTTTAATTTTGTCACATAATCATTATACTCGTATCAAAATAAAGCATCATATAATCAACGCAATTCAACATAAGCCATCAATTAAAACCCAACACCAAACAACTCAAACATAAACATAACCGACTCTATGAGACACGACTATGTTATACATGTGGTACCCGTCGCTTTGTCCATAATTAGGGACATTTGGCATAAAGCCCATCGTTGCTTGGCATAAAAGCCCTCGTCGCCTATGCAATGTATGTGACTCGACAATACAACATCACAAACACGACACAACAAAAACATCACCATCGCTCATCAAAATTGACATAAAGTCCACGTCTCCATGTTTATCCACATCAAGATAAACATGTCATCGCATCGCATATCATCAAGTATTCATTATAAATAAACCATCGCAAACATCATGTTTAATCACACCACATCATTATCAATAAATTCACTAAATTCCAAATACGGAAAAATAGTCAAACACCAATAATCATCGCGAAAGTCATTCCTAATAACCGGCATTAATCATAATCATTAACATCGCAACCGGATTGTCCATACGTGACTTAAATCGACTAAAACGCAATCTGATTCAATTTAACCGTAATTTGGCCTATTTCGGGTCGTTTCGTAAAAACTCGAAATTTCGAATAACTAACCTCACCACTACTTTCTACACGTCGAACTTAGCTAGTACATCAATTTTTGTTGAATTCGGAGCGACTTGCTCCGTCGCTGAAATTACCAAAATCGGGAAATCATAACATAATCGGGTTCCAAATTTTATCAGCTAACTTATGTCATAATTATATTTTATTAATATAAACTATTAGTATGTGGAAGTAGGAAAAAGGAAATAAACATAGACTAACTTCAAACATTATGCAGGTAACAGAAGGAATTATGCAGAACACAGAAAATACAGAATTGCAAATTGACAGATTTTCGCTGCAACCTCCACAGAAAAAGGGACGAACGTCCCATGGTTATAAATGGGAGGAGGCGGGCGCCATAAGGGGGGGCGGTCGCCCTCCATGGGAGGTGGGCGCCTCCCTTGCTCCATTGTCTCCAATTCTTCTTGTTCTTCCACGGTTTTCTTGCAAACAGAGTTTTCTATGGTTTTTACAGTTTTCTTCATTTTCCATTCTTACAACTTATTTCTACTAGCCATGGTAATAAAACACCTACATCAATACTCCTAACTAAACTTTCCTAAGTTATTCCAACAATCACACACACAACTCATAAACCATACTATCTTAGTAACTTTGCACGTTTAAGAATTTGGACGAAATACTTTTTATGTCAAAACTTGCACTATACGCAAAAGAAATTAAGAACAAAAAGTGCCTTGTAACTTGTATTGAATGGAGTTGGATAATGATGACTAGCATTTGTTTGTGATTTGGCTCATTCTTATGCATAGACAATTAAACTCTTTGATCATCTTAATTCCTGAATGAGGACCAAATATATCTGATGAGCAAATGTCATTCCTTCTGCTTAAAGGTTATGTACAATTTGCCGTAAATTGTACATTTTGTAACAATTAAAACCTCTCTCGTCCATATTACAAAATGCAACTATAGATGATGATGGGCTTCAAACTAGACACAAATAAATCCTCTCTTTTAGGTAGTAGAAAACAAAATGCCATTTTTTCTCCAACCAACATTGAATTTGAATTTGGCTTTAAAAGATTAATCGAGTTAAAAAAAAGTAACACTTTTTTCAAGGCACTCTTTTTTTTAATAATTCGAATGAACCTTATGTTCCAAACTTGAACTCCATTTCTTGAATAAAAACTCAAAAGCACCACTTGCTAAAAGAGAACATTCTCAATGCTTTAACTCCTCAATCACAAATAGTCGGATAAGTGTCTTTGAATTCAGATACAAACCCTGATACTTGTATAATAATCCAAAAACAACCAAATCTGAACGAACCATTCAAATTGAAATGGTAGGATAAATTTTGGGATGCGACAGTGAGTATTCTCGTGAAGTCTAGGACAGTTAGTCTTAGAGATTTTGCAGGTGTTAGTCACTTCCAGTAGGGTTATGTGAGTGTAATAATTAGTTGGATTATTGGATTAAGTCCTCGTTGGAGAAAGGCACATCACCTGTGAGGGTGGACTAAACTAGCTTGAAGTTTCAAGTGAACTAGTATAAAAATATTGTGTTCTTTATTGGTTTCTAATTATTTCAATATTTATCAAAAGAAAAACACATTAAAAAGGGTGAATTATTGTTTAAAAGATAAGTTTTCAAAGGATAAAACTCAATTCAACCCCCCCCCCCCTACCTTTTTGTGTTTTTCGCACCATCAGTGAGGACATGTGAGAAAAATGTCTTTTTTTGTTTCTTTCGGAGGTTATTCAGTAGGTTGGGAGGCCAAGCACACCAATGAGATAACACTTTTAGATTGGCCAGAGTTTTTCGTGTATTTATTTGTCATTATCACCTGAGATGAGAGGTGGAGTCAAGGATTTTTTTAAATAGTGTAGCCATAGTAACTTTTCCGTCATACCAATTTTTTCTCCCTAAAATTGCGGTGTCAATAGTTTATAAGTTATTAAGACTTACTCCGAATCTTGACAATTAATTCTTATCAATCTAATGATTAGGAATAATAAGTAATTAAGTGTGAAGAGAGAAAACTATTACTTATTATTCTTAACCATTGAATTGATAAGAATTAATGGTCAAGATTTGAAGTAAGTCTAAATAATTTATTTTTGGAGTAAGAATATCCCTCTATATATATATATATATATATATATATATATATTTACATCAAATTCTTACACCTATACCGTATTTCACTGCTCACCAATACGGTGAACAGTGAAATATTATAATAATAACATTTATCTTTTTAGTTAAAAAATATTTTGTTTAATATTTTATTATTATTTTTAGATTGATGGAGTACGAAAAAAAAATCTTGTGATTAATCAACTTCACAATTTTATTAATCCATATTTTACATATCATGGTGTTCACAGTGATTTCTGGTGAAACAACCGTTAGTCCTCCAAACTATCAAATAAGCGTTATGATTGTTATTCGATTCCTCTGGTAACTTGCAGGATCGACTAGATTGATCCTATAGGGTATTGGTTGTTTGGATAGAATTAATAACAAAATAAGGACTCATGGTTCAAGGCTTATATTTAGAGTGCTTACGTAAATCCAACGTATTTCGTTCACATCATTCAGTAACATAATGCCATGATTAAATAAAGAAACATAATATTGACTTGAATGAGTAAATAAATAAAGATTCAATTTACAAAAGAAATGTAAGTGCAGGGATGCTTAGATGACTTTTAAATGTAACAGACTTTTTAAAGTAAAGGCATGAAATGTAAAAGACAAGAATGTAAAAACAAGTATGTAAAAACTTTCTGGAAAATAAGAGCGTCAATGTAAAAGTTTCAGAAAAGTAAAGGATTTCGAAATGGAAGAAAAGCGTTTAAATGCAAGGAAAGTTAAATGACTTTGAATGTAAAGAATTTAAAAGACATTGATGCAAGATAAAGATAAACTGGAAAGATAAAGATGCATTATTGAATGATAAAGGTTTTGGTGCAATCATACGTACATCATTCGAGCATTCGTTTCCCTAACCATGTGGTATTTTGAATGTTTACTGAATTTTTGTACAATAGATATGACACACGAAATCCTAACACTAAGACTTCTATTTATACTATTTCGACCATAACGGTCTGACTTATGAGATCTTGCCACGTTTAGAACATGCAGAACACTATGCTTCTCTAGCTTCCACGTCTTCGAACCGTTTCCAGCGCGCATTTTCGAACTTCCAATTATCCCGCTCACATTTGAATTTCATATATCTTAACTGTCTTTCATTTCGAACTCGCTTCTTAAACACCACGCTACTACCACTTCGAAGCTCCTTTTATATGTATCATCATAATTGCTATTCGAAGCTCCAAGTTTCAGTATGTCTATTCGAAGAGCCCATTCCTTCATTCCGAACTGTGACATTCACTTCTTTCCCAACGAATACTTAATATCATTTCGCTCCGAGCTCTATGATTCCATTCCGATTATAGATATCAAAATCTTCAGCCAACAAAATGCCCCTTTAAAATATGTATTTCGAATTTCTTCCTGAGAAATACTTATTTTAAACATACTCATAAGATTTTGATATGACTTCTAGTAATCATGACACTGTGTATGACTTCCATTACGTCAGCCACGATGTCCCTTGGGTTTCTAAAACCGTTCCAAAACAGTTGCCACAGCATGGTGCGGTTCTTAAAGACAATGATTATCTTTAATCATGCTTATTACCAATGCTTACTTTACGCCACCTCACTCCGTATCCAACCCACGTCCTCCACGTATCTTGGTCTTAGTTGATGAGTGCTTCAACTTCCTTACTATAAACCAAACAGATTTAGTCTTTTTACTCTTTTTACACACTCTGGAATCTTTTCTTCTTCTCTTATCGTCAAAACCCTAAGCTATTAACAACTTCCAATAATGTCTTCAACAGCATCCCAGATGAAGAAGATCTCCAAGAAGAAAACCAAGAACGCTGGAACGATCCTGGAAAGCAAAGTTGGTATTCACCAAGGTCAATCGGTACTTATACCTCAAGGCATCTCCAAAGAACAGGAACTCCTGTATTCTTCCCAGGTATTAATCCCCACCAATGTTGTTGGAAAGAGGTTTGCCCTAATGGGCCCTCTCACAGTCTTTGAGATCCTGAAGGATACTAGGACAATATTCCCTGTTTGCTATGATTTTAAACCATTGTTTAATAGGATGGAAACCCTAAGTTAGGAACCGAGGTGTGAAGGAATCCTCCTCTTGAAGACATAGAAACCTCTGATACTCCCCCAAAAGACCCTTTTATCCTAGATTATGTTAAAAGTAACTTTAAGCCGTTTCGATCTTGTCCTACCCCTAATGCAGCCTACCAAAAATGGTTTACTAAGGTAGAGGCTAAGAAATCCCATCAGTGGGAGGAACTAGGTATTTACAATCTACTCAAATTATCGAAACCAGGCTTCACCTACAGCCACCCTTTGCTATTTGCATCCTTGTACTTTTGGGATAGTACTTATAATACCTTTCACCTTCCTGGAGGAATGATCACCCCTACATTCTTCGACATAACTGCTATCACAGGATTATCACCAGTAGGAGAAACATATATTCCTGATTCTGAAGAACATTCAAGCATTATTGACTTCGACATCAAGTTGGCTAGCTTCTCCAAGTTTATCAGTCATTATCACACTGAAGGTGATAGTGTATCAGACGTAGAACATATTGCCTTCCTCACCCTTTGGTTATCAAGATATGTTTTCTGCAGTAGGTCACTACAAGTAGCCAGTAGGTTTCTCCCTCTAGCAAGGGATTTACACGAAAACAGGAGGGTTTGTTTGAGTGAACTATTACTGGTTGACCTCTATGAAAGTTTAAGGTCAGCTGTTTCGAGCTTAAAATCTCACACTCCTAAGAATATCTTGCTAGCTGGTCCTTTCTAGTTGCTCCAGTTATGGCTTAATGCCATGTTCGAATCATCACTCTCTACTGCTGATACTATTGTTGAGCAAGATCCAGAAGTGGCGGATCGAAATGTTGAAGGCACAAGGCTAAGGAGACTGACTCCAAGTGATGATAAGGTTGATTTCCAGATTCTATTCTCACAATACATTATGCTCTTTTCCAAGAAGCATATGTTTGAAGAGACTATGGCACCTTTCGCTTCGAGGACTCATGGACCATCATGGTTCACTATGTCCCTTTCGGAGGCTGCTACGAGTAAAGAGATCCAAGACATCTGGAAAGCCTTCTTGCTCCCAAGACTAATCTCCTCCATAATCACTCCGACCAAGAATCAAATCCTTCTGTTTGCCTACCAACCCAATTTCGTTTCAAGACAATTCGGTTTATGCCAATTAATTCCTGAAACCCTCTTTCAGACTCAGAGCTCTATTACCTCCGGTCGAACTTTCAAGGCTAGAGAAGCCAAACTGCAGCAGGAGCAATATCAAGATTTTGCTCAATTTGAATTAATCTCTTTTGAACCAACCCATTTTTCATCAAAGGGTTTTCTAGATTGGTGGACTAAATTCTACCAATCTTATATGTTTGATACTCTCACCATCCAAAATAAACTAACTGCTGCGTTCGATGTGCAGGTACACAAAAAGAAAGGTATGTTCACTCATGCTCAAGAGATTAGGGCTTTCCAGAACTATTTCGAGACTTCCTATGATCCCACGCGTTTGCAAACCACTGTATATCGAGCATCCGAAACCTTGAAGGAAAAATTTAAAGAAAAAGTTTCTAAGTTCAAACTTCCTTCAGGGTTGTCACCTGAGGATAGGTATAGGTTGGCACTTGAAATGCATCCACCTAAGTTTCCTAGGTTACCTACCTCAGAACTGGCTCTGGCTTGGTTTCCCCCATACCCTTGGTGGTTGACTTGCAAAGAGATGTTCAAATACAAATCTCAAAGGAAACTAAAGCCATCTGAGACTGTGACATGGGCTCGACATTGGCTTCATAATTTCCCAGGGCATCTTCACTATGACCTTTCTGCCATGTCGATTCTTTCGAATGAAGGCGCAGGTGCGAATGCTTGGGAAATCCCCAAATAATTCTTACTTTCTTTATTTTAACATTTCGTCTTATTTGTTTCAATTTTCAGCCATCAGAATAAGGAATGTTGCATCGAAGACCAAGGAAGGAAGTAGTTCCCAAACAACTATTGAAGCTGATGACAATGTGCCCCAGAGAATCCCAACAATTACTCCGACTCCGAAGGTAATCAGTTTAGTTCGGTATTTCGAGTGGATTTGAATTTATGATTGAAATCTAACTTATGTTTGCACCATTTCAGACTAATAAACTCCCACCAACCACCCCAAAGAAACGAAAACCTAGTACCTTTGGGAAAGATCCCAAGGTTGGGGGAAGTTCACCAACGGCTTCGAAAAAGAAGCAAAAGAAAGATGATTCAAAGGATACTAACGTCTCTGGACTCGATTCCAGGGATGTTGCTCCCTCGCAAAAATCCAAAAATCCACCTTCGACCTCCAACGTAATGTTGGAACACATAGACAGCAATATTTCTTCAGACAATCCACAGGTGAATTGAATTCGAATTTTTAACAAAGATAGTTATTCGTACCTTAATACAAGTTTTATAATCTTTCTTTATCTGCGTAGGATGATTCAACTCCAGTTCCTACCACTTCGACTCCTCCATCCAAAGCCGCTGCTCCCATCCATTCTTCCCCCCATAGGGATTCATGTAATCTGGTGCAAAATAAGGGATCCTCCAATATGGCGGTTCCAACTGGAGCTCCTGAGCAACCAGATGATCAAGGCACTTCACCTCCTCTCAAAGAGACAAACGAAACAACGCTTGAAGATGCTACAGAAGCGCCTCCAGAGACTTCTCACCCAGAATCTCCTCTCCAGACTCCTCAAGAAAAGGTTACCCAAGTTGAAGAAGGAAAGGCTTGCCCCTCTCAGGAGAGCGAAGATTCTAGCGAAGAAGGATCTGAAGATGAAAGAGGAGAAGAGGCTCAAGGGGGTTCGAGTGAAGGGACGGAGTCTGATGCTCCCAATAATGAAGATGAGGACATTGAAATAGTGGATCTGGTTGGTGATGACGAAGATGATGGTGAGGGAATTAATTAAGGTGATGGTGTCCCTGCCAATGAACCAATGGACGTTGAAATGGATGTTACTCCATTGCGCATGGAACTTCCAGAGCCTTCCAAATGCCAGACAGCTGAAGAGGAGTTAGCCCTCTTAAAACGAAATGACCCTATTGGGTATATGAAGGCTAAGCTAGCTCAGAGAAACACTCCTCTTCCTAAGGCTAGTGCTGGTTTGACCACTGATTTGGTGCCTTCTGATGATAGGGTTGTACTTCTTCACAAGATTAGGAAAACAATCCTTAATGTGGATCTATTCGAAGTACTCCGAAAAGATAGTACAGCCTGCTTCATTATGAAGGGACTTCTCAATCAAGTCGACCTCGCCACCTGTTCCCTGGAAGTTAGCACCATCTTGTTTGAACTCCAATCTTTGCTAGACAACGTGACTGGGTGTCTCCTCCAAGATGAATCTGCTACAAATAAGGTCCAAGAGAAGCGAGTTGCAATGGATGCTGCTTATGAGCATGCTTCGAAGCTTTCTAAAGAAGCTGAAGAGCAAGCCACACATATCAAGCAAGCCAAAACTGATTATGAGCTTCGAGCTCAATCCATTCTTCTCTGGGAAAAACAGATTCAAGAGCTTCAACATAAGATTAAAGAGGCCCAACAACAACAGATTGCATATGAGTCCAACACCTTTGGCAATCGATTCGAAGAACTCCTTAATAAAGGACTTGCTGAAACGAAAGCAGCTGAACAGCTTAAGGGTGAAGTTGCTATCCTCGAAGGTGCCAAGCGCTTCACTCAATAAAGACTTGAGTCTTTTAGGAGTATCTTCGATCGATTAAGGAACAATACCCACTTCTGAAAATCGTTTACTTAATGAATCTTGTATTCAATTGAATGTTTGTTTGTAACATTTGGACAATGCCATTTTGGCAATTTATTTCACCATTTTGGCATTTCATTATATTGCTGTGATTACGTTGTTATTATTGGAATCTCCTGCAAGCGCGGTTTATATTTCTTTAAATACTTCCCATTAACCTTTAGGATTCATCTATCATCTGCCAACTCTTCGATTTCATATGTATTGTTTGAAAATGTTTTTACTATTCGAAAAGGTCCTTCCCAATGAGGTGACCATTTACCTAATGCTTTATTTTTCTTGTCCATGGGCAATATAACTTTCCAAACTAAGTCATTAGTACTAAATGTTTTACCTTTCACCCTTTTGTTATATGCCCTGGCCACTCTTTCCTTTTGCCTCATCAGGATTTCCAACGCGTGCAATCTAACTTCATCCAACTCAACTAATTCATTCATCATCATTTCCCAATATAATAAAGATGGGATTTCGTTTTGTCTTTGAATTCGAATTGACTGTAGATGAATTTCTACTGGTAAGACTGCATCATGACCAAACGTTAGTTGGAAAGGTGTAGTGTTAGTAGCTTCTTTAGGAGATGTTCTACAGGCCCATAGTATTTGATCTAAAGTCTTATGCCAATTTCTTGGTTTTTTACCAACATGTTTTTTAATCAAACCTATTATTACTTTGTTGGCTGCTTCGACCTGACCATTCGCTTGAGCATAATATGGTGTTGATGTTAGCAACTTAAACCCCATCTCTTGGGCAAATTCTTGCATCTTTTTACCAATAAACACAGATCCTTGGTCTGTGGTTATGCTCTCTGGAAATCCGAACCTATAGATAATTTGTTTCTGTATGAATTCGATAATAGCCTCTTGATCTACAGCTACTAATGGTATTGCTTCGATCCACTTGGTGAAATAGTCTATTCCTACCAAGATATATTTCGACCTTTAGATGAGCGAGTTGATTTCTCTATTAAATCTAATGCCCATCCTCTAAAGGGCCATGGTTTAATGATCGAATGCAACTCACTTGCAGGAGCATGTTGAATCCCTGCATGTTTCTGGCATTCTTCACATCCTTTGGCAAAATCTATACAATCTTTGAGCATATTGGGCCAGTACATACCATATCGAAATAGCAACCACTTCATTTTATGGCATTGATATGTGCTATATTCTATTTATTGAATTTTAAATATTCTGTGGATTTCTCTCAGGGTTCCCTAATCACCATATTTTTAATATTTTCTAAATCATTTGCTTCTTGATCTTATTTCGATAAATCCTCAAAGTTTATTTTCTAGGTCACTTATTTTCTTCATGTGTATCCATCTCGAATTTTTGAGTAGCCTATTAACTATGACAAAGTATGTCATCAGGTTTTCCTTTATGCATTTGTATTCCTTTGTTATCTGCTTGACCACTAACTCTGAGTCACCTTTAATTTCGACTCTAGTTGCCCCCAATTCCAACAAAGCTTCAAGTCCAACTATGAGGGCTTCGTATTCAGCTTCGTTGTTCGAGCAACGAGGACCTTCTAACTTATACTTGAATTTTGTTGGAATTACTTCAGGAGAAATTATGAGAACTCCAACACCACTACCCTCCTTGTGAGTCGAAACATCAAAGTATAATTTCCAAGGTTGCATTTCGACGTAACCCATGACAACCTTTTCGACCAGTGAATGAACCACAATGAAATCAGAAATCACTTGACCTTTCACAGCTCTTAAAGGCATGAAAGTCAAAGAATATTCTGTTAAGGCTAGAGCCCATTTACCAACTCTGCTATGCATTATTGATTTTGAGAGCATGTGTTTGATAACATCGAAATGAGATGAAACATAAACATCAACAGGCTTTATACAATACTTAAGTTTCATACAGGAAAAGTATAAACAAAGACATAGCTTTTCTATATTACTATATCTAGTTTCTGCATCGTTTAACACCCTACTTAAATAATATATGGCTCTTTCGATGTCATTACTATCCTCTTGTGCTAACATACTACCTATAGTAAATTCAGAAGTAGATATGTACAATCTCATGGACTTTCCCCATGAAGGTGGAGACAAGGTAGGAGGCTGAGAGAGATATCTTTTTATCTGGTCAAAGGCCTCCTGATGTACTTCGTTCCACTCGAAGGCTTGGCCTTGCTTTAAGCGAAGTAGTGGAGAGAAAGCTTGAGTCTTTCCACTTAGATTCGAAATGAATCTTCTGAGAAAGTTAATCTTCCCGGCAAAGATTGCAGCTCCCTTTTCGATGTGGGTGCTTTAGTCTCTATGATGGCCTTGGTCTTATTCTGGTTGATTTTGATTCCCTTTTTATGAACCACAAAGCCCAGGAAATCTCCTGCCTGCACAAAAAATGCACATTTAAGGGGATTCATTTTTAAGCCATGTTTTCTCATTCTTTCGAATGATTGGCTCAAATGATGCAGATGGGTTTCTGCAGATATAGATTTGATGACTATATCATCAATATACACCTGCATGAATGTCTCAATAAAATCATGAAAGATGGAGTTCATTGCTCTTTGGTAAGTTGCCCCAGCAATTTTTAAACAAAAAGGCATCACTACCCATTCATAGGTGCCTAAGGCTCCGGGGCAACGGAATGATGTCTTAGCAACATCTTCTTCAGCAATAAAAATCTGATTATAACCAGAATATCCATCTAGCATACTTAGGTATTCGAATCCTGCAGCAGAGTCTATTAACATTTCTGCCACAAGCATAGAATATTGGTCTTTGGGGGTTGCAGTATTTAAATCCCTAAAGTCTATGCATATTCTCAGGGAACCATTTTTCTTAATAACAAGTACTATATTTGCTAACCATTCGACATATCTTGTAGTTACGATGAATTTGCAGCGTGCAACCTTCGACCTCGACCTTGATCTTTGTGAGTCTGCTGGCGAACCTTAGGAGTTTGCTTGATGGGCTTCTTGCCATCCTTAATTGGAAGTCTGTGCTCCACTAACTCTCTTTTCAAACCAGGCATTTCGTCATAGTCCCATGCAAAGCAATCTTTGTTTCTTTTGAGGACTTCGATCACCTCTTGCTTGAAGCTTGGGCTGAGTTTTGCACTTATGTAGGTTATTCTTTTTATATTGTCATCCCCCAAATTCACCTCTTCGAGTGGATCCTGTGCTAACATTTTGGCAGCTGAGTTTGTAGGATCCTTCTCGAAGCCCAAGGGTTCCTTGTCATATATGGCATCAAGCCTTTGATCTATTTCGTTTTCTTCACAGGGTGAGTCTTTCGAACCATTCCCTTCGAGTTTGTTTACTTCAACTGTATTTTCTATTGCAGCCTCTGAAGCCGCTTTCCATTCATTCTCAGCCATATAGGCCGAAATCCTTTCGAAGAAAGAAGACTCAGTCATGAGCAGGGTTGTCGAACTCCCAGCCTGCTGGCCGTCTTTGCGAAGTGCCTTCGACTCCATCATCTCCTTTAATTATCTTCCTATTCCAGTACATGCCATCATGGCAAAGGGTCATAAAGTAGTGTGCATCCCTTGTTTCGTTCATTTCGTCACTTGGGGTACAAGGGGCTATTTGTGCCAGGTACTTGTCATAATTCCTCTTGTTGACTAGATTGACTGTTGTCATGAAGTAACTCTGGTCCGCTTCGATATTCTCCACTATACCATCTTCTCTCCACAGCATTAACCTCTGGTGCATTGACGAAGGAACTGCCCCTACGCCATGGATCCACTCTCTTCCTAGCAGCAAATTATAGTTGGCCTTGGCTTCAATCACCATAAACATGGTGGGCCTACAGCTCGATCCGGCGGTTAACTCCACTTGCACCACCCCCAACGTTTGCCCTACTTTCCCTTCATAATTGGATAGGACCATGTTGTGTGGTTTGACATCACCCTCTTGTATTCTAACTTTTCGGCATGAATTGAGGCATTAAATTAGCTGCCTCCATCCACTAAGACCTTGTTCACACCATGGGCTCCAGCCTTTGCTCGAATGAACAATGGCTTGAATGATTCTTCATTCTGGCTCACGGGTGTTCGAAGAATGCGTTACGCTCTTCGATGCGTTATCTATTACATAGTAAATGTCTGTGTTTCATCAAATCTATGGTATCTTCTTCCTCGTGGTCTTCGATTTCGGTCTCCTGTCCGAACTCAGAAGGTAATTCAGATACCACATTGCAATTTAGGTTAAGTGAGGATTCTTCTTGATTCGATCGTCAACATATCCTCGTCTTCTTCTGGACTTGGAGTGTACTCTTTCGATTCATCTAGTTTTGTTTCGGAGAAAAGCCTCCTACTAACTGGAGGTTTGTTTTCAGGTTGCTTGCTTGTTGTTGGTTTGTTGGTACTTGACATTTCTTTGTTCTTTAGTCGGCTTACTCCTTTATACGCTTAAGTTTCCTCTCGACCTTTCAGATTCGTTCTTTGCCGCCATTGGGATCTTGACATAGGATTCTTACCTTTGTAATTTTCTAGTCTCAGTTCCTCCCTTTCGCGGTGTTGAATTGTCTCCTATACACCATGGCGTGACGTGCATTTCGCTCGTTACCTCTCCATTTATCCTTCCCCTTATTGGTTTTGACTTGCAGCCATTTATCTGTTGGTATTTCAGCAGGGATTTTGAACGTCACCCTTCGAGCACCTTTTGGGTAGGGGCTATCAGGCTTTCGTTGAGTATAATTACCCTTGAAGTGTTGACTCATCTGACCAACCTCCTTGTGATTCCAACATGGGGCGAAGGGAATGGTTTGAGCGCTCAACCATGTTGGTCGTATCTTTCTTTGAACACCTTGGGCAACTCAAGCACTTGGTTGCCCCTTTATGACAGCGAACTAGAAATTCCAACAAACTCTCCCCAGCTCTAGGATAACATCTAAATAATTGGTTGTCTTGGCGCCAATTTACTCTAGTTCGAGTCCTTTGTTTTCTTTCGAACTCTGCAGCAATCCTCTCGTTGCATATGATGTTGCATCTTGGGCAAAGCATCATTTCAGCATTTCCCTTGTGGCACAGCATGAGATATTGTTTGAGGCTGGTATCTGCAGCATAACCCTCCTCCCTTTTGCAGTTGTCTTCATCTTCTATACTTCTCCTCTTCATTAATATTTATCTCGATATTTAACAAAAATGATTATATTGGTTAACAAAATTAAAACTGCTTTTAATGAATCAATTTGTAATATTTATTAGGTACGAGATTAAAGTAAAACATTAAGTTAAAAGATAAAAATATGAAACATAGATAAATTTTCCGATCATAATTTAAATTTTTAAACTTAAATATCGATCTTCATATATCCTACCACATGAAACGTATCGTTAAATATAAATGAGTGGTGTTATATTGATATCTTATTAACTCACACACTATCTACACTGTAAATTTTGCAAAACATTTTAACTGTGACCCAAAAATCAAAACATGAAAAAATATTTAAAAAAAACAAACGGTTACATTTAACGGTATGTAAATAAGGTGTTGTTGTGACTTGTCATGCTAGCATTTCTCTATATAAATATATGTAATGTTATTGGCCTAATAAGCCATATCATCATAAAGCCTTGTAACTTGTTATACATTAACAATCAAAACAAAATGGTAACCATTACAGCTTCTCACACTGTGATTCCACAAGAACCAACTCCACAAGGCCGTTTATGGCTATCTGAAATAGATCAAGTTGTAAATGTTCAATACTTACCCACCATTTACATTTAAAAACCAAAACAATGCCAAGAAAATACCATAGAAACCTTGAAAAACTCTCTCTCCAAAATTCTAGTTCACTACTATCCAGTGGCTGGTAGATTGTATTACACAAAAGGTGGTAGATTAGAATTGAATCTCAATGCAAAAGGTGTTATTTTGCTTGAAGCTCAAATTGATAAAACTATTTATGATTATGGTGATTTCTCACCTTCTGACTCCACCAGAGAGCTTGTTCCATTAATAGATGATAATCAACCCAATGAAGATCTTCCATTATTTGCCGCGCAGCTCACAAGGTTCCAAAACAATGAAGGCATTGCAATTGGGGTTGTTTTTTTCCATCCTTTAACAGATGGAGCTGGAGCCATTAGATTCATCAACTCATGGGCCAAGATAGCTAGAGGAGAAACACTTGAGGCTAACGAGTTACCCTTTTTGGATAGAACATTACTTAAATTTTCACACACTCCATTGGCACCTCGGTTTGAGCATATGGAATTGAAGCCTCTTCCACTCATTCTAGGAAGAGCAGATGCAAGTGAAGAAAAAAAGAAGAAAACTGTAGGAACATTATTGAGAGTTTCAGCAGAACAAGTTGAAGAGTTAAAGAAAAAAGCTAATGAATATAATATGGATAAAAAAGGGTCTAGGGGTTTTAGTAAATATGAAGCAATTGGTGCACATATATGGAGATGTGCATCTAAGGCACGTGAGCTTGGAGAGAATCAAGAAAGTGTTGTTAGATTCGTTGCTGATGTTAGAACAAGAATGATCCCCCTCTTCCTAAAAACTATTTTGGGAATGCATTGATACAAACAGCTGCAAAAGGGTATGTTGGAGAAATGATATCAAAGCCATTAGGGTATGTTTCACAAATGATAAGGGAAGCCTGTGAGATTGCAACAGATGAATTTATAAGGTCACAATTTGATATTATTAGGGGATTTGAACATTTGGATGATGCAAGAGCTATATTTTTAGGTGCTGAAGGTGATAATTCTCCATATTTTGGAAACCCAAATTTTCATTTAAGTAGTTGGATGAGTATGCCTGTTTATGAAGCTGATTTTGGATGGGGAAAGCCTGATTACTTTGGAATAGCTCGTTTGTATCCACATGATAGGGCACTCATTCTTCTTAGTCCTGAAGGAGATGGGTCTATTCTCGTGTGTTTTCATTTTCAAATTGCACATTTGGAGCTTTTCAAGAAGTTCTTCTATGCGGATATTTGAAATCTTTTATCATATCATCTATTTTGCTTGTGAGTTGTATGAATTTTCATATTCTATTTTGCTTCTGAGTTCCATGAATTTTCATATTCATGATTTGTAATTTCTTATTGTACTATTGCCTTTAATCTGACTGATCACCAAAGCTGAGTCTCCATACACTTGCAAGAATTTGATTCTTAAGTCAATAGCAGCTTTAATATCCATGATGCACGCTTCGTATTCGGCCATGTTATTAGTGCAGTTGAAACATAATCTGGCGGTGAAAGGAGTGTGTCCGCCTGTAGGGGATGTAATGATGGCGCCAATGCCATTGCCAAGTGCACTTGAGGCTCCATCAAAGACCATGGTCCATCGGGATCCTTGTTCAGGTCCTTCGTCTGGTCCTGGTTCTTCGCAATCAGTAACTAACAAAACATCTTCGTCTGGAAACTCGAACTGCATAGATTGGTAGTCATCTACGGCTTGATGAGCCAAATGATCGGCTACTACACTTCCTTTCATCGCTTTCTAAGAAGTATACTGGATGTCATATTCGGTCAAGATCATTTGCCATCTTGCTATTCTTCCGGAGAGAGCTGGTTTGTCGAATATGTATTTTATCGGATCCATCTTGGAGATCAACAAGGTAGTGTGGGTCAACATATACTGTCTAGTTGGCGAGCAACCCAAGCCAAAGCGCTGCAAGTTTTCTCCAGCTGTGAGTATCTTGTTTCAGAGTCGGTAAACTTTTTGCTAAGGTAGTATATTGCATACTCTTTTCGACCAAGACTCGTCATGTTGCCACAACACACACCCCATTGAATTCTCTAACACTGTCAAGTACATGATAAGAGGTCTTCCTTCGGCAGACGGCATCAGGATAGGAGGATTCTGCAAGTACTCCTTGATTTTGTCAAAAGAGATATGGAAATCATCATTCCATTCCACTACTTGATCTTTCTTCAGTAATTTGAAGATTGGCTCACAAGTAGCAGTTAGATGTGCAATGAATCTGGAAATGTAGTTCAATCGTCCCAAGAAACCTATGACTTCCTTCTCGGTGCGAGGAGCTGGCATTTCTTGAATAGCTTTAACCTTGGCGGGGTCAACTTCAATACCTTTACCACTGACAACAAACCCTAGGAGTTTACCGGATCTGACTCCAAAGGTGCACTTGTTGGGATTAATTCTTAGTCATACTTCTTCAGCCTATCAAACAGTTTCTGCAAATGATCGAGATGTTCTTCTTCAGTCCGTGATCGAGCTATCATGTCGTCGACGTAGACCTCTATCTCGTGATGAATCATGTCATGAAATAATGCCACCATGGCACGTTGATAAGTGGCGCCAGCATTCTTCAGTCCGAACGGCATGACCTTGTAAGAGAATATGCCCGACTGTGTAACGAAAGTAGTCTTCTCCATGTCTTCAGGAGCCATTTTGATCTGGTTGTAACCGGAGAAACCATCCATGAAGGAGAAAACCTTATGTTGAGCAGTGTTGTCGACTAGAACATCAATATGAGGCAGTGGAAAATCGTCTTTCGGACTTGCTCTATTCAGATCTCTGTAATCCACACACATTCGCACTTTGTCATCCTTCTTAGGTACAGGTACCATATTTGCAACCCATTGTGGATAAGAAGTAACAGCTAGGAAACCGGTATTGAACTGCTTCATAACTTCGGCTTTGATTTTCTCAGACATCTCAGGACGCATGTGACGGACCTTCTGTTTTACTGGGAGAAAACCTTCTTTCGTCGGTAATTGGTGTACCACAATGTCAATGTCTAGACCCAACATGTCTTCGTTTGACCAAGCAAAAACCTTGATATAGTCTCGTAACATCTGAACCAATCTTTCCTTGACACTGTTCTCAAGACCTGCTCCTATCTTGATCTCTTTTCTGTCTTCATCAGTACCCAAATTCACAACCTCAACTGACTCTTCGTGTGGCTGTATAACTCGTTCTTCTTGCTGTAGCAGTCTGGCAAGTTCTTTTGGCCCTTCATAATCTTCCTCACCTTCGTCTTCGGCTTGGTAGATCGGATTATCGAAGTCATATTTAGCAATAGCATAGCTGTTATCAACGAGATTCGGAGTGAATCTACAGTGTATCACGTGGGTGTGTGTAAGAACACATAGCTTTTGAAGGGGTGACAAAGTAAAAGAAAGAGAATAAAACTTAAATGCAAAAGTCCAATGATTTTATTGAATGAAAATATGCAAATGATAGATAATAACCCTCACAAACGAGCCATGATGCCCCGGGCAAGGCACTAGGCTTTAGAGTTTATTGTTCAAAGCGTGAAAAACGACAAGCAAAACAGAAAACAAAAGAAATTACTCTTGTCTAAAGGAGATTGGTATGACGTCTTCAGTCTTCCAATTGCAGAGTCCATTGTCGGGAGTTGGGAAGATCCACTTGCTGATGTCGAAGTCGTTGTCGCCGTTGTCTATAGCAAGAACTCCATCTTTGTTGATGTGGAAAGGAGGTTTGCCAGCACATTCGCGGCGTATCATCTTCTGTCCTTTGATGGTGAAACCTAAACCAGTCTTGTCAGATTTGAAAGGAAGATCAGGGAGCCGACCCCAAATGGTACTACTTCCTTCTTCAACCGCAGCTTGAGCATCTTTCAGCGAGGCCATCCTAGGCGGAACTTGTGTAACTTTAGGAGTAACAGGAGAGTTAACAGGCACGACTCTTGGAACTATTTCGAAAACTTGACAGGGAGTTTCAAAGAATTCGCCTTCTCTCTCGAGGTATCAGAATGACTGCAGATGGCTTACCATGTACTCTTCTTCACCGTATACTGTAAAAATATTCCCCTTCACTAGGTACTTCAGCTTCTGATGTAAGGTAGCGGTAACAGCGCCTGCCCCATGTATCCAAGGGGCGTCCAAGTAGGCAAGAGTAAGCTGGATGAATGTCCATGACAAAGAAAGTGGAGTCGAAAGTCTGGGAACCGATTTTAACAGGCAGAATGAGCTCTCCAAGTACTGTTCGTTTAGAACCATCAAAAGCTCTCACAATTATGTCACTGGGCTTCAAGACCAATCCTTCAACATCAAGTCGGTCAAAAGCACTCTTCGGTAAGATATTCAGAGCAGAACCGGTATCTACCAAAACATGAGACAATGTAACACCCTTGCATTCAACAGAGATGTGCAAGGCTTTGTTGTGTTTCCTTCCAGTAGAAGTCAAATCAACATCAGAGAAGCCTAGGTCGTTGTTGGCAGCCAGGCTAGCAATACAAACTTCAAACTGATCAACAGTAGTGTCTTGCGGTAGGTGAGCATTCTTCAGAAACTTCACCAAGGCCTTAACATGAGCCTCAGAGCACAAGAGCAGAGCAAGCATGGATATCTTGGACGGAGTCTGTCCCAACTGTTCCACAACATTGTAGTCACTCTTCTTGATGATCTTCAGAATTTCCTCCATTTCTTGTTTGGAGGTGTCTTCAGCAACTTCCTTTGGTACTTCTGTTTGAGCAGGATGCGTCACTGGTTCTTTCCCTCTAGCTTCGGGAACTTGTTCAATAGCTGGAATGCGAGCTGGAGTCGCAGTGTCCTTTGGAGGAGAGATCTCTAGAGAAAACACTCTTCCGGTTCTGGTCACCTTACTTGATTCGGTGATGTTGTCAATGTCGGGAATGGTAGCTTCAACTGTAAGATCCTCAATGGTCAATGGGTCTTGCTTGACGCCATGATATCAAACCTCAGCTCCATAGTTCCCTGGTATAGCTTTGTCAGAGGAGTATGGAACTGGTCTAGAAGAAGTAATGATGAGAGGTACCACTCTAGGCACAGGATCAGCAGAGGAGATCCTTATTGTGTTTACATCAGCATAGTATTCTGGGAAATCGTCTCCCCATCCGGTTTCCTTAACATCTTCGATGGGAATTTTGTAGCTTTCAGGAACGGTATACTTCACCGTGTAATCGAACTTTCCACTTGGCTGCCCTAAGGTATCCCATACTTCCATTACAGTTTCGCTCACATCTTCGATCTTCAGATTCTTAGACATGTCTTCACACAGATTCTCCACAGGTGAAGGTTTCAGAAATAGCACCTCTCAGTTATCCATCATGCACTGAATACGTCTTCTCAACCAAGCACATCCATCAGGTGCTAAAGGGCACCAACGACAATTTTCCGGGCATCCTGGATTGACACCGGCTTACAGCAGATTCTTCTTAACAGTCATCAGAGGAATAGTCAAATTGTTCACATCAAAAACATAAGAGTTCTGGTCGATAACATTGGAACTTTTGCCGTGGTTAGGCATTGGCGCGTTGATCACATTCGGAGTCTCGACAGGAGGATCAAACTCAATTTCCTTAGCTTCAATCATGTCTTGGATCTTGTTCTTCAGAGCCCAACAATCGTCAGTGTTATGTCTTTGGCTGTCGGAGTGGTAAGCACACTTAGCATTAGGATTGTATCTCGGAGAGGAAGTGTTGATGTTTGGAGGAGGATCCCTCAAGGTAATCAACTCTGCTTTCAACATGTGTTGCAATGCTTGCGACAATGGCATGTTGATCTTTGTAAACTGTCTTCGTGGCGCGTTCTTGTTACGCGCGTTGTCTCGCTGAGGTTGTGCTGATGTAGGATTGGAGATCACAACTGCTCCCACAGATTGAGTATAATCAGTTTTGGCTCGGCTTTTCTGACCATACACAGCATTGGTTTCTTTCTTACCACCAAAAGATCTCTTCGCAGCATTTGAAGATGACTCTACCTGAATCTTTCCGCTCTTGATTCTAGCTTCAATGCGTTCTCCTGTCAATATCAGCTCGGTGAATCCAACTGAAGAATTTCCAATTAGATGATTGAAGAATGGGCCTGTCAGTGTTCCCATAAACATATCAACCAATTCCCTATTGGACAAGGGTGGTTGAACTCTACTTGCTAGATCTCTCCATTTCTGAGCATATTCCTTGAACTTCACATCACGACCCATAGACATGCTCTGTAGTTGCATGCGAGTGGGTGCCAATTCAACATTGTACTGGTACTGCTTGTAGAAAGAATATGCTAAGTCATTACAGGTATGAATGTGGGTACTCTCTAGCTGATAATACCACTCCAACTGAGCTCCGGATAAACTCTCTTGAAAGTAATGGATCCACAGCTTCCTGTCATCAGTGTGAGGATGGATCTTCTGAACATAGGACTTCAAATGCAGCTTCGGACAAGAGATGCCATCATATTTGGCAAAAGTAGGAACCTTGAACTTGCGGGGAGTCACCACACCAGGAACAAGACTCAGATCATAAAAATTCAGCCCGAACATATTCAGATTTTCCACAGTATTCCGAAGGTCTTCAAGTTGTTTGTATTTGTCATCTTCAAAAGAATATTTCTCGTGCTCATAGTCTTCCTCCTTGTTCTCAGGTTCACGGTGATCTCCTTCGTTGTTCTTGACACTTCCCTCAGTTTCGACACTCTTGTCTGAGAGTTCTATACGGCTGACCACTCTAGGTCCACCTTTGTGACGTCTGCCCAAGTTGAGAACACCAATGACCTTCTTCTTTCTGTTGATGAGCTTCTTCAAGTCTTCTTGGCCTTGGACCAAGATGGTGAACATTTCCTAGAACTAAGCATTCTAAGCTTGGAGATCTTTGACAGTCTGCTCAAGAGCCATTTCTGCTAAAATAAATAGCGAGAAAATGAGAAAAACCGATCTTCAATGTACCTGTTATGAAATGTTATGCTATGATATGCGATGTTTATGCAAATGCAATTCAATGTTTTCAAGGACCTTAGGAATTTAAATTTGTTAAACAAGCATGAACAAACTTTATTAGTTTCTTTTTATTCTTTTTTCTTTTTAAGTACAAAAGATAGTTCGAAACATAAAAGAACGAAATCCTAAAGCTCTAAGTCTCCCATGGGCGCTTCCTCTTGGTGTTGAAGTAGGCGTTGATATTTCGCTCCTCGTGAAGTAGCTTGGTCAACTCTAGTACCTTCTTCTCACTTGCATAGCACTGAGCTTCAAATGTATCCCTTTCTTCTTTTAGTTGAATCCAGGATCTCTTCAAGTCTTCAAAATCAGTAGGCATGTCAGGATGGAGAACAGTATAGGGTACGTCACCTATAGCAACAGGTTCCATAATTACAGGTAACACGGGTGTAAATGGTATCATGAGGTTTTGAGCTCGAGCTCGCACCCATTTGAGGTAAGGTTCCCAAGGAATGTAGTTTTGGTGTCCCAAAGTCTTGGTATCAGTCTTCTTTACCATGCCCCAAGCGTGTATGAACCTTCGTCGGTAATTTTGGAGATCGTGGCTGTAGTCGAACACAATATCTTGGAGAAGCATATCATGAGGACCATCTCTTCGAGCATAACCAAACTGACGTAGGGCTAGAGAAGGGTTGTAAGTGATACCTCCCCTTATGCCAAGGAGTGGTACATTAGGGAATTCTCCACAACGCTCAATGAATGTGAAGTCCTTTTGAGAGAAAAGACACCAAAGGATATCTGAATGAGAGAGTGACATTAGTCTTTGAAACCACTTCAACCTTTGCTCGTTCTTCAATACTGATTGAGGGAGGTGCGAAATAAGCCACCTGGAAAGTAATGGTATACAACACATGAGAGTTCCTTGTATTTTGATAGTACGGGTGTGGAGAGAATGTAGGACATCTCCAAGTAAAGTAGGCACAGGATTGCGAGTGAGGAATATCTTGATGGAGTTCACGTCTATGAACTGATCCGAGTTAGGAAATAATACCAAGCCATAGATTAGCAAGGCCAAGATGTCTTCGAATGCTTGGAAACTCATAGCTTTGAGGAATTCTCGGGCTTTCTTTATTAGGAACTTGGCAAGTAAATCCTTAACTCCGCTTCTGGTTTCCCAATTGGTTTTGATGTCTGAGCGCTTTAGGTGTAAGGCTGATGCGATGTCTTCGTACTTAGGATCGAAGAACTGGAAATGTAAAGCAATGGTGTTTCAGATCGAAGAACTAGAATAAGACATGCATCATATCTTCTTCAAAACCGGAGATAACCAAGTCAAGCAAATAACCATGTCTTTTGACAAACTGAGCATGATAGGGAATTTCTGAAACCAATACTTTGAGTTGAGAAGGTATACCCATGAAGTTGATTCGGATAGTATTTCTGGATGCCATAATCCCTACAAAACAGAGCAAAGATAAATCCCTAGGTCCTTGAAATAGTTAGAAATGATATGCAATGCGATGATGTCATGTTTAGCAAACACAAGCAATTCACACAATAACCCTAAGTTTAAGGCTTGCATGAGGTATAGCAAACACATCCTGTCTTATAATAGTAACCGGGTTCTAGGAATCTCATATCATTGATCTTTCTCGTAGGCTTTTATTTCAATACGACTACCAAGTGGTCGACCAAAAATATCCCAAAAGTCTGATCTTAATGAGCGTAGCATCGAGTATCAGCCAACCTTAGGATTCTAAAAGGTGAGTTACTGTTTATGACACCACGTAGAAGCCAAATACTATCCTAAACTTGGAAATGAAGAGTATCAGGACATCCAAAGTGTCACACTAACGTAGCCATCATGTTGACCGTTTCGGTATACGCCTAACGGCCGCGATGATCTATTGTTACTTACCTAAGGAAACCTGGATCCGGGTGTAGGATCCCCCACAAGTATAATACCCAAGCAACCCTTAAAAGTAAAGCAAGCAAGTCAAACAGAAAGCAGTAAAGTGGTCTAGAAATCCCTAAGGTATTCTCTCTTTAGGGTGTTTCCTCAACAGAGTCGCCAGTTCTGTAATACGGTGGGAGAACTGACTTTGGAATTTGTTTTTCTTTTTATCTTAAATGTTGCGGATAGCAAGATTCGCCACTGAATTTTCTTTTATCCAATTAAGGGAAGGTGAAAAGAATAGAAAAAGACCTTCGTTAGATTCTGAGTAAGGGAGAAGGTTATGAAAAGGGAAGGTATTAGCACCCCTTTCCATCCGTAGTTTTCTACGGGCTCTTAGTTTCTTTTAGCTCACTTTAAAAATTGCTTTCTGTGTGTTTCACAAAAATGTTTTGAAAAGGCATTTCGCTTTGACTTTGTAATGATTCATGTAGGAATGTATACAAACTGTTCGAAAATGTTTTGTTTTTAAAAGAGTTTGAACTTTGACAAAAGTGTGAGGTGTGAAAAGTATTTTGATAGAGCAAGCAACTAAAAGTCTTATTACCCACTCAGAATGGTTATTTTCGTGTTGTTTTATGTTCCTTTAGAATAGTGCTATCCGTACCATTAGTTGGTAGGTAACCCTATTCGTTGGATTTAAAAGGGACATTCGAAGGGACATCGGATGGTCATAGAAGGCAACTTGTAGGAGTATTCTAGCACATTCGAAGGGACGATCATCACTTTTTCGTAGGCAACAATCGAGGGACGAGATCATGTACTCGTAGGCGACATCGTGGGTCTGTGATCTTTGTATCGAAGGGACTATGATGATATGTTTGTAGGCAACGGTTCTAGGATACCTCTACGTTCGAGGGACTTGACCATTTATTCGAAAGGCAACGAGAGAGAATTACCCTAAGGGGTGCATGTGTGAAAAGAGTGTGTTGAATTCAGATATTTTATCTTGGAATTAGAAGTGATCTACGTTCGTTTTTATCTTGCCATACACGCCTAATTACTAGCAGTTTATAGGGTGCAGGAAGTAAATTGTGGAAAGTAAAGTGCGGAAAGTAAATGTCCTACGCTATTACATGGCTTTGGGGCAGTTACATAATAAGAGTGCAGAAAGTAAAATCCTACTTAAACTATTACATCCCATGAGCAGTTACATAATATTGGAAAGAAATGCGGGAAAATAAATCCTAACCATTACAACCTGTAAGCAGATACATAATAATCAGAAAATATAAGAAATCCGCATAAGAGAAAATACGTTAGTAAAAGAAAGTTTTGAATGAAGAAAAATGTTTTTGGGTTAGTAATAATAATTAGATGATAGAGTAATTTTTTGGGAATTTTTTGGATCGTTTTTGATAAGGAAAAACAATTAAAAGTCAATTTAATGGTTAATTAACAATTAATTAAAATATGAATGCAAAAATATTAATTTTTATGTCAAAAATTAAATAAGCATTTTTCTGATTTAAATGCAAAAGGAAAATATTTTTGGTGATTTTTAAATGCATGAGAAAATTGTTTGAAAAGAAAATAAATTGAGTTAGAAAATATTAAGAAAATAGAAAAAAAAGAGTTAGTTTTGCAAAGTGGTAAAAAAGAAAGTGAGGAAGCCAGGATCGAATCCAGGACCTCCTGGATAAACCAACACACGCGTTACCAACTGAGCCAGGCTTGCTTGCTGTCATAGGAATGGAATCAATGGGTTAGAAGCGTTGCAACGTGTCATATTTGAATTTTCAAACATAGTCAAGACGTGGGCCCCTGGTATAAACGCGTAAGCCAATCAGATGGAACCATCATGCCACACCAGCCTTGCCTGAATCAACCGAAGTCAGCGACGCCGGAGCCCTAGCTTCGGTTGTCTTCTTCGCGACCTCCAACCTAAAACCTGCAAAATAAAGCAAATAAAGAGCAAAAAGGGACCCTACCCCCTAATTCGAGGGCTGCGAGCACGATGGTGGTGGCCGTCGAAAGTTCTGGATTTTCGATTCAAGCTTTCGCTTCGAAAACTAACAATGGCAGTTCGTGATTCCTACGTTAAAGCTTACATGTGATGCATCAAACACGTTCTAATGGATGTCCCGAGTTCACACGAATAATCAAAAACAGTTAATGCTGCATGAATTATAAAAATCGAATTCAAGGAAAATTCCAAACCGATGAGACTTGTATAGCACGATCTGGAATGGTTTAGCTTCGTGTAAGGGCTGGGATCGATTGCTGGAATGCTCAGGAACACAATGGAATGCTTGGTTTTGATTGAACCTGCTGGAAAACAAAAATCGAAAATTGCAACTTTGTAAGAATTTTTGAGAAATTAGGGTTGCCTCATGAGGCTAGGGTTTCGTCCTTTGGTCTTGTGAATGTGTTGTGTATTTATAGTGCAAGAGATTTGATCAAAAAGAATGAAAAAAGATATGGCTTTGAATGCAAAAATATTTTCTTGTTAATTTCCATCAAATTTTTTCAAAATTTGATTTTCTCTTCCTTGTATGAGCTTGCACGAAATTGGCATGTTTTGTGGGCTTCCTTGGTCCTCAAGATAGATAAAAATCCAACCCAACTTGTTTTATACCTTGTTTTCATATTTTATTTAATTTAAAATTGAATTAAATGCTTTTAAATTCGAAAATAAATCAAGAAAATAGGAAAAGGTCGTGGCAAGGTGTCAAGAGATCATAAATAATATTATGATCAAGTTTGGATCATAAAATTATAAGCCCATTTGAAAAATATTGGATTTTGTCAAGTATTTCTCTTTGTGCACCTCTTCAAAAATGCTCAACTTGTGCAAGGTGTATCTTGCTCAATTTTTAACATTTTTGGGTGTTCTTGGACTTTTTGGGAAGCTCTAGATGTTCTCTAAACAACCTCTTTGGTTTCATCTCAATTGAAGTTTCCATGCTCCATAACACTTCTTTACAAACATATGACTTTTTGTTGACTTTGAAAAGGACCTGTAATGTTTTGATCCATATCTTCCAAATGAAGCATTTTCTTACCAAGCTTGTGAGACATGAAGTTGTAGAGATTTGAATTCTCTTCAAAATGAGAGGTGGTGGAAAAATTTCTGATAAAGTATGAGAAAGTTATGCCTGGTCAAAGTTATGTTGACTTTTCCTTCAAAAACCCTAATTTGGAAAGTTTGACTTTTGATCAAATCTTGAGTTTTCTTGATGAATCATGATCAACCCTTGATCAAATGATGAATGTTACTTAAAAATATGGATGTTGACCAAAATTATGAAGTTTGACTGTATGTTGACCACAGTTGACTTTTTGTCCAATACAACTGATTTTCAACCATCTGAGCAATTGTCTGAGGAAACTTGACTTGCAAGGCTTGAATCTTGACATGGAGATTCTTTGAAGCATATGGTGAGGCATGATGACCACTGAAAGTGTTGGAGGCTCAACCTGGCTTGAGGATGGCCAAACCCTAGTTTGGGTTGATTGTCTAGGAAAGGGTTTGTCTGGTCAACCCTTGTGAAATCCTTGAGTATGGATGTATGAAATGCCTTGAGAAGTAGGAGGGCAAATTTTGGGGTATGACACAAATGAAGCATGGCATTGCATATATGAAGAGGCATGGACATTTAGAAGGTGGAAAAAGATGAAAGTCAGTAGTTATCATGGTAGAGATGCACTCATGTCATATACACAATCATCATAACCTTTTCATGAGCAACTTTCAATAGGAAAACATGAATGCGCGTCCTAGAAATGTGTGATGGAAAGTGTTTGTGTGTGTATTCAAACATGCTTGTGTCAAGTGTTATATACAAGTGAGATGAGTGATAAGAACAGAAACATGATTTTCACACAAACACAAAACAATTATCATACATCATAATCATTCATGGTACAAAGGTAACGGAAAAGAGCGATTCTAAACCCTAGAGTGAAGTTTAAGCAAGCATACAAGTTAATGAGCAAAACATGGTGAAGAGGCAAGGTGAGAAAGTGATGTGATACACAAAGTCATTAGATTAAGACCTATGTAAATCACAAACAAAGACAATTCAAACAAAGTAAAAAGCTTACATACACAAGTACATTGAATTAGGGTTTGAAAACACCAAAACTAGACAATTATGGCACTTGATAAAGATTTAAACAAAATAGTTTTAATTAAATAATTAAAACTATGTGTGACTTGTGTCATAAGTTTAACTCAAGATATGATTCATGAGCAACCAAATGTAGAAGATGAGACTTCAATACACAAACAAATCACCCATTTGATGAACAAAATTATCTAAAGTAAATACCACCTATCTTAGATCAAACGACATTGATTAAGATTTGTAGGAAGGGAATGAAGTCTTGTATGTCATAGGGTGATGATAGAACCCTCACAAGGTGCTTGCTATGAGCTCAAGGTAATGTCAATTGAAGTTACATACCTCAAACATCATCAACCTATAATCCCTTAAGTTATTGTCCACTCAACAATAGAAGAAAAAGAAGAGTTAGCTCTTTTAGGTCATCATGATGATCTAGCAATTGAATGCAAGTCAATGAATCAAAGAACATGGAAATATTGATTACATAATATACAAAGTCAGAAGAAAAAGTTAAGAATTCAATTAGAATTGGATCACTAATGTCGTGAAAGATACACATGATACAAATGTTACAATTATAGCTACAAGGTGATGACATCTTGGCAATTATACTACCATGAGTTGTGCAAGATAGGGAACTTAAATGAATCAATCAAACAGGAATCAAAGCCCTAAACATGCCATGAGGATAAGATAAATAAATGAGGAGCACACTCCCAAGAGATTGCATGAATGCATTCCTCATATCCCACAATCCATGCAAAACAACCCAATGATGACACACCTTCTAACTCAAGGATCAAGATCATCCAATGAGGTCAAAGATATCTCAAGTATTTAGAAGACTATCCTTGAGGTTATCATACCCCTAAGAATCAATTAGAAAACAAATTGTACAAGAACATGGTCTAAGAATCAAGACATCAACAAATTTGGGTTTTGGGAACCACACAAACTTTATGCTCAAGGTAGAAACCAAATGATCAACATGTAACTTCCAATGAATGAAAACATATTTACATATCAATAGAGCATTCAAATGATCATTACATACCTAAAGCTTGGCCGTAAATTATGTCCATAAGCTTCAAATTGATGTTTGACTCAATTACACTAGGCCAAAGGGTATGTTCACCTTGGAAATTCCACAAAAAAGAAAAGTGAGATATAAAATCCAAGCAAAAATGAACTAATGATCTCAAATCTCTTACAAGTCAGAGACATATCCTTGCTCAATTAAAAAGTCCATGGAAGAATCAAAGTAAAAATCAAAAAGGCAATACTATTTCAAAATTTAGACTTATATGACCAATAAAAATCAGAAATAAAAATCAATAAAAATGCAAAAATGTAGAATGCAAATCATGTATTTAATGCTCAATTTTAATTAGATATTCAAAAATATTAAAATTATGAAATAAAAATCAGAGATGCATTTTTTGTATGGATAAAAGTATTTTAAATAATTTAATTATGCATGAAATGCAATATAATGCATGAAATTGTTTAATTATGCAAAAAATGAAAAAATTATGAAATAAAATTCAGAAATGCTTGGTGCATGATTTGAATGGTCTAAAATATTTTTTATGCATTTTTTATATGAAGAAAAGTATTTTAAATAATTTAATTATGCATGAAATGCAATATAATGCATGAAATTATTTAATTATGCAAAAATAAAAAAATAAAAAAATAAAAATCAGAGACTCAAAATTAACCTCTTGGAGGGTCCAAAATATTTTTGTGGGATTTTTCATCATGAGAAAGTATTTTTTTATGAATTTTTCAATTAAAACCTAACCTATTAACTTTGAATTTATTTAATTAGTCAAAACATTTTTAAAAATTTAGAAAAAATTCCATAAAATATTAGAGGTCAATATGAGTCTACGATATTTTTTTGTAATTTTTGGATTAATTTTGGATGCAAAATAAAATGGTTAAAGATGCTAATTATAAAATCAATTAAATGAAAATAAAAAAACAAGTCAGCGAATCAGATGATGCCACGTATCATCTTCAACCTCTAGCCAAAGCCCTAAACACGCGTATGAACCAGTGACATGCAAGCTACTTCTGATCCTTACAACTATCTTATTTCTCAACCAAATCAAACGATTCAAAGCTCGGATTAAAAGTCACATGGCAAGCTACAACACACAACTTGTAAAAATCCAAATGATCCACCATGCATCAAGAAATCAGAACGAGAAAGTCATGAAAATCATCCAAATCCAGAATTTCAGAACATCATGCTATGCAACACACTTCAAAAACAGAGACAAATATACATCAAACCTATTATTTGGCCAGCTAACCACGCATGTATAAGCTTTTATTCATCAATGGCAAGCTAGAAACTCAGATTCAAAGTTCAAAAGTTACCTCTTAATTTGGAAAATAAATCCAAATGGGCCTCTGAAATTGAAAAGAAACCCCTCTGGCTTGCTCTTGAGACTTCAATGAAGTGATAATAAGGAGGAGAATCCCTCAGAAATGCAAGTTGCACAAGCTTCAAGGAGAGGAAAAGCTTGAAATGCAGAGCTCGAATTTTGGATCTGGAAAATGAGAGAGAGTAGCCTCTTGAGAAAATGTGAGGCTTCTTACTTATATTGAGAGAGTAAATATGAGGGTACATCAGTCTTTCTCTTAATAAATCTGTTAGAGCAAAAATTATCAAAATTAGCATTATGAGTCGACTTTATGCTTTGCTCTTCAGACACTCTCCTTGTCGCTTTGATGAGTGGTATGTGAAAACGCATCATGTGGTTCATTCCTCAACTTTACTAGATATGGAAAAAAAAGGAAATTGTGCATGGCAATGGCGTGAGAAAATGCGTATTCTGTCTAGGCTTTTTATGGAAAAGTGAGGTGGCATGGAGGCTTCGATTCCTACTACAAACTTGCCTAGAAATGACTTGTGAAAATCCACACAAAAGCATGCAAACAAGCTTCTGTGCACACAACCTTGGATCCTCTTGCTCAAGCCCCATTTTCTCACTAATGGCTCATGTAAATCTTGGCATTTAGAGGCCTATCAATAGCTCTTGGGATGAGAATTACAATGGGCTTTGGTTCACTAAAAAATGGAGCTGAAATGAGTGAGATATGGCTCTTAGAAGTTGTGCATAAACATGGACATTTGCTAGGCATCCGTGCGCGCATCTGGGGTTGCATGGTCGTGCATGGAATCAGCTTCATGGCCTCCACTTGTGAGCCTTGTAACTTTATTAATATTGAACCAGATGATGCGATTCAAAGCTCAAATTAAAGATCTCATGGCATACTTCAAGATACACGAAGTAGATTTCTCAAATTCCATCTGAATCAAAATATATGAGCTTCAAAATTATGCCCACCACCTGTTTGTGGAAATTACACGCAGAAAAGCCCAGAAATCTGCAAGCTTGCCCAACCTAGGTCAAAACTTGTGCATGAAACTTCTAACTCAAATATCTCTCAAATGGTGCATTTTTGAGAAATTTTACAGATTGACAAATTTGTTGGATTTTTCCCAAGCTTTCAAAAAATGTATGGTATGCAACCATTGGATAAAAATTGAGAAAGTTATGACATGTCAAAGTTTCATAGGGTAGACACTTAGAAAAAAATTTAGCCTTAAATAACTTCAAGAACAAGTTAACCCTAATTTCTTCAACTTTCTTGGATCAATGATGGATTTGATCATGAAAAATGAAAATATGATGTTTGACTTGATGGTTGACCAAAAGTCCACTTGGTCAACTCTTGATTTTGACTGATTTTGACCAAAAATGACCATTTTGCCCCTTGTGATCAATTGACTTGCTTCTACTCAAAATTGAGCCTCAATATTTCAACCATGGATGTCCAACAACATATAGAAACAAGTGGAATCAAATTTGAGTGAAAGATCTGGAGAAATCCTGATTATATCCAAAACCCTAATTTTGCACCTTCTGAATGTGTTGAGTAATTCTTTGAACCATGATAACTCAAATGATAATAAGAAGGTGACACTTCAATAAATTGACTTATCCAAACTTCAAACTTCACAAAGGGCCAATACCCTAATTTCATCAAATGAATGCCACAGATGAATTCCTCATCAATTCCTTGTAAAACTTCAACTCTTGAGGAATCAATGAGATAAATGAGATGTCTTGAGACATAATACATCTTGTGACTTGAAAGATCCAAAGATGTGAGAGCCTAAGAGTCCCTCTAAAGAGAAAGCTAACACTATCAACCTCCTCAGCATGTAGAGGACTTGATAACCCAAAGAGCTTTAATCTTATCATAATGTATGAATGCAATGCAATATGATGTTTATGATGAAACATAAGCCTAAATCTAGAGGGTAAATTTTTGGGTGCAACACAAGATCAGCGTTAACAAGACCTGATGCAGATGATGCAAGAGATGCAGCGCGATCAATGCAACACCGCCTATTAGAACCATCGTGACATTTCTGACCTGACTGATAAAATGCTCTACTTATCATTCTGCGATGAAGGCCTGCATGCTTATGTCTACAACACTGTTGAGGAACCTCCTAGACCCAAGAGAGGTGGAGTGAGGACACGCGCTAGAGGAAAAGCACGAGGTGAAGCATAGAGCAGCAGAAATGATAGAGACAACAATGAGAAGTGATATGTCTTCTTGTTTCCTTGTATTTCTTTCTATTTTATTAAGTTCCTTGTTATTTTTCCATTTTCTCACTTTAGTTGTCGCATTGAGGACAATGCTCAGTTTAAGTGTAAGGGAGGAAACCTTTCTCTTCAATTTTTAGTAAGTTAGTTTTGAATTTCATTTACTCAGTTATTTCCCTTTTAAGTTATTTCCCTTTTCATTGAATAAAAATTCTTATAAGATTGGTATTCAGTTCCGTAAGTTATTCTTACTTCCATATGCTTCTTGAGCCATAACAAAAAACATTATTTCAATGCATTTGCTCGGTACATTCAAAAAGTATATAGGTTTCTCAATTAAGCTTCTTTAGAACTTTTGAACAAGGTTCGACAAAAATAATACTGCCTTGACACCTAGATCTTCCAGATCATGTAGATCAGTTAGAGTAGTTATGATACCGAGACCTTAAGTTTTAAGTTTTAGATTAACCCGAGTAGCTTATACAAGTAGTCAACACCGTATTATCCACAAACTATGTAGGGAGATGATGAATATAAGTGAATGGTCCTAATTAGAAAAGCTTTAAGTATCAAGATATAACAGGGAATGCGCTAATTAAGTTAGGTGACCCTCACCAGGTCATTTAACCCAACAGTTGCAGAACCTACAAGAAACTAATATAACAACCAGTTATAAGCATGTTCAGTGGTATCTGGTGCTGAACTTGGTATGGCTGTCATAACCCAAAATTTTCCCTCCTACTTCTCAATACATTTCATACATCCATACTCAAAGATTCTTCAAGGGTTAATCAGACAAACCCTCTCCTAGGTAATCAACCCAAACTAGGGTTTTGGCAATTCTCAGATCAAGGTGGTTTCAAACATCTCCAATGGTCATCATGCCTCCTCATATGCTTCAAAGAATCTCCATGACAAGTTTCAAGCCTTACAAGTCAAGTTTCCTCAGACAATTGCTCAGATGGTTGAAAAGTAGTTGTATTAGACAAAAAATCAACTGTGGTCAACATACAGTCAAACTTCATGATTGTTGGTCAACATCCATGTTTTGAAGTAACATTCATCATTTCATCAAGGGTTGATCATGATTCATCAAGAAAACTCAAGATTTGATCAAAAGTCAAACTTTCCAAATTAGGGTTTTCTAAGGAAAAGTCAACTGAACTTTGACTGAGCATAACTTTCTCATACTTTATCAAAAAATTTTCCACCACCTCTCATCTTGAAGAGAATTCAATTCTCTACAACTTCATGTCTCACAAGAAAAGTCAGAAAATGCTTCATTTTGAAGATATGGATCAAAATATTACAGGTCCTTTTCAAAGTCAACAAAAAGTCAACTTTTTGTAAAGAAGTGATATTGAACACGGAAACTCCAATTCAGATGAAACCAAAGAGGTTGTTTAGAGGACATCTAGAGCTTTCTAAAAAGTCCAAGAACACTCAAAAATGTTAAAATTGAGCAAGATACACCTTGCACAAGTTGGGCATTTTTGAAGAGGTGCACAAAGAGAAATACTTGTCAAAAGCCAAAATTTTGCAAATGGGCCTAACTTTTCTTGATTCAAAGTTGTTCCTTAGCCAATTTGGAACCTCCAAGCCCAAGGCCACAAATTTTATCTTTATTTTTCTATTTAATTTGGATTTTAATCATTTAAAAGCCAATTAAATTAAAATAAAAGGTAGAAAATCAAAATTAAATGCAAATTGGATTTTTCTCTCATTCTTGAGGTCCAAGCAATCCACAAAAGCTGGAAAATTCCAAATTGGCATTGATTGGCAAGAGAATTGATGAAAATTGGATGAAAAAGGAAAGATTTGGTTTTATACCAAATCAAATATTTTTACATTGATTGATTCATTATTTTCTCTTAATTTCTGACCTAGATCCATCTACTATATATACACAATGCATACACATGAAAAAAGAATAGAAAAATTGCCTCTAAGAACCCTAATCAAACTCAAAAAAACCGTGTCCTACAAGCTACCTGCAGCCCTAGTTTCAGCTTGTTTCAATCGACTCTAAGCATTCCATTGCATTCTTGGAGGTCTCCTGAATCGATCCAGATACTCACAAGCCACCCAACATCCAGAATCGAGAATTCCAGATTTCAGTTTGTCCATTCTTTTTTCAAAATTGATTTTTGATTTCCATGCATATTTAACATGTTTTGATGTTTGTTTTGTGTTTAGAATGGAGTTTCGAAGCTTTCTGCATAGGTTAATTGCATTTTAGGTACCTGAATCGAAATCCGCCATGGTTAGGGTTCCTCTGCTCGAATTGGGATTTTCTGAAATAGGCAAAATTTGACCAAATCGAGACCACCATCGTGTTTAGAACGATGTTTCCAATCGATCCATGTATTCATAATGTATTTATATTGCTTGTGTGTGATTTTTGAAAGTTGCAGGCGCCTTAGCGTCGAACCAAGCCGACGCTATCCGTTCAAAATTCAAACGAAGAAGACGTAGTTCTTCGCGCGTTTTTCTGGTGCCCAGAATTCAATTTCGTTTAATTTGTTTTTGTTTCATTATTTTGACATCAAACGCAGGTTGGTCCAGTGGTGAAGGCAGCGCGTGTTTTCCTTGGATGTCATGAGTTCGATCCCTGGCCATGACACATTTTTTTACAGCTTGCAAACTAACACTATTTTTTTCTATTTTCTTTTCTTAATATTTTCATTCAATTTAATTAATCTTTAAACATTTTTTTCATGCATTTAAAAAACACCAAAAATATTTTCCTTTTTCATTTTAATCAGAAAAATGTTTATTTAATTTTTGACATTAAAATTAATATTTTTGCATGCATATTTTGATTAATTGCTAATTAACCATTAATTTGACTTTTAATTGCTTTTAATTATCAAAATCGATCCAGAAAATTCCCAAAAAATTATCTCATCATCTAATTAGCATGACTAACCTAAAATCTTTTTTTCCTCATTCAAAATCTTATTTTTACTAACCTTTTCCTCTTATGCGAATTTCTTATATTTTCTGATTATGTATCTGCTCACAGGTTGTAACATTTCGGACTATCTTTTTCGCTTTTCTTTTCAATATTATGTAACTTCCTATGGGATGTAATAGTTTAATTAGGACTTTTACTTTCTGCGTTCCAATTATGTAACTGCCCCAAAGCCATGTAATAGCGTAGGACTTTATTTTCCGCACTTTACTTTCCTCAATTTATTTTCCGCACCCTATAAACTGCTAGTAACTAGGCGTGTATGGCAAGATAAAAACGAACATAGATCACTTCTAATTCCAAGATAACATATCTGAATTTGACACACTCTTTTCACACACGCACCCCTTAGGGTAATTCTGTCTCGTTGCCTTTCGATTAAATGGTCAAGTCCCTCGAACGTAGAGGTATCCTAGAACCGTTGCCTACAAACATATCATCATAGTCCTTCGATACAAAGATCACGACCCACGATGTCGCCACGGTACATGATCTCGCCCCTCGATTGTTGCCTACGAAAAAGTGATGATCGTCCCTTCGAATGTGCTAGAATACTCCTACAAGTTGCCTTCTATGACCATCCGATGTCCCTTCGAATGTCCCTTTTACATCCAACGAAATAGGGTTACCTACCAACTAATGGAATGAATAGCGCTATTCTAAAGGAACGTAAAATAACACGAAAACGACCATTCTGAGTAGGTAATAAGACTTTTAGTTGCTTGCTCAATCAAATACTTTTCACACCTCACACTTTTGTCAAAGTTCAAACTCTTTTCAAAAACGAAACATTTCCGAACACTTTGTATACATTCCTACATGAATCATTACAAAGTCAAAGCGAAATGCCTTTTCAAAACGTTTTTGTCAAACACACAGAAAGCAATTTTTCAAAATATGAGCTAGAAGCAACTAAGAGCCTATAGATAACTACGGATGCAAAGGGGTGCTAATACCTTCCCTTTTCATAACCTTCTCCCTTACTTAGAATCTAACGAAGGTCTTTTCCTGTTCTTTTCACCTTTCCTTAATTGGATAAAAGAAAAGTCGGTGGCGACTCTTGCTATCCGCACATTTGTGATAAAAAGCAAAACAAAATCTCAAAGTCAGTTCAGACGTGAATCGGCGACTCTTGGGAAACACCCTATAGAGAGAATACCTTAGGGATTTCTAGATCACTTTCCGCTTCGCTTGATTTGCTTGCTTTATCTTTAAGGGTTGCTTGGGTATTATATTTGTGGGGATCCTACACCGGATCCGTGTTTCCTTAGGTAAGTAGCAATAAATCGTCGTGGACTGCTAGGTGTATACCAAACACAACATGATGGCTACGTTAGTGCGACACTTTGGATGTCCTGATACTCTTCATTTCCAAGTTGAGGATAGTATTTGGCTTCGTGGTGTCATCAAGACTAACTCAACTTTTAGAACCCTAATTGACCCATCTTGGCCATTAGAAGGTAGTGAGATGGTCGGCTTTGGTGTAGACCGAGGTTGGCTGATACTCGATGCTACGCTCATTAAGATCAGACTTTTGTGATATTTTCGGTCGACCACTTGGTAGTCGTATTGAAATAAACGCCTACGAGAAAGATCAATGATGTGAGATTCCTAGAACCCGATTACTATTCTAGGACAGGATGAACCAACTCAAACTTTTGGTAGGGTAAACACCTATACCTCATGCAAGCCTAAAACCTAGGGCTATTGTGTGATTTGTTTGTGCTTGCTAAACATGACATCATGACATCATGACATCATCACATTGCATATCATTTCTAACTATTTCAAGGACCTAGGGATTTATCTTTGCTCTGTTTTGTAGGGATTATGGCTTCTAGAAAGACAATCCGAATCAATTTCATGGGTATACCCTCTCAACTCAAAGAATTGGTTTCAGAAGTTTCTGATCATGCTCAGTTCATCAAAAGACATGGTTATCTACTTGATTTGGTTATCTCCGGTTTCGAAGAAGATATGATGCACGTCCTATTCCAGTTCTTTGATCCGAAACACCATTGCTTTACATTCCCAGATTATCAGTTGGTTCCTACCTTGGAAGATTTCTCTAAGCTACTTGGGGTACCTATTCTTGACCAAATACCATTCACCGGTTTAGAAAAGGTTCCTAGGTACGAAGACATTGCATCAGCATTACATCTAAAGCACTCAGACATTGAAGCCAATTGGGAAACCAGAAGTGGAGTTAAGGGTTTACTTGCTAAGTTTCTAATTAAGAAAGCCCGAGCACTCCTCAAAGCTATGAGTTTCCATGCATTCGAAGACATTGTGGCTTTGCTAATCTATGGTTTGGTTCTATTTCCTAACTCGGATCAATTCATAGATGTCAACGCCATCAAGATATTCCTCACTCGCAATCCTATGCCTACTTTACTTGGAGACATCCTACATTCTCTCCATACCCGTACTATCAAAAGACAAGGAACTCTCATGTGTTGCATACCGTTACTTTCCAGGTGGTTTATTTTGCACCTTCCTCCATCAGTATTGAAGAGCGAACAAAGATTGAAGTGGTCTCAAAGACTAATGTCACTCTCTCATTCAGATATCCGTTGGTGTCTCTTTTCTCAAAAGGACTTCACATTCATTGAGCGTTGTGGAGAATTCCCTAATGTGCCACTCCTTGGCATAAGGGGAGGTATCACTTACAACCCTTCTCTAGCTTTACGACAGTTTGGTTATGCTCGAAGAGATGGTCCTCATGATATGCTTCTCCAAGATATTGTGTTCGATTACAACCACAATCTCTAGAATTACCGTCGAAGGTTCATAGACGCTTGGGGCATGGTAAACAAGACTGATACCAAGACTTTGGGGCACCAAAACTCCATTCCTTGGGAACCTTACCTCAAATGGGTGCGAGCTCGAGCTCAAAACCTCATGATGCCATTCACGCCTGTTCTACCAGTAATTATGGAACATGTTGCTATAGGTGATGTACTGTTCTCCATCCCGACATGCCTACTGATTTTGAAGACTTGAAGAGATCCTGGATTCATCTTAAAGAAGAAAGGGATACATTTGAAGCTCAGTGCTATGCAAGCGAGAAGAAGGTGCTAGAGTTGACAAAGCTACTTCACGAGGAGCGGAACATCAACACCTACCACGGCACCAAGAGGAAGCGCCCATGAGAGACTTAGAGCTTTAGGATTGTTGTTCTTTTATTTTTCTGAACTATCTTTTGTACTAAAAAAAAAAGAATAAAAGGAAACTGTCATACCCCAATTTTTGACCTAATATACCACTTCACATTTTCATCATTTCATCTTCAACTGCTCAGAACAGAATTAATCGGGTGTGGCTTCTATAGGTCAAAATTAGGGTTTCACAAAATTTTCATCTGATTCAAGAGGCAAGCAATTAGGGTTTAAGTCTTACTCACTCCATTTGATCTATTTGATCAAATCATCAACCTCTGATCTTCAGATATCAAATTTTTCCTCATGATCTATCGAGGATCGACCAATTAGGGTTTTGATCGAGGATGAGCAATCTCTGATTTTCTGATCAATAAATGACTTTTTTGATTGGAGATTGATCTTCATATCTTAGATACAACATGTTGACCTAATTTCTGGATTCAAAACATCACAGAAGTTCACAGGCTTCATCAGTCAATTTCTGAAACATCAGATGAAATTTCATCTGCACTGAAAAGTCAAACTTTGACTTTTGGTCAACTTTTTCAAAACAAAACTTTTTCAATCATCAAAATACTTCAAAGGATCCATCATGATCATAAAAAATCAAGAAATTTGAAAAAGTCAACAAAAAGTCAAAATTTTCAACACTTAGAAAAATTTTCAAGTGTTAAAATTTTGTACTTTTTCCAAACTTCATGGCATTTTTTCACATAGTTCCACTTTGAATTGGAAAAAACTCAAAACATGAAAGTTGTAGCCCTTGAAACAAGCTTTCCAAAATGTCCAAGAACTCTAAAATCAATGGAGTCTAGCCATACTTTTGAATTTGAAACTTAGAGCTCCAAAATCCATAATTTTCAAGTACAAACTTTGAAATTATAGGTCATTTTGAGTTTCTTTCTTTCTAGAAGCATGCCACCTTGCCAATTGAGGATTAGAGCTGATAAATATCACAGGGAGAGTAATTATAAAGAGATAGGATCAAGGTAAGAACTAACCATGGTTAAAAGGAAGTTTTCTTTTGCATTTAATGCAAAAATGACTTCCTTGCCCTCTAAGGTAAGTTGAATTTACCAAAGCCAATTCTTTGTACTTACCATTCAGAACTCATGGCCTATAAATAGAGGTCTTATTTGCCAATTAAAACCACACAAAAGTAATGCAAAGACATGCTTTCTCTCTTCTTTCTTAAAAATCAAGAAACATGGTGAATTTTGAGAAATCTTGTGATTTTGAAAACTAGTGAAAAATCTTGAGCAATTTGGTGTCTAACATGTTTTAATATCCATATGAAACTTGTTTGAAACATAAAATCAATACAAGTAAAGCTAAAAACCAGAATTACATGCCATGTTCACAAACTTGCTCAAAACTGCCTAAACTATCGAATTCCATCTTTGGCTCGAGCAACTTGAGATTTCTTCATCCGAACATCATCAACATACATCATAGACATGATGCAGACCATTAACAACAAACTGTAACAGCTCTAACATCAAATTCGAGTTTCATTTTGAACCATATGCAGGTCGACTTGGGTAGAATGATCCAGACAAATTCACGATGTGCAGACCATCCTCATACCTTCCATAAGGTCCGTTGGTGCTCAAGCAATCACAAAATCACAACTGGAAACACTCCTTCATCGAATTCGATTCCATCTTCAACAGGTAAGAACACCAACTTCGAAATCTGTGATTTCTTGATTCAAATAAAAAAAACTCTTGGCCATTTTGTTTCTGCACTATCCACGATCATTAACCCTCAATCAATTGAACAATTCATCAACCATACACGATTTCAATTAGATTTTTCAGTTTTAGGGTTCTTCGTGTTCTTCAGAAATTCAATCATGTTAGGCTTAAAATAAATGAAATTAAGTGATGCCATCATGTTCCTGGGCTCAGAACGATCAACTTTCATGTTTACATCTTTGGATTTCATTAAGAAACGAAGATTCTAGGATGGATTGAATGATCGGGGAAGAAGAACAAGGCTTGCGTGCGTTTTTCTTGAATTCAAATATCAGTTTGAAATATATTTAGTTGGTTTAATCACAATACACGGATGTATTGCCGCCCCAGCGGTTGCCAGCTCACTCTTAAGTCACTTACACCTTGCCATGCCTAACAGGTCCCGGGTTCGAGTAGCCTTGGGACCTTTTTGCCAAACTTTTTTCATTTTTCATTCAATTTTTTTACAACCTTTGCCATTTTCAAAACCCAATCAAAACTCTTCATTTTGAGGTGATTTTTTGTACACTTGTCAATTAATGTATCTATTTTATGATAGTGCAAAAATTTTCAGAAAAAACTTTCATCCGATTATATTTTGATCGAGCCGAAAACGGTACTTTTGAGTACTTTTCAAAACACCTTTAAAGGTGATTTTTTCAAACTTTCAAAGCCCGATTCTTTTCAAAACTTTTCACAAGTATATTTCACATTTCAAAAACACTTTAAAATAAAATTCTTTGAAACTTTTCATCAAAACTTACATTTTTACCATGATCGATCCGATTAAACGATAAAACCGAATTCGTTTTCTCTCAAATTTCTTAACCGATCATGGGCCTCCCTTAAGGTGTAAGTCCCAACATTCTTTATGTACATACATATTTTCCTTGTACATATCAAATTATTTTCATATACATACAAATTTTTATCTGTACATAATACAAATTCCTTTTAGGACAAACTTCGATCGTTTGTTTCCGTTTCGTCTGTATATATACTGAATACCATTGGTATTGAAAGGAGTATTATTCCCGGTGAAATTGCTTTTAAACCAATGGGCTACCCTTATGGTGTAAGTCCCAACCCTCCTATGTACATCCACATCTTCCTGTACATAAATACTCGTTCATGTACATATTTACTTCCTTGTACACATTCAAACTTGTAAATAATCAAGTTACGCTCGTTTTAAACGTCCGTTTCATAGACACTTGTTTATATTTTATACTCTTGTAAATAAACATCATGCATTGTTTATATTTCCTTCATAAACTCCTGTGAATACATATCACACACACACACACTTGTTTATATAATTGTCTAGTTATAACATGACAACTAGTCTAATCAATAGATTCCCCACAGTTTAGTCTCTTCTTGGGCTTTATACAAGATAACTCATCCCCTGCAGAGTTAGCCTCCTCTTGGGCTTTGTATAAGGTAACTCATTCATCTGAGTGCAGCCTCCTCTTAGGCTTCATATAAGAAAACTCATTCATCTGAGTTCAGCCTCCGCTTAGGCTTCATATAAGACAACACTCCCCTGCTGAGTCAGCCTCCTCTTGGGCTTCGTTCAAAAGAACTCCTCATTGAGTTTAGCCTTCTCTTGGGCATCATACAATGAAAGAGACCAGGGAAATCTCTTGACAACCTCCTATTGGGCTTCCAATACAAAGAATCACCCGCGCTAGGATAGAACCCAGAGAGTATAATTTCCCGATGAAATTGCTCTAAATTCCAAAAGGATGGTTTCCCGGTGAAATCCCTTTTAAAGCCAAAGCCAACCATACCTTATAGCTTCCTCTTGAGCTTCATACAAGGACCCTCGATGACCCTCGAAATGCCTCCTATTGGGCTTTCAATACAAGGACCCATTGGCTTCTTAAAAGCATCCCTAATCCAATCAATTTCTCCTCGAGATTTAGACATTTATCATCTCTATGGAAGAAGTATCTCATCTATCACATCACATACAATCAAAAAACTTTTCAAACTCTTTTCAAACAAAAAATATCTCTTAATCGTAAGTAGTAACGCTTGTACACTCAAGCAAAACACCCAATGCTTACAATTAAAAGATTCAATCATCTTTTTCAAACATCTTTCTTAAACATGTAAGTGGTAACGCTTGTACGCTCAAGCAAAACACCTATAACTTACGATGAAAGATTTAAATTAGTCAAACTTTTAAAAATGTATGTGATGAAATAGATTAGATACGTTTTTCATTAAGATGATATTTGTCTGTCTCTTATTAACATCCCGTTGCTTTCCACTAGCATAAGTGGAACTACGATTGCTCGACTTTCTCAACATCCTTTTGAGAATACGTAGGCACAAGGTCTCATCCTTGCCGAGCAAATTTCTTTCTTCCTCAAACCAAACAAACCATAGATCCTGAGATCCAAGCTACAAATGCTCGATTCCCACTAGATATGTATGCGTAAGATCCAAAGATCTTTGCGAGCACAATAATAACAAACACTAGGATCCCGCATAATCTATCCTTCTTAAAATCCCAATGGAGAAACTTTCCCAATCATAGAAATAGCAATTAAAACACACAAACATATCAAACATATTCATATATAAAGCTATAGATAACTATATATATTTAGGGTGCTCCATCTATTCCTTTATATAACAAACCCCTTACCCGAATCTCCCCAATGCTACGCCTAGTTTGCGCTTAGTCGTTATGCATATCATATCAATTGAGGGTATTAATACTTTCCCTTTTCGTAATCATTAAATCATCTTTTCTTGTGTTGAAAATAATAAAGCTTGATGCTCATGCATCTTTATAAACAAATCAAAAGAGTAAATCGTTTTGAGCCGAGGATCCGAATTGATTCGATTCTCTAGCCATTTTTAACGCGAAAGAAAATGGCGACTCTGGGAGTACTAAATTTTGATTTTCAAAAAATGTGACTCGCCAAGAGCACCAAGCTTTTTGTTTTCAAAATGAAAAAGGGGTTAAGCTTTCATGTGCATATGTTTGTTTTTCTTTATTGTGTGTTTCGCGATTTCATCGATGGAAAGAAATCCAAACCCGATTTAAGAAACATTTAAGATCTAGGTGGGGTATAGTCCTATTAACTTGTGAGAAGTCTCAGTATTTACGGAGTTAATTTGAGATCCCTCTCGTGGAGGTTGTCTTGGGAGTATTTGTGTTTAGCAAGTATTTGCGAAGACATTTTGTCAAGAGAACTTGGGTTGAGTGGTCAGAGAACACATAACCCATCCTGGCCATTTAGGATGTAGTGCATAAATTATTCGGGTGTAAACCTAGAATAATTGTCATGCGAGGCTACGATCAGGCGAGTTTTGCTTGAAAAATATTATTGGACCATCGAGTATTCAACAAATCCGATAATATTTCAAAGAGAAGTGTTGAGCCTGTATTATTAGTAGAACCTGATTCATAGATAAATAAGCCCTTAGAACTTACCCACGTTTAATTCTTATCGTTGGCCTCATGCTCGTGACTTCGAACGCTTGACCGTGTGTATAACTACTAACCATGTTTTCAACATTCATTCATGCATTCATTCAAAAACTTCATTTCTCTTCCCATTTCCAAAGAATTTAGAGATTTTTCTTTGTAAATATTTTAGGTTAGAGTGATGGACGTCAGAGGAAGATTCACCAAGAGATACAGTTTTAGAATTCCTGACGTAGGAAAGTTGAAAGAGTTAGCATCCTTGGTAGAAGATCCCTCGGATTTCAGGAAACGCTATGGAACTCTTTTAACTATTCTAAACACTAATGTTGATGAAGGACTTCTCAAAACTTTCGTTCAGTTTTACGATCAAGTCTATCGCTGTTTCACTTTCCCTGATTATCAGTTGATGCCTACTTTGGAAGAATACGCACACATCTTAGGTATCTCAGTATCGGACAAAGCGCCTTTCAATGGTTTGGAAGCCATTCCCAAGTCACTAGTCATTGCAACAATGACTCACTTAAAGAAATCTGAGATAGACAAAAACCTAACTACCAAAGGAAAACTCTTAGGACTAACTTCAAAGTTCCTAATGGAGAAGGCTCTTAAATTCTCTGAAGCCGGTAGTATGGTAGCCTTTGAAGCTATTTTAGCTTTACTCATCTATGGATTGGTGTTGTTTCCCAACGTCCCAAGTTTCGTTGATATCAATGCCATAAGGATTTTTCTGATTGGAAATCCTGTTCCCACTTTGCTTGGTGACACGTACTTTTCCATTCATCATAGGAATCATCAAGGAGATGGAACTATCGTGTGTTGTGTACCTCTGTTTTTCAAATGGATTACCTCACACTTGCCTAAATCCCCTATCTGCCGCGAAAACAAAGACGATTGGCATTGGTCGAGAAGGCTCATGTCTCTTACAAATGACGATATCCATTGGTATACCTTGGCAGACAATGAGATGGAAATCATTGAAAGCCATGGAGAATTTGCCAACGTACCTCTCATTGGTACAAAAGGAGGAATCAACTACAACCCGTTCTTGGCGATACGTCAACTCAGGTACGCAAACTCTAGTAAACCTCTTGGATTTACAGTAGAGAGTTACTTCTATCATGAGGGAGAGGATTCCCAAGGTTTGAAAGCTAGAATGATCAGAGCTTGGCATCACATCCGAAGGAGAGAAAAAGGTAAGGCAAAGAATTGTGTAGCCATGGAAATCTACACTTCTTGGGTAAAGAAAAGAGCGAAGGAATTTTGAATGCCTTATGCTTATGAGGAACCTATGTTCTCAACAGCTTCCAAATCAACGATTTTTCCCGTCGAGACTATGGGAGAATACCAAGAAGCTTTGGCCAAGATGAGGCTTGAGAAAGAAGCTTTGGAAGACAAATTCCTTAGGACTGATCTCGAAAACGAGAAGCTCAAGAAGCAAGTCAAAGATCATGAAAAGACGCTTTACTTCCAAGATGAATGGCTCATGCAGAAAGATGAGAAGATTCACCAGAAGGATAACGCGATCAAAAGATATATCAAAGAAAGGAAAAGGAAGCTTGAGGAGATGACAACCAGCAATCCTGCTCCCGACGAATGGAAAAAAGTCATTAGCAAACTAAAAGCCGAGAAAGCTGAACTGAAAGCTCACTATGGAAAGGAAATCCTGAAGTTGAAGCTACATCAAGCCTTTGGATCTTCATCCGACGAAGACGATTGATTAGTTTAGATTGTAATTTTTATCATTTATTTTACCATTTGTGTGAGCAATGCTCAAAAACGGAATTGTTGTAATCTTCTTTCAGTAATTAATAAAATAAGTGTTTTCCATCCAAATATTTTCCAGAAATTTCTCTTTTAGCGTAAATTCTTTGGAAATTCTTTTCTCTTTGCATTCATAATCATGCATCATACTTTGCATATCGAGTCTATTGTCTAGAGTCTGATCTTTCAGAATTTTACCAACAGAAAGGAAAAGATCACCAAGTTGTCGCGTCTTAGAGTTTCTCGACCACGCCCACAGCCAACTCGAATATACAATACACGATCAAAAAGAAGGAAAGTAATGGAAGGATTTGAGCAAGAAAATGTTGAGCTTCGTAGCACTGTGACAACACTGCAAGAAGAGGTGGAAAGACTCACTTCTTTGGTCAACTCATTGGCCGCAACACAAAGTCAGCAAGCGACATTGAGCAGTCAAAATCAAGCAGCGACTTCAGAAGACACTACTACTCCAGTTTCAACTGTTGCAGCCAGTAGCTCACTCTTCAGTATGCCAGAAGGTTATCCATGGGGCATGCCTTTCAACTTTGGCATCGGATTTCGCAAACCGACTTCTCAAGTACAAACAACCACGCTTGAAGTACCTACTTTGCAAAACTCAACACTTACTCCACAACGTGGAGTAACTCTTCCGCAAGTAACTATGACGGTTTCTCAACCGATCATGACGAACTCAGCTTCCGTAGTACACACTACCATAGACGAAGAAGTTCACCATATTCCAGGCGATAACACGAATTCACGTGGCTCGATGGAGAATCTCCAGGAACAGCTCCTCAAAATGCAGCTTGACATAAAAACGATCCGTGGAAAAGAATTATTTGGGAAAAACGCCCATGATCTGTGCTTAGTTCCTTGCGTAAGGATACCCGCAAAATTCAAAGTCCCTGACTTTGAAAAGTACAAAGGAAACTCCTATCCACAGAGTCACCTTACGATGTATGCCAGGAAAATGTCCACGTACAACGACAATCACCAGTTGTTAATCCACTACTTCCAGGATAGTCTCACCGGTGCCGCACTGAAGTGGTACATGGGATTAGACAGCGCGAATATCCAAACATTCAATGACTTAGGTGAAGATTTCGTACAACAATATAAGTTCAACTTGGATATGGCCCCAGATCGGGATCAACTCCGCTCCATGTCTCAAAAGGAAAGAGAGACATTGAAAGAATATGCTCAACGATGGAGGGAAATTGCTGCCCAAGTCAACCCTCCATTAGAGGAGAAAGAGATGATCAAGGTTTTCTTAAACACTCTTGGCCCATTTTACTATGAACGAATGATCGCTAGCGCTCCCGGAGATTTCACCGAGATGGTAAGCATGGGAATGCGGTTAGAGGAAGGAGTTCGAACCGGACGCCTAACCAAAGAGGCAGGATCGTCCAGTGGAACTAAAAGAGTTGGAACTAGTTTTCCAAAGAAAAAAGAACATGACATAGGAATGGTATCCCGAGGGAAACCGCGAAAGAATGCCAGTCGACAACCACAGGTAGCTGCCATAGCGCCCGCTGTTCCAACAAACTCAACAACCTCGTCAACAGGCTCAGCAGTTCAACAATCAAAACCGTGCGCCTCGAATCTCGCAATTTGACCCAATCCCAATGACGTACACAGAACTATACCCTGCGCTAATAGAAAAGAATCTTGTACAGACAAGGTCACCACCTCCGGTCCCAGAAAAATTACCATGGTGGTACAAAGCGGACGTATCTTGCCCTTTTCATCAAGGGGCACCGGGCCATGATCTTGAACATTGCATAGCGCTAAAAGCTGAAGTACAGAGATTAGTGAGGTCTAACCTTCTTTCCTTTAGAAATACAAATCCGAACGTGCAAGCAAATCCACTTCCCAGTCATAGTGGACATATAGTGAATCTGATACTAAGGAATACGGATCGGTATCTCGTCACAGATGTGAATCTGATCAGAGGAAACTTGGTGCATCTCCATGATACATACAGTACAATGGGCGCCTTCATTAAGCACGATTACGCGGCTTGAAACATCTGCTTCAAGAATCTTCGAGGATGTCCCACCATAAGAGCAGACATTCAATGATTGCCAGACATTGGTGACATACAAATCTACGGAAACAGAGATGACTATGACGTAAATACAATAGGGCATTTTCCGCATGAGCTTTTAGTCTCAGATATCAACTCGGAAAATCCCGAAGTAAACGTTGTTATCCCCTGTTTCAATGTACCCAAGCTTGTGGAAATAGAATATAACAGTTCAAACGTTCCAGGGTCTCCTTTGGTGATTTGCCTACCCGGTCCTGTTTCATACGTTTCTAACAAAGAAATTCCCTATCAATACAATGCAATTGTGATATAAGATGGGTAGGAGAAACCCATGCCAACTCTTCCCGCTAACGTCAGCATAACTGAGATAGGACGAGTAACACGAAGTGGACGAGTACATACTCCGCTGCCACCACGGCCGCCTGTTGTTCCCGTTGTTAGACAAAATCTGGTTAACATATCTCCCGAGAATCCCGCAATGATTCCCGTTGTTAATCCAAGCGCAAATGTTGGTCTGCCTGATAGAACCAACCTCAACACAGATTTTGATGAGATACTAAAACTAATCAAGAAAAGCGAGTACAGAGTCGTGGAACAGCTGATGCAGACTCCCTCCAAGATTTCAATACTGTCTCTACTTTTGAACTCCGAAGCTCACCGAGAAGCTTTAATGAAACTACTAGATCAAGCGTATGTGGATCACGATGTGACTACAGACCAATTTGGAGGAATTGTGGGCAACATAACAGCTTGCAATAATCTAAGTTTCAATGATGAGGAACTTCCAGAAGAAGGGAAAGATCACAACTTGGCTCTGCATATCTCAATGATTTGTCAATCAGACTCCCTGTCCAATGTATTAGTGGATACCGGTTCATCCTTAAACGTAATGCCAAAAACGACTCTTGCTCGTTTAGCTTACAAAGGAACACCGATGAAGTTCAATGACATATTGGTAAGAGCCTTTGACGGGTCAAGAAAGTCAGTTATTGGGGAAGTCGATCTCCCGATGACAATCGGTCCGCATACTTTCCAAATCACTTTCCAGGTCATGGATGTGCCAGCTGCTTACAGTTGTCTACTAGGAAGACCATGGATCCACGAGGCAGGAGCAGTGACATCCACTCTTCATCAGAAATTGAAATTCACAATAAATGGGAAGCTCGTAACCATCATTGGTGAGCAAGCGTTACTAATAAGCCATTTGTCCAGTTTTTCTTTCATCACAGCGAACGACGTTGAAGGGACACATCTCCCAGGACATCCGTTAGAAGATGAATCTACTAGCAAAAGCAGATCATCTATCTCCTCTTATAAAGAGGCAGCACAGATAGTAAAAGATGGAAATGCCGAAGGTTGGGGACAAGTAATCAAACCTGTCAACAACGAGACAAAGGCCGGACTCGGGTTTGCACCCGTATTTCCCAAAGATAAGAAAAAGGATGAAGCACTTCGTCCGATCAAAGAAGTATTCCACAGTGGGGGTTTCTTAAACCCTGTTCTTCAAGAAGTTAACGTTATTACCATTGGAGGTGATGAAGACGATCTCTCTGGATCTGAAGAGTGGAGCACTTATCTAAACAGCTCTGAATATATGACTCAGGAAGAATCGTATGCACCGTGCTATCCTCCGACTAATCAATTGAAAGGCATGTCCCTACAAAGGAATGAAAATCCACCTGTCCCTTCTGAAGTTTGGGATACCTTGGGAGAACCAAGTGGCAAATTTGATTATATGGTGAAATACACTGCGCCAGAAAGCTCAAAAATCAGAATTGAAGATATCCAGCCCACTGGATGGGGAGATTCTTTTGAGTACCCTAGTCAACCAGAGGAGGTGTGCCCGTCTTCCCGATCTAATCAACCAATCGAGATTCCAAATGAAGATCTCTGCTCTGACACACCTGTGGAATTTGCTAAGCCAGATCTTGTTTACCACTACATCAACGTAATCACTGAAGATCAGGGGTATGACTCGGGATACGAACTGGAAAGTGTCGCCGACAATGAGTCTCTTCACTTAGAAGATTGGAGGGTACATCCCCAGAATTCAACGCAAAGGCCAACAGAAAGTACATATGCTGTATCCCATACTTCCCGATCTGTTCATCAAGCGGAAGAAGATCGCTTTAGCAGCACAAAAGGCAAGGTCCATCGTCCAGAGTCTTCGAAGCCTGCTAGGCCAACGAACAAAGTTTACTCAAGGGTTAAACCAAGTGGAAAATTACCAGAGTACCTCGACTTCCAAGGAGTTCGCCACTACTGGAAACCTCTTGAAGTTCGGACTAACGCTCCTAGTTCCAAGTAGTTTATCTTTGCTTTTATTTTGAACTTTCGCTTCGCCCAAAGCAAAGAGATGTTTTATAGGGCTTAGCTTTTAAATAATTTCTCTTTGTCTTGCCCAAGACAAATGAGATTGTATTTTAGGGCCCTGTTTCATATTGTGAATCATAAATAAAACGCGTTGTTTTGATTCCACATTTTGTGTTTATTTTTCATTTTTTACCCTTTTTTGGAAATGATAATCCTAAAAAACACAATAAAGAAATCTTCAAAAAAAAAAAACTTCAATCTGCATACGCTTTCACATTAACTTTTTGAAATTTTTTTGAAAAAAAGAAGAGTTAATTAATCAAACATAAATCAAAACATGCAGATTAACAGATGGACAAATCCATTAAAAGAAATAACTCTACGCTCTCTCCCAACTTTGAAATCCCCAGTGAAGTCGCCGAGGAAGAAGTTGAAGAAGAGATCCCAAATGAGATTTCTCGATTACTTAAGCACGAGGAAAGAATCATTCAACCTCACAAAGAGCCTCTGGAAGCAATTAACTTGGGTTCTGAGGAACACAAAAAAGAAGTAAATATCGGAGCTTCACTCGACAGCAACGTCAAGAGTAAACTGATAGATCTTCTCAAAGAATATATGGATGTGTTCGCTTGGTCCTACCAAGACATGCCGGGTTTAGATACCAGCATCGTGGAGCATCACTTGCCGTTAAGGCCAGAGTGTCCACCAGTTAAACAAATACTGAGAAGAGTTCACCCTGAAATGGCCGACAAAATCAAAAAGGAAGTTCAAAAACAGCTCGACGCAGGTTTCCTTGTCACTTCTGAATATCCTCAATGGCTAGCCAACATAGTGCCTGTCTCCAAGAAAGATGGAAAGGTCAGAATGTGTGTTGACTACCGGGACTTGAACAAAGCGAGTCCAAAAGATGATTTCCCGCTACCGCATATCGACATGCTAGTGGACAGTACTACAAAATTCAACGTCTTTTCCTTCATGGACGGTTTCTCTGGTTATAATCATATCAGAATGGCTCCCAAGACATGGAGAAGACATCTTCATCACGCCACGGGCACGCTTTTGCTACAAAGTAATGCCGTTGATTAAAGAATGCAAAGAATTCACTGTAGGGCGATGACTACTCTCTTTCATGACATGATGCACAAAGAGATCAAGTCACGAGATGACATGATAGCAAAGTCTCAAGAAGAGCATATAGAATATCTCTTAAAGTTGTTTCATGACTAAGAAAGTTTCAACTCCGAATCCTAACAAATGCACCTTTGGGGTAAGATCCGAAAACTCCTAGGTTTCATCGTCACCAAAGAGGTATTGAAGTCGACCACGACAAAGTCAAGGCTATTCAAGAAATGCCTACGCCACATACGTAAAAGCAAGTAAGAGGATTTCTGACGGTGAATTACATCTCCGATTTATCTCTCAAATGACTACTACTGTGGGCCGATATTCAAGCTTCTCCGCAAAATCAAGAGGTTATGTGGATGTAAGATTGCCGTAAAGAGTTTGACAAGATTAAGGAATACCCGCGAACCACGATATTGATTCCTCCAATAAGGGAGACCATTAATCATGTACCTTACTGCTAGAAGATTCCATGGGCTGTACTTGGACAACAAGATAAAACCGTAAGAAGGAGCATGCCATTTACTACCCGAGTAAAAGTTCACAGATCGTGAAACTCACTCCATGCTCGAGAAAACATGTTGTGCTTTGGTGTGGGCTTCAAAATGTCTCCGCCAGTACATGATCAATCACACGACTTGGTTAATCTCCAAATGGATCCAATCAAGTATGTCTTTGAAAAGCCTTGCCTTAACGGGAAGAATCGCACGATGGCGTATGTCGCTATCTCGAATATGACATCCGCACTGCGGCTCAAAAGCGGTCAAAGGAAGCATTCTGCCGATCACTTGGCTTATCAGCCGCTCAACGAATACCAATCTCTCAAATTTGACTTCCTGGATAAGGATGTTATGTACTTAAAGATGAAAGATTGTGACGAACCGCTACCTGGAGAAGGTCCAGATCCAGAATCTAGATGGGGCCTAATTTTTGATGGAGCGCTTAACGCTGGCAATGGAATTGGGGCATCATCACTCCCGAGGGTTCTCATATCCCGTTTTCCGCCAGATTGCTATTTGATTGCACCAACAACATAGCAGAATACGAAGCTTGCATCATGGGTATTGAAGAAGCCATCGACTTGAGGATCAAGATCCTTGACATATATGGAGACTCAGCACTTGTGATCAATCAAATCAAAGATAAGTATGAAACTCATCATCTTGGCTTAATTCCCTACAGAGATTATGCAAGACGATTGTTGACTTTCTTCAACAAAGTGGAATTGCATCATATCCCTCGAGATCAGAATCGAATGGCAGACGCCTTGGCTACTCTATCTTCCATGTTCAAAGTTAACCATTGGAACGTCAGGCCTAAAATTGTGACGTATTTAAAGACTGCATGTATTTGCAATCAAGCGCCTTTTGATAATAAACCGTGGTTCCACGACATCAAACGTTTCCTTCAAATGCGTCGACAGACAAGAAGCAGACATGATCATCCATGAAGTGCATGAAGGATCCTTTGGAACCCATTCAAATGGGCATGCAATGTCCAGAAAAATCTTAAGAGCAGGATACTATTGGATAATGATGGAATCCGATTGTTGTAAACATGTCAAGAGATGTCATAAGTGCCAGATCTACGCAGATAAGATCCATGTGCCACTGACTCTACTCAACGTTCTCTCCTCTTCGTGGCCTTTCTTCATGTGGGGCATCGACATGATTGGGATGATCGAACCAAAAGCGTCCAACGGACATCGCTTCATTCTAGTGGCTATTGATTACTTCACCAAATGGATCGAAGCAGCATCTTACGCCAACGTTACAAGACAAGTGGTTGTGAGGTTCATCAAGAACAATCTCATTTGTCGATATGGAGTTCCAAGCAAGATCATTACAGACAATGGATCGAACTTGAACAATAAAATGATGAAAGAACTGTGTGAGGAATTCAAGATCGAGCATCATAACTCATCTCCTTACCGACCAAAGATGAACGGCGTTGTTGAAGCTGCCAACAAGAACATCAAAAAGATCGTCCAAAAGATGGTCATCACTTATAAAGACCGCACGAATGCGCCATTTGCTCTGCTGGGTATCGATTTCAAGACGCACTTCAACAGGGCAACTCCTTTTTCTCTAGTATACGCATGGAAGCAGTGCTCCCCGTGGAAGTTGAGAGTCCATCAATGAGAGTTCTCATGGAAACTAAGTTATCTGAGGCTGAATGGTGTCAAAGCAGATAAGACCAGCTGATCTTAATCGAAGAAAAGCGCCTGACCGCTCTGTGTCACGGACAACTATATCAAAGAAGGATGAAGAAAGCCTTCGACAAAAAGGTTCAACCTCGTGAATTCCGAGAAGGCGACCTCGTGCTTAAAAAGATTATGTCTTTTCAGCCAGATTTTAGGGGCAAATGGACTCCTAATTACGAAGTCCCATACATCGTCAAAAGAAGCTTCTCTGGCGGTGCCATGACTCTCACAACCATGGACGGTGATGAACTCCCGCATCCTGTGAATGCTGATGCATTCAAGAAATACTTTGTCTAAAAAAAAGAAAAAAAAAACAAAAGAACAGCTCGCTAAGTTGAAAACCCGAAAAGGGCGGCTTAGGCAAAAATGAGTCTTGGTGGATTGAAAACCGAAAAGGCGATCCAGTAAAATTAGAGACAATAAATGTAAATTATCCTGATAAATTGAAAACTAAAAGGAAATCTAGGCAAAATAAGGATACAAAATGACAAAGTAATCATAATGCCCAGATTTCCACTCAAGAATCTTCCATCAACGGATCTTCAAACAAATTTTCTGAAGCAACAAGCACAGTTGGAGTTCAGAGTTGTTAGGGATAATAGAGGTTATTTGATTTCAATGTAGCCTTTTCCCAATAAATTATCATTTCCAACTTTTGTAAATAGCTCATGGGATCCCGCCTTTGGCTGATCACCATTCTATCAATAAATTTGAGCCTTATGCCTTTTTGTTTGCAATTCTTGTTTTAGTCTGTTTTGCAAAATAACGCTTTTTATTGTGAAAATCACTTTTTGAAAATAAAAAGTTTTAAATGAATTTTTACTTCAAAATTTTGAAATAAAAGCAGAAATGTTCCTTTGAACTATGAACACAGAAAGAACTTAAACAGTTTCTCCACGAGTGTTTCGATCTCCGAAGGATAAAACGGCTGTTACAGAAGTTTTCCTCTCCTCAACAGAGATCATCAAAAGACGGTATTCTTATCCACAAAGAATTCCCAGCAAAGTTGCCAATGAAATGCCTTTTTCAGAAAGCTTAAAGCACGCAATTGATTTCTATCAAGAAACGCTCACGCCATTGTGATTTTCTTGAGTATTTGTTCGAGCGGACGTAGTCCTCTTCCCAAATATCCCTTTGTTGTTTGTCAAATATTGTCAAGCATGCATATGACATTCATAACATTCATACATATTAACATCATTAGTGCATTCCTGCATCCCTCAATGTTCTCTTCCATACCACTGGTTTAGATTACATTTACTCATGAGGGTATGTTATATCTCCAGCAGGTTATTTCCCCAAGCAGAAAAATACATTTTTTCTCTCCTATTCCCCAGCTGAGATCATTCCTTATTGGGAACAAAGTCTTGATTGACTGCTTCTTTCCAGTTTATTCTTGGATAGAACCCCGTCTTTGACTAACTCAGGTTTAGATTTCACAGAAAAATCTATCTGCAAACAATGAGCAATAGCCTCATCATCTGAACCGCCTATTTCCTTTTCATCTTGAAACTTATCATCAAATGATTTGTTCTTCTTAGCAAGATCAAATCATGAAAGTTCAAAAAATCTCCGCAGTTGTCTTTCTGTCTAAAAAAAAGAAAACCTGTATCTTTCAATCAAAATGCCCGCATCTTCTCAAGAGAGAGATCCTCGGCAAGATTGTATCCGTGAAAATAAGAACTCGTTTGAGATCTGTTTCCATTTGTCTGCTATTCACAGGGCTGAATACTCAGTAAATTTCTTCAAAAGATTTACCTTGTTATAATTATCACGTCGCTGATAATTGGTAATATCTTCAGAATTCATTACCATGAACTATCAAAAGGCTGATAATTAGTAATATCATTTTCGCTTACCTTAAACATTGTCACAAGGCTGACAGAAGGTAATGTCTTTGTTTCCCAAATCGAAACAGATATTCACATATTTTGTGAATCTCTTTTTCCCTAGCGAGACATATTTGCATGTTTCCCAACAAACAGGATCCTCTTTTCTTAAACAGATCGAGTCATCCTCACAAATTTTCCCCATCATGTCATTTCTTTGATATCATCTGGGTGAATCTTTTTACAATCATTTTCCGCATTTTTGGTATCTTAGGACCAAAATTTGCGTATTCTGATATTTAAGTCTCTTCACACCTATCAAAATGAAGATATTCATCTTCATATCTCAGGTTAAAGAAACTTAAATAGGGGCATCTGTCATACACCAATTTTAAACCTAATATACCACTTCACATTTTCATCATTTCATCTTCAACTACTCAGAACAGAATTAATCGGGTGTGGCTTCTATAGGTCAAAATTAGGGTTTCATAAAATTTTCATCTGATTCAAGAGGCAAGCAATTAGGGTTTAAGTCTTACTCACTCCATTTGATCTATTTGATCAAATCATCAACCTCTGATCTTCAGATATCAAATTTTTCCTCATGATCTATCGAGGATCGACCAATTAGGGTTTTGATCGAGGATGAGCAATCTCTGATTTTCTGATCAATAAATGACTTTTTTGATTGGAGATTGATCTTCATATCTTAGATACAACATGTTGACCTAATTTCTGGATTCAAAACATCACAGAAGTTCATAGGCTTCATTAGTCAATTTCTGAAACATCTGATGAAATTTCATCTGCACTAAAAAGTCAAACTTTGACTTTTGGTCAACTTTTTCAAAACAAAACTTTTTCAATCATCAAAATACTTCAGATGATCCATCATGATCATAAAAAATCATGAAATTTGAAAAAGTCCACAAAAAGTCAAAATTTTCAACACTTAGAAAAATTTTCAAGTGTTAAAATTTTGTACTTTTTCCAAACTTCATGGCATTTTTTCACATAGTTCCACTTTGAATTGGAAAAAACTCAAAACATGAAAGTTGTAGCCCTCAAAATCCATGGAGTCTATCCATACTTTTGAATTTGAAACTTAGAGCTCCAAAATCCATAATTTTCAAGTACAAACTTTGAAATTATAGGTCATTTTGAGTTTCTTTCTTTCTAGAAGCATGCCACCTTTCCAATTGAGGATTAGAGCTGATAAATATCAGAGGGAGAGTAATTATAAAGAGATAGGATCAAGGTAAGAACTAACCATGGTTAAAAGGAAGTTTCCTTTTGCATTTAATGCAAAAATGACTTCCTTGCCCTCTAAGGCAAGTTGAATTTACCAAAGCCAATTCTTTGTACTTACCATTCAGAACTCATGGCCTATAAATAGAGGTCTTATTTTCCAATTCAAACCACACCAAAGTAATGCAAAGACATGCTTTCTCTCTTCTTTCTTAAAAATCAAGAAACATGGTGAATTTTGAGAAATCTTGTGATTTTGAAAACTAGTGAAAAATCTTGAGCAAAGTTTCATATGTTTTAATATCCATATGAAACTTGTTTGAAACATAAAATCAATACAAGTAAAGCTAAAAACCAAAATTACATGCCATGTTCACAAACTTGCTCAAAACTGCCTAAACTATCGAATTCCATCTTTGGCTCGAGCAACTTGAGATTTCTTCATTCAAACATCATCAACATACATCATAAACATGATGCAGACCATTAACAACAAACTGTAACAGCTCTAACATCAAATTCGAGTTTCATTTTGAACCATATGCAGTTCGACTTGGGTAGAATGATCCAGACGAATTCACGATGTGCAGACCATCCTCATACCTTCCATAAGGTCCGTTGGTGCTCAAGCAATCACAAAATCACAACTGGAAACACTCCTTCATCGAATTCGATTCCAGCTTCAACAGGTAAGAACACCAACTTCGAACTCTGTGATTTCTTGATTCAAATCAAAAAAACTCTTTGCCATTTTGTTTCTGCACTATCCACGATCATTAGCCCTCAATCAATTGAACAATTCATCAACCATACACGATTTCAATTAGATTTTTCAGTTTTAGGGTTCTTCGTGTTCTTCATAAATTCAATCATGTTAGGCTTAAAATAAATGAAATTAAGTGATGCCATCATGTTCATGGGCTCAGAACGATCAACTTTCATGTTTACATCTTTGGATTTCATTAAGAAACGAAGATTCTAGGATGGATTGAAGGATCGGGGAAGAAGAACAAGGCTTGCACGCGTTTTTCTTGAATTCAAATATCAGTTTGAAATATATTTAGTTGGTTTAATCACAATACACGGATGTATTGCCGCCCCAGCGGTTGCCAGCTCACTCTTAAGTCACTTACACCTTGCCATGCCTAACAGGTCTCGAGTTCGAGTAGCCTTGGGACGTTTTTGCCAAACTTTTTTCATTTTTCATTCAATTTTTTTACAAACTTTGACATTTTCAAAACCCAATCAAAACTCCTCATTTTGAGGTGATTTTTTGTACACTTGTCAATTAATGTATCTATTTTATGATAGTGCAAAAATTTTCAGAAAAAACTTTCATCCGATTATATTTTGATCGAGCCGAAAACGGTACTTTTGAGTACTTTTCAAAACACCTTTAAAGGTGATTTTTTCAAACTTTCAAAGCCCGATTCTTTTCAAAACTTTTCACAAGTATATTTCACATTTCAAAAACACTTTAAAATAAAATTCTTTGAAACTTTTCATCAAAACTTACATTTTTACCATGATCGATCCGATTAAACGATAAAACCGAATTCGTTTTCTCTCAAATTTCTTAACCGATCATGGGCCTCCCTTAAGGTGTAAGTCCCAACATTCTTTATGTACATACATATTTTCCTTGTACATATCAAATTCTTTTCATATACATACAAATTTTTATCTGTACATAATACAGATGCCTTTTACGGACAAACTTCGATCGTTTGTTTCCGTTTCATCTGTATATATACTGAATACCATTGGTATTGAAAGGAGCATTATTCCCGGTGAAACTGCTTTTAAACCAATGGGCTACCCATATGGTGTAAGTCCCAACCCTCCTATGTACATCCACATCTTCCTGTACATAAATACTCGTTCGTGTACATATTTACTTCCTTGTACACATTCAAACTTGTAAATAATCAACTTACGCTTTAAACGTCTGCTTCACAGACACTTGTTTATATTTTATACTCTTGTAAATAAACATCATGCATTGTTTATATTTCCTTCATAAACTCCTGTGAATACATATCACACACACACACACACACACTTGTTTATATAACTGTCTAGTTATAACATGACAACTAGTCTAATCAATAGATTCCCCACAGTTTAGCCTCTTCTGGGCTTTATACAAGATAACTCATCCTCAGAGTTAGCCTCCTCTGGGATTTGTACAAGGTAACTCATTCATCCGAGTTCAGCCTCTTTAGGCTTCATATAGGAAAACTCATTCATCGAGTTCTCCGCTTAGGCTTCATATAAGACAACACCCCTCCGAGTCGCCTCCTCTGGGCTTCGTTCAAAAGAACTCCTCATTGAGTTTAGCCTTCTCTTGGGCATCATACAATGAAAGAGACCAGGAAATCTCTTGACAACCTCCTATTGGGCTTCCAATACAAAGAATCACCCGCGCTAGGATAGAACCCAGAGAGTATAATTTCCCGATGAAATTGCTCTAAATTCCAAAAGGATGGTTTCCCGGTGAAATCCCTTCTAAAGCCAAAGCCACCCATACCTTATAGCTTCCTCTTGAGCTTCATAGGACCTCTCGATGACCCTCGGAATGCCTCCTCTTGGGCTTACAATACAAGTACCCATGGGCTTCTTAAAAGCATCCCTAATCCAATCAATTTCTCCTCGAGATTTAGACATTTATCATCTCTATGGAAGAAGTATCTCATCTATCACATCACATACAATCAAAAAACTTTTCAAACTCTTTTCAAACAAAAAATATCTCTTAATCGTAAGTAGTAACGCTTGTACACTCAAGCAAAACACCCAATGCTTACAATTAAAAGATTCAATCATGTTTTTCAAACATCTTTCTTAAACATGTAAGTGGTAACGCTTGTACGCTCAAGCAAAACACCTATAACTTACGATGAAAGATTTAAATCAGTCAAACTTTTAAAAATGTATGTGATGAAATAGATTAGATACATTTTTCATTAAGATGATATTTGTCTGTCTCTTATTAACATCCCGTTGCTTTCCACTAGCATAAGTGGGAACTACGATTGCTCTGACTTTCTCAACATCCTTTTGAGAATACGTAGGCACAAGGTCTCATCCTTGCCGAGCAAATTTCTTTCTTCCTCAAACCAAACAAACCATAGATCCCTGTAGATCCAAGCTACAAATGCTCTGATTCCCACTAGGAGATATGTATGCAGAAGATCCAAAGATCTTTGCGAGCACAATAATAACAAACACTAGGATCCCGCATAATCTATCCTTCTTAAAATCCCAAAGGAGAAACTTTCCCAATCATAGAAATAGCAATTAAAACACACAAACATATCAAACATATTCATATATAAAGCTATAGATAACTATATATATTTAGGGTGCTCCACCTATTCCCTTTATATAACAAACCCCTTACCGGAATCCCATGCGTTCGTCTAGTTTGCTAGTGAATTCGCATATCATATCAATTGAGGGTATTAACAGCTTTCCCCTTTTTCATAATCATTAAATCATCTTTTCTTGTGTTGAAAATAATAAAGCTTGATGTTTGCGGCATATTTATAAACAAATCAAAAGAGTAAATCGTTTCGAGCCAGAGGATCCGAATTCAGATTCGATTCTCTAGCGCGTCACTTTTTAACGCGAACAGAAACTAATAAAGTTTGTTCATGCTTGTTTAACAAATATAAATTCATAAGGTCCTTGAAAAAACTACATTGCATTTGCATAAAAATCGCATATCATAGCATAACATTGCATAACAGGTACATTGAAGATCGGTTTTCTCATTTTCTCGCTATTTATTTTAGCAGAAATGGCTCTTGGACAGACTGTCAAAGATCTTTAGGCTCAGAATGCTCAGTTCCAGGAAGTGGTTTCCAGCTTAGTCTAAGGCCAAGAAGACTTGAAGAAGCTCATCAACAAAAAGAATAAGGTAATTGGTGTTCTCAACATGGGCATATGTCACAAAGGTGGTCCTAAAAGGGTTTGGGATGAGAGTTCTCGGAAGGGAGTGTCAAAGCGGAGAAGTGTCAAGGGGCAACGAAGGACCGGCGTGAGCACAGAGAAGAGGAAGAAGATTATGAGAATGATCGGTACTCTTTTAAGGATGACAAATACAAACAACTTGATCGTCTGAATCTTGTGGAAAATCCCAAAAATGTTTGAATTTTGATGATCGAGTCTTGTTCTGGTGTGGTGATTCCTCCTAGTTCAAGGTTCCTACTTTGCCAAGTATGATGGCATTTCTTGTCCAAAGCTGCATTTAAAGTCCTATGTTTAGAAGATCAACCCCCCACAGCGATGACAAAAAGTTATCGATTCATTATTTCCAAGAGAGTTTGGTCGGAACTCAATTGGAGTGGTATTATCAGCTAGAGAGCGACCATGAGTACGATGCTTTCTACAAGCAATATGAGTACAATGATGAATTGGCACCCACTCGCATACAACTTCTGAAAGCATGTCTATGGGTCGCGATAGAAGTTCAAAGAGTATGCTCGAAATGGAGATCTAGTAGGCGAGAGTTCAACCACCCTTGTCCATACGGAGTTGGTTGATATGTTTATAGAACAACAACGGGCCCATTCTTCAATCATTTGATTGGAAACTCTTGATAAGTTCGACGAGCCGATATTGACGGAGAGCATATTGAAGGTGGTATCAAGAGCGGAAAGATCAAGGCGATTATCCTCATATACTCTGAAGAGATCTTTTGGTGGTAGAAGGAAGCCAATCTTTGTGTGAAATTTCGTGAGATACTTGATGTCACAGAGAATGTTATGACCACGGTATTTGACACTCTGTTAACAATTCACACAATAAATTTAAGCAATGATAAAGAACACAATAAATTGTTTACCGGTTCGGTGTGTAACTACACCTACATCACGGGGCTACCAAGCGGAGGAAATCACTATTAGTAGAATTAATTGGGGAATAAACCAACCGGTTTATCTCCTTCACTTAAACCTACCAATGCAACTTCAACCTAAGTCCTACTTAGACATGAGTTCCTACTCACTCCCCTCAATCACGGCGGATATCAACCTATTGAATAATTGAATTGTGAAGACACACTTCAATAAACTATCTTGATTTTGCTTCAAAGCTTTAATCAAGAGACAAACACTCGTGCTTCAAAGCTTTGGTGATAAACTACCCTTACAAACAAATCTAGTCAAGGCACTTATCAATTGATAATTGCTTGGCTCACAAGTAACTAAATTACACAAATTACAACACGCTAAATCTTCAATATAGTCCAAGAGGCGCTGACGGTGTAAGGGTTCTATACCTTTTATAGAAGCGGTCCACGAAACTTCAGTTTTGGGCTTCCATAAAGATAACTGGGTTCACTTAATTAATCCTAAAACATGGTCTTTTCAACAACCAATTTAGGTCTAACTAGATTAACCTAACAGACCACATGAGCATGCAATCTAATATGAAAAAGCATATCTGACTGCTCAACAAACTTCACGAAAAATCTCGGGAAAAGCAGTTATGAACAAAATGTCTGCTGAATATCATAACATACATTATGACATCGAATTATATTTACTGAAATTCCGTACGACTTACAGCTTCGGTTTGAGTTGTACTTCACACATCCTAGTTAAGTAGGATTTATCTTCAATCTCTGAATGCCATGACATTTATCAAGACATTGCCATGGCCTAGTTTTACCAAAAAGTAATGCCAACTTAAAACACTAACAAACTCCCCCTTTGGCACATTTTTGGCTAAAACTACTTAAGTCATCAGAGTACCTATGCAGCAGAAGAAAAACTAGTTCTAAGCTTAAAGAAACCAGAACCTATAGAGAAGATAGATTCTACCCATACAAATTACAAATTTCCCAATTTCCCACAATTTCCATACAGTTTCCCCAATTTCCCACAATAGTTCTTCTCCCCTTTTTAGCCACAAAGGGGCCAAAGGAATCAGTACAAATGCCCCAACATTCAATCATATATTGAGAAAAGTACCAGCACAATTAAGTTTACAGTTACAATTCTGTCAAATGATTACAATTATCCATAACAAGAATGAAAAAAAAAACAGTACAGGAAACAAGAAACAACAAAACAGAAGCAACAAAGCAGCAAGTTATCAGATCAAGTGCTCTCCTCTCCTGAAGAGGCACTGTGAAAAGAAGCATCTTCAGAACCTTCTTCAGCTCCAGCCATCTGAACATCCTCATTTTCAGAATCACCAACAGCATCATTACCAGTAATACCTTCATCCTCAACCTCTATGTCCTGCTCTAGTTGAGAGATCAGCTCTTCAAGGCTTTGCTTCCTTGCTGAAGCTCTTTGCGGGTAGCTTTTAGCACAGCTAAGGCGTTGCCTTTTGAGAAGTTGCCTTGACATTGGATGTCTCACGGATGTCATGACAATGTCGGGACATGTACGCCTTGAAAAAGTTTGTAGTGAAATCCAAGAAGCGGGGGCTCTTTTCGACTGCATCTCTTTCGGCTAGAATATCGAGGAAATGATCATGATAATTCCACCGCGGCGGGAGGGAAGGCTATTGGTCCTTTTATTGCATAGCTTTCGGCATGCTTGAGGTCTGCTCAAATATATAGGATCCATAGTCAAATTTAGCACAGTGCCTACTCATATATGATCTTCGATCCAATAGAAATGGTTGACTTGTGATTGGTTGGGACCCGATTAGCACACCTATCTTATCACGGGATGGAAAATTTGACCTCGACTTACTTGCGAGTTTTCCTTGAGGTCATTGCTTCACTTGTTTGGCGGTGGCGGTTTGTGATTTTGTTGTCGGTTTCCTCCACTCTGGTGAGCATCATCGATCTCCCGAGGAATCATTGATCACACTTGGAGAAAACCTTACTTTCCTCCCCTCACATATCTGGTCTTGTAGTCAGTGAGACCTCCCATCACCACACCCTTGACAAATTGACTATAAACTCTTTTACCATAACATCATGCAGTTTGAAAACTCTGGCTGTTTTCAATGAACTTGACCTCCTTAATTAAATCAACAATCTCCTTGCATTCAAGTGCTCTTATTCAACTCTCTTTCGAGCCACCTCTTTAAGCAAACATACTTCCATCTTCCGGCATTCTCGGGATGATGGAATGAGATATTATCATTAGCCGCCAGGCACCTTGGCGGTTCCCAAGAGTTGGCTTCTTTCTTGGATGAATGTGTGACATTCTCCTCGACATCAAAATCGAGTCTTGATCGACTACGAAGGTTCGATTCCTTCCTCTTTTTCTGGTTGGTGTTCTCTTTGGTCTAGAGCCACCACCCAGTTTTACTCTACATTTCTTTATAGAGGTCCGACCTGGGATACTTCTCACCTTATGCACATCTTCAACAACCTTTTCTTTAACGAGGGCTCGTGAGGCGACTGTTTCCCTTCCTTCTCATCATCCTCTTTGCAATGCTTGGATTGACACGGCAATGAGGTCATTAATGCGAGAACACTTCATCCAAATCAATGCGGGAGGTTCGGTTAAATGTTGAAATCTTGAATTGGAGATTTTTCAAGATTATCACCACTTGGTTTTTCTGGAGTCTCTTCTAAGATACTATCAGAAATATAGTCAGCAGGGGTTTTATCAGAGGCACACTTTGCTGGGGATTCCTCAAGAATACCATCAGAAATCACATCTTCATTAACAACAGGGGTTTCATTACAAGCATCACCAATACTTACTTCAGTATCTTTAACTGAAGGATCAACAACATTCTTGAGAGGAGAATCAACATGATCACCAGATGTCTTGACATTCTCAGTGACATCTGGATCAACTGCTAAACTAGGGCTAGCAGACTTATGGTTTAGAGGGACTGAAACCCCAGGTACAGATTGGTTTTCGTTTAGGATCCTGGTGACTATCCTAGCAATGGCTACATGCACAGACCTAGACCCCTCTCTGTTCACTATTTCTGGGGGAATTGAAGAGGATTGTACAGAAGTCATACAAGAAGGTGATGCTTGTGACCTTCTTGCATTCCTTGTCTTGACTTCTTGACCTATTGGGGTCGATTGCCATTACCGATGGAGTAACCCTCAGAGCTTCACCATGCATGGTTTCAGCATTTTTCCTATTCTCATCCATGGTGGGAGAAGAAGAACCAAATTCTTGAGATGATGAGGATGATGAAGACATATTTTGCTGAGAATTTTTGAGGAAATGAGAGCGAGAATGGTAGAGGGTTTGAAAGTTTCTTTTGGATGAAGAAAATATGATACTTTCAAATGAAGCAACTATTATGAAGGAGTCTCTTCCTATTCTTGGACCTTTTAAGAATAAGATGAAAATAATTAAATGACCACTTATAAATAATTGAGTAAAGGTCCACTTCCATTCCTTGTTGTAGGCAGTTAATTGCTAAAACTCCTCATATTGACAAATACCAATTTGCCCTTAAATACTTAAAGCCCGACTAGCCTCAAGAACTTTAGTAAAAATGTCACGATGCAGTGTCATGACATCACATATGACATTGTACTCAATCGTATCTGCTTCATCGGATCATCGAGACAGCTACTACCGGTACTATGTATTCGACCTCAACGGTGTCACGAGGAACACAGTTTGCTTCTTGAACCAAGAAACAAGATTGTTTCTCAAGAAGAAACATCCTTCAAAAGAGCTTTTACACAAGCTTTGATCAACATTATCTCCACTTGTTTTCTTGGACAACTTCAAATGTGTAGGAGTAGGAGTCCTATTATGGCTGGCATTCTTCATTTCAAACTTCTTGACACTGTTCCTTGCATACTTGCTCTGTGAAAGAAATGTTGAGTCTTCCATCTGTGTGACTTGCAGTCCAAGAAAACAAATCAACTCTCCCATGAAGCTCATTCTAGATTCAGCTTGCTTCAGCACTTTAGAAGTGGTCAGATGTCTAGACATTGAGTGTGACATTCTGGTTTCCAGTCCAGCCTCATACTTACCATAGATTCTCCCTTCATCAATGTGAAGTCTTGGTATCCTTCTGACTCCCTCCATGGAACTGATCCTTTTCATTCCTCTAAGATGTAAATGACCAAGTTCTTGGTGCCACAATTTTACTTCCTCTTCATCTTTGTCATGAGACACCGGAAGGCAGTGGTGTTCTCAGATTCCCATATATAGCAGTTGTCCTTTGATATGACTCCTCTCATAATCACTTCTTGTTCATCATTGATTACAAGACATTCAGACTTAGTGAAGTTGACTGTGAATCCCATATCACATAGTTGACTTATGCTAATGAGATTAGCAGTCAAACCTTTTACCAGCAACACTCCATTTAGGTTTGGAACTCCAGACCAGTTTGAGTTTCCAACACCTTTGATTTCTCCTTTAGCTCATCTCATAAAAATAGAGCTGGTAGAATGAGGTTTAACATCATTAAGAAGATTTACATCTCGATCATATGCTTAGAACACCCTTCAAAGTACCAATCTTCCTTAGCGGACACTCTAAGAGTGTATGCGCTCGGAGCTTCTTCTTCCTTTGTTGAGTATGATACCTTGTTGGTCTTAGGCTTCACATAAGAACCTTGATTAGGATATCCATGTTGTTTAAAAGCAAAAGGCTTTATGTGACCAAACCTTCCACAATAATGACATCTCCATCTTTGAAACTTTTGTTCATGTTTCTATGATCTTGATGTTGAACCAATCTTTGTGACATCTGTTTTGACATTGGTTTATTAGGTTTTCTTCTTTTGTTGTCAACAAATTTCTTAGCCTCCACATATCCTGAGCCAGACCTATTTCCTGTCTTGTGGTGTGACATCTTCTTTGACATTGACTTGCCAGGTTTGTTCTTCTCCTTGTTATCAGCAAATTTCCTTGCAGCCACATACCCTGAGCCAAACACATTTCCTATTTTATGTTGTGACAACTGTTTTGACTTTGGTTTTCCATGCCTCTTCTTCTTCATGTCACTCACAGGTTTCTTTTCAGCCACATATCCTAGACCATGCTTATTTCCTGCATTTTGTCCAAGCTGAAGGATTTCTTCCAACTTATCAGTCCCAATAGTCAGCATCTTGACAGACTTAGTCATCTGATCAATCTTGGAATTCAACACTATAATTTCACTGTTGAGATGACCTATAGTGACTGTATTTTCCTTCTTCTCGACTTCGACTTCACATTTCGCCTCCAACTTCTCAATAAGCTTTTTCTGCTTTTCATTCTGCTGACATACTTCACCACTTCTGATACACAACTTCTTATAAGTATCAGCAAGTTCTTCAAATGACACTTCCTCATCACTAGAATCCATATCAGTGCACACTCGAGAAGCGATGACAAGTTTGGTACCTTCTTCCTCAGTTCACTTCACGAATCACCATCGGACCAAGTGGCGGTCATCCATTTCCTTTGTTTCTTTAGAAAGGTGGGACATTCAGCCTAATATGCCCGTATCCTTCACAACCATGACACTGGATTTCTATGCTTTGACCTCCTTTTTCCTCGACTTGGATCTTACATTGGAGTCATAAGATCTACCAATGTCGGATGAAATGTCCTTGACATTGGACCTTGATTTTGGATCAACCCTCTTGATGAGTCTATTGAGCGCCTTCAAGCATAGCTATAGCTTGGATATCTTCTCTTCATCTTCCACCTTGCATCCTCTTGATGGTGGATACAAGTGCTATGCTCTTGTTCTTCTGTCATGATTTCATGATTCCCATCTCAAAAGTCATAAGAGATCCAATAAGTTCTTCAACCTTCAAGGTGCGATGTCACAGCCTCCTCTTAGGTCACTTTCATTGCAAATCTTTTAGGCAAGGATAAATCTTTCTCCTGACTTTTCTTCGACATCTTTTCACCAAGTGCTCTGAGGTGTTGGCAATCTCGGGATATTCTTGTGAAAATAATGAATAGTCTCCTCTTCTTTCATCTTCAAATTCTCAAATTTGGTAGTGAGCATCTGAAGTCTTGACATCTTCGCCTTGGATGTCCCCTCATGAGTAGTTTTGAGTGTCCCAAACATCCTTGGCCAGCTCACATTGATGAACTAGTGCGAAGATATTTACATCAATACCATTGAATAAGGCATTCAATGCTTTAGAGTTCCCCAGTGCTAGCTCCTCTTCCTCTTTGCTCCGTTCTTCCTCAGGTTTCAAGACAGTGGTCCCATCTTTCTCAAGCTTAGTGGGATGTTTCCATCCTTTGTCGTGACTCTCAAGCTTTAATATCCTTGATCTTAAAATGCAACCATACGAGGTTTCCGGTAATCATAATTAGACCCATCGAGAATAGGTGGTCGCCTCCAAATCCTCTTTCCTTATCAATACGCGGAACCTATTATCCTAGATCTCACCCAAAAATAGCAGTAGGTGCACCGCTCTGATGTAATTGAAATTCTGGCGGCAGATACTTGATGTCTAAAGAATATTATGACACGATGTCGACACTTTGTTAACAATTCACACATAAATTTAAGCAATGATAAGAACACAATAAATTGTTTACCCGTTCGGTGTGTAACTACACCTACATGCGGGGGCTACCAAGCGGGAAATCACTATTAGTAGAATTAATTAGAGATAAACCAACGGTTTATCTCCTTCACTTCAAACCACCCATTGCAACTTTAACCTAAGTCCTACTTAGACACGAGTTCCTACTCACTCCCCTCAATCACAGCGGTGATATCAACCTATTGAATAATTGAATTGTGAAGACACACTTCAATAAACTATCTTGATTTTGCTTCACTTTAATCAAGAGACAAACACTCGTTAGCAAAGCTTTGAGTGATAAACTACCCTTACAAACAAATCCTAGTCAAGGCACTTATCAATTGATAATTGCTTGGCTCACAAAATAACTAAATTACACAAATTACAACACTGCTAAATCTTCAATATAGTCGAGATGACGGTGTAAGGGTTCTATTACTTTTATAAAGCGAGTCCACGAAACTTCAGTTTTGAGCTTCCATAAAGATAGCTAGGGTTCACTTAATTAATCCTAAAACATGGTCTTTTCAACAACCAATTTAGGTCTAACTAAGATTAACCTAACAACCAGCATGCAATCTAATATGAAAAAGCATGTCTGACTCAACAAACTTCACGAAAATCTCGGGAAAAAGCAGTTAGCGAGCAGTGTCTGCTGAATGTCATAACATACATTATGACATCGATTATATTTTAATTCAAACACAACTTTAGCTTCGATTACGTGGCCACTTCACATCCTAGTTAGTAGGTTTATCTTCAATCTCGAATGTCATGACATTTATCAAGACATTTCCATGACCTAGTTTTACCAAAAGTAATGCCAACTTAAAACACTAACACGTGTGTAATTAGGAAAACCGAGGCCAAGACACGGTGCTCAATGCAGTGGGGGCAATTGTGATCTCGATCCTACATCAACACAACCTCGGCAAGACAATGTGCGTAACGCCGCCACGAGGCAGTTCACGAAGATCAATATGCCATTAGTCATAAGCCTCACAACACATGTTGAAAGTAGAGGCGATTACAGAGGGGATCCTCCTCAAAACATCAACACTTCCTCTCGAGATACAATCCTAATGCAAAGTGTGCTTACCACTCCAACAGCCACGGACATAACATTGATGATTGTTGGGCTCGAAGAACAAGATTCAAGATATGATTGAAGCTAAAGAGTTGAGTTTGATCCTCTGTTGAGACTCGAATGTGATCAGCACCTATGCCTAACCATGGCAAAGTTCCAATGCTATTGACAAGAACTACGATGTTTTAATATAGGCGACTTGACTATTTCTCGATATTATTAAGAAGAATTCACAAACGTTGTAAATCCGGATGCCCGAGAATCTCGTTGGTGCTTATCTGCGCTGACGGTTGTGGTTGGTTGAGAAGGCGTGTCGATTACATGATGGATAACTTATAAGTGCTATTTAAAACCATCACTGTGGAGAATACGTGTGAAGACATGTCTAAGGCGAAGATCGAAGATGTGGCCCTGTACCAGTATAGGATACCTTGGGGCGACCAAGTGGAAAGTTTGATTACATGGTGAAATATCACACATTCTGAAGCTACAAAATTCCTATTGAAGATGTTAGCGAAGCGGATGATGGGAGGCGATTTCGAAGACTATCTTGATGTTAACACAATAAGTTTCCTCTGCTGATCCACGTGCCTGGGGTGTCACACTCCATCATTACTTCTCCCGGACTAGTTCGTGCTCCTCTAACAAAGCTATACCTTGGAACTATGGTTATGAGGTTTACTATCATGGCGTCAAGCGGGACCCTCGACCATTGAGGATCTCACGGTCGAAGCTACTATTCACGACATCGACAACATCAGGATCAAGTAAGGTGACCAGAACTAGAAGGGTGTTTTCTCGAGATATCTCCTCCAAGGACACTGCGACCCGACTCCCGTTCCGGCTATTCAACCGGTTCGAAGCTAGAGGAAAGAACTAGTGACTCGTCACCTTTCGGCCGAAGTACCAAGGAAGTTCTTGAAAGATACCTCCAACAACAAATGGAGAAATTAAAGAAGATTATCAAGAAAAAGTGACTACAATATTGTGGAACAATTGGGACGAACTCCATCCAAAATCTCCATGCTTGCTACGCTCTTTTTGTTACGAGGCTCATGCTAAAGCCTTGGTGAAGTTTACGAAGAATGCTCACGTGCCAAGACACTACTCTTGTCAATTTGAAGTTTTATTGCTAGCACGGCTGCCAACAATAGCTAGGCTTCTACGATCTTGATTTGACTCTATGGGAAGAAACACAACAAAGCCTTGCATCTCTGTTGAATGCAAGGGCATTACATTGTCTCATGTTTGATGGATACGGTTACGCTCTAAATATCCTACCAAAGGCGCTTTCAGCGACTTGAGGTTGAAGGATTAGTCTTAAACCTAGCGACATAATACGAGAGCTTTTGATGGTTCTAGCGAGCAGTACTTGGAAACTCATCACACTGTTAAAGTCGGTTCCCAGACTTTTGACTCCACTTTCTTTGTCATGGACATCCGTTTAGCTTATTCTTGCCTACTTGGACACCCTTGGATACATGGGGCAGGCGTTGTTACCTCTACCTTGCATCAGAAGCTGAAATACCCAGTGAAGGGGAGGGTTGTTACAATATATGGTGAAGAGGAATACATGGTCAGTCATCTGCAGTCATTCCGATATCTCGAGATGGAAGGTGAATTCTTCGAGACTCCCTGTCAAGCTTTTGAAATAGTTCCAAGAGTCATGCCTGTTGACTCTCCTGTTACTCCTGAAGTTACACAAGTCCCGCCTAGGATGGCCTCGCTAAAAGATGCTCAAGCTGCAGTTGAAGAAGGAGGTAGTGCTATTTGGGGTCAGCTCCCTAATCTTCCTTTCAAATCTGACAAGACTGGTTTAGGCTTCACCGTCAAAGGTCAGAAGATGATGCGCCTGACGTGCCGTGACTTCCTTTCTGCATCAACAAAGACGGAGTTCATGCCATAGAAGACATCGACAACAACTTCGACATCAGCAGGTGGATCTTTCCAACTCCCGACAACGGACTCAGCAATTGGAAGACTGAAGACGTCATACCAATCTCCTTTAGACAGGACTAATTGCTTTTGTTTCTGTTATGTTTTTCATTTTTCTATGCTTTGAACAATAAACTTTGAAGCACAGTGCCTTGCGGGGCATCATGGCTCGTTGTGAGGTTATTATCATCATTTGCATATTTTCATTCAATAAAATCGTTGGACTTTTGCATTTATTGTTTTCTTTCTTTTACTTTATCACCTTCCAAAAGCTATGTGTTCTTACACACACCCGTGATACTGCTGATTCACTCAAAATCTGGTGATAAGACTATGTTATTGCTAAATATGACCGATAATCCAGATCTACCAAGCCAAAGGCGAAGGTGAGGAAGATTGTGAAGTGCCGGAGAACTTGTCGGTTGCTCTGACAGAAGAGCGAGTCATCTGACCACACGAAGAGTCGGTTGAGGTTTTGAATTTGGGCATAATGAGGAGCGAAAAGAGATCAAGATAGGAGGCGGGTCTTGAGCAGTCAAAGAGATTGGTTTAGATGCTACGAGACTATATCGAGGTTTTGCTTGGTCATACGAAGACATGCCAGGTCTAGACATTGACATTGTAGTACACCGGTTACCGACTAAAGAAGGTTTTCTCCTAGTGAAACAGAAGGTCTGTCGCATGCGTCCTGAGATGTCAGAGAAAATCAAAGAAGTTGTAAACATTCAATCTTAGGTTTTCTAGCTGTTACTTCTTATCTGCAGTGGGTTGCTAATGTGGTACCCGTACCTAAGAAGGATGGCAAAGTACGAATGTGTGTGGATTACAGAGATTTGAACAAAGCGAGTCCGGAAGACGATTTTCAACTTCCTCGCTTTGATGTTCTAGTTGACAACACCGCTCAGCATAAAGTTTTCACCTTCATGGATGGTTTCTCCGGTTACAATCAGATCAAGATGGCTCCTGAAGACATGGAGAAGACTACTTTTGTTACACAGTGGGGCACTTTTTGTTACAAGGTCATGCCGTTCGGACTGAAGAACGCTGGCGCCACTTATCAACGTTCCATGGTGGCATTATTCCATGACATGATTCATCACGAGATAGAGGTCTACGTCGATGACATGATAGCTCGATCATAGACTGAAGAAGAACATCTCGATCATTTCTGGCTGTTTGTGATTGAAGAAGTGCGGTAAGACTTAATCCTAACAAGTGCACCTTTGGAGTCAGATCCGATAAGCTCCTAGGGTTTGTTGTAAGTGGTAAAGGTATTGAGGTTGACCCCGCCAAGGTTAAAGCTATTCAAGAAATGCCAGCTCCCCGCACCAAGAAGGAAGTCAGAGGTTTCTTGGGACGTTTGAACTACATTGCCAGATTCATTGCACATCCAACTCCTATTTGTGAGCCAATCTTCAAGTTACTAAAGAAAGATCAAGTAGTGGAATGGAGCAGCGATTGCAGTTGCCTTTGACAAAATCAGGGTACCTCACAGAATCCTCTATCGATGCCACTGTGAAGGAAGACCTCTTATCATGTACTTGAGCGGTATTAGAGTTCAATGGGGTGTGTGTTGGGGCAACATGGCGAGTCGGTCGAAGCAGTATGCAATATACTACCTTAGCAAAAGTTTACACGTGAAACAAGATACTCATGACTCGAGAAAACTTGCGGCGCTTTATTGGGCTGCTTCGCCGACTAAGGCGAGTATATGTTGAGTCACACTACCTTGTTGATCTCAAGATGGATCGATAAAATACATATTTGAGAAACCAGCTCTCTCGGGAAGAATAGCAAGATGGAAAATGTTTTTGACCGAATCGACATCAATATACTTCTCGAGCGATCAAAGGAAGTGTAGTAGCGATCACTTGGCCCATCAAGCCGTAGATGACTATCGATCTATGCGATTCGAGTTTCGGGCGAAGATATTTTGTTAGTTACTGATTGCGAAGAACCAGGACTAGACGAAGGACCTACACAAGGATCCCGATGGATTATGGTCTTTGATGGAGCCTCAAACTCACTTGGCAATGACATCGGCGCCATTATTACATCTCCTAGAGCGGACACACTCCTTTCACCGCCCGATTATGTTTGATTGCACTAACAACATGGCGAATCTGACGTGCATCATGGGTATCAAAGTGCTATTGACTTAAGAATCAAATTTTTGCAAGTGTATGGAGACTCGGCTTTAGTGATCGATCAGTTAAAGGCGAGTGGGATCGAAACATCGATCTCATCCCATATCGAGAGCATGTTCTGAGTTTGACCCCCTACTTCAAAGAGATCACTTTTGACCATATTCCACGCGAAGAGAATCAGTTGGCAGACGCATTAGCTACTATGTCGTCTATGTTCAAAGTCAGATGGGACAACGCGGCTCCCAAATCATCATTGAGAAGTTTGGCGAACCGGTATCTTGTGGTGAACTAGATACAAAGAAAACCTTGGTTCTCTGAAGAGGTATCTTGAGACTCGGGAATATCCAGAGAGAATCGTCAATGATAAAGTTTTGAGAGATTTGCATCCAAGTTCTTTCTTAGCAATGACATCTTATACAAGCGCAACCATGACTTGTGCTTACTCCACTGTGTAGACTAGAAAACAGCAGAACGTATCATGGAAGAGTTACACGAAGGCGCGTTTGGTACCCACTCTAGTGGACATACGATAGCTAAGAAGATTATGAGAACAGGTTACTATTGGTCCACCAAGGAAGCTGATTGTCACCGCTATGCTCGATCTTGTCACAAATGCCAGATATATGCAGATAAAGTGCATGTACCTCCAGTACCGTTGAATGTTTTAACCGCTCCTTGGCCTTTTGCAATGTGGGGCATTGACATGATCGGGGAACTCAATCCCACTGCTTCCAACGGACATCGTTTCATCCTTGTGGCAATTGACTATTTCACCAAGTGGGTAGAAGCAGCCTCGTCCGCATCAGTTACCAAGAATGTTGTGGCTCGATTCATCAAGCATAATCTTATCTGTTGGTATGGAACTCCCGAAAGGATTATCACAGATAACGGCTCTAATCTCAACAACAAAATGATCGCCAAACTTTGCACGTAGTTTAAGATCAAGCATCACAACTCTTCTCCATATCGGCCTAAGATGAATGGCGCAGTGGAAGCCTCCAACAAGAATATCAAGAAGATTATACAGACGATGATAGTGACTTACAAAGATAGGCATGAGATGTTTGCATTTGCTCTCTATGGTTATCGCACTACAGTACGAACGTCAACAAGGGCAACCCCCTTCTCTCTTATATATGGTATGGAAGCGGTCCTGCCAATCGAGGTTCAAATACCCTCAACCAGAGTACTCCAGGACACAGAGTTAGGCGAGGACGATTGGATCCAGACTCGCCTTGACCAAATCAACTTGATTAACGAGAAGCGACTCACATCTATCTGCCATGGACAGATCTATCAGAAGCGAATGATCAGAGCATTCAACAAGAAAGTCAAGCACCGAGTCGGTGATCTAGTAGTCAAGCGCATCATTCTTCCACAACGTGATCCCAAGGGAAAATGGACTCCCACCTATGAGGGACCGTTTGTAGTCAAGACAGTATTTTCTGGCGGAGCTATGATACTTAGCACCATGGATGGTGAAGACTTCCCACCACAGCGAGCGAGATATAGTCAAAAATACTACACATAAGCGAGACACCTTGGGTCGTAGCCTAGGAAAAATAAGGGCATCTGGCGAACCAAAGAGGTTCGGGCAAAAGTTAAGGATATATACAAAACATGTACACCGACAAGTGAAAACACGCAAAAGCGGCTTGGGCAAAAAGGTATCGGTTGGTGAAAACTTGAAAGAGGCGGTCTAGGCAAAATTTAGGGATTTAAGCGTACGACTATGTCTCGTTCAGATCACCTATCTGCCTACTACTACTATCAGCATTCAAGATTCAAATGGCGAAAATCAATCCCCTCACTTTCTACTGACAGCAAGGAGATGAGATAGTCGAAACATATGAGTACTAGCATAGTTGGAACTTAACGAGATTGTTTCCGCATAGCTTTTTACTTTTCTTGTGTAGAAACTACTTGGCCATACGCCACCTTTCAAATTAATACAAGTTCTTTCTGTTTACAGCTCTTACTATTGTTGCTTTTTTGCATAAGGTCCAACGTTTGACTTGAATGATTATATGCATATTGCCAATAAATATCTGTTTACAAACATACGAAAAGCAAACGAACAAGGATAATTACTACAGGCTCTAGGAATTGAGACGACGACGAAAGTCACCAAGACATTCCCCTGCAGAGCACAATCCCCACAAGGTCGCTCCTTTGCAAACCTTCCCCGGTAATATTTTCTTCCCTTTGGTTCCAACATTCCAAGTTTCATCGCGTTAGTCCCTAGCGTGATCGATCAACTTAACCTAATTACACGGTCTTGGTAGTAACATTTCATCTCCAGAGTATTTATCCCAATGAATATCTCAACAATTATCACTCCCGTGACAATATCCGGACTCAAAAATTGGTCAGATAGTGCATCGGAGGAAACCTACTTCTCTTATTCCCCAGCCAGAGGCTTCGACGGGCTCCAGATCCTTCAAGACCCGACCCCTAGCAACGAATCAGATACTCCCCAGCGAAATCTATACACAAGATTCCCACAACAGAGTGCCTCCCAATCTCCATTTTCCCCAGCAGGGTCTGCGCACAAGATCCCCAGTAGTGTATCTCTCGGTTTCTACCGTCCTCAGCAACATTGATACCTAGGCTCGAAACTTGGTCAGATAGTGCATCGGAGGAACCAAAGATACCTTTCTTCTCTTTCAAAACAGGGTTTTCATCTGTCCCATCCCCAAGCAGAAGTTCGAAATCTCCAGCAAGACATTCACATCTTCTTCAAGATGGATATGTTTTGAAATACCACAACATCTATCATTCATACATTATTCATTAAATACACATTGTCATGCATCATAATCTGCATAAGGCTAACTATATTCTATCAAAGTTTATTTTCTTTTTCCCAAACAGGTGAAAAACGCTTCTAAACAACAGGTCCAGGATTAATACCCGAAGCAAGACCGGAGACCCTATCCGAATAGCCACCCCAAGTTGTCCTCCGACAACAGGCATGGGATCAACACCCGAAACACGACGGGGAAGCTATCCACATTCTGCCACCTATCATCCCCTCAGAGTAATCAAGACAAAGATTTATTCTGACCCTCTCTTATTACCAACAACAACTACAGAATCTGGCATACGACTCAGTTGCCTTGGATGGCATCTTAAGCCCATCTCCGACTATTTGTCGACATCTCTCCACTTTCAGAATGCTGCATATTTGGTTAAAAAACCAATACAAACCAATAAACTCATTCAAATCAGAGCGCGAAGTCTAACGTACGACTCCCTCCGGATGGCATCTTAAGCCTATCTCCGTGCTCCCTTCTACCTTCAAGAGAATCTACAGAGCCTAGCATATGGCTCGTTCCCCAGCATCAGTCTCTCCGGATGGCATCTTAAGCCCATCTCCGACGATTCTCTTATTCAAGCAACGTCCTTGAGTCTAACGTACGACTCATTCCCTAGTGAAGTCTACAGCTTCTCCAAATGGCATCTGTAAGCCCATTCCCACATCATCAATCAAACGGTGAGTGCAAATTTTCAGGTGTACTCGAGTGTTCAATCATCTTCTATAGATCATTCAAATGATTATTACATACCCAAAGCTTGGCCTTAAATTATGTCCATAAGCTTCAAATTGAAGCTTGACTCAATTACACTAGGCCAAAGGGTATGTTCACCTTGGAAATTCCACAAAAAAGAAAAGTGAGATATAAAATCCAAGCAAATATGACCTAATGAGCTCAAATCTCTTACAAGTCAGAGACATATCCTTGCTCAATTAAAAAGTCCATGGAAGGATCAAAGTAAAAATCAAAAAGGCAATACTATTTCAAAATTTAGACTTATATGACAAATAAAAATCAGAAATAAAAATCAATAAAAATGCAAAAATGTAGAATGTAAATCATGTATTTAATGCTCAATTTTAATTAGATATTCAAAAATATTAAAATTATGAAATAAAAATCAGAGATGCATGATGCATGGATAGAGTGTTCCAAAATATTTTTTATGCATTTTTTGTATGGATAAAAGTATTTTAAATAATTTAATTATGCATGAAATGCAATATAATGCATGAAATTGTTTAATTATGCAAAAAATGCAAAAATTATGAAATAAAATTCAGAAATGCATGGTGCATGATTTGAATGGTCTAAAGTATTTTTTTATGCATTTTTTATATGAAGAAAAGTATTTTAAATAATTTAATTATGCATGAAATGCAATATAATGCATGAATTTATTTAATTATGCAAAAATAAAAAAATTATAAAATAAAAATCAGAGACTCAAAATTAACCTCTTGGAGGGTCCAAAATATTTTTGTGGGATTTTTCATCATGAGAAAGTATTTTTTTATGAAATTTTCAATTAAAACCTAACCTATTAATCTTTGAATTTATTTAATTAGTCAAAACATTTTTAAAAATTTAGAAAAAATTCCATAAAATATTAGAGGTCAATATGAGTCTACGATTTTTTTATAATTTTTGGATTAATTTTGGATGCAAAATAAAATGGTTAAAGATGCTAATTATAAAATCAATTAAATGAAAATAAAAAAAACAAGTCATCGAATCAGATGATGCCACGCATCATCTTCAACCTCTAGCCAAAGCCCTAAACACGCGTATGAACCAGTGACATGCAAGCTACTTCTGATCCTTACAACTATCTTATTTCTCAACCAAATCAAGCGATTCAAAGCTCGGATTAAAGGTCACATGGCAAGCTACAACACACAACTTGTAAAAATCCAAATGACCCATAATGCATCAAGAAATCAGAACGAGAAAGTCATGAAAATCATCCAAATCCAGAATTTCAGAACATCATGCTATGCAACATACTTCAAAAATAGAGACAAATATACATCAAACCTATTATTTGGCCAGCTAACCACGCATGTATAAGCTTTTATTCATCAATGGCAAGCTAGAAACTCAGATTCAAAGTTCAAAAGTTACCTCTTAATTTGGAAAATAAATCCAAATGGGCCTCTGAAATTGAAAAGAAACCCCTCTGGCTTGCTCTTGAGACTTCAATGAAGTGATAATAAGGAGGAGAATCCCTCAGAAATGCAAGTTGCACAAGCTTCAAGGAGAGGAAAATCTTGAAATGCAGAGCTCGAATTTTGGATTTGGAAAATGAGAGAGAGAAGCCTCTTGAGCAAATGTGAGGCTTCTTACTTATATTGAGAGAGTAAATATGAGGGTACATCAGTCTTTCTCTCAATAAATCTGTTAGAGCAAAAATTATCAAAATTAGCATTATGAGTCAGCTTTGCGTTTTGCTCTTCTGTACACTCTCGTTGGTTGTGTTTTGATGAGTTGTGTGGGTGGTGAAAACGCATCATGTGGTTCATTCCTCAACTTTACTAGATTTAAAAAAGGAAATTGTGCATGGCAATGGTGTGAGAAAATAGTTATTCTATCTAGGCTTTTTATGGAAAAAAGTGAGGTGGCATGGAGGCTTCGATTCCTACTACAAACTTGCCTAGAAATGACTTGTGAAAATCCCCACAAAAGCATGCAAACAAGATTCTGTGCACACAACCTTGGATCCTCTTGCTCAAGCCCCATTTTCTCACTAATGGCTCGTGCAAATCTTGGCTTTTAGAGGCCTATCAATAGCCCTTGGGATGAGGATTACAATGGGCTTTGGTTCACTAAAAAATGGAGCTGAAATAAGTGAGATATGGCTCTTAGAAGTTGTGCATAAACATGGACATTTGGGGTTGCATGGTCGTGCATGGAATCAGCTTCATGGCCTCCACTTGTGAGCCTTGTAACTTTATTAATATTGAACCAAATGATGCGATTCAAAGCTCAAATTAAAGATCTCATTTCATACTTCAAGATGCACGAAGTAGATTTCTCAAATTCCATCTGAATCAAAAGATATGAGCTTCAAAATTATGCCCACCACCTGTTTGTGGAAAGTACACGCAGAAAAGCCCAGAAATATGCAAGCTTGCCCAGCCTAGGTCAAAACTTGTGCATGAAACTTCTAACTCAAATATCTCTCAAATGGTGCATTTTTGAGAAATTTTACAGATTGACAAATTTGTTCGATTTTTCCCAAGCTTTCCGAAAATGTATGGTAAGCAACCATTGGATAAAAATTGAGAAAGTTATGACATGTCAAAGTTTCATAGGGTAGACACTTAGAAAAAAATTTAGCCTTAAATAACTTCAAGAACAAGTTAACCCTAATTTCTTCAACTTTCTTGGATCAATGATGGATTTGATCATGCAAAATGAAAATATGATGTTTGACTTGATGGTTGACCAAAAGTCCACTTGGTCAACTCTTGATTTTATTGATTTTGACCAAAATGACCATTTGCCCTTGTGATCAATTGACTTGCTTCTACTCAAAATTGAGCCTCAATATTTCAACCATGGATGTCCAACAACATTTAGAAACAAGTGGAATCAAATTTGAGTGAAAGATCTGGAGAAATCCTGATTATATCCAAAACCCTAATTTTGCACCTTCTGAATGTGTTCAGTAATTCTTTGAGCCATGATAACTCAAATGATAATAAGAAGGTGACACTTCAATAAATTGACTTATCCAAACTTCAAACTTCACAAAGGGCCAAACCCTAATTTCATCAAATGAATGCCACAAATGAATTCCTCATCAATTCCTTGTAAAACTTCAACGCTTGAGGAATCAATGAGATAAATGAGATGTCTAGAGACATAATACATCTTGTGACTTGAAAGATCCAAAGATGTGAGAGCCTGAGATTCCCTCTGAAGAGAAAGCTAACACAATCAACCTCCTCAGCATATAGAGGACTTGATAACCCAAAGAGCTTTAATCTTATCATAATGTATGAATGCAATGCAATATGATGTTTATGATGAAACATAAGCCTAAATCTAGAGGGTAAATTTTTGGGTGCAACACAAGATCAGCGTCAACAAGACCTGATGCAGATGATGCAAGAGATGCAGCGCGATCAATGCAACACCGCCTATTGGAACCATCGTGACATTTCTGACCTGACTGATGAAATGCTCTACTTATCATTCTGCGATGAAGGCACATGCTTATGTCAACAACATTGTTGAGAACCTCCTAGACCCAGGAGAGGTGGAGTGAGGACACGCGCTAGAGGAAAAGCACGAGGCGAAGCATAGAGCAGCAAAAATGATAGAGACAACAATGAGAAGTGATATGTCTTCTTGTTTCCTTGTATTTCTTTCTATTTTATTAAGTTCCTTGTTATTTTTCCATTTTCTCACTTTAGTTGTCGCATTGAGGACAATGCTCAGTTTAAGTGTAAGGGAGGAAACCTTTCTCTTAATTTTTAGTAAGTTAGTTTTGAATTTCATTTATTCAGTTATTTCCCTTTTCATTGAATAAAAATTCTTATCAGATTGGTATTCAGTTTCGTGAGTTATTCTTACTTCCAGATGCTTCTTGAGCCATAAAAAAAAACATTATTTCAACGCATTTGCTCGGTACATTCAAAAAGTATATAGGTTTCTCAATTAAGCTTCTTTAGAACTTTTGAACAAGATTAAACAAAATAATCGCTTGACACCTAGATCTTCGGATCATGTAGATCGATTAGATAGTTGTGATCAGAGACCTTAAGTTTTAAGTTTTAGATTAACTTGAGTAGCTTATACAAGTAGTCAACAGTCTTATCCACAAACTATGTAGGGAGATGATGAATATAAGTGAATGGTCCTAATTAGAAAAGCTTTAAGTGTCAAGATATAACAGGGAATGCGCTAATTAAGTTAGGTGACCCTCACCAGGTCATTTAACCCAACAGTTGCAGAACCTACAAGAAACTAATATAACAACCAGTTATAAGCATGTTCAGTGGTATCAGGTGTTGAACTTGGTATGACTGTCATACCCCAAAATTTTCCCTCCTACTTCTCAAGACATTTCATACATCCATACTCAAAGATTCTTCAAGGGTTAATCAGACAAACCCTCTCCTAGGTAATCAACCCAAACTAGGGTTTTGGAAATTCTCAGATCAAGGTGGTTTCCAACATCTCCAACGGTCATCATGCCTCCTCATATGCTTCAAATAATCTCCATGACAAGTTTCAAGCCTTACAAGTCAAGTTTCCTCAAACAATTGCTCAGATGGTTGAAAATCAGTTGTATTAGACAAAAAGTCAATTGTGGTCAACATACAGTCAAACTTCATGATTTTTGGTCAACATCCATGTTTTGAAGTAAAATTCATCATTTTATCAAGGGTTGATCATGATTCATCAAGAAAACTCAAGATTTGATCAAAAGTCAAACTTTCCAAATTAGGGTTTTCTGTGGAAAAGTCAACTGAACTTTGACTGAGCATAAATTTCTCATACTTTATCAGAAATATTTCCACCACCTCTCATTTTGAAGAGAATTCAATTCTATACAACTTCATGTCTAACAAGAAAAGTCAGAAAATGCTTCATTTTGAAGATATGTATCAAAACATTACAGGTCCTTTTCAAAGTCAACAAAAAGTCAACTTTTTGTAAAGAAGTGATATTGAGCATGGAAACTCCAATTGAGATGAAACCAAAGAGGTTGTTTAGAGGATACCAAGAGCTTTCTAAAAAGTCCAAGAACACTCTAAAATGTAAAAAATTGAGCAAGATACACCTTGCACAAGTTGGGCATTTTTGAAGAGGTGCACAAAGAGAAATACTTGTCAAAAGCCAAAATTTTGCAAATGGGCCTAACTTTTCTTGATTCAAACTTGTTCCTTAGACAATTTGGAACCTCCAAGCCAAGGCCACGAATTTTATCTTTAGTTTTCTATTTAATTTGGATTTTAATCATTTAAAATCCAATTAAATTAAAATAAAAGGTAGAAAATCAAAATTAAATGCAAATTTGATTTTTCTCTCATTCTTGAGGTCCAAGCAATCCACAAACAAATTCGAAATTGGCATTGATTGGCATTGATTGATGATTGGATCAAAAGGAAAGATTTGGTTTATACCAAATCAAATATTTTACATTTATTGATTCATTATTTTCTCTTGATTTCAACCTAGATCCATCTACTATATATACCTGATGCATACACATGAAAAGAATAGAAAAATTGCCTCTAGAACCCTAATCAAACTCAAAAAACCGTGTCCTTCAAGCTAGTTGCGCCCTAGTTTCGCTTGTTTCAATCGATTCTAAGCATTCCATTGCATTCTGGAGGTCTCTGAATCGATCTAGATACTCCTGAAGCCACCCGACATCCGAATCGAGAATTCAGATTTCGGTTTGTCCATTCTTTTTTCAAAATTGATTTTTGATTTCAATGCATATTTAATATGTTTTGATGTTTGTTTTGTGTTTAGAATGGGTTTGAGCTTTACGCATAGGTTAATTGCATTTAGGTACATGAATCGAAATCTGCCATGGTTAGGGTTCCTCTGCTCGAATTGAGATTTTCTAAAATAGGCAAAATTGGACCAAATCGAGACCACCATCGTGTTTAGAACTATGTTTCCAATCGATCCATGTATTCATAATGTATTTATATTGCTTGTGTGTGATTTTTGAAAGTTGTAGGGGCCTTGCGTCAGAACAGCGGCCAGTATCCGTTCAAAATTCAAGCGAAGAAGAGTTCTTCAGCGTTTTCGATGCCGAATTCAATTTCGTTTAATTTGTTTTTGTTTCATTATTTTGACACCAAAAGCAGGTTGGTCCAGTGGTGAAGGCAGCGCGTGTTTTCCTTGGATGTTATGAGTTCGATCCCTGGCCATGACACTTTTTTTTTACAGCTTGTAAACTAACACTATTTTTTCTATTTTCTTTTCTTAATATTTTCATTCAATTTAATTAATATTTAAACATTTTTTTCATGCATTTAAAAAACACCAAAAATATTTTCCTTTTGCATTTTAATTAGAAAAATGTTTATTTAATTTTTGACATTAAAATTAATATTTTTGCATGCATATTTTAATTAATTGCTAATTAACCATTAATTTGACTTTTAATTGCTTTTAATTATCAAAATCGATCCAGAAAATTCCCAAAAAATTATCTCAGCATCTAATCAGCATGACTAACCTAAAATATTTTTTTCCTCATTCAAAATCTTATTTTTACTAACCTTTTCCTCTTATGCGAATTTCTTATATTTTTTGATTATGTATTTGCTCACAGGTTGTAACATTTCGGACTATCTTTTATGCTTTTCTTTTCAATATTATGTAACTGCCTATGGGATGTAATAGTTCAATTAGGACTTTTACTTTCTGTGCTCTAATTATGTAACTTCCCCAAAGCCATGTAATAGCGTAGGACTTTATTTTCCGCACTTTACTTTCCGCGATTTATTTTCCGCACCCTATAAACTGCTAGTAACTAGGCGTGTATGGCAAGATAAAAATGAACATAGATCACTTCTAATTCCAAGATAACATATATGAATTTGACACACTCTTTTCACACACGCACCCCTTAGGGTAATTCCTTATCGTTGCCTTTCGATTAAATGGTCAGTCCGAGCGTGAGGGTATCCTAACACGTGCCTACAAACATATCATCATGGTCGCCGATACAAGATCATGGACCCACGATGTAAGCCTACGAATACATGATCTAGTCCTCGATTGTTGCCCTACGAAAAAGTGATGGCCGTCCTTGAATGTGCTAGGATACTCCTACAAGTTGCCTTCTATGACCATCCGATGTCCCTTGAATGTCCCTTTTATATCCAACGAAATAGGGTTACCTACCAACTAATGGAATGGATAGCTATTCTAAAGGGCGTAAAATAACACGAAAATGACCATTACGAGTAGGTAATAAGACTTTTAGTTGCTTGCTCAATCAAATACTTTTCACACTCACACTTTTGTCAAAGTTCAAACTCTTTTCAAAAGCGAAACATTTAGAACACTTTATACATTCCTACATGAATCATTACAAAGTCAAAGCGAAATGCCTTTTCAAAACGTTTTGTCAAACACCTGAAAGCAATTTTCAAAGATGAGCTAGAAGCAACTAGAGCCGTAGATAACTACGGATGGAAAGGGGTATACCTTCCCTTTTCATAACTTCTCCTTACTCGAGAATCTAACGAAGGTCTTTTCCTGTTCTTTTCACCTTTCCTTAATTGGATAAAAGAAAAGTCGGTGGCGACTCTTGCTATCCGCACATTTGCTATAAAAAGCAAAACAAAATCTCAAAGTCAGCTCACCATATTACAATGGCGAACCATAGTTCGATCCCCCAAGGCCTATAATCTGGGAAAGAGAGAGGGTTACCAACTTCCTTACCAGAACCCCGTGCATAAATGACCAGAATCACTAATCGGCTACTCTATTACGTGTGTGCGGGGCTTAATGTGATTGCGCGAGAATGAAAGCGGTTGATTTCGAACGAAAAGAATTAGGATGAGCTATGATAACATGATTTGGATTGGCTTGCATAGGAAGGAATATTTTGAACATGTTCTATGGTTTCGTGTCACTCCTGTATCATTAGTGTCGGAACCCAGTTCCATCTTTCTAATGTAACTCCTCTCAACCATGTACGATTCAAGTCGTGTCATGCGATTGTGTCAGAGATTTTAAGCTAAACGATTTGTATTTATTATTTGCTTAAGAGCAAGCAAAGGATCATGTGTAAGGGGGTTTGATAACCCGAAAATATATTGATTATTTGGATCAATTTATATGAATTTTATCCGCATTTTATTTAATTAAATTACGCTTTATTCGTTATATGCCGATAGTTTCTATGTTTTTAGGTTTTTACCAATTAAAAGGCATGTGCGAAGAAAGTCAAGAAAAGTTGGATAAATCGTACTCAAAATCCTCAAAAGAAGAGCAATTATGCAATAGTGGAGTTATGGCTAAATATGAGGGTGTGTTACAAGTAAAAAGGCTTGGGAAATTAATAAATACAAAGGCACAAGGCCGGCCCAACGCGCGCCTCCCACCTGGCCCAAAGGGTGTAACGACCGTTACACCATGCCAAGCAAGCCCTAACGGCCGCGACGCTTTTGGAGGCGTGCCTTCCTCCCCAAGGAAGCTTGTAACGACCGTTACCAAACTCTAGCAGTCTGATATTATTTATTTTCGTTGCGCTATAATTGAAATATATAACATGCTAGGCTAAATTTAGTTATAAGTACGTAAGGTCATATAGCCGACGGGGTTTAGCAATGCCATTCGATCTATTAAGTTTTAAAAAGATTAATTTTCTAGTTTCAATTACAAGTTCTGAGTGCTAATTGTTTTGTTACGAGAGTAAAATACAGATTAGAAGTTAGGATCAATAAAACGAGAGTTTGAGATGATAACTGGACATTAATAATTGTGCATCAACTTAAAATACAGAGAGAGAACTTTTAAGATGATTAGATTTTATTTATTTTCAAAAACTATTTTTAAACTCTAATTGAAACAACGAGAGCACACTTAGATTTGATTATGGATCTGAATCAATAAACATGAGAGTGTGAGAAGAGGGTTTTCAAATAAATATTTCCGACTGAAACTGTTTTGATAATACGAGGTTAAGTCGATGAGTTGCTAAATCCCCGAAGTCCGACCATTACATACTGATACCTTCCCCTCTAAATCTAAACTAGATTATAATCAATTAGGTTCCTTAAACCCAAATCATTTACATTATTAGCTGTAGATTTACCTTTTAACCTTAGATAATGATAGGTCGACATTTAGCCCTTGGGATTCGATAATCTTTAAAGCTACATTCGATAGCACTGTATACTTGCGGTCTAGATTCTTTTAGACACATAAAGTCACGATTAGATACATAGAGAAATACCCATTTTTGAATCATATGTGTGATTTTGATAAATTTGAGATTCATGATGACTTCATTATACGTGCAAGTAGTAGTTACTTTCAATAATTATTATTCAAAAGGCATCAGTTCCCAAAATTTGAAAAAGCCACCTCCTTTTTCGTTCACTAATACAACTACACGTGTCCCACCACTTTTCTAAAACCGCAAACACTTTATAAACAAATTCATATTTCACTTTAAACAATTCAACTTCTTCAATCTCTCGATCTTCCAACAAACTCTAAAAAACCCATTTTTCTTCTACAAAGGAAACTTACCAGAAAAATCTTCTCTTCAACAATGGCGTCTACTCAGCCACAATCATCATCAAAAAGCAAGAAATCTAGGAAATCAAAAGGTTCATCTCCCAAAACAGAACTTGTGAGTCAACTCGTTACTTCGGAAAATCAAGAGTTCATTACAACTCCTAAGTTCACTCAAGAACAGAAAGCTATCTATGCTTCTCAGGTAATCATCCCTACTTCACTATCTAGAAAAACCCTATGTTTTATGGGACCTCTGATTTCCATAAAAAAGTTAGAGAAATCTATAGAATTCTTCCCTGTTTACCATGAAACACAACTCATAGTTAACAAGATGAAACCAATAAAAAAGAAAGATGATGATTTTGCTATAAAAGTTGCTCAAAAAACTAAGACGTCTGAAGAAGGCACTTCTGTACTTTCCGATGTCAAGAGAAAGACGTTCCAATTTGATTATATTACTGATAACTTTAAACCCTTTTGATCATGTCCTTATTTGGACATATAATACTTAAATTGGATCTCAAAGATCAAAAAGAAAAAATCCCAAGATTGGGAAGCCTTAGGTATTCTCAATCTGATCCAAATGTCAAAATTAGGGTTTAGTTATAGTCAGCCTTTATTATTGGCTTCTTTATATTTTTGGGACAAATCTTATAACAAATTCCATCTCCCTTGAGGAATTATAACTTCCACATTCTATGATATTACTGCAATAATTGGGCTTTCTCCTATTGGAGAAACCTTTGATGCCAAGGAAGATGCAGAGAATATCATTGACTTCGATGTCAAGAATGCTAGATTTTCTAGCTTTATGGTTGTCAAAATACATTTTTTATTGTAAGTCTTGACAAGTAGCTAGTAGATTTATAACTCTAGCTAACCAACTTCATCACGGTCAAAAATTATGTTTAAGTGAACTGCTACTAGTGGGGTTGTATGAGAGTTTAGGGTCTATTGTGTCGAAGTTAAAAAAAACTACAAACCTGGAACGGATCTACTCCTTGTTGTCCCCTTTTGGCTCCTTCAGTTGTGGCTAAATGCCACCTTCGAACCCTCACTTCGAACCTTTGGTACTATTGATGAAAAAGGTTTAGAAATCCTCAATCAAACCATTGAAGGTACTAAACTACTGCAACTAACCCCATATAATGATAAAGAAGTTTTCAACACTTACTTCACCAATTATATGATGTTGTTCTCAAAGAAACACAAATTCATCCCTTCAATGGCCCCATTTGCCAATCGAATCCATGGTCCCCAATGGTTTACCCTGCCTATTGAAGAAGCTCTCAAAGATGAATAAATCCAAGACATATGGCGTGCCTTCTTATATCCTAGACTTATAATCTCTAGAATCATGCCAATAAAAATCCATGTCTACATGTTGGCTTATCAGCCCAAATTTTTAGCACGCCAATTTGGGTTATGTCAAGTTCTCCCCGAGCCTCTGTTTAATCGAAAACGAGAAATATTTATAGCAAGAGTATTCTATGTTGTTAAAGACATCAAAACTCACCAGGATCTTTATGCAAACTTCATTGACTTCAACCTTGCTTCATTCTAACCTGCTTTCTACTTAACAAAAGACTTCCATGTTTGGTGGGACAATTATTATTCGAACAACATGTTTGATACTGTTCAAATCAGCAAACTCCTAACAGAGGCATTTACCCTTGTGCGGGATCATGTCAAGAAAGGTAGGCTCACTCACATCAAAGAAATCCAAGCATTCTAGAAATACTTTGAAACTTTCTATAATCCTGTGAATCTCCATAAAACTTATTTTAAAGCAGCAAAAACTATGGAGGAGAAATTTAAAAAACAACCTTCTTAGAAAGTTTATCTTGCCCAAGAGGGACTGCAACTCTTTCTTGGTTGTTGGCGCCTTTGCCTCCATAATGGCCTTCATTTTGTTTTGGTTTATTTCTATCCCCTTCTTATGGACCACAAAGCCCAGGAAATCTCTAGCCTGCACAAAGAAGGCACACTAAAGAGGATTCACCTTCAAGCCATGTTTTCTCATTCTTTTGAATGATTGGCGAAGGTGATCCAAATGACTTTCATCTGATACCGATTTTATCACTATGTCATCAATGTAAACATGCATAAATGATTCGATGAACTCATGAAAAAGAGAATTCATTTCCCTTTGATATGTTGCCCCATCATTTTTTAAACCAAAAGGCATACTACCCATTCGTAGGGGCCTATGGCTCCCGGGCATCTAAAGGATGTTTTGGGCACATCATCTTCAGCAATGAAAATCTGGTTATACCCAAAATATCCATCTAACATTTATCGAAGGCACTGCTTTGACCCATTTTGTGAAATAATCAATTCCTACCAAAATGTATTTTTGATTTTTGGATGAGGACGGTAAAATCTCTCCAATTAATTCTAGTGCCTAACCCCTAAAAGGTTGGGGCTTAATAATAGAATGCAATTCGCTTGCAGGAGCATGTTTGATGCCTGGATGCACTTGACATTCTTCACAATCCTTAGAAAATTCTATACAATCTTTGAGCATGGTGGACCAATACATTCCATATCGAAACAACAACCATTTCAACTTATGATCTGCTTGATGTTCCCCACGTGCTCCACTGTGCACGCTAGACAAAGCTAAATGTGCTTCGTTTTCTCCTAGACATTTAAGCAAGATTCCCTATGGGGTTTTCTTAAATAACTCATTTCTCATTAAGACATAGGATAATGCTCTACATTTAATTTTCCTTTCTGTGTCTAGTGAAGGATCTTTTAGATAGTTTATAATTGGGCTACGTCAATCTGTGTCTGCTAAAACATTGATAGCCAACACTTCGAATTCTTCTCTGTTGGCATACCCTAACTTTGAATTTTCAAAATCTAAGGGGGATAACCTGGTGGCCATTGTTCTTCCTTTTACTTCAATGAGATCTTGCAATTTTTCTACTAAAACTTTATACCTTGAGGATATTTGAGCCAAGTCATTTGCCTCTTGGTTTTTTATCCTGGGGATGTGTTTGATGTCTAAATACTCGAATTTCTTAAACAATATGTTAGCAATAAAAAGTATATAATCAAGTTTTCTTTTATGCATATATTCTCTTTTTCTATTTGCTTGATTATTAACTCAGAGTCTCCTTTAATTTCGACTCTGTCTGCCCCCAATTCCAGCAAAGCTTCAAGTCTATCAATGAGTGCTTCGTATTCCATGGCAGTTCTGCCTCCTTGTTCGTAACTCCTCCATTTTCCTTTTCCTTTGTCAGCTTTCGCCTGAAGCCATCTTTCCGTAGGAATTTCAGCAAGTAACTTGAATGTAAATCTCCGTTCTCCCCTAGGATAGGGACTATCAGGCCTCCTTGGTTCCCTTCCTGCATTGAGATTGGAAACCACAAGGTTTCCAGTTTGGTGGTTCCAACAAGATACGAAAGGAATTATTTTGAAGGCTTTAGACATCCTTTGATCATAAATAGCAACACACCTTGGACACATCAAGCACTTAGTCCCACTTTTGTGGCATCGAACTAGAAAACCCAACAGACTTTCTCCAGCCCTAGGATAGACTTTGAATAGTTGATTATCTTGCCTCCAATTCACTCCCGTTCAAGCGTGCTAGATCCTTTTGAACTCTGCAGCAATCCTTTGGTTACAAATGATTCTACATCATGGACACAAAGATAATCATGTTGGCTAGTTTCTTTCTTTGGTTATCCATCTCTCATCTTCTCCCTTTCCATTTTGAGACATTTTTCCACTTCTTCCATCTCTGGACAAGATTGCTTGAGATCAACCATGTGGACCCCATGACTTTGACCCTCAGTGATTTGTACTTTTTCGAACTTGACTCTGAGGCCCTTAATAGCCGCTTCCATCTTTGCATCTGAAATGATTGGGCCTTCATTAGCCTTTTCCCCAGTCGAAACTCCAAGATTCTTGTTGGTGGGACCATCAGCAATCCCCATGTTTCCACCAACCATAACGAAGTCTTCTACCTTTTGGGACTCATTTCCTTGGTTGTCATTAACCCGTCATACTTCCACCATATTAATTTTTAGTGGCTCAGCATAATTGGTCTCTGCTATTTGTAGAGAGTTTGTGTCAATCTTCATGGAATTCTTGGATTTGTCCCTAAACTTAAGTATTCCCTCCTTGATAGCATTCTAAATTAAATCCCTGAATAGAAAGCATTGTTTGGTTTCAATTACATGCTCACAGTAAAGCCCATTATCTCGAATCTGGAGAAAGTGCTGTGATTGGACCGGAAATTGTCCAACAAACCTCAGAAAAGATTAAAATGATTCAGGAGAAGATGAGAGCTTCTCAGAGTCGTTAGAAGAGTTATCACGATAAGAGGAGAAAATATTTGGAGTTTAGTGAAGGAGAACATGTGTTTATGCGAGTTACTCCGATGATTGGTATTGGTCGGGCTTTGAAGTCAAAGAAGTTGACTACGCGCTTTATTGGTCCGTTTCAGATTACCAAGAGAGTTGTGACACCCCAAAAATAATTCAACTATTAAGTAATTAAAATTTTTAATTATTAATTTAATTACAGTTTAATTATTAATATTTGAATTGTTGGATTTAATTAGTTAAATTAATGAAAGGAAGAGTTGGGAGTGTGAGGAGTAATGGGGGGTGTGACGAGTAAAATACTCTACCAATCCTAATTATTATTTTATTTATTTATTGGAATAAATAAATGGAATAATAAAAGGGAAAAGAAGGAAAAAGAGGAATAGAAGGAATTTCATCATTCGTAACATTGGAGAAGAGAAGGTGGTTTCGATTGATTAACATGCTTTATCGGTTTTAATTTCAACAAGATTGATCGTAGTATGTTATGAATCTCAATTTAGTAATTCTAGGTTTTCGTAGAATTATCACAATTTGTGTCGGATTGTGTAGACATAATTATTGGTTTTGATTACCTGAATAAAGTTCTTCAGTAAAGGCATGACAATATCCTGATATTTTATTTTATTTGTATTTTTAATTAATTGTGACGCCCTTTTGTTTATGTTAACTCTGATGTAAGTATAAATTCGCGGGGAATTTTAGAAGGGGTGTTACAATAGTGTAACACCCCTTCTAAAATACCCCGCGAATTTATAGTTACACCAGAGTTAACATAAACAAAAGGGCGTCACAATTAATTAAAAATACAAATAAAATAAAATATCAGGATATTGTCATGTCTTCTTGAAGATAATCAAACCAATAATGTCTACAGGAAATTAGCAACCAAAATGGAATAATACCAACTCATAATTATTCCCAAAGAAATTCAAATAACAAACGAATACTAAATAATTTCTCAGCTAAACGTTCCCCAGTGTTACAACTTATCAGAGCATGACACTGACACGCTGACACAAATAACATAGCTCTAAATCCATCCTCACCGACTCCTGAGCTGCTAACTTTAATCTGAAATCATTAAAGTAAGGGTGAGATTTCATCATAATTAATATGCATTATAAGTTCCTCAGACAACATAATATCACAAGTATATTAATCCACCCATTCTAGCATAATTCCGATTTCAACAACAATTACAAACCACACAATTCATTATGCACAACAATAACAACAAGAGAATTGTAGCACTGGAAACCATCCTAACATGTTACAATTCCATGCAAATACAAATCCAGACTCAATGCATGTGGTACCAAAACGTGAACTAAGTCACACACACTAATCCATAATCACCCGAATACAGTAATCATCGATTCGTCCATAATCACCCAGACACGAATCCATCCTCACCACCCATCGTCACTGGGGAACGGTTATTGGCAATACAAGTCAAATTCCACACAATGGGAATTAACTCCACCAGAATGCATATGCATGCACAACAAAAGCATGCAACATTCACTAACGGAATATGATCACAACATTAGTTCATACATGATCAACACCACCAAACAACATATGATCTCAGCATAATCGTTCATAAACAACAACCATAACACATATAAGTGTATAATTCTCAATCCAATCAGTCAGAACAACTCTAACCTACTCGTTACCTTTCAAAAATTTCATTTGGTTCACACAAATCGGAAAATCGGTACTTTTTAAAATAAAATTCATGAAATAGGATTTTTTTTTCAATTTTATAAGATAGTACATTTAATTTAGAGAATGCTGCCCAAAACGGCGCTCAAAACAGACCTACGGTTTGAAAGTTATGAATTTTTGATGTTTTGAATTTTTCAAAAAGTATCAGTGGTAACCGGTTCCTCCCAGGGAGAACCCGGTTCCCACCAGTTCCAAATTGAATGGAATAGTTGGTGGTTTGAGGTGTAATGTGGAGTGTGGGGAGTAAAATACTCTACTCAATACTAATTATTATTTTATTTTATTTATTGGAATAATAAAAGGAATAATAAAAGGAAAAGAAGGAAAAAGAGAGTCATTTGAGAAATTGCATCATACGTGAGATTGGAGAAGAGAAGAGAAGAAGGAAAAGCCAAACATCGGAAAATCGAAGAATCATCGCGAGGTAAGGGGTGATTTCATTCGATTATTATGCCTTATGAGTTTTGGGATGCAATTGGATGATTAGTATGTTAGGAATCTTGAAAATTGGATAATTTAGGTTTGGAGAATTAATCCCAAATTGCGTCGAATTATATGAATTGGAACCGTAGTAATGTTATGGGATGTTTAGGAATGATGGAATCATGCTACGTTGTATAATACTGGTGTTTGTTGGATGAAAATTAGTGTTTTTGATGTTTGGATCCGTATGGGAACGCTATGGAATGAGTTGGAAACATACTGTTGTCAAAACTAGTGTTTTCTGCCACTGTGAGTCGTGGGAACCGGTTCCCATGTGGGAGAACCCGGGTTCCCAATGTGTTGGTCAGTGAAAATGGCATTTTTGAACGCAGGAACCGGTTCTCCATTTGTTCTTCATTTGGAGGAACCCGTTCCCACTATTTCTTTTTGAAAAATACTAAACTTTAAAAACTCATAACTTTCAAACCGTAGGTCCGTTTTAGTCGCCGTTTTGGACGTTGTTTCTTAAATTAAATACTCTATTTTATAAAATGAAGAAAATTATAATTAATGGATTTTATTTTGAAAAGAGCCATTTTTCCGATTTGTGAACTATGGTAGTTCTAGAATGGTGGATGAACTAGTTTAGATTTGTTCTGACAGGTGGAACGAAGATTGATGCTTATGTGTTGTTTTCCTTGTTGTTTATTCATGATTGTATTGATCTCATGTATTGTTGTCGATGTTGTATATTCATGATGGTTGTTGATCTCAGTTATTGTTGTTGTTTTTGTTGTATATACTGGTGATATTCTTACTAATTGAAGGGTAAGCATTTGACATATCTATGCTTTGTGATGATTTATTTCATGATAGGTGATGATATCATGTTGTGGTTGAATGATGGTTTATGATGTCTGATGTGGTCATAACCTGTGTTGAATGTTGCATGCTTTATGATGTGCATGCATATGCATTCTGGTGGAGTTAATTCCCATTGTGTGGAATTTGGCTCGTATTGCCAATAACTGTTCCCGAGTGATGTGGATGGTGAGGCTGGATTCATGTCTGGGTGATTATGGACGAATCGATGTTGGTGACTTAGTTCACGTTTGGTTAGCTTTGTTTCCATGGTGTAAGCGGAACAAGGTGTCAATTTAGTTCACGTTTGGTACCAAATGCATAGAGTCTGCATTGCATATGGAATTATAACATGTTAGGATGGTTTCTAGTGTTATAATTTCATTGATTGTTACAATTGCATAATGATCTGTGTGGAATGCTTTTGTGATTTGGAATCTAATTATGTCAATGATAGCGAACTGATGTATTGAATTGTTCTGTTGTATTTAAAAACGTATAATGCATTTTATATTGCAATGAGATCTCACCCTTACTTTAATGATTTCAGATTAAAGTTAGCAGCGCAGGAGTCGGTGAGGATGGCTTATAGAGTTGTGTCTTATTTTGTGTTCGCGTGTCAGTGTCATGCTCTGGTAGTTGTAACACTGGGGGACGTTTTGATGAGATTTTTATTATATACTCTATTGTTTTTTATTTATGTCTGGAATACAAACGAATTGAAGTATTCCGATTTTGTTGGTATTTTTTCGCTGTGTATAACATGATATTAATTTGAATAATTTATTTTAATAATTCCATCAGTAAAGCATGATTACTGTTTGTAGTCGAGGTTTTTATATTTATTATGAATTGTGACATCCCTATTTTCCAAGTTACTTTGATTTAATTAATATATTCGCGGGTTATTTAGAAGGGGTTTACACGATTCCCACGGAAGGCACAAACTCTACTAGTGAGTGGGATAGAGGATATTTTGAGTTAATAGTGTCGAGAACTATGAAGGCTCGCGTTGTTATGTTTATCATGGACAAGTTTATCAACAGAGTAGGGTGTGTCCTCAATACTACAAACCAGGTGACCTCGTGCTGAAGAGGATAATTCTTCCTCAGGGTGATCCTAGGGGCAAGATGACTCCGAATTACGAAGGACCATTTGTTGTAACGAAGGTTTTCTCTGGCGGCTCCATGATGCTTACAACGATGGATGGAGAGGACTTTTCGCTACCTGTGAACGTACGTAGTCAAAAAATACTTCGCATAAAAATAAAAAATGGACATCCTGGTTGACCTAGTGAGAAATGTTCGGGCAAACGTTAGGGACAAAAAAGAGTGTTAGAGTGAAAAATATGTACACCCTCTAAGTTGACCTGTCAAAGGCAATTTAGGCAGAAAAGGGTCTCGTTGGATTGAAAACCCAAAAGGGTGGTCAAGGAAAAATGGTGTGAGCAACCCTTTACATAATATATGCTTTTGCAGTTTGATAGTTTTGTATGATAGCAAATATATGTGTTTGATTGTCTAACTTGGTCCTAAACATATGTGTGCTTGTCCTAACATAATAACATGCTTAAAAATGGTCAAGGTATAATTTCACTCATGTAGAAACCTCTTGGGTCGATATAAAAAGGCATGCATCGATACATATAACTAACTTATTTCATCAAATCAATTTTCCTTCAGTATGAGTCAACTCATACGTGTTTTGTATCGATACATGTCAGTTTGATGGCTCAAAGATTTAAGCTTTGCATCGACACATCACTATGGATCGACTCATACAAACATCAAAAATTGGGATTCTTCTCTGTTTGTTGTTTGCATCAATACTAAATCATTTGTATCAATTCAAATCAGTTCTTTTATGTTGGAAAATAAATTTCATACAGTATGCATAAATGCATACGTGTTTTGGATCGACAAATACTAGAACTGAGGTTCTGGATTCTTGCAAGTTTTGGATCTTGCATCAATACATAAGTGCTTGTGTCAATACAAATCTTACTTGCATCGACACATTCATTCCATGCATCGACTCATGCGTTATTTACATTTCTGGAATCATTTTGATAACAATATGCATTGATACATAATCATTTGTATCGACTCATATTTAACTCAACTCCATGGAAACAATTTTAGTACAGTATGCATCGATACAAAATCACTTGTATCAATACATTAAGTGACTTGGGTCGACTCATACGTAATTTGTATCGACTCATACGTAATTTGTATCGACTCATAAGTCTGCTTTTCTTCTAACATGTTTCTGTTTCTATATAAAAGAAAAGTTTGGCAGTTTAGTTTGACAGGTGTCACAAATACAATTGGTGAGCATCTATTTTTTGAGCATTAGAAACATGAAAGATACTTCTATCTTCACCATCTTCTCGATCTCTGGACAGTGGTTTTTACACAGATATTTAGCAGTTATTTTAGTTATTGTTTCTTTTAGTTATCGAGCGTTTATTTCATTTTATGCTTTGATTTTGTGTTCTAGTGTTTTCAGGTTCGCATGAAAAAAACATGACAAATCGGGGGGCAGAAAAGGCAGTAGTGCATAAAAATATAAGAAGTTGAAGAACTGAAGACCAACACGGCCCGTGTCTGCTAGCACGGCCCGTGTTGGAAGTGTGCTCAAAGCCTAGTACAAAAAACAGAGGCCTGGCACGGGTACCCGTGCTTCATGGCACGGCCCGTGTCAAGAGGCCTGGAGCAAAAATAAAATCTTCAAAATCAGGGAAAAACACGGCCTATGTTGCACATCACGGCCCGTGTTGGTAGCACGGACAACATTTTATATTTTAGGTTTTTTTAGTGAATCTGAACATTGAAGGGCACTTTGGACATTCTGCTTGGCTGGGATTTGTATATAGACTATTTAAGTTAGTTTCTGAGTTTTAGAAAAGGGGTTTTTTACTTTTTTATATCGAGGATTACACAAGAAGAGAAACCGGAGCATTCAAGGAGGATTGGAGAAGAAGACTCTTTCATGAGCAGAAGCGATTAAGGAATCAACCAATCCAACTCTATTATAATGTTTACCTTTATTCCTATTGTGGTTTTTACGAATATTATGATAGGCTAAACCCCCAATGCTAGGGGGGTGTCCCTAGTTTGCTGATCACACCATCAAGAAATCATACGGGATAGCTGAAGATGTATTGGTGTAAATTGAAAGTTTTGCCTTTCCAGTTGACTTCTAGATCATTGATATCCCTGAAGATGAGGAGACTCCAATCATTCTTGGTCGACCATTCTAACTGACGAGTCGGTGAAATTTTGACATCGAGACAGGTAATCTAACATTAAATTTTTTTTGATGAAAAGATAACCTTGCAGGTGTTAGAGATCAAGAATCAAGGTGTAGGTGGAAAGAATAAATCTTTCGTTGGGATGGTAAAAGTAGAAGGAGAAAACAAAATGGCAAAATCTCTCCCAGAAGAAGTCTCAGGCATAATATCTCAGGTTGCATCCATAACAACTCCCAAGTTCACTGAAGCTATAAAGAAGAGAAAGAAGAAAGTATACAAAGGTGAGAAGATAGATGTTGGAAATAACAGGAATCACGCAGTGGCTAGTGCTTTTTATCTAGATGATTTTTGGGTCACGAAAAGTACAAGCAACAAGGTGTGGAGGAGAAAGTTCCCCTCATAAGGGGATGACCCGTCGAGCCATGCGACGTTAAACGAAGCACTTCGTGGGAGGCAAACCACGCTTTTAATAACTTAGTTTCTATTTTGTTTTGTTTAGTTTAAAGATAATAAAAAGGGAGTCTTACTTGCGAAAGCTAGGAGGCAGCAGCTGGTGCTGCATTACCCTCTATGAGTCACCTCTCTTGAGCTTGGTCTGAAATATTGAGGTCAATGTCTAGTTCAAGTTTGGGGAGGTTTTTACAGCTTTGTTTTTATTTATTTACTTGTAAGGTTGATGTCAATTGTTTTGTAAGTCCACGAGTAGAACTTCTCCTGAATATTTCTGAATTTTGACCGAAAATTTTATTTTGTTTTACACAACAGCTTGTATTTCAATGTGATCGGGATTAATATTGTGTGAGATGCATGGATGATTGTTTGAAGGTAGGAAATTTAGAATAGTGTGACACTGATATGAGTCCAACTTGTAGATTCGTACCATAGTGCTTAAAGTCTGCGAAGTACTCCTTGAGTACTTTATCTATACAGTCTGGCATAATTCAGATTCACATGAAGGTATGATTGGTTGAGAAGGAAATAAAAATGGATTCAAATGATGATAAGACGGTAAAAGGAAACCGGCCCTCTAAGTTGGGTAGCCCTCACCAGGTTATTCAGCCTAAAGGGGGTTTATCCCCAAACGTCGCCCGGATAAAGGACAATAAATAACCAAAAGGTTTGAAAATTTCACCAATAATAAAAAGTAGAAAATGTTGCTCGTTTGGTGCCCGAATAAGTGAAGTTTGGCTAGTCATGTGCATGTGATGATTATCATAATTCTCAGTGCCTTAATCTGATTGTGCGAATGAAAGAGGAGGAAAAGCGGAAAGAGAAAACTTAAGTGCGAAGCATAGTTGGAGAGGTATCTTCGTGTCATGTGAATGTCGGGCACACTACTTTCTGAGCAATGTGAACTGCACTCTTGCATATGAGTACCAATTATATTTTATTTTCATGATTTCTTGTAATCTTCGCATGGGGTCAAGCAACAATTAATGTTTGGGGGAGTTTGACCAGTGGTTTTTACACAGATATTTAGTTATTATTTTAGTTATTGTTTATTTTACTTATCGAGTGTTTATTTCATTTTATCGCATTTTATGCTTTGGTTTTGTCTTTTTGTGTTTTCAGGTTCGCATGAATAAAACATGACAAATTCGGGGGCAGAAAAGGCAGAAGTGCATAAAAATATGAGAAGTGGGAGAATTGAAGACCAACACGGCCCGTGTCTGCTAGCACGGCCCGTGTTGGATGTGTGCTCAAAGCCTAGTACAAAAAACAGAGGCCTAGAACGGGCACCCGTGCTTCATGGCACGGCCCGTGTCAAGAGGCCTGGAGCAAAAATAAAATCTTCAAAATCAGGGAACAACACGGCCTATGTTGCACAGCACGACCCGTGTTGGTAGCACGGACAACATTTTATATGTTAGGTTTTTTTAGTGAATCTGAACATTGAAGGGCACTTTGGACATTCTGCTTGGATGAGATTTGTATATAGACTATTTAAATTAGTTTTTGAGTTTTAGAAAAGGGGTTTTTACTTTTTTATATCGAGGATTACACAAGAATAGAAACTGGAGCATTCAAGGAGGATTGAAGAAGAAGACTCTTTCATGAGCAGAAGCGATTGAGGAATCAACCAATCCAACTCTATTGTAATGTTTACCTTTATTCCTATTGTGGTTTTTACAAATATTATGATAGGATAAACCCCCAATGCTAGGGGGTGTCCCTAGTTTGCTGATCGCACCATCAAGAAATCATACGGGATAGCTGAAGATGTATTGGTGTAAATTGAAAGTTTTGCCTTTCCAGTTGACTTCTAGATCATTGATATCCTTGAAGATGAGGAGACTCCGATCATTCTTGGTCGACCGTTCTAACTGACGAGTCGGTGAAATTTTGACATCCAGACAGGTAATCTAACATTAAAATTTTTTGATGAAAAGATAACCTTGCAGGTGTTAGAGATCAAGAATCAAGGTTTAGGTGGAAAGAATAAATCTTTCGTTGGGATGGTAAAAGTAAAGGGAGAAAACAAAATGGCAAAATCTCTCCCAGAAGAAGTCTCAGATATAATATCTCAGGTTGCATCCATAACAACTCCCAAGTTCACTAAAGCTATCAAGAAGAGAAAGAAGCAAGTATACAAAGGTGAGAAGATAGATGTTGGAAATAACAGGAATCACGCAGTGGCTAGTGCTTTTTATCTAGATGATTTTTGGGTCACGAAAAGTACAAGCAACAAGGTGTGGAGGAGAAAGTACCCCTCATATGGGGATGACTCGTCCAGCCATGCGACGTTAAACGTAGCACTTCGTGGAAGGCAAACCATGCTTTTAATAACTTAGTTTCTATTTTGTTTTGTTTAGTTTAAAGATAATAAAAAGGGAGTCTTACTTGAGAAAGCTAGGAGGCAGCAGCTGGTGTTGCATTACCCTCTATGAGTCACCTCTCTTGAGCTTGGTCTGAAACATTGAGGTAAATGTTTAGTTCAAGTTTGGGGAGGTTTTTACAGCTTTGTTTTTATTTATTTACTTGTAAGGTTGATGTCAATTGTTGTGTAAGTCCACGAGTAGAACTTCTCCTGAATGTTTCTGAATTTTGACCGAAAATTTTGTTTTGTTTTGCACAACAGGTTGTATTTCAATGAGATCGGGAATAATATTGTGTGAGATGCAGGGATGATTGTTTGAAGGTAGGAAATTTAGAATAGTGTGACACTGATATGAGTCCAACTTGTAGATTCGTACCATAGTGCTTAAAGTCTGCGAAGTACTCCTTGAGTACTTTATCTATACAGTCTGGCATAATTCAGATTCACATGAAGGTATGATTGGTTGAGAAGGAAATAAAAATGGCATCAAATGACGATAAGGCGGTAAAAGGAAACCGACCCACTAAGTTGGGTAGCCCTCACCAGGTTATTCAGCCCAAAGGGGGTTTATCCCCAAACGTCGTCCGGATAAAGGACAATAAATAACCAAAAGGTTTGAAAATTTCATCAATAATAAAAAGTAGAAAATGTTGCTCGTTTGGTGCTCGAATAAGTGAAGCTTGGCTAGTCATGTGCATGTGATGATTATCATAATTCTCAGTGCCTTAATCTGATTGTGCGAATGAAAGAGGAGGAAAAACGGAAAGAGAAAACTTAAGTGCGAAGCATAGTTGGAGAGGTATCTTCGTGTCATGTGAATGTTGGGCACACTACTTTCTGAGCAATGTGAACTGCGCTCTTGCATATGAGTACCAATCTGATGTTATTTTCATGATTTCTTGTAATCTTCGCATGGGTTCAAGCAACAATTTATGTTTGGGGGAGTTTGACCAGTGGTTTTTACACAGATATTTAGTTGATATTTTAGTTATTGTTTCTTTTACTTATCGAGTGTTTATTTCATTTTATCGCATTTTATGCTTTGGTTTTGTGTTTTTGTGTTTTCAGGTTCGCATGAATAAAACATGACAAATTCGGGGGCAGAAAAGGCAGAAGTGCTGAAAAAGATGAGAAGTGGAAGAATTGAAGACCAACACGGCCCGTGTCTGCTAGCACGGCCCATGTTGGAAGTGTGCTCAAAGCCTAGTACAAAAAATAGAGGCCTGACACGGGCACCCGTGCTGCCTAGCACGACCGTGCTCCACAGCACGGCCCATGTTACACAACACGGCCCGTGTTGGTAGAGCGGACAAGGTTTTGTATTTTAGGTTTTTTTAGTGAATCTGAACTTTGAAGGGCACTTTGCACATTCTACTTGGCTAGGATTTTTATGTAGACTATTTAAGTTAGTTTTTGAGTTTTAGAAAATGGCTTTTTGACTTTTGGATATCGAGGATTACACGAGAAAAGAAGTTGGAGCATTCAAGAAGAATTGGAGAAGAAGACTCTTTCATGAGCAGAGGCGATTGACGAATCAACCAATCCAACTTTATTGTAATGTTTATCTTAATTCCTATTGTGATTATTATGAATATTATGAGAGGCTAAACCCCCCAACGCTACGGGGTGTCCCTAGTTTTCTATGTTAAGAATAATGATTTCTTTGTTTTAATCAACAGTAGAGTTCTTTATGCATCAATTTTGTGATTTAGAGTAATTTGTAGTTTTTCCCTATAGGAAGATAGGGTTTCACTATTTCAAAATAGTAGAGTCGGACGGTCGTGTTAAGATTTTCTAAAAAGAAATATTGTTAAGGATTTCACCTAGGACTAGGCTAATCCTACAATAACCAGAATAATTCTTGATAACTAAATGCTTAACTTCCTTGCTAATTTAAATGGACATTGACATTGGGAAAGATGGTTAAAGGTTTTTTCACTAAGGAATTGGGAAAATATAATATTGATAATTGGTAGTTGAGGCATATGAACTTGTTTAATATACCAAAGAGCAAGGTTTTTACATGGCAAATTATACACTCACCCTAGCATGTTTAAGTCAAACAAGAAGTCAATTAATTAACATTTTGTCAAATTTATATTTCTGCAAGGATTTTATCAAATCAACATCAAACTATTGTTTTTGTTCAATTGGCAAGTCATCATACTTAATATTTCCTATGAAATCCTCGAGATCTATATCCTTGGGGTAAAACCCATTATTACTACATTGGTAGAAATAGTACACTTGCTATTTTTTTGATCAAGTTTTTGGCGTCGTTGCCGAGCACTGCCAAAATTCAATGTTGATTACTAATCAATTGAAATTTTGCTGCTCTGCAACTAAAATTTAAATTTTCTGTTATTTTTATATGTTTGCTTATTCTCGCTAATAATTGTCTAACTTGTTTATGCGAGGTAAGGCCTCGGCTGATTTTCCTTTTGACGCAGAACCAGAAAGATCATTGCACGCGAGGATCAAACGAGCTTAACGAGACAAACCTGAAATAGAAAAAGGAGAAGCAGTCATACTAGATCAAGACAAAGAGGACAGAGTTTCAGTTCACCCAGAGCAATCAGATTCAGAGACAAAAACACTTTCAGAGACAATGGGTGAAAATCCACCACTAGAGAGACTTCTTAGTGATTATCGTGGCACGAGTGCACCGGGTGGCAGGTTGACAATTGTAAACCATCCGGTGAATGTCCCCAATTTTCAACAACATCCGAGCACAATCAATTAGCTTGAGAGAAGGTATTTCACCGGAAAGGTCAATGAAGATGCCAACAAACACTTGCAGAGATTTTTGACAATGAGTAACACGTTAAAGATTGACGGGCATACGGACAAAGAAAAGAAACTGAGAATGTTTCTGTTTACCCTATCTAAAGGTGCTGAAGAGTGGTTTTACTCACTACCTGTTGGTAGTATTTCTACGTGGGAAGAGATGGAGAAAATTTTTCTTCATGAGTATTTCCCTGCTTCTGTTTATATTCGCAAAAGATATGAAATTGTGAATTTTAAGAAGAAAGAAGGAGAGTTACTTGGTGATGCCTATAAGAGGTTCAAGAGATTGTTGGTAGCTTGTCCCACTCACAACATGGACCAACCTGAACAAATGCAAATGTTTGTGAATGGCCTCAGAATGAAGACAAAGCAACTTATTGACACAGCTGTCGGTGGCTCATCCAACTTTACAACAGCCACTGCTATTAAGAAGATCATTGAACTCATCGCTGCAAATGAGCATTTGGAAATGTATGACAGGATTACAAGCAAACTAGAGAGAGTGATTGATTTGAAGTTGGAAGTAAACAGACAACTCAAAATCGAAGAGGCGATTGTTGCAGAAGTGGAGAAAAATCTCAAGGCTATGAACATGGGAACTCAATAGGTAGCACAGGTTAAAAATGTGGTTTGTGACATTTGTAGTGGACCACACATGACTCTGCAATGTCTTGCAACTCCAAAACAAATTGAGGAGATAAAATTCTTAAAGCAGAATAATCCTTATTCTAACACCTATAATCATGGGCGGAAGAATCATCCGAATTCTTCCTAGAAAGATCAGCAGCAACAAACTCCTCAAAAGGCAGAAAAGGAGGTAGCTATTGAAAAGATAGTTTCCCACACTTCCCAATTCCAAGAAGAAACAAGAAGCAATCACAAAACACCATAATTGCAATTAAAAATCTAAAGGTTCAAATGGGACAAATTTCACAACAAGTGGCTCTACAAGCACAAGGCAATCAGAAGAATCATGAGAATGTGAATGCTGTCACAACAAGGATTGAAAAAGTTGCTAAAGAAAGAGAAGATGAGGTAAAGGTTGATGATGATCTTATAGAAGTGGATTTAGAAATGAGAGAGAACAAGAAAAAGCAGGAAGAAGTGGCGCTACCTGTGAAGCCAGCTGAAGAAAAGATTAAACCTAAGATCAGGCTGCCATAACCCTCTAGAGTGGAAAAGAAGGACACAAAAGAGAAAGAGTTTGATAAATTTGTTTAATTGTTCAAAAAGTTGGAGATCAACGGACCTTTCTTTGAAGCGCTAGAGAAAATGCCTCTGTATCAAAAATTCATAAAGGAGGTACTGTAAAAAAAAAAGGCCAACAGATGATGAACAATTACCTGTTAATGAAAAATTGTGTGCAGTAACGCCTGAGAGAAGAATACCTATCAAGCAGAGGGATCCTGGATCAGTGGAAATCCCGTGCACAATAAAAGACAGGAAATTCAAAAGGGTTTTAATTGATTCTGGTTCTAGTGTGAGTTTGATTCCCTTGTCTATTTTAAAAAAGCTTGGTATTGAAAAGATAAGCGAGGGAGGAACAAAATTGAAATTAGCTAATCACACCATCAAGAAATCATACGGGATAGCTGAAAATGTATTGGTGGAAATTGAAAGTTTTGCCTTTCCAGTTGACTTTTAGATCATATATATCTCTGAAGAAGAGGAGACTCCGATCATTATTGGTTGACCATTGTTACTGACTAGTCGGTGCAATTTCGACATCGATATAGGTAATCTAACATTAAATTTTTTTGATGAAAAGATAACCTTGCAGGTGTTAGAGATCAAGAAGCAAGGTGCATGTGGAAAGAATAAATCTTTCGTTGGGATGGTAAAAGTAGAGGGAGAGAACAAAATGGAAAAGTCTCTCCTAGAAGAAATATCAGGCATAATATCTCAGGTTGCAGCCATAACAACTCCCAAGTTCACTAAAGTTGTCAACAAGAGAAAAAAGCAGGTATACAAAGGTGAGAAGATGGAAGTTGGAATTAATAGGAATCACACAGTGGCTAGTGCTTTTTATCTAGATGAGTTTTGGGTCGCGGAAAGTAAAAGCAACAAGGTGTGGAGGAGAAAGTATCCCTCATAAGGGGATAACCCGTCGAGCCATGCGACGTTAAACGAAGCGCTTCGTGGAAGACAACCCACGCTTTTAATAACTTAATTTCTATTTTGTTTTGTTTAGTTTGAAGATAATAAAAAGGGAGTCTTACTTGCGAAATCTAGGAGGCAGCAGCTGGTGCTGCACTACCCTCTATGAGGCACCTCTCTTGAGCTTGTTTTGAAACATTGAGGCCAATGTCTATATCAAGTTTGGGGGAGGCTTTTATAGCTTTGTTTTTATTTATTTACTTGTAAGGTTGATGTCAATTGTTGTGTAAGTCCACGAATAGAACTTCTCCTGAATGTTTTTGAATTTTGACCGAAAATTTTGTTTGGTTTTGCACAAGAGCTTATCTTTCAATGAGATCGGGAATAATATTGTGTGAGATGCAGGTATGATTGTTTGAGGGTAGGAAATTCAGAATAATGTGACATTGATACGAGTCCAACGTGTAGATTTGTAAGATAGTGCTTAAAGTCTGCGAAGTACTCCTTGAGTACTTTATCTATAAAATCTGGCGTAATTCATATTCACAGGAAGGTATGATTGGTCGAGAAGCAAATAAAAATGGCATCAAATGATGAAAAGGAATTAAACGTCAACCGACCTGCTAAGTTGGGTAGCCCTCACCAAGTTATTCAGCCCAAAGGGGGTTGATCCCCAAACGTCGTCCGGATAAAGGATAATAAATAACCAAAAGGTTTGAAAATTTCATTAGTAATAAAAAGTAGAAAATGGAGCTCGTTTGGTGCCCGAATAAGTGATGCTTGGTTAGTCATGTACATGTTATGATTATCATAATTCTTAGTTCCTTAATCTGATTGTGTGAATGAAAGAGGAGGAAAAGCGGAAAGAGAAAACTTAAGTGCGAGGCATAGTTGGAGAGGTATCTTCGTGTCATATGAGTGTCGGACGCACTACTTTCTGAGCAATGTGAACTGAACTCTTGCATATGAGTACCAATCTACTTTGATTTTCATGAGTTCTTATAATCGTCGCTTGAGGTCAAGCAACAATTTATATTTAAGGGAGTTTGACAAGTGGTTTTTACACAGATATTTAGTTGTTATTTCTTTTACTTATCGAATGTTTATTTCATTTTATCGCATTTCATGCTTTGGTTTTGTGTTTTAGTTTTTTCAGGTTCGCATGAATAAAATGTGACAAATCGGGGGGTAGAAAAGGAAGAAGTGCAAAAAAAGATGATAAGTGGAAGAATTGAAGACCAACACGACCCATGTCTGCTAGCACGGCCCGTGTTGGAAGTGTGCTCAAAGCCTAGTACAAAAAAATATAGGCCTGACATGGGCACTTGTGCTGCCTGGCACGGCCCATGTCAGGAGGCCTGGAGCAAAAATAAAATCTTCAAAATCAAGGACCAACAAGGCCCGTGTTGCACAGCACGGCCCATGTTGGTAGCACGGACAAGGTTTTATATGTTAGGTTTTTTTAGTGAATCTTAACTTTGAAGGGCACTTTGCACATTCTGCTTGGCTGGGATTTGTATGTAGACTATTTAATTTAGTTTTTGAGTTTTAGAAAAGGGCTTTTTGACTTTTTGATATTGAGGATTACACGAGAAGAGAAGTTGGAGCATTCAAGGAAAATTGGAGAAATAGTCTCTTTCATGAGCAGAAAAGATTGAGGAATCAACCAATCCAACTCTATTGTAATGTTTACCTTTACTCCTATTGTGATTTGTACGAATATTATGAGAGACTAAACCCCCCGATGTTATTGGGTGTCCCTAGTTTTCTATGTTAAGAATACTTATTTCTTTGTTTTAATCAATAGTAGAGTTCTTTATGCATCAATTCTGAGATTCAGAGTAATTTGTAGTTTTGCCCTATGGGAACATAGGGTTTCACTATTTTAACACAGCAGAGCTGGACGGTCATGTTAAGGTTTTCTAAAAAGCAATATTGTTAAGGAATTCACCTAGGACTAGGCTAATCCTACGATAACCGTAATAATTCTTGATAACTAAATGCTTAACTTCTTTGCTAATTTAAATGGACATTGACAGTGGGAAAGAAGGTTAAAGGTTTTTTCACTTAGGAATTAGGAAAAGATAATATTGAAAATCGGTAGTTGAGGCATATGAACGTGTTGAATAGACCAAAGAGCAAGGTTTTTACATGGAAAATTATACACTCACCCTAGCATGTTTAAGTCAAACAAGAAGTCAATTAATTAACGTTTTTTCAAATTTATATTTCTGCAAGGATTTTATCAATCAACATCAAACTATTGTTTTTGTTTAATTGGTAAGTCATCATACTTAGTATTTTCTACGTAATCCTCGAGATCGATTTCCTTGGGGTAAAACACACTATTACTACATCGGTAAAAATAGTACAGTTTCTATTTTTTCGATCAATCTCCTTAGTTCAAGAACTTTGACACATAATCATCGTTGATTATTGAATCAAGGGATCAAAGAGATAACGTTCAGTGGTACGATCAGTGATCTAGCTGAGTTGAAGATTTGGAAGAGGGTTTCGAGGAAAAACTAGAAGGTTTGTCTAGCAAGAACGGAGGTGTTCTTGTGGGTTTGTTAATCATGATTGCATAGGGAAGATTCAGCCGTAGTGTAGGGTTTGGAGATCAGGGTGATTTCGCAAATAGGTCGTGGAACCGGTGAATTGTCTGTGAATCTTGCAGGTGTATTCTTGATCAGCTCATATCAAGAGAAGGTTCATACAAGAAGAAGAATATCTGAGTGATTAGTTTTCAGTCTTTGTATCGCAACCTTGTAAACAATATTTCAGCATATTGATATACCCAATTTGGAAATTAAGAGGGAGACATACCCACACGTGAGGACGATAGTGGGGAACTTCCTTACCAAACTGCTTTGTGTATCGTATTCTTTCTATCTCTCTTTACTTTTACAACACGTTTGTGATTCAATTTGTGTGAAAATTTCCACGTTCATTGATACAAGGCTGGAAGAAACTCTTTATCAAAACTCCATTGTCATTGATCATTGAACAAGCATACTCCAACAGTTTGACAAAAGTGCTAGCTTGATTTTATTCATTGTTAACAGTGTTATAGTGATAATTGCATTGATTCAATATAAATTTTGTGTTAATTCATCTTATTCATCTCAATTAAATTCTAGAAAACTATCGCATGTCCGGTTTTCTAGTAGCTGGTTCAGAATAGACAAAAGTCAATTTAGGACCGTGTGACGCTTTCCTCAGTTTTTCTATTAACTCTGATAAATAATTTTAAATCCGTGATAATAAAAGAGGTGATCTATTCACCCTCTCGATCACATTCCACACCGTCTAACAAGTGGTATCAGAGCACCGGTTCGCTGGTGCTTTGTGGATGCTTCTAATGATATGGCTTCTGGACCAAAGGGCGCGTACAATAGAGCTTCTGTTTTCAACGGTGAAAACTATGGCTATTGGAAAGACTGCATGCGAGTTCACATAAATTCCATTGACAGCATGTATGGACTACCATTCAAGATGGATCTTTTCAAATTACCATGAGGAATGCTGTAACACCCCATCTAAATACCCCGAATATATTAATTAAGTTAATATCTAAATCATCTTTAATCAGAGTTTAACACGGTATAATAAGGGATGTCACAATTAATAATCAAAATAAACTTCATTCAAACAGAGCTATGCTAATCGAGGATCATCATCCAACAATTCAATCATTGTAAAACCATGTCTTACAAATGAAATACCAAAACTAAAATTTAATAAGACATCAAGGGCATCAAGGAATTCAACTCCGAAATAATTAAACAATAATGATTCTCTTAACTAAGCGTTCCCCAGTGTTACAATCTAATCGAGCATGACACCGACACACGGACTAAAAGATAAGCTCTAGAGCCATCCTCACCGACTCTCACCGCTAATTTAATCGAAATGGTAAAGTAAGGTGAGACTTCTCATAATTAAAGCATATTATAAGTCTTTCAATCAATAATATATCACAAGCATATTATTTCACCCACTTAACATAAATTGATTCACACACACAACCATATTCATCATGCTTAATCATAATAATCAACGAAGAGTAACAGGAAGACATCCTAACATGTTACCACTTCATACAAATATAAGACTCAATGCATGCGGTACCGACTCGTGACTAAGTCACCCAACACCGATCCATCATCAATCGGATACTACCATCGATTCGTCCATAACCACTGGACACGAATCCACTAACCACACATCCTCACTGCATCGGTTATCGGAATCCAAGCCAAATTCGCACAATGGGAATTAACTTCACCAAAACAATGCATATGCACGCACATCAATAGCATGCAACATTAATCACCTATGTAATACATCAATTTAACATAATCGAAACAACCATCCAACATGATATCTCAACCAATCATGCATACAATCAACATCAGATAAACATGCAAACCAATCAACATGATATATCAACCCATCATGCATACATCTAACATCAGCGTAAACATGCCGATACATCTATACATTATCAGACATTCATCAACACAGATCTCCGCTACACACCATTAACTATGCGTACCAAAAGTCACTTATCTCGTAAATTGGCTCATTTTCAAAATAACTTCAAGTTTTGGAAAATATTTTCAGTTCATAAACTAGAGCATTAAATTTAGAAAATAACGTCCAAAACGGCGCTCAAAACGGACTTACGGTTTGAAAGTTATGAATTTTCAAAGTTTGGCATTTTTCAAAAATTAAAGTTGGAACCCGGTTCCTACATATATGTGAACCGGTTCCGAAAAGTTCCAAAACCTCGTTGTGGAAAATGTGGGAACCCGGTTCCTACCCATACAGGAACCGGTTCCTAAGTGCAATTTTCCAATTTTTACCAATTTTTCAAAGGGCAACCCGGTTCCTACATATACAGGAACCGGTTCCCACGTGTTAAAAAGTCATTTCCTGCACTTTTGACAGCATTCATCCATTTCAATTCAAACTCAAACATACCCATACGAGTTGCTATATGAGAAACACCAAAATACACCTATTTTGCACCATTATAACATCAACCCACAATATTCCATCATTCCTATTCATCAACTGACACTCTAATCATTTTCAACCTATAATCCGACATAACAGGGACTATACCACGGAACCCTAACATTCCAAACCGGGATTCCTAACACACTATGATCCATACTATTAACATCTAAACCGATAATATGTAATAACCAATTAAAATCACCCCTTACCTTGTGGGTTCTTGGAAATCTGACGCTCCTAGGTCTTTTTCCTTCTTTCCTTCTCTTCTCACTTCACGTATCTTGTTTTCTCCAAAATGATTCCTTTTTTTCCTCTTTTCTTATTTTAATTCCTTTTATTCCTGTTAACATAAATTAAATAAATCAATAAATGTGAGTAGAGTCTTTTACTCCTCACACCCCACTTTACTCAACATACATCCAATAAATCCATAATTAATCTCAATAATTCCATATATTAAATGAATTATGTTCTCAATTAATTTAATAATTAAAATCATAATTATTTAATTACCGAATTATTTTCGGGGTGTCACAAATGCGGCAGGTGCTGTTGTGCCTAAACTAGAGGCTGATTGGGGTGAAAAAGATGAAAAAATGTGGTCAAGCGATTGGAGAGGCCGAAACATGATAATTTCAGCACTTGGTGTTGATGAATATTATGGGGTATCTCATTGCACCACAGCTAAAGAATGTGGGATACTTTAGAAGTTCCCATGAGGGTACTACTGAAGTTAAACAATACCGAATTAACACACTTAACCAAGAGTTCAAGCTCTTTCGCATGAAACAGGTAGACTCTATCTCAGATATGCAAAAGAGATTCGTCCATCTCACTGGTCATTTGAATGCACTTGGAAAACATGTTTCCAATGAAAATGCTACTAATAAAATTCTGAGATGTCTTAGCAGGGAATGGCAACCTAAAGTTACAGCTATCAAGGAAGCTAGTGACCTCACTACGCTTACCATCACAACTCTGTTTGGGAAGCTGGAAGAGCATCAACAACAATTACAAACTCTTGAAAAGCATGAGAACAAGAGTAAGAAGGAGAAGAATAGAGACAAGGAGAGTTAGAAGAAGCCAATAGCTCTTAAGGCTTCTAGCTCTAAGTCCTCACAACTAGAGCAAAATGATAATGACTCAAGTAGTGATGAAGATTCGGATGATGAGGAAATGGGACTATTTGTTCGGAGATATAATAGATTCATTTGAATGAATGGAATCAAACACTCCAACAAAAATCTCACAAAGTTTATAAGACAATCCATGGAATCAAAGCAGGAGGAAAATAAGAAATATAAAGGAAAAGGATATTGCTTCAATTATGGTAAATCTGGGCACTATAAGACTGAATGTCCTATGAACAAAAAGGACAAAGAAAAGGCTCCACCAAAGAAGTTCAACAAACAAATAAGAGCTTATATTGCATGGTAAAGTGATAGTGAGTTATCAAGCAATGAAGGCTCAAGTGTTAGTGATGAGATTTCAAATCTATGTTTTATGACTCACATCAATAACCAGCCCCGCCACAAGAAGAGAAACAATTTAAATAAAGTAAGACAAGCCAACAACAGTAATTTTGATTCTTTGTCTTTCTATGAACTGAAAATAGCTTTTGAAAAACTGCATAACAAAGTTGTAGATGCTTTTAAACGTTTATCCTCCATTAAACAAATCTTTTCTCATTCAGAGGGTAAAGTGTATAAAGCTAAAAAAGATCTAAAAAGTCTAAAAGCTAGTATTGTAGAAAGTTCAAAAGATATTGATGGATGTATTGAAACTAGGTATTATGAAGTTTGTCACATTTGGCAACAATGAGGTTAAAACTCTCAATGCCAAATTGGAAAAAGATTTACAGCCCAAAATTACTTATGTTGTTGATCCTAGGATTTTTAAGAAACCATTGAATCCATCATATGCTAAATATTCTTTTGTAGAAAAGATTCCAAAGGATTCAATGAGCAAAAGTAAGAAAGTTCATCATCACAGTTTATGTCATTATTGTTGTCATAAAGGTCATACCATCGAGAAATTAAAGTTTAGGAGGTTCCTTGTTCCTAAAGGAATTTATCAATGTAGGCCTAAAGGAAACCATGTTACCATTTACTCACATGGACCCAATGAATATTGGGTACCTACCTCTCTCTTTTGATATTGTTGATTGAGTGTCTTGCATCCGTAGATAGATGACGGTTTCTAGATAGCGGATGTTCAAGGCACATGACAGGTGACATGTCGCTCTTCATTGACTTCAAAGCAAAGAATAAGGGATATATTACTTATGGAGACAATAACAAAGGAGCTATACTCGGCAAAGGTAGTGTAGGCAATCCCTCTACCATTACTATTTCTGATGTCCATCTTGTAGAGGGCCTTAAACATAATTTGTTAAGTATTAGTCAATTGCGCGACAAGGGTTATAAATTTACCTTCACAAAAACTTGTTGCATCATTGAAAATACTGAACAGAACATTATGTTTAAGGGAATTGGAGTAAACAATCTCGATATGCTTGATCTTTTTTATGTATCATTAACAAGCAATAAATGTCTAGTCACCTTGAATGATGATTCTTGGCTTTTGCATAGACGTTTAGCTCACGTTAACTTTGATTTTCTAAATAAGGTTGTATCCAAGGATTTAGTAGTCGGTCTTCCAAAAATAAAGTTTTTAAAAGACCACCTATGCGACGCATGTCAAATGGGAAAGCAAACAAGGGTGTCCTTCAAATCCAAAAATGTAATTTCTAATTCACGACCCCTTGAGCTTCTCCATATGGACCTCTTTGGACCTTCAAGAAAAAATAGTCTACGTGGAAACTACTATGGTTTTGTAATCTTTGACGACTATTCTAGATTCACTTGGATCATATTCCTTCATAGCAAAGATAAAACATTTTCCGCTTTTAAGAGTTTTGCAAAATTGTCCCCAAACAAAATGGACTCAAAGATAATTACAATTCAAAGCGATCATAGAGGTGAATTTCAAAACCATCTCATTGATAAGTATTGTGATAAGCATGGCATTGAGCATAAATTTTCATCCCCTCGAACTCCACAGCAAAATGGATTATGGAGCGCAAAAATTGCATTATAGAGGAGTTGGCTAGGACAATGCTCAATGAAGGTGGATTATAAAATATTTTTGGGTTGCTGCGATTAGCACAGCTTGTTATGTTTTAAACAAGATATTAACCTGTCCTATTTTGGATCAAATCCCTTATGAGCTTTTGAAAGGAAGAAAGCCAAACTTGTCACATCTTCACGTATTCCGTTGTAAATGTTTTATTTTGAATAATGGTAAAGAAAATCTTGGGAAGTTTGATGCAAAAGTGGATGAAGGTATCTTTCTTGGATACTCATAATCAAGCAAAGCATATTTAGTGTATAAAAAACATTTACTTACTGTTGAAGAGTCTGTCCATGTTACTTTTGATGAGTCTTATCCGAAAAATGTCGGAAAAGGTATTTATTTTGATGGTGCAGGTGTATCTTCAGAAGACATACTCAAGGAAGCTGTTCTAGAAATTGGTCAGTCCAAATCATTTGACAAAGAGGAGGAAGAAGATACTAGTCATTGCAATGATGAGGAAGAAGGGAAAACAGGAGGGAAAAGTCTTCCACCAGCTTGGAAATCCTCAAAAGACCATCCTATTGACAACATATTGGGAGACATATCAAAAAGAGTGACGACTCGTTCTAAGATAAGCAATTTCTGCTATCACTTCGCATTTGTTTCACAAGTAGAACCTAAGAACGCCAAAGAGGCCTTGATTGATGAATTTTGGCTAATGGCCATGCAAGATGAGCTTAATCAATTTAAAAGAAATGACGTTTGGGAACTTGTCCCTCGTCTGCGAGATCATCAGATCATAGGCACTAAGTGGGTTTTTAGAAACAAACTTGATGAACACAAAGTGATAACACGAAATAAAGATCGCTTAGTAGCACAAGGGTATAACCAAGAGGAGGGCATAGACTATGAAGAAACTTATGCTCCAGTTGCTCGCTTATGCGTGTTCTAAAATTCCTGCTTGATCATGGATATTCAACAGGTAAAGTGGATACCACTCTCTTCATTAAACCTAAAGGAAATCACACTCTTTTAGTTCAACTATATGTAGACGATATAATTTTTGGTTCAACTAACCTACACTTGGTCGAAGAATTTTCTAATGTTATGCAGGGGGAATTTGAAATGAGTCTTATGGGGGAGCTAAATTACTTATTCGGTCTACAAATAAAACAACTCGATGAAGGCACAACCGTGTGTCAAACAAAATACTGCAGAGAGATGCTCAAGTGCTTTGGAATGAATGACTCAAAAAGCATTAACACCTCTATGGCTACTAACGGAAACTTGGATAAAGATGAACATGGTAAGAGTGTAGTGAAACAACCGGCTGAACATCATCCGATAACTGTATCAATGAAGTCGCCATCGAACGTTTTTTATCTCGCAAATGGAGAAAGGTAAACGCATCGCGAAAACCTAAAAGGGATAAGGCACGGTCTTGCGACCGAGAGATAGGGTAAGAGAATCTATTACGCGAAGGAAGGTATTAGCACCCCACACGGTAGTACTCTCCAGTATCCACTTCTACTTTCTGTCTAATGGGTGTGTTTATATCTATTTACTGCTTAATTGCTATATCTGTATGCTAAAATAAAATGCATGTGAAAGAAAAGGAAAATAAAGAAAACACGGGGAAAAGAAGGAAGTATTTACAAAGTTCGCTCGATCGAGCCCGTGACAAGATGCCTACGATTCCGCTGCAATGGAAAGTCGAGGCCGTAGTTCGGCTCACATGTTTTGATGGGTTATGTGTTTTTTAATTATGAAAATAATTTAAAAACAAAAGAAAACCCGTAGGCAAAAAGTTTTGAATTGGTTGGTTGTTTTTACCTTGAAAAAGGAGTTTGAACCATCATTAAGTGTTTTAATTTGCAAAAGAAAAGAAAACAATTTTTAGTTTTATTAAATGCATGAATGCAAATGAAACTGGAAAACAAATAAGGGAAACTATCTAATGTTATCCCTAATGTCATCATGCATGGATTACATCCTAAGGTCTAACTCGAATCACTAACTAAGGTAGAGTCGAGAGAATCCTAAAGGAACATGCAAAGGTTTACCACCTAGATCTATGTCTATCTCGAATCACCACTAGAATGGAGTCAAGATGACAAACAGGAGAAAATGTTTACAACCTAAGTCTATGTCCATCTCGAATCACTAACTAAAGTAGAGTCGAAGACGACAAAAGGGATGAAGCAAACAAGTGCTTTGACAGAAGCACACAAACAATGCAATGCAAAAACAAATGGCACACAAGCGCAGGAAAAAGAGGAAGTCCCATAGCCTCGACAGTAACGAGCATACCGTGAGTCAACCAGGAGCCGACACATCCAATTCCTGTTGAGCGAATGATGCGAGTTCTGCAATAAATGCGAACCCCGAGAAAGCGTGGAGAGTCAGAATAGGGGACTCTTGCCACTTTTATTATTGACTCGATAAAGAAAGCAACACGATTCGCGTGTGCGGAGCTGACACGGACTAGAACTGTGCGGGGGTTCGTTGCTGACCCTACCTTCCGCTTGCCCATATATCAAAGACTCGATAGCAGAAAATATAAAAAGCGGGACTTTGCTTAGTGGTACCACGTCAGCGTCCTAACCACTCGACCTATGCAAGCACAAATGTAAACACTTATCGAGAATTACCTCCTATGTATGGAGGATTTAAAACAAACCAAACACAATTAGCAAACCGAATTGCCCAAAACGGGTCTTTAAATAAACCGAGGGTTCCCGAACATGCTCCAACCACGAAGCCCTTCATACATCTCTATTCCTACTTCTCATGGCAAGGAAAGCAGAAAATCCTACTTCTCATGCTCTAGAAAAGCGGTAAAGAAATGCGATAAATAAAATAGAATAAATACCCGACGGATATTAAATCCAAGAGCACGCAAGCTATAGAAATACTCCAAAACTTGAGTAAACCGCCATCAACAAAGCAATAATAAGAAACAGCTCGATCAATATAATCCGCAAGGTGATATCGCAACATGTGCGTGTAGCAAACAAGTCCTCATAACAATCGAACACCGCACAAAGGTACATATCCGACAAAATAACGTAATATGTGTTTCTAAATATGAGAAAACACAAGCAAAACGCGTATAAACGCAAATGTAACCATGGGAAGTGGTATGTCGTTACCACAATTAGGTACCTAACAAAACATCCTCAATGTACCTTGCACAAGTCAACAAACATGTCAAAATAACAAGGAAGCGGAAATATAATTGCATATTCACATCACATGTCAAAATAACAAGGAAGCGGAAATATAATTGCATATTCACATCACATGTAAAATATGATTCAAAGGTGAAGAAATGGAATTTAAATGTGTATAGCAACATAAGAATGGAAAACCGGCAGCAACACACATAATGCAAAACAACTCATGAACAATATCAAATCGAGCCAAGTCCATTACAATAGTTCTCAAATGCAATTATATTAGTTCTACCATGAGATGCTAATTATATGACTCAATTAAGGGTTCTAAACCAAAGCGCCAACTATCTAAACATGCCAACATATTAGTCAAGAGGTTAGTTGAGAGTTAGAACAATTATTAGACATTATATACAAAGAAAATCAACACCACAAGTGTATGTGTGCGTAGTGTACAAAAAGGTTCACTCCGACACCTTTCGAGTCCAAAAATCACCATTAAGGATAAATATGAAAAGTGAACCAAAACACAAGGCACAAGCTAATGAAAACAATCAAAATAATTTATCAAAAATATTGGAAGCTATGCACACACGCACGGTCTCAAAAATGCGAACGGTTCGATCAAATCTCGTTCAAAAATACAATTTTCGCACAAAAGTCAGCAGCTCCCAGAATTGACCGAAACATGTCCAAATCAAGAAATCGTTCGCGTAGAGAGCTTGGAATGGCTCGAGAAACATGATTTACATTAAGAAAAGTCGAAAAAACTCATTACGGATCAAAAGTTAGAGCCAAAACAAATATTATGTCCAACTTTATCAATTTTCAAGTGTCATGTTATTTTTCACCAAACTCAAATAAACTTGTTTCCAATGTGTTTTAGTGGTATTTAGATGAATAAAAATGCAAGTGTATGTGATATCATGTGCAAGTGATACATACTCAATGCAAATACTACCTAAATGCTATGCAAACATGTAAGAATGTTGAAAGAAATTAGATGTGCAAAGTGGTAAAGTGTTGTGAAAAGTGAAATTTCAACATATTTTCATGTCATCAAAGTTGAACAACACCACATCAAATTAATTCAACTATCCTACATGCAAATGTATGGATATGCAAAGATGCAAATTATGTCACAATGTATGGATCAAGTGTGTGTATGTGAGTTGTGTGCAATGTATAGGTGTAATGCAAGTGTACCTAAAAACTATGTGTTAGTTATTACATTTCAACATAATTTTAATGCACAAAATAAGCCTCAAATTAATGATTCAATGCATGTCAAAGAATTTACATATTACTTGATGCATGATCATATAATTAGTGATGCAAAATGCTCACATCAAGTACCTAAATACAATGCAAAGTCACAACACAAGTGTAGGTGTGTAGTGTGTAGAAAGTTTGACACCGACACCTTTAAGGCTCCAAAACGGATCATGATCAATGAATTGATAAAACAAATGCTATAATCGGAATCCACACGGAATTTGTAAGGATCTCAATATTCAATTTCAAGAAATTCAACAATTGAAAATCGATTGAAATAAGCACTTAAGTAAATAAGCACTTACTTGTACTTGAAGCTTTGAGTTGAAATTGATGAGGAAAATCTTGTAATTCTCCAAGAAAATACCAAATCAAAGTTGAATTGATGATAATAAGAGTGGAGAATCTTGAATCCTTGGAGAATCAATGAGGAAAACTTCAACTCTTCATCTCGACACCATAAACGCCTTCAATATTCTTGATTGATGAAAACTTGATTTGATCCTTGAGAATTGAAAGGAATTGAAGAGTATGGGGCTGTACCGGAAGGAGAGAAGAAAAAATAAGAAAAAGTTTTCCGCGGTGGTTTTGGAATTCGTGGTGGTTATTGGTGGTTCGAGGTGGTTGTTGGAGGTGGTTGTGCAACTTTGAGTTGAGAGAGAATTGAGAAAGAAAAGTGAGAGCTCTTGGGTAAAATTTAACAAATGATTCTCTCTACCAATTTTATGAGTGGTAAAATATATTTATAATATGAAAAATTGGGCTTTGGAGTGTCGGATCCACAATTAAGTCCTAATCGCGATTATCAAAATGATTTTCGTACACAATCCAAAACAGCCTAATCCATGTGGAATTTGAAGTCGGAATGTAAACGAAACATGTCCAGAACGCGATTTTGCTTGCGTGAATCAAAATTTTGACGCAATCAGATGAACGGTCAAGGTGATATGAATTTTTAAAGTTTCAGCACTGTTTTCGGGCGTCCGACGCATGCAGAATTCTCAATGCACTCTTCGGAGAAAATGCCTCGAACGAGGATCTTCTGATCAAAATTTGCAAGTGAGTGTTTCTGAGGTAACCGAAGCTAACAAAATTTGTGAACTTTTGGCACTGGTCCCATCTCGTTTCAATAAAAAACAAGCGAGGTATGATTTTTTGAAGTTCGCGTACCAGATGAAAATTGCTCAGTCCAGCTCAACATTGTGTCCGAAGAATAAAAAACTGGTCTTAAATGGTGAGGAATCAGCTCCCGAGTTGTAAATGAAAGTTGTAGAAGGATTTGATACGGAATTTTAGAAATTGGTCCCGCTCAGTTTCGAGTTTCCAGCTAAGAGATATGAACTTTTTAGTGGGCAAAACACACGGGTCAGCACTAAAATTCAGTTTAATCCTCTTGAGATCTTGAATTTTCCGGGGACCTTCCTCACATAATTTGCTTCCGGATTTCAAACAAAAGTTGTAGATAAAAATGAGAGGGACATGCCAGTCAAAATTCATCAGAAAATACCTGACGAGCTGTGAGATACACTCTTTGGAGTGCCCGAAACACACCGAAAACCCAAAATCCACTTTATTGAGAAATAAGCGAATGAATTCATTTTCTTGACGAAATGACCTCCAACCTGAATAGATAAACTGGAGGAAATATTGATATGATTCCAAAGATTGTGTAACCAATCCAAAATAGCTTCCCGACCAAAAAATCTTGCAAATAGCCGTACGAACCGAGAAACATTGATTCTTGACTCAAAATGATCTAAGATAGCTGAAACACGCCGTTTCTTTCGTACTTGAGACGTTTTGAACCTAGTAACCCCATGATCAATAATATGTATGCACCTACATGTATGTTTATGCAATCAAATTATAAGCCAGAAATACGAAAAAGAAGAGGGTGAATTTTGGGGTACAACAGCTGCCCCTATTCAATCTTCTTCGACCGGGGGTGAGATTGGCGCAAGCCTTTCGAACCAACCAGGTAGAAGATGATTGAATACTTAAATGAACCGTAAAATTCGCGCTCTGAAGGCGAGCGGACATTATTATATTTTGGATTTTCTGTTTGAACATATGCACTGGGGGATATAAGGAGGACACACTTGTACCAACGAACTCGGGCATTCCGCTCACGAGAACACTTGTATTAAAGTGACACACCAGAGATGGTAAAGAGAGAACAAACTGTACCAAGATGGATTTAATATAGCAATGATGAAGGGAGTACACTTATACCAAAGCGAACTCAAGAAAGAGTACATTTATACCAAAACGAACTCACAGGGAAGAAACATCTATACCAAGACGATCTTCAAGAAAGAGGACACTTAAACCAAAGCGATCTCAAAGAAAGAGAACATCCATATCAAGACGACTCTAAAAGAGTATATCTATACCAAGACAACTCCAACCATAGACCTTCAAACAGAAGAAACGCTTATACCAAAATGAACTTCGAAGATCAAAATGAAGACACTTATACCAAAGTGAACTTCAAAAGAGATAACATCTATACCAAGACGAACTCTAAAAGAGTATATCTATACCAAGACAACTCTGATCATGGACCTTCAAACAGAAGAAACACTTATACCAAAACGAATTTCGAAGATCAAAATGAAGACACTTATACCAAAGTGAATTTCAAAAGAGATAACATCTATACCAAGACGACTCTAAAAGAGTATATCTATACCAAGACAACTCTGATCATGGACCTTCAAACAGAAGAAACGCTTATACCAAAACGAATTTCGAAGATCAAAATGAAGACACCTATACCAAAGTGAATTCCAAAAGAGATAACATCTATACCAAGACGGCCTCTAAACGAGTATATCTATACCAAGACAACTCTGAAGGAAGTAAACATCTATACAAAGACGAACTTAAAAAAAAAACAAAATCTTTTGCACGAAGAGCTAGTTAACTTCGCAGATCTAAACAAAGAGAAGACACCTAGAGACGGTGAACTCACAAGGGAAAGAGAAACATCTGTACGAAGATAAACTCATTGGGGATAAGAAATATCTATACAAAGATGAACTTACAAGGGAAAGAGACCGATCGAGGGGACTCTAACAAATATTGCCACCATGTCGGGTTTTAAAAGGGTGCATGCAACGCACAAGAACTATAATATCCCTCAGGCCAAAGGCGGGGTATAATTCTTCAAGAGTGGCAATTATCTGAATTACCACACACCAAGTATGGATACTCAAATACTTGAAAAGGTAAGGCAAACACGGGTAAGATAACCGACGACTTGCATAAGCAAGGAAAGTTTACGACTTACTGGGAAAAGGGTGGCACGAACTGACGTGACTGAGACAAAGAAAGTCACAGAAAGCTCCACTGGAGGGAGAGCAGAGATCCATTGAGAAAACACCTTGAGGGTAGACCACATAGAGATTGTTTATTTCTTCTGGATATACATAGTTGGCAAACACTTAATATCCATGTTTGATTTTTTATGGCGTAATGCTCCCGATCAGTGGAATGCTACACGTTTAGAGAGATGCAATGTAATGAATGCATGGTTGAATGATTAAATGAGAGGTAGTAATATCGACTATCGAGAAGCCATCAACATCCAAGAGAGAGGTACCACTGAGGAATGGATCTTGGAGAACACTTGCAAAAATAAATTGCAATTCAAATACAGAGAAGCGTTCTTCACTTGGGGAGAATCGAATTGGACTTCAAACCAATCTTACTTCCTGGGGAGAGAGTCATTACTCTTCACCGAGGACACAAAACTTCTCTAGAATTCTCCTTCTTTCATCGGGGAATTTGGAGACTTCATGGGGAATTCCGAAAGAAACTTCGCTGGGGAACACCACTTCATGGGGAAATTCGCAAACATCTGCGAGCAACCATTAGCATTTTGAATAAACCAAATGGCATTAGACTTCATCGAGAAATCAATCCTCTCATGGTGATATGAAGCTTTTAAACCAAGGATCCACCGGGGATAACATAACAACTTTTGTCTCCGAGAATGGAGATCTCAATAGCAAGACCACAATGGGGAGTCTTCGACTGAGGAATGCACATCGGTCTAGAAATACCGGCATATGAATGATTAATCTTCATTGGGGAAAAGAAATCTGATTCGGATGGAAAGCTCCACTGGGGAATATATTCAGATATCCAACTCCACTGGGGAATAAATACTCTTGTCCCAACATAGCTGATTTGAGAATAAAACTCAAGATGCTCGTAATAACTTCACATGGAAGAGTGTGACTTACACCGAGAATAGAATCAATTGACCGCGCAATTCACAATGGGAACTTTGATGTAAATGCACCATTCATCGGAGATAACAATAATTAATCATCAAGCATACTCACTGGGGATATCAACCCTAAGTCAACGGTTCAAACATTATCTTCACCGAGAATAAAGGCTAGAACCCTCCATTGGGGATGAGTTGAGAATTCGATGGACATTCACTGGGGAATTTATCCTGGAATAAGTATCAATGACCTCACCGGGGATTTACCTGAGATCGGTACCCATAACTTGCACTGGGGATTATGATAATGTCAACATGTTGAAATATACATCATTGGGGAACTAGTCAACCCATCAGGCTCTTTTGGCGATGAACTCTGCTTGAGAATTGCCTCACCGGGGATAAGCCTCAACCAACATCAAGACTCATACTGGGGAGTACGACAATATCAGCATGTCAAAGCACAAATTACTGATAACAAAAATTAGTCCATCAAGACCTTCGAAATGCATTCGCTGAGAATTGGCTTCATAGGGATGAAACCGGATTGAAATGTACTCTTCATTGAGGAAAAGGGAACACATACTGATAACCCATCAATTACCCACAAGTTGTGAGTCACAACAACGTCTCCAAGCACGGAGTGAATTACAGAGAGACAACTTGCCCCTGCATCTTTGGATTCTAAAAAGATTTTCCTTTGAACAATGATTCTCGGAGAGATTAAATCTTAGCACAAATGCCCCATTGATTGAACTTTGAGGATATAATCCCGACTTAAATGCCTCAGATTAATCATCACTTGAGATATTTCAATCTCGACATAACTTCAACGGATTGATCATCACTTTTAGAGATTGTCAAAATCTCGACGTAATCCTTTTTAATCATAACTCATTCCACAAAGCATCAACATGCTTCTCTACCCTTCAAAATCAAACATTTAGATAATTCTTCTCAAAAGAGTACCATCATTGAATGTTTTGCCCACCTTGAACTTTTATCAATTCTTCTCAAAAACTCACAATTTGGTGGATTTTATCTATGGGTGAAAGCATGGCTCAATTTCGGTCTTACACATGGTGTCGGGCACATCTTGGCTCTTTAAAACATTTGTCTCGGTTGGGATCCGTTCATTATGTGATACCAACAAAGAATCAAATGATTTATAACGCAAGCCTCCTTGAAGTTAAAAACATTTATTGAAAAGATTTCAAAACATTGAATTTTTGTTCATACCGTGATACCAACTCAAAATTTTAGCAAGCCTTAGGAGTCTGATTTAGCTTTCAAATTAACCCATGCTTCAATTAGGACTTTCAAGGGTTGTAACGGGCCTGTTCACGGTTTTAGAAAAAGGATTTTTAGGCTCAAAATATTTAGTGCCCACCCATTCTCCGTGATGTTCTCCATTCCTACGTTCAATTAACTCAATACGAACATCCATCTTTCACAGGGAGTTTATAATAATTGGAGAACCAACGAGGTATCTTCTTTTTGGACATGGTAGTCACTCACCTCTTTCATTTAGTATTTGATCACACGATCGTATTCTTTGATTTGCAATATCATATTCTTTCTTTTCTTCTTCTTTTCCTTTTTTTTATTTTCTATATTCTTTTTCTCTTCTTTTTTTTTTTGACAAGTCGTGTGAAACTAAGTCATTTGACTCTTTGTTAAGGTGTGACTACCTTATTCCTTGATGGACAATGAATACCCATTGGGGTTTTGCCATCTTCTCGACCTCTTGATAGATGAAGGATAACAATTGTGGTTGATCCTTGAATGTACTCTCGATGAGATTTAAATGCTCGATCGTGTTAATTGAACACTACCGCCCGGTTAAAATTGAGGGTTTTTTAATAGAAAAGAAACTCCTACTTCAAGGCTCAAAGGGGTTAACGAGGGTTTCACTCCTTATATCTTCTGTTTGGGAATTTGAAACAATGCCTCGACATCATCGCAAGGTTTTATTCAAAGCCATACCGCTTGAGATTATTGATATATTGTTCATCATCCTCCCACAGAGGTTTTGCTTTATTTACAAGAGTCGAGCATCAAAAGCATTTAAAAACAAATAAGAGTGAATATGAATGGATCGATTTAAGACAAACATATTCAATGCATTATGATCAATATTCAAGAATGAACAAGTTTTGCATACAATTAAGTAATGAACATACAAGAAAATTACAAATGAGAATGCAAAATAAAACTTGAAATTTCCATCATTTGAGGAGAGTAGTCTCCGAATGGGCTTATTGCTTCAGACAATGCATTTTGAAGTTTCAACATTTACTGAGTCAAAGGAGCACCCAAATCTGACCATCCGGTGTGAATCTGATAACATTTGCATCAAGCGGATCTTGCACTTTATCTCTCAAGGATTTACAACCTTCTGGATGGATCATACAATCTTCACAGTCAATACCACAACCTGGGAATACACCTTTTCTTAACAAACTCTCTTTCACAAAGGATAAAGGAATTGTCAGCAGATTTACATCTTTAATCGTTCAAACTTCCATCGCCAACAATAGCATCGACATGGCATTAGCATGAGTTGATAATGGTTGTTGATTAGCATCAGATGTTGGTGCTGGTCCGAAGTTAAAAGCCTCAGAATCAAGTAGGTCTTGCACCATGTGCTTGAAAGCCGTGCAATTCTCAATAGTATGCCCCTGCCCGTGAGAATGGAAGGCACACCGTGGAATCGAAATTATTTGGCAACTTATCGATTAATCTTAAAATTAATTCAATCATCTTCAACCGCTAAGTGGGAAAACAACAGATAAGATATCGGAGAGGATCAAATTTCCTTGGCGCCTTTGGTCGTTGTTGATTATCCCGCTTAGAGCATAAGTTTGCTTTGAGGCAAGCAGAAGAAAAATAGTCACATCGGCACTGGGGTGATATTGATTTGCATACTCAAACCCGTGGGAGTAAAATTGTCCATTCATCAAGCAAATCGAACTTTATGTTTCAATGCCATACGCCTCAATCATGACAAGGTGCCCCGTAATGAAAATCACACCTAGCATTTTCATCAAAATCACGGAAGCTTTCCATGCATCGTGAAAATTCGAAGCTCAACCAACTGAAACTTAAGCAATTGAGGGAGTAATTGAGCATACAACATCGGAATGGGATCAAATTTCCTCTCAGGTTGTGACGGTCCTGGTGGATGAGCTTTACCCTTTGGATCTTTCTGAGAAACAGAAATTGGTTCTGGATGAGCATACCCTGGAACACAAGGTGGTAGAGGAGATGCAAGCCCTGATTCAATAGTTGAACAAGCCCCCAAAGTATAGGGAGAAATAGAAACTCTTGTTGTGGAAACAGGTGCAGGTTTATCTTCCTTTCTCAACACAGTATTCAACATTTCCATAACCAAACTCAACTGAATCTTCAATTAATGGTTCTCCTCTTTCAAGAGTTCTTGTCCACTAACCAAATCTTGTATGTCTAGCATCAAGAACGCCATTTGTTCTTTTATTTCCTCCAATTCCCCACGAAGTTGTTCCATCACTTAATTCTGATTGGATCGTAGAGTGGTAAGAAGTCAAGATTTGTAATTCTGCAAAGACAATATCAGGTATGAATAAGAGAAATCCCCAAGTTTCGAACACCTGGTATGAATGCATGAAATGAATGGATATGCAGGTTAGATATGTACATATTATTTTTCTGACATTTCTTTTGAAAAATAAACATGCTATGCAAGTGCATTAACCATGGGTTCAAAATTTCAGCATAACAACGGGTAGCATATGTACAATCCGTTGAATAATGGCTGCATAGTCTCTGAACAATCTGAATATCACAGGATCAAAGGTTCGGCACCAATTCAAAATACCATATAAGAACCAAGTCTGAATATCATAAGATCAAAGGTCCGACATCATTTCAAAATATCACGTAAAATACCGTAAAGCCGTGTCAAGAATCAAGTATCATAAGCCATGGTTATCGATGTGACGCCACCGAAGGGCCAATATAATCACCATCGAATATAGTCACCATCGTAACATAGTCACCATCGTAACATAGTCACTAATGTAACATAGTCACCATTTGTACCGTTATAATCATGATATTCCGCCCACTCACGTGTAATCTAGGCCGGTAAGGTCAAGGGTGACTCAGAGTCGATAGTCTCCCGCTAAGTAATATCATCGTAACACCTACGTGATGATGATAATACCGCGTTCGAACCTCGTCTGAGCGTGGAACCACATGAATGCGCTATTTTGGACCTCACGTCTCATAGCAATCATGCGTCCACTCTAGTCCTATGTGTTCCTATAGGTCACTCATAGCCTGGGTATGGGGCCTTTTACCTCATGTGACTCCCACCCAATCAATAGAATAACCTGTACAGCAGCCCAACCAGTATATGAAAGCAATAAATATGCCACATAGAATGCAATGCAAGCATACAAAGGATGTTACAATAAAGCTGGTAAATAAATAAACAAATAAATAAACAAATAAATAAACACCCAATAGACATGAAAATAAAAGCTAGGATCGACTCCTGATCGGACCAAAGACAGTCCACTATCCCTGAAGTCGCCAATGAAACAACCTACCAACATCATCCGATAACTGTATCAATGAAGTCGCCATCGAACGTTTTTTATCTCGCAAATGGAGAAAGGTAAACGCATCGCGAAAACCTAAAAGGGATAAGGCACGGTCTTGCGACCGAGAGATAGGGTAAGAGAATCTATTACGAAGGTATTAGCACCCCACACGCCCGTAGTACTCTACGGTATCCACTTCTACTTTCTGTCTAATGGGTGTGTTTATATCTATTTACTGCTTAATTGCTATATCTGTATGCTAAAATAAAATGCATGTGAAAGAAAAGGAAAATAAAGAAAACACGGGGAAAAGAAGGAAGTATTTACAAAGTTCGCTCGATCGAGCCCCGTGACAAGATGCCTACGTATTCCCGCGTGCAATGGGAAAGTCAGAGCGCCGTAGTTCGGCTCACATGTTTTGATGGGTTATGTGTTTTTTAATTATGAAAATAATTTAAAAACAAAAGAAAACCCGTAGGCAAAAAGTTTTGAATTGGTTGGTTGTTTTTACCTTAAAAAAGGAGTTTGAACCATCATTAAGTGTTTTAATTTGCAAAAAGAAAAAGAAAACAATTTTTAGTTTTATTAAATGCATGAATGCAAATGAAACTGGAAAACAAATAAGGGAAACTATCTAATGTTATCCCTAATGTCATCATGCATGGATTACATCCTAAGGTCTAACTCGAATCACTAACTAAGGTAGAGTCGAGAGAATCCTAAAGGAACATGCAAAGGTTTACCACCTAGATCTATGTCTATCTCGAATCACCAGCTAGAATGGAGTCGAAGATGACAAACAGGAGGGAAAATGTTTACAACCTAAGTCTATGTCCATCTCGAATCACTAACTAAAGTAGAGTCAAGACGACAAAAGGGATGAAGCAAACAAGTGCTTTGACGTAAGCACACAAACAATGCAATGCAAAACAAATGGCACACAAGCGCAGGAAAAGGAAAGTCCCATAGCCTCGACAAGAACGAGCATACCGTGAGTCAACCAGAGCCGACACATCCAATTCTGTTGAGCGAATGATGCGAGTTCGCAATAAATGCGAACCCGAGCGTGGAGAGTCGAATAGGGACTCTTGCCACTTTTATTATTGACTCGATAAAGAAAGCAACACGATTCGCGTGTGCGGAGCTGACACGGACTAGAACTGTGCGGGGGTTCGTTGCTGACCCTACCTTCCGCTTGCCCATATATCAAAGACTCGATAGCAGAAAATATAAAAAGCGGGACTTTGCTTAGTGGTACCACGTCGGGCGTCCTAACCACTCTGACCTATGCAAGCACAAATGTAAACACTTACTGAGAATTACCTCCCTATGCAGATGGAGGATTTAAAACAAACCAAACACAATTAGCAAACCAGAATTGCCCAAAACGGGTCTTTAAATAAACCAGAGGGGTTCCTGAACATGCTCCAACCACGGAAGCCCCTTCATACATCTCTATTCCTACTTCTCATGGCAAGGAAAGCAGTAAAATCCTACTTCTCATGCTCTCTAGAAAAGCGGTAAAGAAATGCGATAAATAAAATAGAATAAATACCCGACGGATATTAAATCCGAAGAGCACGCAAGCTATAGAAATACTCCGGAAAACTTCGAGTAAACTGCCATCAACAAAGCAATAATAAGAAACAGCTCGATCAATATAATCCGCAAGGTGATATCGTGCAACATGTGCGTGTAGCAAACAAGTCCTCATAACAATCGAACACCGCACAAAGGTACATATCCGCATAAAACAACGTAATATGTGTTTCTGAAATATGAGAAAACACAAAGCAAAACGCTAAAACGCAAATGTAACCATGGAGAAGTGGTATGTCATGTACCACAATTAGGTACCTAACCAAAACATCCTCAATGTACCTTGCACAAGTCAACAAACATGTCAAAAATAACAAGGAAGCGGAAATATAATTGCATATTCACATCACATGTCAAAAATAACAAGGAAGCGGAAATATAATTGCATATTCACATCACATGTAAAAATATGATTCAAAGGTGAAGAAATGGAATTTAAATGTGTATAGCAACATAAGAATGGAAAACCGGGCAGCAACACACACATAATGCAAAACAACTCATGAACAATATCAAATCGAGCCAAGTCCATTACAATAGTTCTCAAATGCAATTATATTAGTTCTACCATGAGATGCTAATTATATGACTCAATTAAGGGTTCTAAACCAAAGCGCCAACTATCTAAACATGCCAACATATTAGTCAAGAGGTTAGTTGAGAGTTAGAACAATTATTAGACATTATATACAAAGAAAATCAACACCACAAGTGTATGTGTGCGTAGTGTACAAAAAGGTTCACTCCGACACCTTTCGAGTCCAAAAATCACCATTAAGGATAAATATGAAAAGTGAACCAAAACACAAGGCACAAGCTAATGAAAACAATCAAAATAATTTATCAAAAATATTGGAAGCTATGCACACGCACGGTCTCAAAAATGCGAACGGTTCGATCAAATCTGCTCAAAATACAATTTTCGCACAAAAGTCAGCAGCTCCCAGAATTGACCGAAACATGTCCAAATCAAGAAATCGTTCGCGTAGAGAGCTTGGAATGGCTCGAGAAACATGATTTACATTAAGAAAAGTCGAAAAAACTCATTACGGATCAAAAGTTAGAGCCAAAACAAATATTATGTCCAACTTTATCAATTTTCAAGTGTCATGTTATTTTCACCAAACTCAAATAAACTTGTTTCCAATGTGTTTTAGTGGTATTTAGATGAATAAAAATGCAAGTGTATGTGATATCATGTGCAAGTGATACATACTCAATGCAAATACTACCTAAATGCTATGCAAACATGTAAGAATGTTGAAAGAAATTAGATGTGCAAAGTGGTAAAGTGTTGTGAAAAGTGAAATTTCAACATATTTTCATGTCATCAAAGTTGAACAACACCACATCAAATTAATTCAACTATCCTACATGCAAATGTATGGATATGCAAAGATGCAAATTATGTCACAATGTATGGATCAAGTGTGTGTATGTGAGTTGTGTGCAATGTATAGGTGTAATGCAAGTGTACCTAAAAACTATGTGTTAGTTATTACATTTCAACATAATTTTAATGCACAAAATAAGCCTCAAATTAATGATTCAATGCATGTCAAAGAATTTACATATTACTTGATGCATGATCATATAATTAGTGATGCAAAATGCTCACATCAAGTACCTAAATACAATGCAAAGTCACAACACAAGTGTAGGTGTGTGTAGTGTGTAGAAAGTTTGACACCGACACCTTTAAGGCTCCAAAAACGGATCATGATCAATGAATTCGATAAAACAAATGCTATAATCGGAATCCACACGGAATTTGTAAGGATCTCAATATTCAATTTCAAGAAATTCAACAATTGAAAAATCGATTGAAATAAGCACTTAAGTAAATAAGCACTTACTTGTACTTGAAGCTTTGAGTTGAAATTGATGAGGAAAATCTTGTAATTTCCAAGAAAATACCAAATCAAAGTTGAATTGATGATAATAAGAGTGGAGAATCTTGAATCCTTGGAGAATCAATGAGGAAAACTTCAACTCTTCATCTCGACACCATAAACGCCTTCAATATTCTTGATTGATGAAAACTTGATTTGATCCTTGAGAATTGAAAGGAATTGAAGAGTATGGGGCTGTACCGGAGAAGGAGAGAAGAAAAATAAGAAAAAGTTTTCCGGCGCGGTGGTTTTGGAATTCCGGTGGTGGTTATTGGTGGTTTGAGGTGGTTGTTGGTGGTTGGAGGTGGTTGTGCAACTTTGAGTTGAGAGAGAATTGAGAAAGAAAAGTGAGAGCTCTTGGGTAAAATTTAACAAATGATTCTCTCTACCAATTTTATGAGTGGTAAAATATATTTATAATATGAAAAATTGGGCTTTGGAGTGTCGGATCCACAATTAAGTCCTAATCGCGATTATCAAAATGATTTTCGTACACAATCCAAAACAGCCTAATCCATGTGGAATTTGAAGTCGGAATGTAAACGAAACATGTCCAGAACGCGATTTTGCTTGCGTGAATCAAAATTTTGACGCAATCAGATGAACGGTCAAGGTGATATGAATTTTTAAAGTTTCAAATCGCTTTCGCGTCCGACGCATGCAGAATTCTCAATGCACTCTTCGGAGAAAATGCCTCGAACGAGGATCTTCTGATCAAAATTTGCAAGTGAGTGTTTCTGAGGTAACCGAAGCTAACAAAATTTGTGAACTTTTGGCACTGGTCCCATCTCGTTTCAATAAAAAACAAGCGAGGTATGATTTTTTGAAGTTCGCGTACCAGATGAAAATTGCTCAGTCCAGCTCAACATTGTGTCCGAAGAATAAAAAACTGGTCTTAAATGGTGAGGAATCAGCTCCCGAGTTGTAAATGAAAGTTGTAGAAGGATTTGATACGGAATTTTAGAAATTGGTCCCGCTCAGTTTCGAGTTTCCAGCTAAGAGATATGAACTTTTTAGTGGGCAAAACACACGGGTCAGCACTAAAATTCAGTTTAATCCTCTTGAGATCTTGAATTTTCCGGGGACCTTCCTCACATAATTTGCTTCCGGATTTCAAACAAAAGTTGTAGATAAAAATGAGAGGGACATGCCAGTCAAAATTCATCAGAAAATACCTGACGAGCTGTGAGATACACTCTTTGGAGTGCCCGAAACACACCGAAAACCCAAAATCCACTTTATTGAGAAATAAGCGAATGAATTCATTTTCTTGACGAAATGACCTCCAACCTGAATAGATAAACTGGAGGAAATATTGATATGATTCCAAAGATTGTGTAACCAATCCAAAATAGCTTCCCGACCAAAAAATCTTGCAAATAGCCGTACGAACCGAGAAACATTGATTCTTGACTCAAAAAGATCTAAGATAGCTGAAACACGCCGTTTCTTTCGTACTTGAGACGTTTTGAACCTAGTAACCCCATGATCAATAATATGTATGCACCTACATGTATGTTTATGCAATCAAATTATAAGCCAGAAATACGAAAAAGAAGAGGGTGAATTTTGGGGTACAACATGTAGATGTCAAGAAGTATAAAGGTATGATTGGATCACTTTTGTACCTTACTGCATCCAGGCCTGACATCATGTTTAGTGTTTGTATGTGTGCATGATATCAATCAAATCCCAAGGAATCACACTTGAAATCTATCAAGTGTATACTTAGATACCTTCATGGAACATCTAAGTATGGGCTTTGGTATTCCAAAGGAAGCGATTGTAGCTTAGCAGGTTACTTCGATTCTAATTTTGCAGGCTGAAAATCAGACAAGAAAAGCACTAGTGGCACATGTCACTTATTTTCAAACTCCTTAGTGAGTTGGCATAGCAAAAAGCAGGTTTTTGTTGCATTGTCAACTGCTGAGGCTGAATACGTTGCAGCCGGTAGTTGTTGCGCCTAGATTTTGTGGCTAAAGCAACAACTGAAAGACTTCGATATTCAACTAAAATGTAATCCAATAAAATGTGATAATACCAGTGCCATCAACCTCACTAAGAATCATGTTTTACATTTACGAACTAAACACATAGAGATTAGGCATCACTTTCTTCGCGATCATGTTGAAAAAGAAGACGTTGTGTTTGAGCATGTTGATACTAAAAATCAAGTTGCTGATATTTTCACCAAACCATTAGCAACATACTCATTTTTTAACATTCGTCGTGAGCTAGGGATCTTAGATATTTCTCACTTGATTTCTTAAGTATGCATGTACCTTATATATATATATATATATATATATATATATATATATATATATATATATATATATATATATATATATATATATATATATATATATATATATATATATATATATATATATATATATATATATATATATATCTCACCATGTTATGAGATGTCATTTAGTTTTCATACGTGCGTATTATAGGTTTATCAACTAACGTAATATTGTTCCTCTTCATACCCTATTAAAATTCATTAATTTTGTGTACGTGTAACATGTTCCTTAAATATCGTTTATATGTTTCGCTTTACAAAAATTGTTTGAGAATTCTCATTAACCATGTACATTGCACTACCATTCTGCATAATCATTCCCAAAATGACTCATTATGCACAAACATACATTTCGAGATGGGTCCCCTATCTCACTTTCCATAAAAATATGTTAAAAACTTCTTTTCATCAGATTTAGGTCGATGCAAAATGTCTTGAATCGACACAAATGAAGCTTCGGTCGATACATAAATCGTATGAGCCGATACATAGCTCTGATATTTTCTTTTTTTTTTAATTTCCTTCAGTATGTATCGATACATACGTGTTTTGTATCGACACATATAACTTTTAGAATTAGTTTTTAATCTTGTATCAATTCAAAAACCTTTGCATTGACACATAAATCTTTTTTGGGTCAACCCATCAACCCATTTAGCAATTTATACATTCTCAAAGCACTCTCATACATCTCATAACATCAATTACTGCCAACCCTAATCTACTGTTCACCTCTCACACCTTCTTCTACAACCCATCCCACAACATTCTTCTTCATCAACCATGCCTCCTAAAACAATACCTCCTAGATAAAGAGGAAAAGGGAAAGGAAAAGTTGTTGTAGGGACCTCGTCCTAGGTTGAATCTCCAGAAATTCCTCATTCTGCCCTCTCCATCTTACATCCAGCAGTAGAAGATGAGTTTGAAAATTCATTCAAGTCATAGTCAGTCATGAAGCCACATGTCTTCAACAAAAGGGATGTTCTCTCTCTACACATCACAGATGTGTGTGATCTGCTAGATGCACAAAATTAGGTAACTTTCTAACCATAGATGACAATTATCATGAGGACTTCATTCGTGCATTTTATGCTGGTTTAAAAACATCTAGAGGAATATCCTTTAAGTGTTGTATTGGAAACAAAACACATGTGTTTGAAGCTGATGATTGGGACACTGTCTTCCAAATCTCTTTTGGTAATGTTGTGTTGGAAAGCTGGCACGATGCAAAGTTTTATCCTGCGTATAAGAAACAGGAGTATCTTGCATCAATTCTCAAGTTGGAAAGGGCTCTTGGTCTGGACGAACAGGTTACTTATGGCAAGATTTAAGGCATTCCATGAATGCTTCAATGGATAGTCTCTCACATCTTCTGGCCAAGATCAGGTGGTCATTCTAGATTACATTGGCCTGATCTTCATGTCTTGTATATCCTTCAAAAACATATTTACTTGAACTGGCCGAATTATTTTGTCAAACGTATGTTCGAAATACGTGACAATAATAGAAACACTGCCCTTGGATATTCTTCACAAATAATGAGGATTATAAAATTATGGGGTGTTACCATGCCTCATGTGCCTCTTCTATCTCCCACTGCTGCCCAAGAATTCAACAAGGCTACACTTACTCATATGGGATATAGGTGGGATAAGCAACTCTAGTGCCTTATTTCAAAGAAAAAGGGTCAAATACAAGAATTTATAACTTTGATGTGTCGTTCGAACAAGTTTATATGGATGAAGATATTCCTATTGATGCAGAAATTCTAGACATTGATCAGTAGAATTATCCTGAAGATATTCTACTGATGCAAACACCGAGTGGGGAGATTTGAAGCCACAAAGATGGTCTCCAACCAACTATCAACCTGAACCTCCCATCCCTCCATTTTCTGGTGCAGGATCATCCTTAAATGCTCCTGAGTATATGACTCAGATGTCCTAGCAACTGGAAATTGCAAATCAAGCGCGCCGTGAAGAGATGCAAGCTTGGCACACTCAACAAAATTAATGGCATCAAGAACATCGTGAATGGCACGAGGAGGACACAAGAATGTATCAAAATCAGCACTCGTGGCACATAGACTTAGTGCAATGGAATCGATTATTCTACAATGAAATTTTGGGCTTTATGGATGATAGTCGCGTTGATCCCAGTATCATGGAAAAATTCAGAAGTGTTGAAGCCAGAACAGATATTGACAATACAGCTTCATAGGCCAGAATCCTGGTGAGAATCTTCCTCCGCTGCCACCACCAAGTTTCTACAATCCGGATGCAAATGTTGAAGAATCATGTGGTGGCCATGACCCGCTTTGATTCACAATCATATCATATCATGTCGTTACATCTTATTGCATAATCATTGTATTAGGTTATATGTACTTCTATTCCAACATTTGTACTCTTTTGGTATTGCTTTTATAATATTTAACTATTGTGTTGTCAAGTGTTTATTCTTGTTTACTTGCTTTTGCCAAATTTCTGACACTCTTTGTGAGTGAAAACCTGTGATTTCCCAAACATGTCACTCTTTGTGAATGGCAACTTCTTAGTATTGTGTATGCTATCGTATTTACCTCTTGAACTGCTACTTAAATACTGTCCTTTTCCGCTTTTTAATGTTGACAAAGGGGGAGAAATGGCAGATGTTAGAAAGGAAACCTGTCAGTACATCCGTGTATAAACTCAGGGGGAGCATTTCATTATTCACCAATTATCAATCAACACACATCTTGAAGGAATTTTCCATCAACAAAAAGGGGGAGTTTGTAAGCAACCCTTTACATAATATATGCTTATGCAGTTTGATAGTTTTGTATGATAGCAAATATATGTGTTTGATGGTATAACTTAGTCCTAAACATATGTGTGCTTGTCCTAACATAATAACATTCTTAAAAATGGTCAAAGTATAATTTCACTCATGTACAAACCTCTAGGGTCGATACAAAAAGGCATGCATCGATACATATAACTAGATTTCACAAAATCAATTTTCCTTCAGTATGAGTCGACTCATACGTGTATTGTATCGGTGCATGTCAGTTTGATGGCTCAAAGATTTAAGCTTTGCATCGACACACATCACTATGGATCGACTCATACAAACATCAAAAATTAGGATTCTTCTCTGTTTGTTGTTTGCATCAATACAAAATTCTTTGTATCAATTCAAATCAGTTCTTTTATTTTGGAAAATAAATTTCATACAGTATGCATCGATGCGTACATGTTTTGGATCGACACATCCTAGAACTGAGGTTCTAGATTCTTGCATGTTTTGGATCTTGCATCAATACATTAGTGCTTGTGTCAATACAAATCTTACTTGCTTCGACACATTTGTGCCATGCATCGACTCATGTGTTATTTAGCTTTCTAGAATCATTTTGATAATAGTACGCATTGATACATAATCATTTGTATCGACTCATACTTAACTCAACTCTCTGGAAACAATTTTAGTACAGTATGCATCAATACAAAATCACTTTTATCAATACATTAAGTGACTTGGGTCGACTCATACGTAATTTGTATCGACTCGTAAGTCTATTTTTCTTCTAACATGTTTCTGTTTCCATATAAAATAAAAGTTTGGCAGTTTAGTTTGATAGGTATCACAAATACAATTGGTGAATGTCATACCCCAAAATTTGCCCTCCTACTTCTCAAGACATTTCATACATCCATACTCAAGGATTCCACTAGGGTTGACCAGACAAACCCTCTCCTAAGGAATCAACCCAAATTAGGGTTTGGCCATCCTCAGATCAAGGTGGTTTCCAACATCTCCAATGGTCATCATGCCTCATCATATGCTTCAAAGAATCTCCCTGTCAAGTGTCAAGCCTTACAAGTCAAGTTTCCTCAAACAATTGCTCAGGTGGTTGAAAATCAGCTGTATTGGACAAAAGTCAATTGTGGACAACATACAGTCAAACTTCATAATTTTTGGGCAACATCCATATTTTGAAGTAATATTCATCATTTGATCAAGGTTTGATCATGATTCATCAAGAAAACTCAAGATTTGATCAGAAGTCAAACTTTCCAAATTAAGGTTTTTGAAGGAAAGTCAACTGAACTTTGACCAGGCATAAATTTCTCATACTTTATCAGAAATTTTCCCACCAAAGCTCATTTTGAAGAGAATTCAATTCTCTACAACTTCATGTCTCACAAGCTTGGTCAAAAAATGCTTCATTTGGAAGATATGGGTCAGAACATTATAGGTCCTTTTCAAAGTCAATAAAAAGTCAACTTTTTATAAAGAAGTGTTATTGAGCATGGAAAATTCAAATGAGATGAAACCAAAGAGGTTGTTTATAGGACATCTATAACTTTCTAAAAAGTCCAAGAACACCCAAAAATGTTAAAAATTGAGCAAGATACACCTTGCACAAGTTGAGCATTTTTGAAGAGGTGCACAAAGAGAAATATGTGACAAATGCAAATTTTTTCCAAATGGGCTTATAATTTTATGATCCAAACTTGATCATAATATTATCCATGACCTCTTTACACCTTGCTACGACCTTTTCCTATTTTCTTGATTTATTTTTGAATTTAAAAGCATTTAATTCAATTTTAAATTAAATAAAATATGAAAACAAGGTATAAAACAAGTTGGGTTGGATTTCTATCTATCTTGTGGACCAAGGAAGCCCACAATATATGCCAATTTCGTGCAAGCTCATACAAGGAAGAGAAAATCAAATTTTAGAAAGATTTGATGGAAATTAACAAGAAAATATTTTTGCATTCAAAGCCATATCTTTTTTCATTCTTTTTGATCAAATCTCTTACTCTATAAATACATAACACAATCACAAGACCAAAGAACGAAACCCTAGCCTCATGAAGCAACCCTGAAAAATCACAAAATTCTCTCAAAGTTGCAATTTTTGAATTCTATTTTCCAGCAGGTTTCAAGGTTATTCAAGCATTCCATTGTGTTCCTGAGCTTCCCAGCAAGCAAACCAAGCCCTTACACGAGGCCAAAGCATTCCAGATCGTGTTGTCCAGGCATCACCGGTTTGGTAAAACTCTCAAATTTGATTTTCATAATTCATGCATTATTAACTGTTTTTGTTTGTTTGTTTGATCTCAGGACATCCATTAGAACATGTTTGATGCATTACATGCAAGCTTTAACGCAGGAATTAGGATTTTCCATTGTTAGGGCAAAACTGTTGAGAGCTTCGAAGCTCAGTGTACAGGGTTTTTAGGGCAAACCGATACCACCATTGAACTCGCAGGGGTCGATTTAGGGGGGGTAGCCTTAATATCTTGTTCAAACTCTTTCTATTTCGCAGGTTCCCAGAATCATCTCGCCGGAGAAGGTGACCGGAGGTCCGATCTGGGCTTTTCTGGTCTGAATCAGAAGAGAAGCTCTGCATATCTATTAATCCATGTAACTTAATTCATGGATGTATCTCCGCCCCAGCGGTTAAACTTGTGCGCACTAAGTCACTTGTTCTATAGGGCATAGGTTCGAAACCTGCTTTTGCCATTATTTTTCATCCTATTTTGCTATATTTCAGGTTTCTCCAGAAGTCTTGCCCAGAAATCACGTCTGCTGACCATTGATGCCACACTTTAGGCCCCAGAAGGACATACTTCTGGGCATTTCCTAGCCAGAAGCTCCAGAAAACCCAAGGTTCTGGGCACTCCCACTCACAAGAATCCCCAGAAGTAGGCACTTCTGGGCACGGTTAGCCAAGGATCTCTTAGAAGTTCCAACTTCTGGGAGAATCCTTTCTAGAAGCCTTCTAACACTTTTCTTATTTCTTTTCATATTTTTCCTTTTAATTTATTTTCTTTTCAAATAATTTTCTCATGCATTAAAAATCACCAAAAATATTTTCTTTTTGCATTTTAATCAGAAAAATACTTATTTAATGTTTGAGATAAAAATTAATATTTTTGCATGCATATTTTAATTAATTGTTAATTAACAATTAAATTGACTTTTAATTACTTTTCTTCATCAAAACCAACCCAGAAAATTCCCAAAAATTACTCTATCATCTAATTATCATTACTAACCCAAAAACATTTTTCTTCATTCAAAACTTTCTTTTACTAACGTATTTTCTCTTATGCGGATTTCTTATATTTTCTGATTATTATGTATCTGCTTACAGGTTGTAATAGTTAGGATTTATTTTCTCGCATTCTTTTCCAATATTATGTAACTGCTCATGGGATGTAATAGTTTAATTAGGAGTTTACTTCCGCACTCCTATTATGTAACTGCCCCAAAGCCATGTAATAGCTTAGGACATTTATTTTCCGCAATTTACTTTCTGCACCCTATAAACTGCTAGTAATTAGGCGTGTATGGCAAGATAAAAACGAACGTAGATCACTTCTAATCACAAGAAAAAATATCAGAATTCAACACACTCTTTTCACACATGCACCCCTTAGGGCTATTCTCTCTCGTTGCCTTTCGAATAAATGGTCAAGTCCCTCGAACGTAGAGGTATCCTAGCACCGTTGCCTACAAACATATCATCATAGTCCCTTCGAATCAAAAGATCATGAGTCCCTCGACGTGGCCCTACGAAAACATGATCTCGTCCCTCGATTGTTGCCTACGAAAAATGATGATCGTCCATTCGAATGTGCTAGGATACTCCTACAAGTTGCCTTCTATGACCATCCGATGTCCCTTCGAATGTCCCTTCTACATCCAACGAATAGGGTTACCTACCAACCAATGGTATGGATTGCACTATTCTAAAGGAACGTAAAATAACACGAAAACGACCATTCTGAGTAGGTAATAAGACTTTTAGTTGCTTGCTCTATCAAATACTTTTCACACCTCACACTTTTTGTCAAAGGTCAAACTCTTTTCAAAACAAAACATTTCCGAACACTTTGTATACATTCCAACGATAATCATTACAAAGTCAAAGCGAAATGCCTTTTTCAAAACATTTTTGTCAAACACGCAGAAAGCAATTTTTAAAGATGAGCTAGAAGCAACTAAGAGCCCGTAGATAACTACGGATGGAAAGGGGTGCTAATACCTTCCCTTTTCATAACCTTCTCCCTTACACAGAATCTAACGAAGGTCTTTTTCTATTCTTTTCACCTTCCCTTAATTGGATAAAAGAAAAGTCGGTGGCGACTCTTGCTATCCGCAACATTTGCGATAAAAAGCAAAACAAATCTCAAAGTCAGTTCTCCCACCGTATTACAGTGAACATCCATTTTCTGAGCATTAGAAACCTGAAAGAGACTTCTATCTTCATCATCTTCTCAATCTCCTTGGTTCAAGAACATTGACACATAATAATCATTGATATTGGATCAAGGGATCAACGAGATAACGTTCAGTGGTATGATTGGTTATCTAGATGAGTTGAAGATTTGGAAGGGGGTTTCGAGGAAAAACCAGAAGGTTTGTCCAGTAAGAGCGAAGGTGTTATTGTGGGTTTGTTAGTCACGATTGTAACACCCCAATTCTACCCAAAGTTTAATATGCAAAAATTAGAGTAATTTTAAAATTTCATAAATTAAATACTGAGGCGTTACACCATCGAAAACAACTCACTTTAAAACAGTTTACTTTAAAGTATAGATTTCTAATACATAGCATCGCAGGAAAACATAAATTGATTCATAGAAATCAAATCATCTCCTTTATTAAACTTCCCCATCAAAATCATGTTTTTATGAATTATGGTTCTTATTCACAAAAGGAATAACAATAAAACAACAACAACAAGACGACATAAATATTTCCCCCCGAGTGCTATGTATCAGAGCGACACCGACTCGACTAACAGCAGCTATAGACTCCCTCTTCAAAACCTGCATTTTACCAATATATAGGTAACGGCAAAACAAGTAAAGGGTGAGATACTCCAAAACATATAATTAAGGAATGATAAATATATATATATATATATATATATATATATATATATATAGTGTCGGAATTATAAAGGGGTATAAATTAATAAGTGTAATTCCAACACATAATCAAAACTCACTTACTTTACTAGTCATCCTATTGTGTATAATCTACACTTTATCACCATAACCTCATCGGCATAAACGTCACAACAAACATAACCTTCCATCATCACGAAATCGTCACGAGCTAATACATCACTAATTAACACGGCAGTCTTAACAACAACATCAACCAACAACATTAAATAATGCTAATAATATAAGCAACACAAACAAATCATCACAAATTGGCTAAAGCCCATCTTCGCTTTTGGCATAAAGCCCATCATCGCTTTTGGCATAAAGCCCATCTTCACAACATCATCACAAACATCATCATATCATATATCATCGCAATTTAATATCCCCCATCAATCAACAAAACCCAACGCCAAACAACTCTACGTAAACATAACCGACTCCATGAGACACGACTATGTTATGCATGTGGTACCCATCGCTTTGTCCGTAATTAGGGACACTTGGCATAAAGCCGCTCTTCGCTTGGCATAAAAGCCATCATCGCTTGGCATAAAAGCCTCTTCGCTTGGCATAAAAGCCCTCTTCGCTTATGCAATGTATGTGACTTGACAATAAAACGACACAACACAAACACACCATCATCACTCGTCAAAATTGGCATAAAGCCCACATCGCCATAATTTATCCAAAACAAGATAAATATATCATCGCACCATAATTGCATTATGCAAACATCACTAATAAATTCACCAAAAGTCATGCATTCACAAATCAGAAGCATAATATAATAACAACATCAATTTAATCATCACATCATCATGTACAAAACGTATATCATCGCATTGCATATCAACAAGTATTCATTAATAAATACATCGTCGCAAATCTTACGTTTATTCACACCGCATCATTATTAATTAATTCACTAAATTCTGAAAACATGAAAATAGTCAAACACCTATAATCGTCACGAAAGCCATTCCTAACAACCGGTATTAATCATAATCGGTGACGTCGAAATCGGATTTTCCATACGTACCTTAAATCTACTAAAACACCGTCCGATTCAATTTTACCGTAAATTTGCGTATTTCGGGTCGTCTCGTAAAAACTCGTAATTTCCAAAAACTAACCTCACCACTACGTTCTACACGTCGAATTTAGCTAGCACGTCAATTTTTATTGAATTCGGAGCAACTTGCTCCGTCGCTAAATTTAACAGAATCAGAAAATCGGAACATAATCGGGTTCCAAATTTAATCGGCTAACTTATACCTTAATTATATTTTATATATATCAAGGGATGCTAGGTGGAATTGAATTATTTGAAATAAACAAAAGCTACCAGCAGAAAAATTATGCAGGAATTTCATTGACAGAAATTCCGTTTCACCTACACCTTCCATCCACCTACACCTTCCATCCAATTTCGTTTTATTCCCTGCAATGTTTTTCTTTTTGTATACTAGTTTCATTCCCTGCAACTTTTTAGTATATTAGTTTCATTCCCTGCAACATTTTTTTTTTAGTATACTAGTTTCATTCCCTGCAACGTTTTCGTATACTAGTTTCATTCCCTGCAACGTTTTTTTTTAGTATAATAGTTTCATTCCCTGCAACTTTTTAGTATACTGTATATCATTTTCTTTCTTTTTTTTTTTTTGGTTTTTCTTATATCATTATGTTTCTCTTTTCAATTTCCATATCCATTTTCATTCCTATTTTTCATTCTATAATTCAAACACTACAACACTAATAACAACACCCAAAATCTCTACAACAAATCCAACTCTTCTAATTTATTTCTATCAACAATCAACCAAACCCTATAACTCCATTATCAATATTTCCCCAATTCAAAATACAACTATCAAAACCTAATCATATGAGATAGAGAAATCAAATCCCTTACCTCTAGCTTGGATGATTCATGGTGATGCCACAAAGCCCAACCTCAAGCTCCTCTCTTGCTCCTCTTCTTCTTCTTCTCAAAACCCTCTCTTTTCTCTCCCAAGTTTCTATTCTTCGCTTTTGTTTTTCAAATGGGAAGAAATGAGGAAAATGGCTTATATAAGGTTATTTCCACTAACTTCCCTTTTTTGCTCTTGTTTGGCTATGGTGTGCTAGGTTGGAAAGAAAAACAAGGAAAGTGTTTCATAGGTTGTTTTCCTTACTAACAACCAAGGGTGTAAAACCCAATTCTAACAATTAATCCTCACACTCCTAACCAATTATATCATTAATATAATTAATTCAATCAATTAAAATAATTCTGGGGAATTAAAATATCGGATCCGAATAATATTTTTACCGGACCGAACGGAACGTCGCCAGATAAATATTGATCGGTAAATCAAAAACATTAATATAATATAATATTAATAAAAACAGGGCGTTACAACTCTCCCCCACTTATAAACTTTTCGTCCTCGAAATTTAGACCAAAACGAACAAATCGGGACATGCCTACGCATTCGTCCACTAAATCCTCGCGTTAATTAAACAACATACAAAATACACCAAAAACAATGAAATATCTCTAACTACATCGTCCCGTCAAGAACAACCATGCCGAGATGCAAAGCCCATACCATGAACTCGATGACCAACTAACACGCAACAGCTAAACAAGTCGCAGACACACCGATTCACTCGAGAACCAAACAAACAAGATCGTTACTATCCTAACGTCTCAACCATATGATTAGTCATACACTCGAACCGACACCTCGGAAACAAGTCACCAAAGGTAGGAACATAAAGTCCTACAACACAACACTGACACCATCGCTAAAACGAAAACAACAAAATGGTTGTACAAACCAAAACTGAAACAATCAGAACAGGATAGAACCACGCGTGCTAATAATGCACGAAAAAGATGCCTTCACTAACGCATAAGCACAAACTCAAGAATTACACTTGCAGTTACCGCTCTCATTCCAGCCAATCACAAGGTCACATCATCCTTGTAGATTACCAACGTACAACCCTTGAACAAAACAAGTTACTCAAACATAATCAAACTAAGATACACCACTCATCCTAGGGCTTAAACAGACGACTTACGATTATAACTCACTAGTCCAAATCCAACAACCTCGCTTACTCGCTAGCCAATTCAATGCTCGATATCTAACCCATGCTGCTTCACTTCTATACATAAGATGCCAACCGTAAAACAACTTGGTTAGTTCCCCAACTTCACAATTGCTCAAAACGGATAGTTCAAAGCGTACACCCATCAAGACACCTCACAACATCAACTTCATCAACTCGAAGAATCATTCTTTCATTCTCGATTGATCAACGTCCATTGGTCCTCTAAAATATACGACATAGTTTGACCTCTTCCAATACTGTCCAAATATTTCACTTGTGAAACTTCGACGTATACACTTGACTTTCGATAAAGTCCTTTTAACAATTCAATTCCCAAAATTGCATTAAGTAATCGCCATCCTCGCACCGTCGCAACAATCAATACACAGGCTTCTCATTTGAAACACCTTTCATAACTTTCCATCGTCCCAAGTGGTAACTCAGTCACAACACTCTCTCAAGAACTCAACCCATCAACGTCGTCTCATACTACCTAAATTACAAAACAGGTCGAACTTAGAACCATAACATAAACTTTATGGAATCTAATACGAACTCTGTCGCGACCGACTTTAGTCACGAAAGAACACCTTCCTTAAAAAAACACCATTTATCTTAAGGTACCTGTGGTTACCAACCCATCATAAAATTCCTTACCCTCAAGACTTATCTTAGTCACAAACCAATAATCCACCACAGCTATTAGTATCCGACGAAATCCATATGTTAGTAGTGAACAAATCCTTAGTAACTTTCTGGACTTAAACTCAACAATTGTCCCAAAACAAACATGAAACATTCTTCAATATAACAATTCCCAAATCAGATAATCTTGGGTTAACCGCGATATCAACATACTAAACTCAACACCAGACGAAGTCTCTTTATAGATTGCACTCAAACTTGAATTGTCTTCAACAATTCCAATCTCCTTGTTGTTAACATCTGCACCTCTAAAATTCCATATGATCACAACAGCATCAACCTCTAACTCACAAGTCCGACAAAAATTTTTTTATGAAATTCAAATAGTTCCAAGGTAGTAATACACTTTTCCAACTCTATGTCAAAATACATCTTAAGTCCAAAATGGAATATCACAATACGCCGCACAAGGTTCTTCAGTACTAAACAAAACCAAAATCAAAGCATTCGCTAAACTTTCCAATGGCTCAAACAAATTCGCTTACCATCGCGAAGTCCAAATAGCGACTCAACCATCTCAAGTCAAAGTACTCATGATCAAAACCAACTTATAAAAAGGACCTTCCGTCAAACTCACAAAGTTAACCATCCCAAAACAAAGGAACTTCTAAGCTCTGTAATAACCCCTTAAAGTCTTGTACAAGATACAAAATAAATCTTCGCGGAGCCGTCCAAAATATCACCGTCTAGGTCACTTACATAAAGCACTCACGTCCAACAGTTCAAAATTCTCTCTTTAGAATACTCGCCACGCACTGATCTAACTTCACTACTGATAACGCAAAGCTCGGATGCTTGCCACAATTCCATAACTGGATGTGAACCAATTAATATCCATGAACACGAAATAACTCTTACAGCTACTCATGAGAGTACTGTCTGAACATTCCAAAATCACACCTGACGCATTAGACAAACTAATGACATCAACCAAATACTCGCAAAGACCAAACACTATCCAAAAGGCATTGTCTAAACATCTTCAGCTCTCACACTAACTCGCAGATAGCCAGACTTCACATCGATCTCACTAAACGCAAAATTCCAAGTGACTGATTCATCCAAATATTAATCCTCGGAAGCAGACACTCGCCCTCAGTATCCACTTCGCTCCTTGACTGTAAACAACACACCAACTCGGGCAACCTTTGCTCTTCTCGAACAACACAACATTAGCACTCCACGGTGACCCGCTCGAATAAACAAACAAGCTCTACTAAAACCAATCCTCAAATTGACTCCTCAACTCTAATTCAGGAGCAAACATCCCTTAAGGATACTTCGAATCACAACTAGTTCCAAAAACTAAATCCGTTAAAGCTTCATTTCGCACTACTGCGGTAATTCACTCACATCTTCACAATACACCTCAGAAGAATCACAACAAGGAGCTCACTTGCCAAAATCTTGCTTCTCCCCAAAAATCCAAATTCGCTCACAACTCAAGTAACCATGCACCATCTTGCGCCAACACAACTGCTTCATACACTATTAAGCTGGAAAGACAAGTTTATCCCAACCAACATAATTCCCGACTATTATCAACAAGAGATTAAGGATGATCAGTCCCTCAATTTGTCAATAGATAGTCGACAATCATGATGGTGACATAAACCATCTCCACCAAACTACAACAGCGTCTTCAAACTTACACTTCAAGTTACCAAAGCGTAACACTGCTTGAGGCTCCAACTCCAAGCCACAAGCGCCACAGAAGTAAAACTTCTCCCCACTTGTTTCAAACTCATCTCTCGGACAACTAATTTGAAACAAACAAGTGACAGATGTTTCACACATGTCGCATACAATAAATTAAACACACTAATAACTTGGTGGTAGACCGACCGCTCTGATACCACTAATGTAACACCCAATTCTACCCAAAGTTTAATATGCAAAAATCGAGTAATTTTAAAATTTCATAAATTAAATAAAGGCGTTACATCGAAAACAACTCACTTTAAAGTTTACTTTAAAGTATAGATTTCGGATACATAGCATCGCAGGAAAACATAAATTGATTCATAGAAATCAAATCATCTCCTTTATTAAACTTCCCCATCAAAATCATGTTTTTATGAATTATGGTTCTTATTCACAAAAGGAATAACAATAAAACAACAACAACAAGACGACATAAATATTTCCCCCCGAGTGCTACGTATCAGAGCGACACCGACTCGACTAACAGCAGCTATAGACTCCCTCTTCAAAACCTGCACGTTACAAATATATAGGTAACGGCGAAACAAGTAAAGGGTGAGATACTCCAAAACATATAATTAAGGCATGATAAATATATATATATATATATATATATATATATATATATATATATAGTGTCGGAATTATAAAGGTGTATAAATTAATAAGTGTAATTCCAACACATAATCAAAACTCACTTACTTTACTAGTCATCCTATTGTGTATAATCTACACTTTATCACCATAACCTCATCGGCATAAACGTCACAACAAACGTAACCTTCCATCACGACGAAATCGTCACGAGCTAATACATCACTAAGTAACACGGCAGTCTTAACAACAACATCAACCAACAACATTAAATAATGCTAATAATATAAGCAACACAAACAAATCATCACAAATTGGCTAAAGCCCATCTTCGCTTTTGGCATAAAGCCCATCATCGCTTTTGGCATAAAGCCCATCTTCACAACATCATCACAAACATCATCATATCATATATCATCGCAATTTAATATCCCCCATCAATCAACAAAACCCAACGCCAAACAACTCTACGTAAACATAACCGACTCCATGAGACACGACTATGTTATGCATGTGGTACCCATCGCTTTGTCCGTAATTAGGGACACTTGGCATAAAGCCGCTCTTCGCTTGGCATAAAAGCCATCATCGCTTGGCATAAAAGCCTCTTCGCTTGGCATAAAAGCCCTCTTCGCTTATGCAATGTATGTGACTTGACAATAAAACGACACAACACAAACACACCATCATCACTCGTCAAAATTGGCATAAAGCCCACATCGCCATAATTTATCCAAAACAAGATAAATATATCATCGCACCATAATTGCATTATGCAAACATCACTAATAAATTCACCAAAAGTCATGCATTCACAAATCAGAAGCATAATATAATAACAACATCAATTTAATCATCACATCATCATGTACAAAACGTATATCATCGCATTGCATATCAACAAGTATTCATTAATAAATACATCGTCGCAAATCTTACGTTTATTCACACCGCATCATTATTAATTAATTCACTAAATTCTGAAAACATGAAAATAGTCAAACACCTATAATCGTCACGAAAGCCATTCCTAACAACCGGTATTAATCATAATCGGTGAAGTCGAAATCAGATTTTCCATACGTACCTTAAATCTACTAAAACACCGTCCGATTCAATTTTACCGTAAATTGGCCTATTTCGGGTCGTCTCGTAAAAACTTGTAATTTCCAAAAACTAACCTCACCACTACGTTCTACACGTCGAATTTAGCTAGCACGTCAATTTTTATTGAATTCGGAGCAACTTGCTCCGTCGCTAAATTTAACAGAATCAGAAAATCGGAACATAATCGGGTTCCAAATTTAATCGGCTAACTTATACCTTAATTATATTTTATATATATCAAGGGATGCTAGGTGGAATTGAATTATTTGAAATAAACAAAAGCTACCAGCAGAAAAATTATGCAGGAATTTCATTGACAGAAATTCCGTTTCACCTACACCTTCCATCCACCTACACCTTCCATCCAATTTAGTTTTATTCCCTGCAATGTTTTTCTTTTTGTATACTAGTTTCATTCCCTGCAACTTTTTAGTATATTAGTTTCATTCCCTGCAACGTTTTTTTTTTAGTATACTAGTTTCATTCCCTGCAACGTTTTAGTATACTAGTTTCATTCCCTACAACGTTTTTTTTTAGTATACTAGTTTCATTCCCTGCAACTTTTTAATATACTGTATATCATTTTCTTTCTTTCTTTTTTTTTTGCTTTTTCTTATATTGTTATGTTTCTCTTTTCAATTTCCATATCCATTTTCATTCCTATTTTTCATTCTATAATTCAAACACTACAACACTAATAACAACACCCAAAATCTCTACAACAAATCCAACTCTTCTAATTTATTTCTATCAACAATCAACCAAACCCTATAACTCCATTATCAATATTTCCCCAATTCAAAATACAACTATCAAAACCTAATCATATGAGATAGAGAAATCAAATCCCTTACCTCTAGCTTGGATGATTCATGGTGATGCCACAAAGCCCAACCTCAAGCTCCTCTCTTGCTCCTCCTCTTCTTCTTCTAAAAACCCTCTCTTTTCTCTCCCAAGTTTCTATTCTTGGCTTTTGTTTTTCAAATGGGAAGAAATGAGGAAAATGGCTTATATAAGGTTATTTCCACTAACTTCCCTTCTTGCTCTTGTTTGGCTATGGTGTGCTAGGTTGGAAAGAAAAACAAGGAAAGTGTTTCATAGGTTGTTTTCCTTACTAACAACCAAGGGTGTAAAACCCAATTCTAACAATTAATCCTCACACTCCTAACCAATTATATCATTAATATAATTAATTCAATCAATTAAAATAATTCCGGGGAATTAAAATATCGGATCCGAATAATATTTTTACCGGACCGAACGGAACGTCGCCAGATAAATATTGATCGGTAAATCGAAAATATTAATATAATATAATATTAATAAAAACAGGGCATTACAACGATTGCATGGGGCAGATTCATCCATAGCGTAAGGTTTGGAGATCAGGGTGATTTCGCAAACAGGTCGTGGAACCGGTGATTTGTCTGTGAATATTGTAGGTGTATTCTTAATCAGCTCATATCAAGAGAAGGTTCATACAAGAAGAAGAAAATTTGAGTGATTAGTTTTTTGTCTTTGTATCGCAACCTTGTAAACAATATTTCAGCATATTGATATAGAAAATTCTCGATTCCAATTTGGAAATTGAGAGGGAGACGTACTCACACGCGAGGACGATAGTGGGGAACTGCCTTACCAAACTGCCCTGCGTATCGTATTCTTTCTCTCTCTCTTTCCCTCTCTCTCTCTCTTTCTCTTTCTCTTTCTCTTTCTCTCTCTCTCTCTCTCTCTCTCTCTCTCTCTCTCTACTTTTACAACACGTTTGTGATTCAATTAGTGTGGAAATTTTCACGTTCATTGTTACAAGGCTGGGAGAAACTCTTTATCAAAACTCCATTGCCATTGATCGTTGGACAAGCATACTCTAATTGTTTGACAAAAGTGCTAGCTTGATTTAATTCATTGGAAATAGTGTTATAGTGATAAGTGCATTGATTCAATATAAATTTTGTGTTACTTCATCTTATTCATCTCAATTAAAATCCAGCAAACTATCGCATGTCTGGTTTTCCAGTAGCCGGTTCAGAATAGACGGAAGTCAATTCAAGACCGTGTGTCGCTTTCTGTAGTTTTGCTATTAACTCTGATAAATAATTTAAATTTGTGATAATAAAAGAGGTGATATATTCACCCCCACTCTCGATCACTTTCCACACCGTCTAACAAAAAGGAATAAAATAAACAACTACGTCTAGCGTCAGATCTATGGTTACATCTCATTGTCACAACAAGTAGTTTCGAGGCGTGGATCAGACAATCATCTTCTTTGGGAAGGCAAAGTGATGATATAGTTGGGTTATAAAGGTTATAGCAGGTTGAAACTCGACGAGGATCTTGCAAGATTGCCATGCGTAGTTTCTCTTTATTTTGTTTTTGCAATCGCATCATCCCGTGAATTGGTCCTTAATGTAATTGCCTATTTATGTTATTTCAATCAATAAAAAAGTCTTTTCAATCAAGTAAGTCTTTATTTTTTCTGTTTTGATTGTGAAAGACGTTCAAAGTTTTGTGATAAAAAATTGCATTTAAAAATTTAGAGGTTTTACCATGATAAGAAACATCGAAATTTACTTCGAAAACTTGCATGACTCAGGTAGTAGACAATGTTGTCATGATGTACCTAGGGCCTTACATTTACGATGTATTGTAGGAATTTTTGCATCCTTGCAGGTAGTCAACATGCCAATGTGAGTGTCGACAGTATTTCCATGATGAGCAGATGCTGATTAGTGGATGGAGATTCCCTAGTGGAAGGTGTCAGGCGTGATGTCGAATGGCTCAGCATAGGACATCTTCTTCGACATGTTCTCCAGATGTTGAAACATTTCGATTCAATGTGTTTCTTTGTCAAATAGAACTTCCACCTGTTTTCTCTAATAAGTTACAAATTATATCTAACTAATTGCTACTATATTAGTTTTACCAAACATAATGCCAATTCAAATAATAGAGAAATAACAATGTGAACCTGAAAATTAAAAATAAGAGCAAAATATCAAACTAAATTCCAAGTTTGTAGTTGGTTGAGTCATCAAGTTACCGTTTGAAATATTTGAACATATATTGCCCTCAATTTGATGTTGTGGCAAAAAAATAGACAAGGGCAAATGAGAGTTTTTCAGAACATTATATTTTCTTATATTACAGATAATAAACTAAAAAAATAACAATATTTATTATTTCTCGCATATGAGACTATAAAAAAATTTCAAACTAGATAATTATTTTGTTTTATAATAGTGATCATAGAGACTATAGCAAAAACAACTACGATAATGTCTAAAAAAGCGCACGCATATTTCGACCAATATCAACGATAAAATCAAATATTTTTTTTACAATGTCAATGTTGTACCCCAAAATTTCCCCTCACATCTTTGAGACAAATTGATTCAAGAAGCTTCCTCACTCTCATAGGAGTCTCAAAAGCTCAAGGATTGACCATACAAGTTCTCCTCCTAAGCAATCAACCCACAACTAGGGTTTTATTTATCTCAAAGGAAATTGAGCTTCCAAAGCCTCAAGTGGACTTCATGATGTCTCAGATACCTCAAAGTATCTTCATGACAAGTCTTAAGCCTTGCTTCACAAGATTGCTCAATTAATTGCTCAAATGATCAACAGTCGATTGTGTGGAGTTAAAATTCAACTTTGGTCAAGATACAGTCAAACTTCTAGATTTTTGGTCAACATCAACATTTTGAAGTTAGATTCATCATTTGATCAAGAGTTGATCATGATTCATCAAGAAATCAAGATTTACTCAAAAGTCAAAAAAGTTGCTAAATTAGGGTTTTCTTAAGGAGAAGTCAACTAAAATTTGACCAAGCACAACTTTCACATACTTTGTCAGAAATTCCTCAACTAAAGCTCATCTTGAAGGAAATTCAATTCCCTACAACGATGTCTCTCTAAGATCAATGCCAACAATGCTTCATTTGGGAGATATATGCCAAAACATTACAAGTCATTTGAAAGTCAACTAAAAGACATTTTTTGTCAAAGCAATTTACATGAAGATAAAGGCTTTAAATCAAAAAGTTATGAACTTAAAATTTTTATGGGACATCTTGAGCTTTACAAAAAGTCTAAGATCACCTTCATATGTTGAAAGCTGAGCAAGTTATGAATTGCACAAGTTGGGCAATTTTGAGGAAATGCATGAACTCCAAATTGAGCAAAATCATAATTTTGGGGTAGTGGACCTATTTTTTTTAGTCCAAATATATTCATGACCTTATAGAGGACCCCTAAATCCATTCATTTATTTTTTATGATTTTTATTTTCTTTTTATATGGGTTTTATTCATTTAAATGCAAATTAAATGAAATAAAATATAAAAATTATGGATTTACGCACATGATCACATTGAAGGATCAATATCACAATAGAAAGTTGGAAAAACGCATGAAGCTCGTTAACGCAAGATTGGCCAAGATTGGAAGTTTTTCATTTAATTTCCAAATCAAATATTTTCACCATGAATGCACAAGATTTTTTCAATTTTTCTTGACCTAATATTTTCCTCTATATAAACACAACACCCTCATACACTAGGGAGCACGAAAATTCTTCCCCCAAGAGCTAACCCTAAAAGCTCTTAAAATTTCTCAAAACTAGGATACAAAAATCACCTTCTGAAATCTCAAATTTTGTCAAACTAGAGCAAACTTGCAACCCTATCTCCAGCCCCTCTCAAAGCAAACCAGTCGCCCCCATTAACTTCTGAGGTACTATAGAGTATGTATTGATCATTCTTGACGATCAAAAGCGCCTGAAATATGCATTACAATCATCACCATGTTGCATAATTTTGAGAAATTCATATTTTTATTTTTACTATGCTTTGATTGAAACTAACACTTATAATGTGCTTCTGAGGTGTAACTCTACAGGTTTAACTCATCGCACGAGTCCCATAATGCTAGAATAATCCATCAACATGTTTGGACTGATTTTCAATATTTTGCTTGTATTTCTGTGTGCAGGAAGAATTAGCCAAAACTAAGGCCACCAATGAATTCACAAGGCTTTATTTATAGGGGTAGGGGTCTTCTTGGATCACTAACATGCTCTATCTTACAGGTTAAAATAATTAACTCACCGGAGAAGACGATCGAGCGGGGTTCAACACCCACCCATGCACTTATTCTTATTAAGTTTACTAACCTAATTCTTTTAATAATTTTCACTAATTACCTTCTAAATATTTTTTTCTTTTCTAAAATCATAACCTAATTAGTTCTAGGTTTAATTGACTCAATAATTTTCTTAAAACTAATTAGAAATTAGGTTTTTAATTACTATTAACATTAAAATTAATTAGACTTTAGGTTTTTTTTGTAAATCAAAATTAATTAGAATTTAGGTTTTAATCATTTATTAACACTTAAATTATTTTCTATAAAAAAAACACCAAAATATTTTTCTAAGATATAGAATTTTTAGGGAATTTAACACTTTTTTTCCTAACATCATTTTTCTTGTCTTTTGCTATTTAAATTCCTAGAACAATTGTATAGGTCACACTGTTTTTTTGTAGTAGCTTAGATTTATATTCTCGCATATTTTATTATTATGTAACTGCCCCGAAGCCATGTAATAGCATAGGATTTAATTTCTGCAATTTATACTTGTTGTATATATTTAACTATTAGTAATTAGGGTTTGTATGGCGAGACTAAAATCAATCGTTAGAAAACCCTAATTCAAGATAAATAACTGAATTGAATCATCGTTGCACACTTGTGCCTCTAGGGTAACCTCTCTCTGCTGCCTTACAAATAAACAGTCATGTCCCTCAAACGTAGTGATACCATTAGCAAAGACCCTCGGTTAAAATCATCATAAG